>CM075873.1:17010418-17741696 GCA_038021265.1 Cyprinella venusta | reverse complement strand
TACGAGACTTCGACCAGCGCGCAAAAATGGAGGCTCTAGACCCTTCCAGAGCCGAGATATCGGATGTCAAAGTTTTGACCTGAAAAAAAAACATAAGGGGTAACACTGTCGTTTTTGGCCGAAATTTTGACCCCCTCCGATCTTCTTGAAACTCTGGATTCTGACAGAGGGCCACGAGACTTCGACCAGCACGCAAAAATGGAGGCTCTAGACCCTTCCAGAGCCGAGATATCGGATGTCAAAGTTTTGACCTGAAAAAAAAAACATAAGGGGTAACACTGTCGTTTTTGGCCAAAATTTTGACCCCATCCGATCTTCTTGAAACTCTGGATTCTGACAGAGGGCCACGAGACTTCGACCAGCGCGCAAAAATGGAGGCTCTAGACCCTTCCAGAGCCGAGATATCGGATGTCAAAGTTTTGACCTGAAAAAAAAACATAAGGGGTAACACTGTCGTTTTTGGCCGAAATTTTGACCCCCTCCGATCTTCTTGAAACTCTGGATTCTGACAGAGGGCCACGAGACTTCGACCAGCGCGCAAAAATGGAGGCTCTAGACCCTTCCAGAGCCGAGATATCGGATGTCAAAGTTTTGACCTGAAAAAAAAAAAACATAAGGGGTAACACTGTCGTTTTTGGCCGAAATTTTGACCCCCTCCGATCTTCTTGAAACTCTGGATTCTGACAGAGGGCCACGAGACTTCGACCAGCGCGCAAAAATGGAGGCTCTAGACCCTTCCAGAGCCGAGATATCGGATGTCAAAGTTTTGACCTGAAAAAAAAAACATAAGGGGTAACACTGTCGTTTTTGGCCGAAATTTTGACCCCCTCCGATCTTCTTGAAACTCTGGATTCTGACAGAGGGCCACGAGACTTCGACCAGCGCGCAAAAATGGAGGCTCTAGACCCTTCCAGAGCCGAGATATCGGATGTCAAAGTTTTGACCTGAGAAAAAAAACATAAGGGGTAACACTGTCGTTTTTGGCCGAAATTTTGACCCCCTCCGATCTTCTTGAAACTCTGGATTCTGACAGAGGGCCACGAGACTTCGACCAGCGCGCAAAAATGGAGGCTCTAGACCCTTCCAGAGCCGAGATATCGGATGTCAAAGTTTTGACCTGAAAAAAAAAAACATAAGGGGTAACACTGTCGTTTTTGGCCGAAATTTTGACCCCCTCCGATCTTCTTGAAACTCTGGATTCTGACAGAGGGCCACGAGACTTCGACCAGCGCGCAAAAATGGATGCTCTAGACCCTTCCAGAGCCGAGATATCGGATGTCAAAGTTTTGACCTGAAAAAAAAACATAAGGGGTAACACTGTCGTTTTTGGCTGAAATTTTGACCCCCTCCGATCTTCTTGAAACTCTGGATTCTGACAGAGGGCCACAAGACTTCGACCAGCGCGCAAAAATGGAGGCTCTAGACCCTTCCAGAGCCGAGATATCGGATGTCAAAGTTTTGACCTGAAAAAAAAAAACATAAGGGGTAACACTGTCGTTTTTGGCCGAAATTTTGACCCCCTCCGATCTTCTTGAAACTCTGGATTCTGACAGAGGGCCACGAGACTTCGACCAGCGCGCAAAAATTGAGGCTCTAGACCCTTCCAGAGCCGAGATATCGGATGTCAAAGTTTTGACCTGAAAAAAAAAACATAAGGGGTAACACTGTCGTTTTTGGCCGAAATTTTGACCCCCTCCGATCTTCTTGAAACTCTGGATTCTGACAGAGGGCCACGAGACTTCGACCAGCGCGCAAAAATGGAGGCTCTAGACCCTTCCAGAGCTGAGATATCGGATGTCAAAGTTTTGACCTGAAAAAAAAAACATAAGGGGTAACACTGTCGTTTTTGGCCGAAATTTTGACCCCCTCCGATCTTCTTGAAACTCTGGATTCTGACAGAGGGCCACGAGACTTCGACCAGCGCGCAAAAATGGAGGCTCTAGACCCTTCCAGAGCCGAGATATCGGATGTCAAAGTTTTGACCTGAAAAAAAAAATGTAAGGGGTAACACTGTCGTTTTTGGCCGAAATTTTGACCCCCTTCGATCTTCTTGAAACTCTGGATTCTGACAGAGGGCCACGAGACTTCGACCAGCGCGCAAAAATGGAGGCTCTAGACCCTTCCAGAGCCGAGATATCGGATGTCAAAGTTTTGACCTGAAAAAAAAAAACATAAGGGGTAACACTGTCGTTTTTGGCCGAAATTTTGACCCCCTCTGATCTTCTCGAAACTCTGGATTCTGACAGAGGGCCACGAGACTTCGACCAGCGCGCAAAAATGGAGGCTCTAGACCCTTCCAGAGCCGAGATATCGGATGTCAAAGTTTTGACCTGAAAAAAAAACATAAGGGGTAACACTGTCGTTTTTGGACGAAATTTTGACCCCCTCCGATCTTCTTGAAACTCTGGATTCTGACAGAGGGCCACGAGACTTCGACCAGCGCGCAAAAATGGAGGCTCTAGACCCTTCCAGAGCCGAGATATCGGATGTCAAAGTTTCGACCTGAAAAAAAAACATAAGGGGTAACACTGTCGTTTTTGGCCGATATTTTGACCCCCTCCGATCTTCTTGAAACTCTGGATTCTGACAGAGGGCCACGAGACTTCGACCAGCGCGCAAAAATGGAGGCTCTAGACCCTTCCAGAGCCGAGATATCGGATGTCAAAGTTTTGACCTGAAAAAAAAACACAAGGGGTAACACTGTCGTTTTTGGCCAAAATTTTGACCCCCTCCGATCGTCTTGAAACTCTGGATTCTGACAGAGGGCCACGAGACTTCGACCAGCGCGCAAAAATGGAGGCTCTAGACCCTTCCAGAGCCGAGATATCGGATGTCAAAGTTTTGACCTGAAAAAAAAACATAAGGGGTAACACTGTGGTTTTTGGCCGAAATTTTGACCCCCTCCGATCTTCTTGAAACTCTGGATTCTGACAGAGGGCCACGAGACTTCGACCAGCGCGCAAAAATGGAGGCTCTAGACCCTTCCAGAGCCGAGATATCGGATGTCAAAGTTTTGACCTGAAAAAAAAAACATAAGGGGTAACACTGTCGTTTTTGGCCGAAATTTTGACCCCCTCCGATCTTCTTGAAACTCTGGATTCTGACAGAGGGCCACGAGACTTCGACCAGCGCGCAAAAATGGAGGCTCTAGACCCTTCCAGAGCCGAGATATCGGATGTCAAAGTTTTGACCTGAAAAAAAAACATAAGGGGTAACACTGTCGTTTTTGGCCAAAATTTTGACCCCATCCGATCTTCTTGAAACTCTGGATTCTGACAGAGGGCCACGAGACTTCGACCAGCGCGCAAAAATGGAGGCTCTAGACCCTTCCAGAGCCGAGATATCGGATGTCAAAGTTTTGACCTGAAAAAAAAAAACATAAGGGGTAACACTGTCGTTTTTGGACGAAATTTTGACCCCCTCCGATCTTCTTGAAACTCTGGATTCTGACAGAGGGCCACGAGACTTCGACCAGCGCGCAAAAATGGAGGCTCTAGACCCTTCCAGAGCCGAGATATCGGATGTCAAAGTTTCGACCTGAAAAAAAAACATAAGGGGTAACACTGTCGTTTTTGGCCGATATTTTGACCCCCTCCGATCTTCTTGAAACTCTGGATTCTGACAGAGGGCCACGAGACTTCGACCAGCGCGCAAAAATGGAGGCTCTAGACCCTTCCAGAGCCGAGATATCGGATGTCAAAGTTTTGACCTGAAAAAAAAACACAAGGGGTAACACTGTCGTTTTTGGCCAAAATTTTGACCCCCTCCGATCGTCTTGAAACTCTGGATTCTGACAGAGGGCCACGAGACTTCGACCAGCGCGCAAAAATGGAGGCTCTAGACCCTTCCAGAGCCGAGATATCGGATGTCAAAGTTTTGACCTGAAAAAAAAACATAAGGGGTAACACTGTGGTTTTTGGCCGAAATTTTGACCCCCTCCGATCTTCTTGAAACTCTGGATTCTGACAGAGGGCCACGAGACTTCGACCAGCGCGCAAAAATGGAGGCTCTAGACCCTTCCAGAGCCGAGATATCGGATGTCAAAGTTTTGACCTGAAAAAAAAAACATAAGGGGTAACACTGTCGTTTTTGGCCGAAATTTTGACCCCCTCCGATCTTCTTGAAACTCTGGATTCTGACAGAGGGCCACGAGACTTCGACCAGCGCGCAAAAATGGAGGCTCTAGACCCTTCCAGAGCCGAGATATCGGATGTCAAAGTTTTGACCTGAAAAAAAAACATAAGGGGTAACACTGTCGTTTTTGGCCAAAATTTTGACCCCATCCGATCTTCTTGAAACTCTGGATTCTGACAGAGGGCCACGAGACTTCGACCAGCGCGCAAAAATGGAGGCTCTAGACCCTTCCAGAGCCGAGATATCGGATGTCAAAGTTTTGACCTGAAAAAAAACATAAGGGGTAACACTGTCGTTTTTGGCCGAAATTTTGACCCCCTCCGATCTTCTTGAAACTCTGGATTCTGACAGAGGGCCACGAGACTTCGACCAGCGCGCAAAAATGGAGGCTCTAGACCCTTCCAGAGCCGAGATATCGGATGTCAAAGTTTTGACCTGAAAAAAAAAACATAAGGGGTAACACTGTCGTTTTTGGCCGAAATTTTGACCCCCTCCGATCTTCTTGAAACTCTGGATTCTGACAGAGGGCCACGAGACTTCGACCAGCGCGCAAAAATGGAGGCTCTAGACCCTTCCAGAGCCGAGATATCGGATGTCAAAGTTTTGACCTGAAAAAAAAAAAAAAACATAAGGGGTAACACTGTCGTTTTTGGCCGAAATTTTGACCCCCTCCGATCTTCTTGAAACTCTGGATTCTGACAGAGGGCCACGAGACTTCGACCAGCGCGCAAAAATGGAGGCTCTAGACCCTTCCAGAGCCGAGATATCGGATGTCAAAGTTTTGACCTGAGAAAAAAAACATAAGGGGTAACACTGTCGTTTTTGGCCGAAATTTTGACCCCCTCCGATCTTCTTGAAACTCTGGATTCTGACAGAGGGCCACGAGACTTCGACCAGCGCGCAAAAATGGAGGCTCTAGACCCTTCCAGAGCCGAGATATCGGATGTCAAAGTTTTGACCTGAAAAAAAAAAACATAAGGGGTAACACTGTCGTTTTTGGCCGAAATTTTGACCCCCTCCGATCTTCTTGAAACTCTGGATTCTGACAGAGGGCCACGAGACTTCGACCAGCGCGCAAAAATGGATGCTCTAGACCCTTCCAGAGCCGAGATATCGGATGTCAAAGTTTTGACCTGAAAAAAAAAACATAAGGGGTAACACTGTCGTTTTTGGCTGAAATTTTGACCCCCTCTGATCTTCTTGAAACTCTGGATTCTGACAGAGGGCCACGAGACTTCGACCAGCGCGCAAAAATGGAGGCTCTAGACCCTTCCAGAGCCGAGATATCGGATGTCAAAGTTTTGACCTGAAAAAAAAAACATAAGGGGTAACACTGTCGTTTTTGGCCGAAATTTTGACCCCCTCCGATCTTCTTGAAACTCTGGATTCTGACAGAGGGCCACGAGACTTCGACCAGCGTGCAAAAATTGAGGCTCTAGACCCTTCCAGAGCCGAGATATCGGATGTCAAAGTTTTGACCTGAAAAAAAACATAAGGGGTAACACTGTCGTTTTTGGCCGAAATTTTGACCCCCTCCGATCTTCTTGAAACTCTGGATTCTGACAGAGGGCCACGAGACTTCGACCAGCGCGCAAAAATGGAGGCTCTAGACCCTTCCAGAGCCGAGATATCGGATGTCAAAGTTTTGACCTGAAAAAAAAAAACATAAGGGGTAACACTGTCGTTTTTGGCCGAAATTTTGACCCCCTCCGATCTTCTTGAAACTCTGGATTCTGACAGAGGGCCACGAGACTTCGACCAGCGCGCAAAAATGGATGCTCTAGACCCTTCCAGAGCCGAGATATCGGATGTCAAAGTTTTGACCTGAAAAAAAAACATAAGGGGTAACACTGTCGTTTTTGGCTGAAATTTTGACCCCCTCTGATCTTCTTGAAACTCTGGATTCTGACAGAGGGCCACGAGACTTCGACCAGCGCGCAAAAATGGAGGCTCTAGACCCTTCCAGAGCCGAGATATCGGATGTCAAAGTTTTGACCTGAAAAAAAAAAACATAAGGGGTAACACTGTCGTTTTTGGCCGAAATTTTGACCCCCTCCGATCTTCTTGAAACTCTGGATTCTGACAGAGGGCCACGAGACTTCGACCAGCGTGCAAAAATTGAGGCTCTAGACCCTTCCAGAGCCGAGATATCGGATGTCAAAGTTTTGACCTGAAAAAAAACATAAGGGGTAACACTGTCGTTTTTGGCCGAAATTTTGACCCCCTCCGATCTTCTTGAAACTCTGGATTCTGACAGAGGGCCACGAGACTTCGACCAGCGCGCAAAAATGGAGGCTCTAGACCCTTCCAGAGCTGAGATATCGGATGTCAAAGTTTTGACCTGAAAAAAAAAAAAAACATAAGGGGTAACACTGTCGTTTTTGGCCGAAATTTTGACCCCCTCCGATCTTCTTGAAACTCTGGATTCTGACAGAGGGCCACGAGACTTCGACCAGCGCGCAAAAATGGAGGCTCTAGACCCTTCCAGAGCCGAGATATCGGATGTCAAAGTTTCGACCTGAAAAAAAAAACATAAGGGGTAACACTGTCGTTTTTGGCCGAAATTTTGACCCCCTCCGATCTTCTTGAAACTCTGGATTCTGACAGAGGGCCACGAGACTTCGACCAGCGCGCAAAAATGGAGGCTCTAGACCCTTCCAGAGCCGAGATATCGGATGTCAAAGTTTTGACCTGAAAAAAAAAACACAAGGGGTAACACTGTCGTTTTTGGCCAAAATTTTGACCCCCTCCGATCGTCTTGAAACTCTGGATTCTGACAGAGGGCCACGAGACTTCGACCAGCGCGCAAAAATGGAGGCTCTAGACCCTTCCAGAGCCGAGATATCGGATGTCAAAGTTTTGACCTGAAAAAAAAAAAACATAAGGGGTAACACTGTCGTTTTTGGCCGAAATTTTGACCCCCTCCGATCTTCTTGAAACTCTGGATTCTGACAGAGGGCCACGGGACTTCGACCAGCGCGCAAAAATGGAGGCTCTAGACCCTTCCAGAGCCGAGATATCGGATGTCAAAGTTTTGACCTGAAAAAAAAACATAAGGGGTAACACTGTCGTTTTTGGCCAAAATTTTGACCCCATCCGATCTTCTTGAAACTCTGGATTCTGACAGAGGGCCACGAGACTTCGACCAGCGCGCAAAAATGGAGGCTCTAGACCCTTCCAGAGCCGAGATATCGGATGTCAAAGTTTTGACCTGAAAAAAAACATAAGGGGTAACACTGTCGTTTTTGGCCGAAATTTTGACCCCCTCCGATCTTCTTGAAACTCTGGATTCTGACAGAGGGCCACGAGACTTCGACCAGCGCGCAAAAATGGAGGCTCTAGACCCTTCCAGAGCCGAGATATCGGATGTCAAAGTTTTGACCTGAAAAAAAACATAAGGGGTAACACTGTCGTTTTTGGCCGAAATTTTGACCCCCTCCGATCTTCTTGAAACTCTGGATTCTGACAGAGGGCCACGAGACTTCGACCAGCGCGCAAAAATGGAGGCTCTAGACCCTTCCAGAGCCGAGATATAGGATGTCAAAGTTTTGACCTGAAAAAAAAAACAGAAGGGGTAACACTGTCGTTTTTGGCCGAAATTTTGACCCCCTCCGATCTTCTTGAAACTCTGGATTCTGACAGAGGGCCACTAGACTTCGACCAGCGCGCAAAAATGGAGGCTCTATACCCTTCCAGAGCCGAGATATCGGATGTCAAAGTTTTGACCTGAAAAAAAAACATAAGGTAACACTGTCGTTTTTTGACTCTTGTGCATGCTAATGTAGTGTACATTTCATGTATTGTACATTTGTAAATTGAGGCTGTAGACACTTCCAGAGCTGAGATATTGAAACTCAAAATTTTGACCAGAAAAAAAAATGACAGTGTTACCCCTTATGTTTTTTTTCGGGGGGTGAAAAATTAAGTTTCTCCAATCTTCTCAAAACTCTGGATTCTGATAGAGGGCCACGAGACATGGACCTGGGTGCAAAAATTGAGGCTGTAGACCCTTTCAGAGCTGAGATATTGAAACTCAAAATTTTGACCAGAAAAAAAAATGACAGTGTTACCCCTTATGTTTTTTTTCGGGGGGTGAAAAATTAAGTTTCTCCAATCTTCTCAAAACTCTGGATTCTGATAGAGGGCCACGAGACATGGACCTGGGTGCAAAAATTGAGGCTGTAGACCCTTCCAGAGCAAAGATATTGAAACTCAAAATTTTGACCAGAAAAAAAAAAATGATAGTGTTACCCCTTATGTTTTTTTTCGGGGGGTGAAAAATTAAGTTTCTCCAATCTTTTCAAAACTCTGGATTCTGATAGAGGGCCACGAGATATGGACCTGGGTGCAAAAATTGAGGCTGTAGACCCTTCCAGAGCTGAGATATTGAAACTCAAAATTTTGACCAGAAAAAAAAAAAATGACAGTGTTACCCCTTATGTTTTTTTTCGGGGGGTGAAAAATTAAGTTTCTCCAATCTTCTCAAAACTCTGGATTCTGATAGACGGCCACGAGACACGGACCTGGGTGCAAAAATTAAGGCTGTAGACCCTTCCAGAGCTGAGATATTGAAAGCCAAAATTTTGACCAGAAAAAAAAATGACAGTGTTACCCCTTATGTTTTTTTTCGGGGGGTGAAAAATTAAGTTTCTCCAATCTTTTCAAAACTCTGGATTCTGATAGAGGGCCACGAGATATGGACCTGGGTGCAAAAATTGAGGCTGTAGACCCTTCCAGAGCTGGTCTGAGTGTTGTGATTCCATGTGGGAAACCTGGGTTCAAATCACACTCTTGTAACGCTTTAGTTTCACTGGATTGTCGAAGTAAGACATGCTCCCAAAAAAAGAAGAGTGAGTGTGCAAGCTACAGTGGCTCAGTGGTCTGAGTGTTATGGTTTCATGTGGAAAACCAGGGTTCGAGCCTCACTCTTACCATGCTTTAGTTTCACTGGCTTTGTCCAAGAAAGACATGTTCCCAAAAAGGAAGTGTGAGCGTGTGTGGTCCAGTGGCTCAGTGGTCTGAGTCTTGTGATTCCATGTGGGAAACCTGGATTCGAATCACACTTTTGTGATGCTTTAGTTTCACTGGATTGTCGAAGTCGACATGTTCCCAACTCGTCCACATGCTCCCAAAAAAAGGAGAGTGAGTGTGCAAGCTCCAGTGGCTCAGTGGTCTGAGTGTTATGGTTCCATGTGGGAAACCAGGGTTTGAGCCTCACTCTTACCATGCTTTAGTTTCAAGGGGTTTGTCCAAGAGAGAAAAAGACTTGCTCCCAAAAAATTAAGGATGTGTGTGGATGGTCCAGTGGCTCAGTGGGTGAGCTCTCACTCCCCAGTTGGGAGGTTCCTGGTTCAAGACTAGGCTGGACAATGAAGCAAGTGATGGTTGCAGGACGGAGGAGGACGGAGGAGGACGGAGGAGGACGGAGGAGGACGGAGGAGTACGGAGGAGTATCTAGGATGAGATCTATAGATAATAGTGTATATGAGGTAGGAAATAAAATATTTTTTTGTGCATGCTAATGTAGTGTACATTTTATGTATTCCAAAATTAAAATTTTGGTTAAGTCCCACAAAAAAATGCCTCTCTCTGCAGCAACACCGCTGCTGGATATCGTCCCAGAAATCCCCAGGGGGAGGAGTTAGGTTATTTCCTCCCCCCTTCGTGTCCTGACCGTCTCTCGTCCCCCAGCTGCAGATCTGGAGGAAGTTCGTCAACGCAACCATGCTTCACGGTCCAGCCCGGTCTTGAACCAGGAACATCCCAACCTCCCGATTCGGGAGTGAGAGCTCAACCACGGAGCCACTGGACCATCCACACTCAAACTTCTTTTTTTTTGGGAGCATGTCTTCTTTATTTGGACCAAACCGGCGAAAGAAGAGTTTTACCAACAAGAGACTCGAACCAGGATTCTCCACACGAGAGCGCAATGCTCACACCACTGAGCCACGGGACCATACATACTCATACTTAATTTTTTGGGAGCATGTCTTTTTCTCTCTTGGACAAACCCGTTGAAAACTAAAGCACAATAAGAGTGAGGCTCGAACCCTGGTTTCCCACATGGAATCACAACACTCAGACCACTGAGCCACTGGACTATCCACACTCAAACTTCTTATTTTGGGAGCATATCTTCTTTATTTGGACCAAACCGGTGAAAGAAGAGTTTTACCAACAAGAGAGTCGAACCAGGATTCTCCACACAAGAGCGCAACGATCACACCACTGAGCCACTGGACCATACGAAGAGTTCAGATGCAAAAGCCTCTAAGTGCCATTTGAAATTTTCTTCTAAAATAATCATTTTTATCAAGCTTGTATATTTAAGTTCAGTAATTTCACTTAAATGGCAATGAAGATTACCTATTAATTGTTATTTAAGTGAAATTACTGAACTTAAATATACAAGCTTGATAAAAATGATCATTTTAGAAGAAAATTTCAAATGGCACTTAGAGGCTTTTGCATCTGAACTCTTCATACACACTCATACTTAATTTTTTGGGAGCATGTCTTTTTCTCTCTTGGACAAACCCGTTGAAACTAAAGCATGATAAGAGTGAGGCTTGAACCCTGGTTTCCCACTTGGAATCACAACACTCAAACCACTGAGCCACAGGAGCTTCTTCATTTCAATGTTTCTGTTTGTCTCAAAAAATAACACTAAAGTAATTTCACCCGCAAAAGTGAGATTTGAACCAGGATTTTCAACACAGAACAGCAACGCTTTTTACCACTGAACCACTTACAGTTAGATGTCCTTCCTGAAGATTTGTTCTTTTATTTGGACCAAACCATTCAAACTAAAAATGTTTACCATCAAGAGACTCAAACCTGGATTCTCCACACGAGAGACTGACACTCACACCACTGAGCCACTGGACCTTCAGCCCTCACACACCTTTTTTTTTTTTTTTTTTTGTCTTAAACAATCAAACTCTCACTCTCACAAATGCTCACTCTATCAACATGATAGAGTAACACTCTAACCACTGAGCCATTCAAGCTTCCACTCTTTCACTTTATTTTGCAGACATGTCTTTTTTATTTGGACAAAACCATTCAAAATAAAGTATTTTATTACAAAGAGGTGGACTTAAACCCAAATCCTCAACATGATAGAGGAACACTCTAACCACTGACCCATTCAAGCTTCCACTCTTTCACTTTATTTTGCAGCCATGTCTTTTTTATTTGGCCAAAACCCTTCAAAACAAAGCATTTTAATGCAAAAAGTGGGACTTGAACACATATCCTCAACATGATAGAGGAACACTCTAACCACGGAGCCATTCAAGCTTCCACTCTTTCACTTTATTTTGCAGGCATGTCTTTTTTATTTGGACAAAACCCTTCAAAATAAAGCATTTTAATGCTAAGAGTGGGACTAGAACCCAAAGCCTCAAAATGATAGTGTAATACTCTAACCACCGAGCCATTCATGCTTCTACTCTTTCACTTTATTTTGCAGGCATGTCTTTTTTATTTGGACAAAACCCTTCAAAATAAAGCATTTTAATGCTAAGAGCAGGACTTGAACCCAAATCCTCAACATGATAGAGTAAAACTCTAACCACTGAGCCATTCAAGCTTCCACTCTTTCACTTTATTTTGCAGGCATGTCTTTTTTATTTGGATAAAACCATTCAAAATAAAGCATTTTAATGCAAAGAGTGGGACTTGAACCCAAATCCTCAACATGATAGAGGAACACTCTGACCACTGAGCCATTCAAGCTTCCACTTTTTCACTTTATTTTGCAGCCATGTCTTTTTTTATTTGGACAAAACCCTTCAAAATAAAGAATTTTAATGCTAAGAGCAGGACTTGAACCCATATCCTCAACATGATAGAGTAACACTCTAACCACTGAGCCATTCAAGCTTCCACTCTGTCACTTTATTTTGCAGCCATGTCTTTTTTATTTGGAGAAAACCATTCAGAATAAAGCATATTAATGCAAAGAGTGGGACTTGAACCCAAATCCTCAACATGATAGTGTAATACTCTAACCACTGAGCCATTCATGCTTCCACTCTTTCACTTTATTTTGCAGGCATGTCTTTTTTATTTGGACAAAACCATTCAAAATAAAGCATTTTAATGCAAAGAGTGGGTCTTGAACCCAAATCCTCAACATGATAGATTAACACTTTAACCACTGAGCCATTCAAGCTTCCACTCTTTCAGTTTATTTTGCAGACATGTCTTTTTTATTTGGACAAAGCCATTCAAAATAAAGCATTTTAATACAAAGAGTGGGACTTGAACCCATATCCTCAACATGATAGAGGAACACTCTAACCACTGAGCCATTCAAGCTTCCACTCTGTCACTTTATTTTGCAGCCTTGTCTTTTTTATTTGGACAAAACCCTTCAAAATAAAGCATTTTAATGCTAAGAGTGGGACTTGAACCCAAATCCTCGACATGATAGTGTAATACTCTAACCACTGAGCCATTCATGCTTCCATTCTTTCACTTTATTTTGCAGACATGTCTTTTTTATTTGGACAAAACCCTTCAAAATAAAGCATTTTAATGCAAAGAGTGGGACTTGAACCCCTTTCCTCAACATGATAGAGGAACACTCTAACCACGGAGCCATTCAAGCTTCCACTCTTTCACTTTATTTTGCAGGCATTTCTTTTTTATTTGGACAAAACCATTCAAATTAAAGAATTATAATGCTAAGAGCAGGACTTGAACCCAAATCTTCAACATGATAGAGTAACACTCTAACCACTGAGCCATTCAAGCTTCCAATCTTTCACTTTATTTTGCAGGGATTTATTTTTATTTGGACAAAACCCTTCAAAATAAAGAATTTTAATGCTAAGAGCCCTCTATCAGAATCCAGAGTTTTGAGAAGATTGGAGAAACTTAATTTTTCACCCCCTGAAAAAAAAAACATAAGGGGTAACGCTGTCATTTTTTTTTCTGGTCAAAATTTTGAGTTTCAATATCTCAGCTCTGGAAGGGTCTACAGCCTCAATTTTTGCACCCAGGTCTATGTCTCGTGGCCCTCTATCAGAATCCAGAGTTTTGAGAAGATTGGAAAAACTTAATTTTTCACCCCCCGAAAAAAAACATAAGGGGTAACACTGTCATTTTTTTTCTGGTCAAAATTTTGAGTTTCAATATCTCAGCTCTGGAAGGGTCTACAGCCTCAATTTTTGCACACAGGTCCATGTCTCGTGGCCCTCTATCAGAATCCAGAGTTTTGAGAAGATTGGAGAAACTTAATTTTTCACCCCCCGAAAAAAAACATAAGGGGTAACACTGTCATTTTTTTTTCTGGTCAAAATTTTGAGCTTCAATATCTCAGCTCTGGAAGGGTATAGAGCCTCAATTTTTGCACCCAGCCAGGTCCATGTCTCGTGGCCCTCTATCAGAATCCAGAGTTTTGAGAAGATTGGAGAAACTTAATTTTTCACCCCCCGAAAAAAAACATAAGGGGTAACACTGTCATTTTTTTTTCTGGTCAAAATTTTGAGCTTCAATATCTCAGCTCTGGAAGGGTATAGAGCCTCAATTTTTGCACCCAGCCAGGTCCATGTCTCGTGGCCCTCTATCAGAATCCAGAGTTTTGAGAAGATTGGAGAAACTTAATGTTTCACCCCCCGAAAAAAAAAAAAACATAAGGGGTAACACTGTAATTTTTTTTTCTGGTCAAAACTTTAAGTTTCAATATCTCAGCTCTGGAAGGGTCTAGAGCCTCATTTTTGCACCCAGGTCCATGTCTCGTGGCCCTCTATCAGAATCCAGAGTTTTGAGAGATTGGAGAAACTTAATTTTTCACCCCCTGAAAAAAAACATAAGGGGTAACACTGTCCTTTTTTTCTGGTCAAAACTTTAAGTTTCAGTATTTCAGCTCTGGGTCTAGAGCCTCAATTTTTGCACCCAGGTCCATGTCTCGTGGCCCTCTATCAGAATCCAGAGTTTTGAGAAGATTGGAGAAACTTAATTTTTCACCCCCCGAAAAAAAACATAAGGGGTAACACTGTCATTTTTTTTTCTGGTCAAAACTTTAAGTTTCAATATCTCAGCTCTGGAAGGGTCTAGAGCAGGGGTGGGCAAACTTTTTGGCTCAAGGGCCACACTGGGTTTTAAAATTTGACAGCGGGCCGGCCATTTACGTGGATCACGTAATTTACATAGTATATTAATTTATATGCTATAGATATCCCCATTTAGCATTGTTATATTTTGGGGTTATTTTTTTATTTAATTTTATATTTATTTTAATTTTATATATATTTATATTCTTTTTAAATATTGTTTATCCTTAGTATTATTTAATGAGCCCAACAGTAAATTAGAAATAAAACACCAGCAAGTGTACACTTAGAGTAAAAATTAGAGAAATGGTAAATGGACTGCATTTATATAGCGCTTTCATAGACCCAATGGCCACCAAAGCGCTTTACAATTTGCCTCACATTCACCCATTCACACACACATTCATACACCGACAGCGACGGCAGCCATGCAAGGCGCCATCCAGCTCGTCGGGAGCAGCTGGGGTTAGGTGTCTTGCTCATGGACACTTGGTCAGGTGGAACCGAGGATTGAACCACCAACCTATCGGTTTGTAGACAACCCACATGAACCACTGAGCCACTGCCGCCCCAATGAAGGAAGGTTACATTAATTCAACTTTATTAAAACTCCATATGGTGATCAAATTGCACTTATTACACAAACGTCATACATTTGTGAAAAAAAAAATAAAATAAAAATAAAAAAATGTACCAATTTATTTTAAGTATGATAAAATGTAAAAATCAAAAGCAGATAAGAACATTTATTGAACAAACGGCAGAGACGGGAGCGTAGCGAGGCGGGCGATAAAGGTAACCGGAAGCAGTCCAAGAGACAAATACAGAGGAGAAAAGAAACTAAATATCAAAAGAAAAACTAAAAATCAAATGAAAACTAATCAGGTGTACAAGTGGTTACTAACATTTTTTTTCTCTGAGTTTCCAAAAAAGGAAAAAAACATTAACGTGCAACAAGGAGCCTTGTTGTGCTTAAGTCGCTGTCTGAAGGAGTGCTGAAATGTCAATGATTCAATCGTGCAAACGTTCTGTTTCCTGGGATATTAGTTATAAATTGCATATGACAAATTACAAAAAAGCGGTCTGACTCTGCGGCTTGAGTGTAACGGAGGCCAGCTAGTAGTTGCTGTGCGAGTAAACCTCACTCCCCGATATCAATAGGCGCTCTAGCGACAGACGCTAGAGGCTGCAGTCTTTGCCTCCTTGTTAGCGCACCTGACTCTCATGCCGGAGACCCGGGTTCGAGGCCCGCTCGGAGTGGGTCGAGTTGGACCCGGGTGTGTGAGTGGTTACATGAGCTTTGCAATGCAACCGTTATTTATTCACTGTATGGTTTCCATGGTGACGCGTCATTGCTCGTCACGTGACACAGCAGCACAGCCACAACAGCTCTGAATGAATGAGCTGCTTTATTCAAGTATTGCAGGAAAAAGGCAAAATGAATGTGTGACAGGGATGTTGGTTCGGGTGAATGGGTGATGGAAGGAGACATAGGGTCGGCGAATACTGGGGCTCATGCACTTTATTGAGTTACTTTCTCTCCCCACAGCGCTTGCTCGCGCTCACACAATTAATTCAGAATATTTCAAAAACAAATCACATATAAAACAGTACTCTTCCCGCTGGATTCTCAGGTCACAAATGCAGCAACACTCTTTCCACTGAAACAGCTTGCAGCCCAGCGTTTTCTCTCTCTCGACAGCGCGTGCACGAGCTCAAAGTCTCTCTCTCTCCCCACTCTGTCAGCACGGCCCGCTTACCGCTCGGCTCCCCCCTCGCTCTCCCGCTACAGACCGCGCTGCACAACGCTCCCCATGCAAATGCAATCTCTATGACAATATTTTAAATACTCGACGGGCCGGATTAAACAGCCTAACGGGCCGCATGTGGCCCGCGGGCCGTAGTTTGCCCACCCCTGGTCTAGAGCCTCCATTTTTGCACCCATGTCCATGTCTCGTGGCCCTCTATCAGAATCCAGAGTTTTGAGAAGATTGGAGAAACTTAATTTTTCACCCCCCGAAAAAAAAAAAACGTAAGGGGTAACACTGTCATTTTTTTTTCTGGTCAAAATTTTGAGTTTCAATATCTCAGCTCTGGAAGGGTCTAGAGCCTCAATTTTTGCACCCAGGTCCATGTCTCGTGGCCCTCTATCAGAATCCAGAGTTTTGAGAAGATTGGAGAAACTTAATTTTTCAGCCCCCGAAAAAAAACATAAGGGGTAACACTGTCATTTTTTTTTCTGGTCAAAATTTTGAGTTTCAATATCTCAGCTCTGGAAGGGCCTAGAGCCTCAATTTTTGCACCCAGGTCCATGTCTCGTGGCCCTCTATCAGAATCCAGAGTTTTGAGAAGATTGGAGAAACTTAATTTTTCACCCCCCGAAAAAAAAAACATAAGGGGTAACACTGTCATTTTTTTCTGGTCAAAACTTTAAGTTTCAATATCTCAGCTCTGGAAGGGTCTAGAACCTCAATTTTTGCACCCAGGTCCATGTCTCGTGACCCTCTATCAGAATCCAGAGTTTTGAGAAGATTGGAGAAACTTAATTTTTCACCCCCCGAAAAAAAAACATAAGGGGTAACACTGTCATTTTTTTTTTCTGGTCAAAACTTTAAGTTTCAATATCTCAGCTCTGGAAGGGTCTACAGCCTCAATTTTTGCACCCAGGTCCATGTCTCGTGGCCCTCTATCAGAATCCAGAGTTTTGAGAAGATTGGAGAAACTTAATTTTTCACCCCCCGAAAAAAAAAAAAAAACATAAGGGGTAACACTGTCATTTTTTTTTTCTGGTCAAAATTTTGAGTTTCAATATCTCAGCTCTGGAAGGGCCTAGAGCCTCAATTTTTGCACCCAGGTCCATGTCTCGTGGCCCTCTATCAGAATCCAGAGTTTTGAGAAGATTGGAGAAACTTAATTTTTCACCCCCCGAAAAAAAAAAAACCTTAAGGGGTAACACTGTCATTTTTTTTTTCTGGTCAAAATTTTGAGTTTCAATATCTCAGCTCTGGAAGGGTCTAGAACCTCCATTTTTGCACCCAGGTCCATGTCTCGTGGCCCTCTATCAGAATCCAGAGTTTTGAGAAGATTGGGGAAACTTAATTTTTAACCCCCCGAAAAAAAACGTAAGGGGTAACACTGTCATTTTTTTTTTCTGGTCAAAATTTTGAGTTTCAATATCTTAGCTCTGGAAGGGTCTAGAGCCTCAATTTTTGCACCCAGGTCCATGTCTCGTGGCTCTGTATCAGAATCCAGAGTTTTGAGAAAATTGGAGAAACTTCATTTTTCACCCCCCGAAAAAAAAATAAGGGGTAACACTGTCTTTTTTTTTTTTCTGGTCAAAATTTTGAGTTTCAATATCTCAGCTCTGGAAGGGTCTAGAGCCTCAATTTTTGCACCCAGGTCCATGTCTCGTGGCCCTCTATCAGAATCCAGAGTTTTGAGAAGATTGGAGAAACTTAATTTTTCACCCCCCGAAAAAAAAAAACGTAAGGGGTAACACTGTCATTTTTTTTTTCTGGTCAAAATTTTAAGTTTCAATATCTCAGCTCTGGAAGGGTCTAGAGCCTCAATTTTTGCACCCAGGTCCATGTATCGTGGCCCTCTATCAGAATCCAGAGTTTTGAGAAGATTGGAGAAACTTAATTTTTCACCCGCCGAAAAAAAAAAACGTAAGAGGTAACACTGTCTTTTTTTTTTTCTGGTCAAAATTTTGAGTTTCAATATCTCAGCTCTGGAAGGGTCTAGAGCCTCAATTTTTGCACCCAGGTCCATGTCTCGTGGCCCTCTGTCAGAATCCAGAGTTTTGAGAAGATTGGAGAAACTTAATTTTTCACCCCCCGAAAAAAAACGTAAGGGGTAACACTGTCATTTTTTTTTCTGGTCAAAATTTTGAGTTTCAATATATTAGCTCTGGAAGGGTCTACAGCCTCAATTTTTGCACCCAGGTCCATGTCTCGTGGCCCTCTATCAGAAACCAGAGTTTTGAGAAGATTGGAGAAACTTAATTTTTCACCCCCCGAAAAAAAACGTATGGGGTAACACTGTCATTTTTTTTTTTTCTGGTCAAAATTTTGAGTTTCAATATCTCATCTCTGAAAGGGTCTAGAGCCTCAATTTTTGCACCCTGGTCCATGTCTCGTGGCCCTCTATCAGAATCCAGAGTTTTGAGAAGATTGGAGAAACTTAATTTTTCACCCCCTGAAAAAAAACATAAGGGGTAACACTGTCATTTTTTTTTTCTGGTCAAAATTTTGAGTTTCAATATCTTAGCTCTGGAAGGGTCTAGAGCCTCAATTTTTGCCCAGGTCCATGTCTCGTGGCCCTCTATCAGAATCCAGAGTTTTGAGAAGATTGGAGAAACTTAATTTTTCACCCCCCGAAAAAAAAAACATAAGGGGTAACACTGTCATTTTTTTTTCTGGTCAAAATTTTGAGTTTCAATATCTTAGCTCTGGAAGGGTCTAGAGCCTCCATTTTTGCACCCAGGTCCAAGTCTTGTGGCCCTCTATCAGAATCCAGAGTTTTGAGAAGATTGGAGAAACTTAATTTTTCACACCCCGAAAAAAAACGTAAGGGGTAACACTGTCATTTTTTTTTTTTCTGGTCAAAATTTTGAGTTTCAATATCTTAGCTCAGGAAGGGTCTAGAGCCTCAATTTTTTGCACCCAGGTCCATGTCTCGTGGTCCTCTATGAGAAACCAGAGTTTTGAGAAGATTGGAGAAACTTAATTTTCACCCCCCGAAAAAAAAACATAAGGGGTAAAACTTTCATTTTTTTTCTGGTCAAAATTTTGAGTTTCAATATCTCAGCTCTGGAAGGGTCTAGAGCCTCAATTTTTGCACCCAGGTCCATGTCTCGTGGCCCTCTATCAGAATCCAGAGTTTTGAGAAGATTGGAGAAACTTAATTTTTCACCCCCCGAAAAAAAAACGTAAGGGGTAACACTGTCATTTTTTTTCTGGTCAAAATTTTGAGTTTCAATATCTTAGCTCTGGAAGGGTCTAGAGCCTCAATTTTTGCACCCAGGTCCATGTCTCGTGGCCCTCTATCAGAATCCAGAGTTTTGAGAAGATTGGAGAAACTTAATTTTTCACCCCCCGAAAAAAAACATAAGGGGTAACACTGTCATTTTTTTTTGGCGGAAATTTTGACCCCCTCCATTCTTCTTGAAACTCTGGATTCTGAGAGAGGGCCACGAGTCTTCGACCAGCGCGCAAAAATGGAGGCTCTAGACCCTTCCAGAGCCGAGATATCGAAGGTCAAAATTTCGACCCGAAAAAAAAAACATAAGTGGTAACACTGTCGTATTTTTTTTTTTTTGTCGAAATTTTGACCCCCTCCGATCTTCTTGAAACTCTGGATTCTGACAGAGGGCCACGAGACTTCGACCAGCGCGCAAAAATGGAGGCTCTAGACCCTTCCAGAGCCGAGATATCGAAAGTCAAAATTTGGACCCGAAAAAAAAACATAAGGGGTAATACTGTCGTTTTTTTTTTTTGGTCGAAATTTTGACCCCCTCCGATCTTCTTGAAACTCTGGATTCTGACAGAGGGCCATGAGACTTCGACCAGCGCGCAAAAATGGAGGCTCTAAACTCTTCCAGAGCCGAGATATCGAAGGTCAAAATTTGGACCCGAAAAAAAAACATAAGGGGTAATACTGTCTTTTTTTTTTTTTTGGCCGAAATTTTGACCCCCTCCGATCTTCTTGAAACTCTGGATTCTGACAGAGGGCCACAAGATTTCGACCAGCGCGCAAAAATGGAGGCTCTAGACCCTTCCAGAGCCGAGATATCGGAAGTCAAAATTTCGACCCGAAAAAAAAAATGTAAGGGGTAACACTGTCGTTTTTTTTTTTTGGGCCGAAATTTTGACCCCCTCCGATCTTCTTGAAACTCTGGATTCTGACAGAAGGCCACGAGATTTCGACCAGCGCGCAAAAATGGAGGCTCTAGACCCTTCCAGAGCCGAGATATTGAAAGTCAAAATTTCGACCCGAAAAAAAAAAAAACGTATGGGGTAACACTGTCTTTTTTTTTTGGCCGAAATTTTGACCCCCTCCGATCTTCTTGCAACTCTGGATTCTGACAGAGGGCCACGAGACTTCGACCAGTGCACAAAAATGGAGGCTCTAGACCCTTCCAGAGCCGAGATATCGAAAGTCAAAATTTTGACCCGAAAAAAAAACGTAAGGGGTAACACTTTCGTTTTTTTTTTTGGCCGAAATTTTGACCCCCTCCGATCTTCTTGAAACTCTGGATTCTGACAAAGGGCCACGAGACTTTGACCAGCGCGCAAAAATGGAGGCTCTAGACCCTTCCAGAGCCGAGATATCGAAAGTCAAAATTTCGACCCGAAAAAAACGTAAGGGGTAACACTGTCGTTTTTTTTTTTTTTTTTGGCCGAAATTTTGACCCCCTCCGATCTTCTTGAAACTCTGGATTCTGACAGAGGGCCACAAGACTTCGACCAGCGCGCAAAAATGGAGGCTCTAGACCCTTCCAGAGCCGAGATATCGAAAGTCAAAATTTCGACCCGAAAAAAAAAAACGTAAGGGGTAACACTGTCGTTTTTTTTTTTTGGCCGAAATTTTGACCCCCTCCGATCTTCTTGAAACTCTGGATTCTGACAGAGGGCCACGAGACTTCGACCAGCGCTTAAAAATGGAGGCTCTAGACCCTTCCAGAGCCGAGATATCGAAAGTCAAAATTTCGACCCGAAAAAAAAACGTAAGGGGTAACACTGTCGTTTTTTTTTTTTTTGGCCGAAATTTTGACCCCCTCCGATCTTCTTGCAACTCTGGATTCTGACAGAGGGCCACGAGACTTCGACCAGCGCGCAAAAATGGAGGCTCTAGACCCTTCCAGAGCCGAGATATTGAAAGTCAAAATTTCGACCCGAAAAAAAAAACGTAAGGGGTAACACTGTCTTTTTTTTTTTTGGCCGAAATTTTGACCCCCTCCGATCTTCTTGAAACTATGGATTCTGACAGAGGGCCACGAGACTTCGACCAGCGCGCAAAAATGGAGGCTCTAGACCCTTCCAGAGCCGAGATATCGAAAGTCAAAATTTCGACCTGAAAAAAAAAACGTAAAGGGTAACAATGTCGGTTTTTTTTTTTTTTTTGGCCGAAATTTTGACCCCCTCCGATCTTCTTGCAACTCTGGATTCTGACAGAGGGCCACGAGACTTCGACCAGCGCGCAAAAATGGAGGCTCTAGACCCTTCCAGAGCCGAGATATCGAAAGTCAAAATTTCGACCCGAAAAAAAAAACGTAAGGGGTAACACTGTCGTTTTTTTTTTTTGGCCGAAATTTTGACCCCCTCCGATCTTCTTGAAACTCTGGATTCTGACAGAGGGCCACGAGACTTTGACCAGCAAGCAAAAATGGAGGCTCTAGACCCTTCCTGAGCCGAGATATCGAAAGTCAAAATTTCGACCCGAAAAAAACGTAAGGGGTAACACTGTCGTTTTTTTTTTTTTTGGCCGAAATTTTGACCCCCTCCGATCTTCTTGAAACTCTGGATTCTGACAGAGGGCCACAAGACTTCGACCAGCGCGCAAAAATGGAGGCTCTAGACCCTTCCAGAGCCAAGATATCGAAAGTCAAAATTTCGACCCGAAAAAAAAAAACGTAAGGGGTAACACTGTCGTTTTTTTTTTTTTTTGGCCGAAATTTTGACCCCCTCCGATCTTCTTGAAACTCTGGATTCTGACAGAGGGCCACGAGACTTCGACCAGCGCGGAAAAATGGAGGCTCAAGACCCTTCCAGAGCCGAGATATCGAAAGTCAAAATTTCGACCCGAAAAAAAACCTAAGGGGTAACACTGTCGTTTTATTTTTTTGGCCGAAATTTTGACCCCCTCCGATCTTCTTGAAATACTGCATTCTGACAGAGGGCCACGAGATTTTGACCAGCGCGCAAAAATGGAGGCTCTAGACCCTTCCAGAGCCGAGATATCGACAGTCAAAATTTCTACCCGAAAAAAAAACGTAAGGGGTAACACTGTCAAGGTTTTTTTTTGGCCAAAATTTTGACCCCCTCCGATCTTCTTGAAACTCTGGATTCTGACAGAAGGCCACGAGACTTCGACCAGCGTGCAAAAATGGAGGCTCCAGACCCTTCCAGAGCCGAGATATCGAAAGTCAAAATTTCGACCCGAAAAAAACGTAAGGGGTAACACTGTCGTTTTTTTTTTTTTTTTGGCCGAAATTTTTACCCCCTCCGATCTTCTTGAAACTCTGGATTCTGACAGAGGGCCACAAGACTTCGACCAGCGCGCAAAAATGGAGGCTCTAGATCCTTCCAGAGCCGAGATATCGAAAGTCAAAATTTCGACCCGAAAAAAACGTAAGGGGTAACACTGTCGTTTTTTTTTTTTTTTGGCCGAAATTTTTACCCCCTCCGATCTTCTTGAAACTCTGGATTCTGACAGAGGGCCACAAGACTTCGACCAGCGCGCAAAAATGGAGGCTCTAGACCCTTCCAGTGCCGAGATATCGAAAGTCAAAATTTCGACCCGAAAAAAAAAAACGTAAGGGGTAACACTGTCGTTTTTTTTTTTTTGGCCGAAATTTTGACCCCCTCCGATCTTCTTGAAACTCTGGATTCTGACAGAGGGCCACGAGACTTCGACCAGCGCTTAAAAATGGAGGCTCTAGACCCTTCCAGAGCCGAGATATCGAAAGTCAAAATTTCGACCCGAAAAAAAAACGTAAGGGGTAACACTGTCGTTTTTTTTTTTTTTGGCCGAAATTTTGACCCCCTCCGATCTTCTTGCAACTCTGGATTCTGACAGAGGGCCACGAGACTTCGACCAGCGCGCAAAAATGGAGGCTCTAGACCCTTCCAGAGCCGAGATATTGAAAGTCAAAATTTCGACCCGAAAAAAAAAACGTAAGGGGTAACACTGTCTTTTTTTTTTTGGCCGAAATTTTGACCCCCTCCGATCTTCTTGAAACTATGGATTCTGACAGAGGGCCACGAGACTTCGACCAGCGCGCAAAAATGGAGGCTCTAGACCCTTCCAGAGCCGAGATATCGAAAGTCAAAATTTCGACCTGAAAAAAAAAAACGTAAAGAGTAACCATGTCGTTTTTTTTTTTTTGGCCGAAATTTTGACCCCCTCCGATCTTCTTGCAACTCTGGATTCTGACAGAGGGCCACGAGACTTCGACCAGCGCGCAAAAATGGAGGCTCTAGACCCTTCCAGAGCCGAGATATCGAAAGTCAAAATTTCGACCCGAAAAAAAAAACGTAAGGGGTAACACTGTCGTTTTTTTTTTTTGGCCGAAATTTTGACCCCCTCCGATCTTCTTGAAACTCTGGATTCTGACAGAGGGCCACGAGACTTTGACCAGCGCGCAAAAATGGAGGCTCTAGACCCTTCCTGAGCCGAGATATCGAAAGTCAAAATTTCGACCCGAAAAAAACGTAAGGGGTAACACTGTCGTTTTTTTTTTTTTTGGCCGAAATTTTGACCCCCTCCGATCTTCTTGAAACTCTGGATTCTGACAGAGGGCCACAAGACTTCGACCAGCGCGCAAAAATGGAGGCTCTAGACCCTTCCAGAGCCAAGATATCGAAAGTCAAAATTTCGACCCGAAAAAAAAAAAAAACGTAAGGGGTAACACTGTCGTTTTTTTTTTTTGGCCGAAATTTTGACCCCCTCCGATCTTCTTGAAACTCTGGATTCTGACAGAGGGCCACGAGACTTCGACCAGCGCGGAAAAATGGAGGCTCAAGACCCTTCCAGAGCCGAGATATCGAAAGTCAAAATTTCGACCCGAAAAAAAAAACCTAAGGGGTAACACTGTCGTTTTATTTTTTTGGCCGAAATTTTGACCCCCTCCGATCTTCTTGAAATTCTGGATTCTGACAGAGGGCCACGAGATTTTGACCAGCGCGCAAAAATGGAGGCTCTAGACCCTTCCAGAGCCGAGATATCGACAGTCAAAATTTCTACCCGAAAAAAAAAACGTAAGGGGTAACACTGTCATGGTTTTTTTTTGGCCAAAATTTTGACCCCCTCCGATCTTCTTGAAACTCTGGATTCTGACAGAAGCCCACGAGACTTCGACCAGCGTGCAAAAATGGAGGCTCCAGACCCTTCCAGAGCCGAGATATCGAAAGTCAAAATTTCGACCCGAAAAAAACGTAAGGGGTAACACTGTCGTTTTTTTTTTTTTTTGGCCGAAATTTTTACCCCCTCCGATCTTCTTGAAACTCTGGATTCTGACAGAGGGCCACAAGACTTCGACCAGCGCGCAAAAATGGAGGCTCTAGATCCTTCCAGAGCCGAGATATCGAAAGTCAAAATTTCGACCCGAAAAAAACGTAAGGGGTAACACTGTCGTTTTTTTTTTTTTGGCCGAAATTTTTACCCCCTCCGATCTTCTTGAAACTCTGGATTCTGACAGAGGGCCACAAGACTTCGACCAGCGCGCAAAAATGGAGGCTCTAGACCCTTCCAGTGCCGAGATATCGAAAGTCAAAATTTCGACCCGAAAAAAAAAAACGTAAGGGGTAACACTGTCGTTTTTTTTTTTTTGGCCGAAATTTTGACCCCCTCCGATCTTCTTGAAACTCTGGATTCTGACAGAGGGCCACAAGACTTCGACCAGCGCGCAAAAATGGAGGCTCTAGATCCTTCCAGAGCCGAGATATCGAAAGTCAAAATTTCGACCCGAAAAAAACGTAAGGGGTAACACTGTCGTTTTTTTTTTTTTGGCCGAAATTTTTACCCCCTCCGATCTTCTTGAAACTCTGGATTCTGACAGAGGGCCACAAGACTTCGACCAGCGCGCAAAAATGGAGGCTCTAGACCCTTCCAGTGCCGAGATATCGAAAGTCAAAATTTCGACCCGAAAAAAAAAAACGTAAGGGGTAACACTGTCGTTTTTTTTTTTTTGGCCGAAATTTTGACCCCCTCCGATCTTCTTGAAACTGGATTCTGACAGAGGGCCACAAGACTTCGACCAGCGCGCAAAAATGGAGGCTCTAGACCCTTCCAAAGCCGAGATATCGAAAGTCAAAATTTCGACCCGAAAAAAAAACGTAAGGGGTAACAATGTCGTTTTTTTTTTTTTTTTTGGCCGAAATTTTGACCCCCTCCGATCTTCTTGCAACTCTGGATTCTGACAGAGGGCCACGAGACTTCGACCAGCGCGCAAAAATGGAGGCTCTAGACCCTTCCAGAGCCGAGATATCGAAAGTCAAAATTTCAACCCGGAAAAAAAAACCTAAGGGGTAACACTGTCGTTTTTTTTTTGGCCGAAATTTTGACCCCCTCCGATCTTCTTGAAATTCTGGATTCTGACAGAGGGCCACGAGATTTGGACCAGCGCGCAAAAATGGAGGCTCTAGACCCTTCCAGAGCCAAGATATCGAAAGTCAAAATTTCTACCCGAAAAAAAAAAACGTAAGGGGTAACACTGTCTTTTTTTTTTTTGGCCGAAATTTTGACCCCCTCCGATCTTCTTGAAACTATGGATTCTGACAGAGGGCCACGAGACTTCGACCAGCGCGCAAAAATGGAGGCTCTAGACCCTTCCAGAGCCGAGATATCGAAAGTCAAAATTTCGACCCGAAAAAAAAAAAAACGTAAGGGGTAACAATGTCGTTTTTTTTTTTGGTTTTTTTTTGCCGAAATTTTGACCCCCTCCGATCTTCTTGCAACTCTGGATTCTGACAGAGGGCCACGAGACTTCGACCAGCGCGCAAAAATGGAGGCTCTAGACCCTTCCAGAGCAGAGATATCAAAAGTCAAAATTTTGACCCGAAAAAAAAAACGTAAGGGGTAACACTGTCGTTTTTTTTTTTGGCCGAAATTTTGACCCCCTCCGATCTTCTTGAAACTCTGGATTCTGACAAAGGGCCACGAGACTTTGACCAGCGCGCAAAAATGGAGGCTCTAGACCCTTCCAGAGCCGAGATATCGAAAGTCAAAATTTCGACCCGAAAAAAACGTAAGGGGTAACACTGTCGTTTTTTTTTTTTTTTTGGCCGAAATTTTGACCCCCTCTGATCTTCTTGAAACTCTGGATTCTGACAGAGGGCCACAAGACTTCGACCAGCGCGCAAAAATGGAGGCTCTAGACCCTTCCAGAGCCGAGATATCGAAAGTCAAAATTTCGACCCGAAAAAAAAAAACGTAAGGGGTAACACTGTCGTTCTTTTTTTTTTTTTGGCCGAAATTTTGACCCCCTCCGATCTTCTTGAAACTCTGGATTCTGACAGAGGGCCACGAGACTTCGACCAGCGCTTAAAAATGGAGGCTCTAGACCCTTCCAGAGCCGAGATATCGAAAGTCAAAATTTCGACCCGAAAAAAAAACGTAAGGGGTAACAATGTCGTTTTTTTTTTTTTTTTTTGGCCGAAATTTTGACCCCCTCCGATCTTCTTGCAACTCTGGATTCTGACAGAGGGCCACGAGACTTCGACCAGCGCGCAAAAATGGAGGCTCTAGACCCTTCCAGAGCCGAGATATTGAAAGTCAAAATTTCGACCCGAAAAAAAAAACGTAAGGGGTAACACTGTCTTTTTTTTTTTGGCCGAAATTTTGACCCCCTCCGATCTTCTTGAAACTATGGATTCTGACAGAGGGCCACGAGACTTCGACCAGCGCGCAAAAATAGAGGCTCTAGACCCTTCCAGAGCCGAGATATCGAAAGTCAAAATTTCGACCTGAAAAAAAAAACGTAAGGGGTAACAATGTCGTTTTTTTTTTTGGCCGAAATTTTGACCCCCTCCGATCTTCTTGCAACTCTGGATTCTGACAGAGGGCCACGAGACTTCGACCAGCGCGCAAAAATGGAGGCTCTAGACCCTTCCAGAGCCGAGATATCGAAAGTCAAAATTTCGACCCGAAAAAAAAAAACGTAAGGGGTAACACTGTCGTTTTTTTTTTTTTTTGGCCGAAATTTTGACCCCCTCCGATCTTCTTGAAACTCTGGATTCTGACAGAGGGCCACGAGACTTTGACCAACGCGCAAAAATGGAGGCTCTAGACCCTTCCAGAGCCGAGATATCGAAAGTCAAAATTTCGACCCGAAAAAAACGTAAGGGGTAACACTGTCGTTTTTTTTTTTTTGGCCGAAATTTTGACCCCCTCCGATCTTCTTGAAACTATGGATTCTGACAGAGGGCCACGAGACTTCGACCAGCGCGCAAAAATAGAGGCTCTAGACCCTTCCAGAGCCGAGATATCGAAAGTCAAAATTTCGACCTGAAAAAAAAAACGTAAGGGGTAACAATGTCGTTTTTTTTTTTGGCCGAAATTTTGACCCCCTCCGATCTTCTTGCAACTCTGGATTCTGACAGAGGGCCACGAGACTTCGACCAGCGCGCAAAAATGGAGGCTCTAGACCCTTCCAGAGCCGAGATATCGAAAGTCAAAATTTCGACCCGAAAAAAAAAAACGTAAGGGGTAACACTGTCGTTTTTTTTTTTTTTTGGCCGAAATTTTGACCCCCTCCGATCTTCTTGAAACTCTGGATTCTGACAGAGGGCCACGAGACTTTGACCAACGCGCAAAAATGGAGGCTCTAGACCCTTCCAGAGCCGAGATATCGAAAGTCAAAATTTCGACCCGAAAAAAACGTAAGGGGTAACACTGTCGTTTTTTTTTTTTTTGGCCGAAATTTTGACCCCCTCCGATATTCTTGAAACTCTGGATTCTGACAGAGGGCCACAAGACTTCGACCAGCGCGCAAAAATGGAGGCTCTAGACCCTTCCAGAGCCGAGATATCGAAAGTCAAAATTTCGACCCGAAAAAAAAAACGTAAGGGGTAACACTGCCGTTTTTTTTTTTTTTTGGCCGAAATTTTGACCCCCTCCGATCTTCTTGAAATTCTGGATTCTGACAGAGGGCCACGAGATTTTGACCAGCGCGCAAAAATGGAGGCTCTAGACCCTTCCAGAGCCGAGATATCGACAGTCAAAATTTCTACCCGAAAAAAAAACGTAAGGGGTAACACTGTCAAGGTTTTTTTTTGGCCAAAATTTTGACCCCCTCCGATCTTCTTGAAACTCTGGATTCTGACAGAAGGCCACGAGACTTCGACCAGCGTGCAAAAATGGAGGCTCCAGACCCTTCCAGAGCCGAGATATCGAAAGTCAAAATTTCGACCCGAAAAAAACGTAAGGGGTAACACTGTCGTTTTTTTTTTTTTTTTGGCCGAAATTTTTACCCCCTCCGATCTTCTTGAAACTCTGGATTCTGACAGAGGGCCACAAGACTTCGACCAGCGCGCAAAAATGGAGGCTCTAGATCCTTCCAGAGCCGAGATATCGAAAGTCAAAATTTCGACCCGAAAAAAACGTAAGGGGTAACACTGTCGTTTTTTTTTTTTTTGGCCGAAATTTTTACCCCCTCCGATCTTCTTGAAACTCTGGATTCTGACAGAGGGCCACAAGACTTCGACCAGCGCGCAAAAATGGAGGCTCTAGACCCTTCCAGTGCCGAGATATCGAAAGTCAAAATTTCGACCCGAAAAAAAAAAACGTAAGGGGTAACACTGTCGTTTTTTTTTTTTTGGCCGAAATTTTGACCCCCTCCGATCTTCTTGAAACTCTGGATTCTGACAGAGGGCCACGAGACTTCGACCAGCGCTTAAAAATGGAGGCTCTAGACCCTTCCAGAGCCGAGATATCGAAAGTCAAAATTTCGACCCGAAAAAAAAACGTAAGGGGTAACACTGTCGTTTTTTTTTTTTTTGGCCGAAATTTTGACCCCCTCCGATCTTCTTGCAACTCTGGATTCTGACAGAGGGCCACGAGACTTCGACCAGCGCGCAAAAATGGAGGCTCTAGACCCTTCCAGAGCCGAGATATTGAAAGTCAAAATTTCGACCCGAAAAAAAAAACGTAAGGGGTAACACTGTCTTTTTTTTTTTGGCCGAAATTTTGACCCCCTCCGATCTTCTTGAAACTATGGATTCTGACAGAGGGCCACGAGACTTCGACCAGCGCGCAAAAATGGAGGCTCTAGACCCTTCCAGAGCCGAGATATCGAAAGTCAAAATTTCGACCTGAAAAAAAAAAACGTAAAGAGTAACCATGTCGTTTTTTTTTTTTTGGCCGAAATTTTGACCCCCTCCGATCTTCTTGCAACTCTGGATTCTGACAGAGGGCCACGAGACTTCGACCAGCGCGCAAAAATGGAGGCTCTAGACCCTTCCAGAGCCGAGATATCGAAAGTCAAAATTTCGACCCGAAAAAAAAAACGTAAGGGGTAACACTGTCGTTTTTTTTTTTTGGCCGAAATTTTGACCCCCTCCGATCTTCTTGAAACTCTGGATTCTGACAGAGGGCCACGAGACTTTGACCAGCGCGCAAAAATGGAGGCTCTAGACCCTTCCTGAGCCGAGATATCGAAAGTCAAAATTTCGACCCGAAAAAAACGTAAGGGGTAACACTGTCGTTTTTTTTTTTTTTGGCCGAAATTTTGACCCCCTCCGATCTTCTTGAAACTCTGGATTCTGACAGAGGGCCACAAGACTTCGACCAGCGCGCAAAAATGGAGGCTCTAGACCCTTCCAGAGCCAAGATATCGAAAGTCAAAATTTCGACCCGAAAAAAAAAAAAAACGTAAGGGGTAACACTGTCGTTTTTTTTTTTTGGCCGAAATTTTGACCCCCTCCGATCTTCTTGAAACTCTGGATTCTGACAGAGGGCCACGAGACTTCGACCAGCGCGGAAAAATGGAGGCTCAAGACCCTTCCAGAGCCGAGATATCGAAAGTCAAAATTTCGACCCGAAAAAAAAAACCTAAGGGGTAACACTGTCGTTTTATTTTTTTGGCCGAAATTTTGACCCCCTCCGATCTTCTTGAAATTCTGGATTCTGACAGAGGGCCACGAGATTTTGACCAGCGCGCAAAAATGGAGGCTCTAGACCCTTCCAGAGCCGAGATATCGACAGTCAAAATTTCTACCCGAAAAAAAAAACGTAAGGGGTAACACTGTCATGGTTTTTTTTTGGCCAAAATTTTGACCCCCTCCGATCTTCTTGAAACTCTGGATTCTGACAGAAGCCCACGAGACTTCGACCAGCGTGCAAAAATGGAGGCTCCAGACCCTTCCAGAGCCGAGATATCGAAAGTCAAAATTTCGACCCGAAAAAAACGTAAGGGGTAACACTGTCGTTTTTTTTTTTTTTTGGCCGAAATTTTTACCCCCTCCGATCTTCTTGAAACTCTGGATTCTGACAGAGGGCCACAAGACTTCGACCAGCGCGCAAAAATGGAGGCTCTAGATCCTTCCAGAGCCGAGATATTGAAAGTCAAAATTTCGACCCGAAAAAAACGTAAGGGGTAACACTGTCGTTTTTTTTTTTTTGGCCGAAATTTTTACCCCCTCCGATCTTCTTGAAACTCTGGATTCTGACAGAGGGCCACAAGACTTCGACCAGCGCGCAAAAATGGAGGCTCTAGACCCTTCCAGTGCCGAGATATCGAAAGTCAAAATTTCGACCCGAAAAAAAAAAACGTAAGGGGTAACACTGTCGTTTTTTTTTTTTTGGCCGAAATTTTGACCCCCTCCGATCTTCTTGAAACTGGATTCTGACAGAGGGCCACAAGACTTCGACCAGCGCGCAAAAATGGAGGCTCTAGACCCTTCCAAAGCCGAGATATCGAAAGTCAAAATTTCGACCCGAAAAAAAAACGTAAGGGGTAACAATGTCGTTTTTTTTTTTTTTTTTGGCCGAAATTTTGACCCCCTCCGATCTTCTTGCAACTCTGGATTCTGACAGAGGGCCACGAGACTTCGACCAGCGCGCAAAAATGGAGGCTCTAGACCCTTCCAGAGCCGAGATATCGAAAGTCAAAATTTCAACCCGGAAAAAAAAACCTAAGGGGTAACACTGTCGTTTTTTTTTTGGCCGAAATTTTGACCCCCTCCGATCTTCTTGAAATTCTGGATTCTGACAGAGGGCCACGAGATTTGGACCAGCGCGCAAAAATGGAGGCTCTAGACCCTTCCAGAGCCAAGATATCGAAAGTCAAAATTTCTACCCGAAAAAAAAAAACGTAAGGGGTAACACTGTCTTTTTTTTTTTGGCCGAAATTTTGACCCCCTCCGATCTTCTTGAAACTATGGATTCTGACAGAGGGCCACGAGACTTCGACCAGCGCGCAAAAATGGAGGCTCTAGACCCTTCCAGAGCCGAGATATCGAAAGTCAAAATTTCGACCCGAAAAAAAAAAAAACGTAAGGGGTAACAATGTCGTTTTTTTTTTTGGTTTTTTTTTGCCGAAATTTTGACCCCCTCCGATCTTCTTGCAACTCTGGATTCTGACAGAGGGCCACGAGACTTCGACCAGCGCGCAAAAATGGAGGCTCTAGACCCTTCCAGAGCCGAGATATCAAAAGTCAAAATTTTGACCCGAAAAAAAAAACGTAAGGGGTAACACTGTCGTTTTTTTTTTTGGCCGAAATTTTGACCCCCTCCGATCTTCTTGAAACTCTGGATTCTGACAAAGGGCCACGAGACTTTGACCAGCGCGCAAAAATGGAGGCTCTAGACCCTTCCAGAGCCGAGATATCGAAAGTCAAAATTTCGACCCGAAAAAAACGTAAGGGGTAACACTGTCGTTTTTTTTTTTTTTTTGGCCGAAATTTTGACCCCCTCTGATCTTCTTGAAACTCTGGATTCTGACAGAGGGCCACAAGACTTCGACCAGCGCGCAAAAATGGAGGCTCTAGACCCTTCCAGAGCCGAGATATCGAAAGTCAAAATTTCGACCCGAAAAAAAAAACGTAAGGGGTAACACTGTCGTTCTTTTTTTTTTTTTGGCCGAAATTTTGACCCCCTCCGATCTTCTTGAAACTCTGGATTCTGACAGAGGGCCACGAGACTTCGACCAGCGCTTAAAAATGGAGGCTCTAGACCCTTCCAGAGCCGAGATATCGAAAGTCAAAATTTCGACCCGAAAAAAAAACGTAAGGGGTAACAATGTCGTTTTTTTTTTTTTTTTTGGCCGAAATTTTGACCCCCTCCGATCTTCTTGCAACTCTGGATTCTGACAGAGGGCCACGAGACTTCGACCAGCGCGCAAAAATGGAGGCTCTAGACCCTTCCAGAGCCGAGATATTGAAAGTCAAAATTTCGACCCGAAAAAAAAAACGTAAGGGGTAACACTGTCTTTTTTTTTTTGGCCGAAATTTTGACCCCCTCCGATCTTCTTGAAACTATGGATTCTGACAGAGGGCCACGAGACTTCGACCAGCGCGCAAAAATAGAGGCTCTAGACCCTTCCAGAGCCGAGATATCGAAAGTCAAAATTTCGACCTGAAAAAAAAAACGTAAGGGGTAACAATGTCGTTTTTTTTTTTGGCCGAAATTTTGACCCCCTCCGATCTTCTTGCAACTCTGGATTCTGACAGAGGGCCACGAGACTTCGACCAGCGCGCAAAAATGGAGGCTCTAGACCCTTCCAGAGCCGAGATATCGAAAGTCAAAATTTCGACCCGAAAAAAAAAAACGTAAGGGGTAACACTGTCGTTTTTTTTTTTTTTTGGCCGAAATTTTGACCCCCTCCGATCTTCTTGAAACTCTGGATTCTGACAGAGGGCCACGAGACTTTGACCAACGCGCAAAAATGGAGGCTCTAGACCCTTCCAGAGCCGAGATATCGAAAGTCAAAATTTCGACCCGAAAAAAACGTAAGGGGTAACACTGTCGTTTTTTTTTTTTTGGCCGAAATTTTGACCCCCTCCGATCTTCTTGAAACTATGGATTCTGACAGAGGGCCACGAGACTTCGACCAGCGCGCAAAAATAGAGGCTCTAGACCCTTCCAGAGCCGAGATATCGAAAGTCAAAATTTCGACCTGAAAAAAAAAACGTAAGGGGTAACAATGTCGTTTTTTTTTTTGGCCGAAATTTTGACCCCCTCCGATCTTCTTGCAACTCTGGATTCTGACAGAGGGCCACGAGACTTCGACCAGCGCGCAAAAATGGAGGCTCTAGACCCTTCCAGAGCCGAGATATCGAAAGTCAAAATTTCGACCCGAAAAAAAAAAACGTAAGGGGTAACACTGTCGTTTTTTTTTTTTTTTTGGCCGAAATTTTGACCCCCTCCGATCTTCTTGAAACTCTGGATTCTGACAGAGGGCCACGAGACTTTGACCAACGCGCAAAAATGGAGGCTCTAGACCCTTCCAGAGCCGAGATATCGAAAGTCAAAATTTCGACCCGAAAAAAACGTAAGGGGTAACACTGTCGTTTTTTTTTTTTTGGCCGAAATTTTGACCCCCTCCGATATTCTTGAAACTCTGGATTCTGACAGAGGGCCACAAGACTTCGACCAGCGCGCAAAAATGGAGGCTCTAGACCCTTCCAGAGCCGAGATATCGAAAGTCAAAATTTCGACCCGAAAAAAAAAACGTAAGGGGTAACACTGCCGTTTTTTTTTTTTTTTGGCCGAAATTTTGACCCCCTCCGATCTTCTTGAAATTCTGGATTCTGACAGAGGGCCACGAGATTTTGACCAGCGCGCAAAAATGGAGGCTCTAGACCCTTCCAGAGCCGAGATATCGAAAGTCAAAATTTCTACCCGAAAAAAAAAACGTAAGGGGTAACACTGTCGTGGTTTTTTTTGGCCAAAATTTTGACCCCCTCCGATCTTCTTGAAACTCTGGATTCTGACAGAAGGCCACGAGACTTCGACCAGCGCGCAAAAATGGAGGCTGTAGACCCTTCCAGAGCCGAGATATCGAAAGTCAAAATTTTGACCCGAAAAAAACGTAAGGGGTAACACTGTCGTTTTTTTTTTTTTTTGGCCGAAATTTTGACCCCCTCCGATCTTCTTGAAACTCTGGATTCTGACAGAGGGCCACAAGACTTTGACCAGCGTGCAAAAATGGAGGCTCTAGACCCTTCCAGAGCCGAGATATCGAAAGTCAAAATTTCGACCCGAAAAAAAAAACGTAAGGGCTAACACTGTCGTTTTTTTTTTTTGGCCAAAATTTTGACCCCCTCCGATCTTCTTGAAACTCTGGATTCTGACAGAGGGCCACAAGACTTCGACCAGCGCGCAAAAATGGAGGCTCTAGACCCTTCCAGAGCCGAGATATCGAAAGTCAAAATTTCGACCCGAAAAAAAAAACGTAAGGGCTAACACTGTCGTTTTTTTTTTGGCCAAAATTTTGACCCCCTCCGATCTTCTTGAAACTCTGGATTCTGACAGAGGGCCACAAGACTTCGACCAGCGCGCAAAAATGGAGGCTCTAGACCCTTCCAGAGCCGAGATATCGAAAGTCAAAATTTCGACCCGAAAAAAAAAAAAAAAAAAAAACGTAAGGGGTAACACTGTCGTTTTTTTTTTTTTTTTTTGGCCGAAATTTTGACCCCCTCCGATCTTCTTGAAACTCTGGATTCTGACAAAGGGCCACGAGACTTCGACCAGCGTGCAAAAATGGAGGCTCCAGACCCTTCCAGAGCCGAGATATCGAAAGTCAAAATTTCGACCCGAAAAAAAAACCATAAGGGGTAACACTGTCGTTTTTTTTTTTTTGGCCGAAATTTTGACCCCCTCCGATCTTCTTGAAACTCTGGATTCTGACAGAGGGCCACGAGACTTCGACCAGCGCGCAAAAATGGAGGCTCTAGACCCTTCCAGAGCCGAGATATCGACAGTCAAAATTTCTACCCGAAAAAAAAACGTAAGGGGTAACACTGTCGTGGTTTTTTTTTGGCCAAAATTTTGACCCCCTCCGATCTTCTTGAAACTCTGGATTCTGACAGAAGGCCACGAGACTTCGACCAGCGTGCAAAAATGGAGGCTCCAGACCCTTCCAGAGCCGAGATATCGAAAGTCAAAATTTCGACCCGAAAAAAACGTAAGGGGTAACACTGTCGTTTTTTTTTTTTTTTTTGGCCGAAATTTTTACCCCCTCCGATCTTCTTGAAACTCTGGATTCTGACAGAGGGCCACAAGACTTCGACCAGCGCGCAAAAATGGAGGCTCTAGATCCTTCCAGAGCCGAGATATCGAAAGTCAAAATTTCGACCCGAAAAAAACGTAAGGGGTAACACTGTCGTTTTTTTTTTTTGGCCGAAATTTTTACCCCCTCCGATCTTCTTGAAACTCTGGATTCTGACAGAGGGCCACAAGACTTCGACCAGCGCGCAAAAATGGAGGCTCTAGACCCTTCCAGTGCCGAGATATCGAAAGTCAAAATTTCGACCCGAAAAAAAAAAAACGTAAGGGGTAACACTGTCGTTTTTTTTTTTGGCCGAAATTTTGACCCCCTCCGATCTTCTTGAAACTGGATTCTGACAGAGGGCCACAAGACTTCGACCAGCGCGCAAAAATGGAGGCTCTAGACCCTTCCAAAGCCGAGATATCGAAAGTCAAAATTTCGACCCGAAAAAAAAACGTAAGGGGTAACAATGTCGTTTTTTGTTTTTTTTTTTTGGCCGAAATTTTGACCCCCTCCGATCTTCTTGCAACTCTGGATTCTGACAGAGGGCCACGAGACTTCGACCAGCGCGCAAAAATGGAGGCTCTAGACCCTTCCAGAGCCGAGATATCGAAAGTCAAAATTTCGACCCGAAAAAAAAAACCTAAGGGGTAACACTGTCGTTTTTTTTTTTGGCCGAAATTTTGACCCCCTCCGATCTTCTTGAAATTCTGGATTCTGACAGAGGGCCACGAGATTTGGACCAGCGCGCAAAAATGGAGGCTCTAGACCCTTCCAGAGCCGAGATATCGAAAGTCAAAATTTCGACCCGAAAAAAAAAAACGTAAGGGGTAACACTGTCGTTTTTTTTTTTTTTTGGCCGAAATTTTGACCCCCTCCAATCTTCTTGAAACTCTGGATTCTGACAGAGGGCCACGAGACTTCGACCAGCGCGCAAAAATGGAGGCTCTAGACCCTTCCAGAGCCGAGATATCGAAAGTCGAAATTTCGACCCGAAAAAAAACGTAAGGGGTAACAATGTCGTTTTTTTTTTTGGCCGAAATTTTGACCCCCTCCGATCTTCTTGCAACTCTGGATTCTGACAGAGGGCCAAGAGACTTCGACCAGCGCGCAAAAATGGAGGCTCTAGACCCTTCCAGAGCCGAGATATTGAAAGTCAAAATTTCGACCCGAAAAAAAAAAAAACGTAAGGGGTAACACTGTCTTTTTTTTTTTTTGGCCGAAATTTTGACCCCCTCCGATCTTCTTGAAACTATGGATTCTGACAGAGGGCCACGAGACTTCGACCAGCGCGCAAAAATGGAGGCTCTAGACCCTTCCAGAGCCGAGATATCGAAAGTCAAAATTTCGACCCGAAAAAAAAAAAAAACGTAAGGGGTAACAATGTCGTTTTTTTTTTTTGGCCGAAATTTTGACCCCCTCCGATCTTCTTGCAACTCTGGATTCTGACAGAGGGCCACGAGACTTCGACCAGCGCGCAAAAATGGAGGCTCTAGACCCTTCCAGAGCCGAGATATCGAAAGTCAAAATTTCGACCCGAAAAAAAAAAACGTTAGGGGTAACACTGTCGTTTTTTTTTTTTTGGCCGAAATTTTGACCCCCTCCGATCTTCTTGAAACTCTGGATTCTGACAAAGGGCCACGAGACTTCGACCAGCGCGCAAAAATGGAGGCTCTAGACCCTTCCAGAGCCGAGATATCGAAAGTCAAAATTTCGACCCGAAAATAAAAACGTAAGGGGTAACACTGTCTTTTTTTTTTTTTTTTGGCCGAAATTTTGACCCCCTCCGATCTTCTTGAAACTCTGGATTCTGACAGAGGGCCACGAGACTTCAACCAGCGCGCAAAAATGGAGGCTCTAGACCCTTCCAGAGCCGAGATATCGAAAGTCAAAATTTCGACCCGAAAAAAAAAAACGTAAGGGGTAACACTGTCGTTTTTTTTTTTTTTGGCCGAAATTTTGACCCCCTCCGATCTTCTTGAAACTCTGGATTCTGACAGAGGGCCACGAGACTTTGACCAGCGCGCAAAAATGGAGGCTCTAGACCCTTCCAGAGCCGAGATATCGAAAGTCAAAATTTCGACCCGAAAAAAACGTAAGGGGTAACACTGTCGTTTTTTTTTTTTTTTGGCCGAAATTTTGACCCCCTCCGATCTTCTTGAAACTCTGGATTCTGACAGAGGGCCACAAGACTTCGACCAGCGCGCAAAAATGGAGGCTCTAGACCCTTCCTGTTACGGAATGATAGACGAGAGCGGATCCATGTGCAGCTAACATTTATTAATAAGAGTAGTCAGGCAGGCATGCGTCAGAACCAGCAGATACAGCAGTGAAGACAGGGCTAACTCAAAGTACAATACCAGGCAGATGATCAGGGCAGGCAGCAATGTTCATAATCCAAAAACAACAGGCAAAGGTCGAGGCAGGCAGCAAACAGAGAAACAAAGGTCGAGGAACAGGCACGGGTCAAAATACAGGAAATCCAGGAAACAATAGAAAACGCTCAGAATGTCAGCCGGGGCAAAACAATACTTCGCAATGAGTTAATGTGTGAGTGTGGTTTATATACAGAGTCTGATGAGGTGCAGGTGTGTGCGTAATCAGTCACCGGGATGAGGCATGATGGGAAACGGAGTTCTTGTGGAAGTGATAAGTTCTGATGTGGAGTGCCCTCTGGTGGTTCTCTCGGGCACTCCACCTGGTGATCGTCACACTTCCAGAGCCGAGATATCGAAAGTCAAAATTTCGACCCGAAAAAAAAAACGTAAGGGGTAACACTGTCGTTTTTTTTTTTTTTGGCCGAAATTTTGACCCCCTCCGATCTTCTTGAAACTCTGGATTCTGACAGAGGGCCACGAGACTTCGACCAGCGCGCAAAAATGAAGGCCCTAGACCCTTCCAGAGCCGAGATATCGAAAGTCAAAATTTCGACCCGAAAAAAAAAACGTAAGGGGTAACACTGTCGTGTTTTTTTTTTTTGGCCGAAATTTTGACCCCCTCCGATCTTCTTGAAACTCTGGATTCTGACAGAGGGCCACGAGACTTCGACCAGCGCGCAAAAATAGAGACTCTAGACCCTTCCAGAGCCGAGATATCGAAAGTCAAAATTTCGACCCGAAAAAAAAAAAGAACGTATGGGGTAACACTGTCGTTTTTTTTGTTTTTTTTTTTTTGGCCGAAATTTTGACCCCCTCCGATCTTCTTGAAACTCTGGATTCCGACAGAGGGCCACGAGACATCGACCAGCACGCAAAAATGGAGGCTCTAGACCCTTCCAGAGCCGAGATATCGAAAGTCAAAATTTCGACCCGAAAAAAAAAAACGTAAGGGGTACAGTATGAGATCTCGGCTCGATTTTCTCACAAATGCAATTGAAAAAATTCCTCCTCTAAAACAGTAGATGGCGTTAAGATAGGGCATTAATTTAGCGCCAGTCTCCCTGGCGAAGCACTGATTAGAAATGCACTTGCCTTTGCCTACAGCTGAGGACAATGACCGAGAACTTTATTTTTTTTAAAGACGTTGCAGTCAGATCGCGTCAGTAAGACACTATTCATTTGTTTGCTTCATTTCACTGCGGATTCGTTTTTATACAAGACACATTGTTCATGCAGGCTTTTTTAGACAGACTGAAAATAAAAGATGATGCAGTGACAAATCAATATATTGGTTGTTTACTTCCAAGTCTTGAATGCGGCAGTCCTATATAAATGTGTTTAGAGAGGGTAAAAAACAAGATAGAAAATAAATTACTTATAAATAAGATTTTATTTTTTTTTAAATGAAAAAAATCTTTATAACATTATAAGTGGACTTTAGAAAACATAATAAAAAACATGCAGTTCATGAACTTTTAAGAATTTATGCATGGGCATACAGTAGGCCTATTGAAAAAAATCACATTTTCTTGGGAATAATGGCAATTTTTATAGAAGTTTATCCTTTCTCATCAAATTCACTTTTCATATTGCTTGTTTTTTGTCAAATCCTTTGAACTAACAAAGGGGGGTCAGAGGGTCCAGTTGCAACTAAGTCTCTACATCTTTTAGAGGTAGCCTAATTTGTATATTATTATTCTTATTTTAAGACTGTTTAAAACCAGGCTCAAGTTGACACCCTCAACCAAGTTGATACCTTCAATTAAGCTAATTGCCAATCCCTCTCTGAACAATGGCTTACTTCATCCTTTATTTCCAATATGTTCATTTTATTGCCTATATGTAAACAATCAAGTCATAGTAAATAATACCGGAGTGCCTGAGCTTGAGATCCACTACATGAGGCATGTTCAAAGTAAATGTACAGAGCTCCTAAGGTACTATGCAACAGGAATGGCCCTTAAGTTGTTCTGAATTCCATTTAATTTAGGACAAATTAAAGAGATTTGTAATAAGTATAATAGAACAGTCTTACTCAAGAGCCCCTATACATTGGTGGACTGCATGGTATATAATCAACTGAAAAACTATGATAGGAATAAAAGAGAACGTATTAGAAGATGCAATTAAACTCAGCGAGAGTTAATAGGTATGATGCCGTGAAGAGGGACAGGTAACACTTTAAAATAATGGTCCGTAGTTAACAAGTAGCTATGCAGGAAGTAATAGGTAGTACTGCATTAACACCGAAGTTAATACTATTAACTAATATGGAAGCAATATTAACTAAGCATTAAGTAATAGGTAATTTAGTACAAAGGTAGTTCCTTGGTAGGTATTTGATTGTTACTAAAGAAATATATCCTCATTGAGAACTACTTGTGAACTAAGAATTAATAACCAATTAATTACTAATCACAAAAGTAACATGTCTAAAAAGTGAACAATTGTGGGGGTTTTATACTCTTAACATGGTCATAACATTTCAGAAGCATGCCTCAAATGGGTTGTTTGTGGAAACAAGTTTATGAAGTTTATACATCCCCCCAAATACATTAGCTAGGTTGAGATTGTGACTACTACTCTTGCCAGGATGGACGTATGTTCTCTGTTTAATTTAAAACTTAAACTTAAAATCCTAATAAAGACAGTTTTTAAAAATAAACCTTAAATAATTAGGAAGTGATGCTGACACTCTCATGATTGGATTAGTTCACTATTATGAGCGCTATTGAATGTCAGTCACATATATCTCAGACTCCAAAGACCTACAACTTTATGTTACAGTAGCTGCCTGAGGAGGACTTCTCTTTAGGACATGAATATAAACATTGATGTTCACTTGTCAAAAACAATTAGCATCTTTAATGAAGAAATTGGCTGCATTTATGTTACGATAAGCGCAAAACCACATCTTCCAGATTACAATGTTTGTTATAATATTAGTGCCTCACAGAACCTGTACAGTATGTGTCAAAATATAAAATTAAATTACTTGTATCATTTGTGAAAAACATGTTAACTCCTCAATAACTACTTAAGCGTTACCTTGTCATCCCGCAGGGACTACTAGTGATGTGGCCCATTATTTTAAAGTGAAAAACATGTTAACTCCTAACTAACTACAAGCGTTACCTTGTGTAAACATTGCGGGATGACAAGGTAACGCTTGTAGTTAGTTAGGAGTTAACATGTTTTTTACTTTAAAATAATGGGCCACATCACTAGTAGTCCCTGCGGGATGACAAGGTAACGCTTAAGTAGTTATTGAGGAGTTAACATGTTTTTCACAAATGATACAAGTTAATTAATTTTATATTTGACACATACTGTACAGGTTCTGTGAGGCTCTAATATTCTAACAAACACTGTAATCTGGAAGATGTGGTTTTGCGCTTATCGTAACATAAATGCAGCCAATTTCTTCATTAAAGATGCTAATTGTTTTTGACAAGTGAACATCAATGTTTATATTCATGTCCTAAAGAGAAGTCCTCCTCAGGCAGCTACTGTAACATAAAGTTATAGGTCTTTGGAGTCTGAGATATATGTGACTGACATTCAATAGAGCTCATAATAGTGAACTAATCTAATCATGTGTCAGCATCACTTCCCAATTATTTAAGGTTTATTTTTAAAAAACTGTCATTATTAGTATTATTTTATGTTTAAGTTTTAAATAAACAGAGAACATGTGTCCATCCTGGCAAGAATAGTAGTCACAATCTCAACCTAGCTAATGTATTTGGGGGGATGTATAAACTTCATAAACTTGTTTCCACAAACAACCCATTTGAGGCATATGCTTCTGAAACAACACGAAATACGTTCTGGGGAAACTATTTTGCAAATCGCAATTACGTTACATGCCAACATATAAGCAGTGCTATTACGTTCGTCCTTAACGTAATATGTCTCATTGTTAATACGTAGATACTAATACGTAATTTTCAAATATGTAAAACGTACATATTTTACGTTTTGATAGATGCTAAAAACGTATAATGGACGTATTTGTAAAATTTAAACGTAACATTTTTACTTTTTTACAGCTATAAAACGTTAACTATTTACGTCTATGTCATATCATAACGATATCTGTATACTTTCACTTTTAAAGATAAATGTAACAAGATCCCTTAATCCTACTCACAAAACTTAAACATATTCATTTTATACAGAATATAAAAAGGATAAAACATAATGGACATAGATGAGTTTTAGCATTACAATATATTTTGAGCCACTAACCCTAATCCTATACCCCTAAACATAACCATTCCTTAAAACTACGTAGGATAACACAATTATACAGAAAAAAACATAACAGACAGAAAAGTAACGTTATACGTTTCACAATAATTTATTTATTGGGAAAATGTCAAAACCGCTAACGTTAACATTACCAAAAGTCGTTCACATCGCAGTCCTCTGGCAGTATTATAGTAGTTGTGTATGAGATACAGAGCAGAATTAAAGTTATTAATATTAATCCATGGAAATGTTAATCTGATTTCGGTTTGCTCTCTGAAGGCGCGCGCTCTTCCGTTTCAAATCTACTACACCGACTGAAACACGGCATGTCGCAATCTGTGACGAAGCAGGCGAGAGCCAATGAGCGTTTGATATGACTGCCGTAAAACATGTCGTAACGCTTCTTGAAGGCGCATTTTTTTGAATTTGAATTCATCACCAACGCGGATTTGCGGTCGCTGCTGAGAAATGAAGATGAGATTACTGGATAAAATACTGATTTTGGATCTGTTTCTTGCAACCAACGTATGGATTCTTGAATTTGGTTTACATCAAGTTAATAAAATGTATGTATTTTGTGAATGTATCAGTATGTTGCGTTTTATTGGAGAAAATGCTTTTTGTGTAAATACACTAAATACTACAAAATGGTTAAACAAGATATTTTTAAGGTTAAAAGTGTATCAAAGTCAAAAATTTAATGCCACGATTATGCATAAATTGTAAAGAAACCTGCTTTGGATGTATTATGTTCAGGACAAACGTAATATAGCAATGCAATAGTATTAGGTTAAGGACGAACGTAATACTAGCACTGCTTATGTTGGCATGTAACGTAATTGCGATTTGCAAAATAGTTTCCTCAGAACGTATTTCGTGTGATATATAGTTGCAACCGAAATGTTATGACCATGTTAAGAGTATAAAACCCCCACAATTGTTCACTTTTTAGACATGTTACTTTTGTAAATAGTAATTAATTGGTTATTATTTCTTAGTTCACAAGTAGTTCTCAATGAGTATATATTTCTTTAGTAACAATCAAATACCTACCAAGGAACTACCTTTGTACTAAATTACCTATTACTTACTGCTTAGTTAATATTGCTTCCATATTAGTTAATAGTATTAAGTTCGGTGTTAATGCAGTACTACCTATTACTTCCTGCATAGCTACTTGTTAACTACGGACCATTATTTTAAAGTGTTACCGAGGGACAAATTGAAAGACATGACGTGTCTGCCAATGAGGCATTTCATGCCAATGTCTTTGAGCTTTTAAGTTGAGCAAGAGCAACCAGCACCCCCTGTGACAGAAAACCCACTTTCATTGTGTTTCAAGCTTTAGCACTTTCCTAAAACATGCCCTTCACAGTGTTTTCAGGGGGGGGGGGGAACACCTGGATCATGCATTGCCACTTGGAAGATGGGCTACATAAAAGCTAAATCTCCAGTGTGGCATGTTAAGCTCCGATAATCTGCCGCAGTGCACACAAGAAACACCACTGCATAACTAAGCGTCACTGTGACACGGCACCTGGTCAGAATTGCAGATGGCGGTGTTCTGGGACACTTTTAAAAATAAAGCTTTTTTTTTATTGACATCGATAGTTCCATGAACCTTTGCATTATCCACAATGTTCTAGATTTAAAATGCTATTCACACCAAGAAAAAAATAAGAACTGTTCACTGAAAATTATTTTGGGGAACCAAAAGGTTTGTTTGGAACAACCTTTACTTTTAGGAGTGTAGGTGCAATGCAGAAATCCACCAGGACGATGTCGTTCTTCTGTTCCGGTTGGAAATCATCCCTGTTGACAGAGCCAACTCATGTCATTAATATCATATTCAAAGGCATCACAGCAATGTGAGTCACGTCAATGCCAAGAATGTCCTCCAGAAGCATGCATAAATTACTTTCAATGGCTTGCACTGGGTTGGTCGGCAAGTCATCCATCTGCGCTCGTAACAGCTGAGGCTCAGTGCAACGAAGAATCGGAGGGCAAGGCTTTCTTCCAGCATGCTCCCTTAAGCTTAATAATATGTCATGTGGAGAATGATGTAACACAGACACAGCGAGATGTGCTGCTGCTCAGAAGGACGGACTCAAAGGAGCTGATTACTGTGGATCATCCTGAATAAAACAAGCATCCAAATCTCCAGCGAGACTCTAAATAGTGTTTGACGATAGTCACAGAAACAAGAGAGGGTTTAAAAACACACTCACAACTGCACTGAGTGTGATCATTACAGCAGCTCCACAAGGCAAACCAGTGGCAACAAAAGTTTTGCTGTTGTTGTTTCAACTTAAGTTGTCAAGACTGTCAAGTCTCATAAGTGCTTTTCAACTGTTTAATATTGAATATGAGCCTCTTTCAATCACATAATGTGGTTATATCCATAAACAGCTATATATAGGGATACTTTAAATTGTGCTAATTGGGAGTAGGTTGTCATCTTAATTTATCACATTTCAAGAAGGAACATTTCTCTTATGACTCTATGTAATGAGAGCCATTCTTTGTGTGAGGGAGCTGGCCATGTGATTGGATATTCGCTTTCCACAAGATGGCAACATTGAATCATCTTGCTGCTTTTTATAGTGTGCTAGTCTCTTAGGCAGCCGAAGCCATAAGAACCCTGTGCGTTTGTGTTGCAATTCCACCTGCTGTGAGACCAGGAATAAAAAGGCCTTTGGTTGTTCTTTCCATGGGTCCTTTTCACTTCAGGCTGCCAATATTTGTCAAGTTATTCTGATACCATTACAGTAACAAACATTGCTTTAGTAGGATGTTGTGAGATGTTATAGCCTGTTTATTGCATATTGTGACCACTCAAATCTCTAGAGTATGTAGGTAACTGAGTGAAATCAGTTTTAAACTTCCCCACATTCTTCTCAAATCAATATTGAGGCAAGAATAAAATTTGATTTGAAAAAGTCGAGGACAGAATTAAACATGAATTGCATGGTTGAACAACGTGGGCTTCCCATAAATCATAAAACAGTTCTGTGTTAAGACTTTCTTCTTTTTTAAACACATGTAGATTCATATCAAAATCACCTCGCGGGATTAAAAGCTGTAAGGATCACGTCTGGCTAAAGTTAATATTTATTAATTTCACAATTTGCTTTTTAATTCTGCTTTAGTAGTTCTCGAAAGTGCGGAGTTAATAATTAATAAAAATTTAGCTGGTACCTCTGCTTAAAAAAATATTGATCAACGAAAACTCCTTGAAGTCGGCCTGAGGCGAACTTTAACAGCATCTGGATCTACCAGTGGTAGAGACATTTAACATAGATGAACGTCTAAATTATTCAAACGAAAATGAATTAAAGAAATACATTTATACAATCCTTGAAGCTATGAAAGATCTGAAGACTTTAATAGACAGCGCTGCAATCTGGCACAAAACTTTTCACATTTACAGAGTGTAATTAACGTTTCAAACGCCAGGCTCCTCCCACACAATCTGTTAAATATAGTTAAATATAAGACTCCTCCCACAGATCTAGTGTGTGTCGTACTAATCTTTTTGGTGCAATTTCAGAGAATTTATTCTTTGACAAGTGAATCATATTTTCATACGCAGAGCTCATATTATCAAGTTTAACAAAGGTTATCCGGGGGTATTGTTCCGTCTGTGTGACAAAATATGTGCTACCTTGTACCATGGACACCACAGAGGAGGTCTTTAGATAAAAAAGTATTTTAGGCACAGCAGTGAATAAAGACTAGAGCTCTAGGGCTTTGAGAAATGATGTTGTACTATCACGGCATTAAATTGTAAAGACCTCATATAGCTGGATCTATATTTTATGTTATAAGTAAACCCAAGGTTACTGTTATGAGTAAACCCAACCCCAAAATCTTGTAATTTGTCACTTTTCAATGAGCTGTGTGAGGCTAAATAATTAACATTCTACGTAAACTACCTACTGCTTTATCAAACGATGATGATTTGTGCATCGCGTCGCAGAAACGCTGCCAAGATCCTTATCACACGGCATTACATTTCATTATCTTTGGCCTCTCTGGACAAAAGTCAAAGAGAGGACACAGAGGCATTGCATTTTATATTCGATCTCGTAACCTCCAGATGTTCACCTCTTAAACATTTCCACAGATACAGGTAGAGCTTAATGACCCAAAAATCGCCAGGAGATCGGGTAATGAAGAGCAAGCCCCGTTTGGTTTTAATTGGGACTTTGAATTGCGATTGCAGGGTAATATGCTCCATGCATCAAGAGTTTGAAGAACAAAAATCTTCCTACAAATATTTTGTTTGCATGAAGACCTTCATGAACTTCACTTCATATAATTGTGAAGGGAGACGGTCTGTGTCAAAAAGGTGAGTTAGCCGAGACCACGCACAGGCTGCAAAATGTCATCCAGAGTCCGTAATTATTCAGGCTCTAAAATTAGACATCAAGATTCTTGTGACAAGGACTGAGGGCTATGGGTCCCTTGGGAAAGAGTATGAAACACAGTGCCCTTTGAATCAAGCTTGTTATTCTTTTGACTGTTTTTCTTGATAACACTGTCAGCAGGAGATGAACAGTTTGATCAGACGTCTTTTGAACCTTTTTCTTACACAGATTATCTGTATGATTGCTATAATTTTTCCCATCCAGTGACCTTGTGGGCCATAAGGCTTTCTATCAGTTTGTCAGGCCTCCAAAGACATAATGATTGTTACCCTTCAGCATAAGCGCATAATGCTAGATAGAGTGGGTTTCGCTTGCTAGTTAAAAGGACAAGTTTGATATTTTACACTTAATGTTTCTGATTAAATAGAACAGTTAAGATTAAAGTTTGGACACATGCTGCTTTTTTCTAACTTCATAGACTTGACACCTTTAAGGAAGTTTGTGTGACAGGGAACTGGTGACAACCTCAGGCCCAGATGCTGCTGCCCCACCTCTGTTCAGCTGTCCACGGTGGACTCGGCTTTGAACAGCCTATTAACGCCACACAGCACCAGGGAAAGCAATCAGCACCACTGGAGCACTTCGCTTGGACCAGATGGTGAGAAAGATGAATCGCACCATTATATTAGAGCCCAATAATTCCTCAGATGAAACTAATTAAGCTGGTTCTCTTACCTATCTTCAATCACCAAACATGGCACCTCCCTCAACACTGTCGACACTGCGAATCACTAGCCGGAATTCCAACGCATTCTCATCCCAAAGCATTATATTTGACACTTTTGCAAAAGCGTAAAAATGCGTAAAATCCTTTAACGTCTAATTAGACGCTTTCGTTTTGGTTAAGTTTAGGTATGGTGTGGGGTAAGGGTTAGAACACTAGGGGGCGCTTTTGGACCTAATATTTCTGCGTCTCATTTGGCGCTAAAGGGTGCCATGTGCGTTCGATATTTACGCTTTTGCAAAAGCGTCGTATATGGCGCTTTGGGATGAGAACGGGCTGGGAATTCCCCCCTCAAGCTTCGCTCTCGTCTATATATCATATAAACCATGCATTTCGTTTAGTTAAGCATACAGTATAGTTAATATGTAATTCCTTTGCACAGCATCTGGTCAGAGATGGGATGCAGCTCTTTAAAGAAAAGATTCTCCCCCAGCCCTCCACCGGGGGAAGGACTGGCCCTGCAACCACTACCTGAAAGAACTGCAACCCACTCTGAGCTGCTATATATATATATATATATACATGTCTCCAATCTCCAATCTGAGCTGCCCATAACGGGAGTGCCACATAGCCTGGGATTCAGCGGGGCTGCGGGGCTGGTACAGGCAGGGGCGCCTCCCTGTGACCACCTCCACGGCGTGGCCTGGTGCTGCTGGGACCGGGCGAGAAAGGGCGGAAGTCGCAGGAGGGCACATTCGATGGCAAGTGGACTGAGGCATCTGAGCCGGCAGATGATTGGCAGCAGATGGCCGCGGGGTCAGACAAAATAGCCACAGTCCACTTCTGGACGGCAGAGAAGGCGGAAGAGGCCACTGAGCAGTCGCGGAAAGTCAAAGGAGAACTGTGGGTCAACTCGTTATGCTAGCACATGATGTGGCGATATACATGATTTCATCAGCCTGAGGACCGAATAAGACCGGGAAAACGCGGGTTGCAATGTGAAAGACGGGGTGTGGACTAAGGAATTTTCGTCGGTTTAGTTCCAAACCTGCCGTCTTAGGTCACCCTGGCCAGCCGAATAATTATTGCACGTGGAGAAAAATAGATCGGGGTGTTTATGAGGGGACTCTCACTCTATTGAGCTCATCGAGTCTCGACAGTTACATTCGATGGTCACGTTCCCACTGAGAGAACGTGACACACACACGAGTGCTGTCTGAGCGAGATCAAAGCCCAAACACGTCAAAACAGTGCTCGCGCCCATCAACTGAATCTATCGGAATACCGCACTCAGAAATAGACGGGTAGATCGTCTTTAGAAAGACGCGTTTTCGCAGACTGGCAGAAAGAGACACACAGACTGGCAGACCACTCCTCAGATCGCAGGCAATGTGAAACTCGCTGGATACCATCGTCACATCAATACCGGAGAGTTCGCTCGTCTCGAAGAGATGTAGTCACTGAAGATACTCAGGATTTGGCTTCTTGGTTCCGAAGCGAAAACATGACTGCATTTGCCGGCGTCTCTCCTTATATACCCACGAGGTGGGGCGGAGATACGCTATGCAAATTCTGCAGACCCATGGCATTTCATCACTACTGGCTCATTTTATAATACTCGAAGATGATAGACTTCCTAAACGAAACCCCATTCTCGCCATCTGACGTAACTCAGAGTGACTACGAAAGGGAACCAGGGTTATGTTAGATAACCGATACATTCCCTCTCTCACCTATGCCGATTATACATGCTCAATCGGCTTAAAAAACCCGATGGCGTCCGACAAGAGCCAACGGTGCACACCAAAAGAACAAAATCAGCCTACGCTCAAAAACGTCCAGCTTGGGGTGTCCCGTGTGACCTTTAGACTATAATTCGTTTTTTGACAGTTGGATTTGGTTAAATCAAGGTAAGATTTTGTGTGAAAGCATGTATCAAATTAATCAAAATTTGATCAAAACACTTCAATGGCATTTTCAGACTCCCAGTTTTACCATATTTACTGAATTTTTCCTTTGTAGGGCAGTATACTCCAAGTCAAAGATCTTAGTACAGTTCATGCTCAGTGACACAAACTCACACACACATAAACTATCCCAAACCTCATCTGAAAACACATAGAACAACACTTATTTTTATTTACATTAACTCTGCAGTCCCATATAATTTTAAATGGGTTGAACGCAATTAAATTAAGTAGCTTTTTTTGTCTCATTTTAATTCAGATCAAGTGAACTAATCAAGCATCATTTTTGGGTACAGAAAACATTAAGATGTTGTTTTAGTGCTAGTCACTTAACTGGCTCTGGTCATCATTTACAGTACTTTCATTATATGGGAAATATGTGTTTGTACTATAAACACTGTAGAACTGTTTGTACTATATATCTCATTTTGTGTTCGCTGGAAGAAAGAAAATCATACAATTTGGAACGACATGAGGGTGAGTAAATGATGAAAGCATATTTATTTTTAGGGGAACTAAAGCTTTTATAAAAACAATACTTGAAATATTACAAAGAAAGTCTCTTGAACCTGGACTGCAATACAATCTGTCATATCCTAATTAGAGCCAAGAGAAAATGGCTTCTTCACACTCTCAGTTAGGTAGTAGCTGTTCGCAGAGCACCCACGCTTGTAACATTCTCAGCTATTGCCAACATAGGACCGGGTAAAGATAAAAACTGCTCAGTTAATTGAATCCAACACAGAACTGTAGCCAGTTTCCAAAATACTAAACACAACAGTATTTGTTTATGTAAGCACATAGTGAAGTAACAAAAAGTTCATCCCACAACCCCCATTTTGGCAGCACTGAATCAGGCGTACGACAAAAGCGGGTCTTGTTTTCCAAAAAAAGTCATTTAATATGTCACAATAAAATGTCAATATGTTCTGTGTTGTGTGAAATACATTACCACATAGCAATGACGCACATCTTTGGCTGGATGTCATACACATGCCTTGACCTTTCTGCATCCCGGATGATATAATGGGCAGTAAACAAAGGATGGCCAAGCATACCTAAGCCACTTCCAACTTGTGCCGCCTTCTCCTGGCATAAAATTCCCTAGCAAAGCCCTGCAATGAGATGACACTTTCGTAAGTAAAGTATTAACACCCTCAAGAAAGGATGCGAATATAGCCACAAGCGCTAATATTAGAGCATTCATTCTTAAAACGGAACAACGGTAAATTCATTTGCATGGCACTGTAAAAGTGAAATAGCCCCTTTCCTTCTATTTTGACCACAATTTGGAAGCAATTTCTTTATTTTAAGTCCTTATCACCAATTCAATCTTTTTAATCTTCCCTTGTATAAAGAGAGGTAAAACACATCGGGATGGTTTGATTGTACTGCCGCTGGGTATAAAATCAACACTGGCAAAAGGACAACAGTAATCACATTCACCTAATCTCCCATGACAGATTCAGGACATGCTTTTCATTATAGCAAAAGTGGATAACTGAGCAATAAGCACTGTTTCAGAGTTTACTCAAATCCTGCTCAAACTAACAAAGAGATTCTCATTCCTGAGCGGTTGGTATATTTGCTCAGATTTAAGGCATGAAAAGGTATACAGATTTTTGACTACATTCTGAAACATATTTCTTCTTTTATCATAGATTACTTTTCTCTGCAGCTTTACTGATTTTGTAATTATATAACTATATTACCGGTCACTGATGATATAAAATGGCCACAGATCTGACAGAGGAACATAAAGTTACCATAATATCAAAATTAACAACTCCTTTTTTTGCACATCATTTTTGATTTTAAATTAATGTGCCCAATCAATCTTTAAGTTGAGTGGAAAATCAATAAATTGTACAGTTGTATAATTAACATTAATATACATTTGTAATCTTTGATTTCTTAAGACATCAATGTTTATTTCAGCAATATGGCATTCTGAATAATGCCCCTTTAATATTCTGAATAAACCTGAAAAGATTTATAGTTTTTTTTCTATATTGTCATCCAGCATGATAAACATGCAAAATTCATAATCACACGCCCTACAACTTTTATGACAGGCACTGGCTTGTAAAGTTATGTTTATGGTCAGTGCAAAGTATTATGTTCATTCTTCATTCGCGTGCAGCATAGCCATATTTGAAAGTCATACTTGTGTTGAATAGATTTACAATAAATACTGTATGTCACAAGCAGCAAGGGGAGTAAGGGAATGATTCATATAAATGGTGGCAAGTGGTGGCACAGCTGAAGAACTGGCGTCATCATAGGGTAATGTCTGAAAGCATATTTTACAATGGCCTGTCATTCCGTTATAGCCTTTAAAACAAGTCAGATGCATGTTTGTGACAGCTGAAGACTGCTGGTCAAATAAAAATTCTGCCTATTCACACTATGTAGTCACAATGGTCTGGTCTATGTAGTCACAAAACCTGTTAACCTCCACTTCAATCTCCAGTCTCCGGTCATCAGCCTGTTACCAGTGACTCTCCATCCGCACCTGTAAATAAAGACTCTGGTTATCCTTCAGCTAAGTTCCATCCTGAATATCATCTACTTGCATACCATATCTCTGTCTGGATCTGCAACCTGTAAGCACTATTTCACTTACTACCTGTCTGACCAACACTATCTCACGCCCAATTCATACCAATTCGACGAATGATTAAAAAAATGTTTAATTCGTACTAATTGGTACGACCTCACTCATACGAATTTGTACGATTTGTCTAAACCCACATGATGGTTAGGTTTAGGGGCGGGGTAAGGGGTAGATCATTCGTACGAATTCATACGAATTGGCCAATTCGTAAAATATGTATGATTTAGCAAAATCGTACTAATTCGTACGAGTGAGGTCGTATGAATTGTTATGAATTAGCCACTTTTTAATCATTCGTCGAATTCGTACGACTTGGTCGTGAGATAGGGTTGGTCTGACTCCTGTTCCATCCGTGGCAGATGGGTATAGGTAACCAAACTGGGGATGGGCCCCATTGACTTCCACAGTATGCAGTCTAAAGGATGAGTAAAAAACTTCCATAGTATTCCATACAGGTCTGGAACAACTTGAGGGTGAGTAAATGATGACAGAATTTATGTTTGGGTACAAAAAACTATACATGCTGCTGCTGAAGTTATTTGTTTATGCATAATAGTGGATTTAGACGAATTAAGACCAAAGGAGAAGCTGTCAATTCTAATGACTTCCTCTGATGGTGCTCGATGAAGATAAGGATGTTTTCATTTTGAAAGCAAAACATGGATTTCTTATTAACTGATACTACAATCTCATTCAGCAATGACAATTGGTTTGACATTAGAGTGTTTTCAGCCTGACTTTAAAAAAGCAAAAGTCTTGCCTATGGCTGAATTACAATTTGAAATTCACAGTGTCAAGTCCAATTTACCCTTGTGTTTATAGCCTCCCTGCTATGCTTTTATTTATTTATTTATTTTTTATAATGGCAGCATGATAATAACGCTTTCATAATAAACAAGCATATTAAAACTTGTTGCAGGATGGGGATAAACACTGAGGTATGTGAGGTATAAACTATGCAGGCTTGCTTTGCTGCATGCTCAAGTCAGGAATACTGCGGAATCTAAATGCATGGATGTTACTAATAATTACGGAAGCCACAATGTATCCAATCAATAAATTCTATAACAGCCTTAAGAAAATAAAATCAAACCTGTGTCTTGGAATGTGGTTCTGATTAGGTCAGGGAATTAATTTCAGTTGTACACAGTGCCACACGATCTAACCTCTGGGGAAAGGAGTGCTAATGACACTAGCTGATGTGATTATTTTTCTTGCAGCAGAGTGTACCTCTAATCATTAAGCCCACTACAAACCATCTCAAATTAATCTTTTGGACAGGTGGCTAAACTTATGATCCGGTCCGGTTGCATTCTCTCAAGGGAAATTCTAGTAACAAAAGTACTACCCACGAGCACACAAAGTTTCAGCCATGATTTATTGTACATTTCGCAAGAATATAGTAACTCTATGCTTGATACTTAAGCACTGTCACATAGCACATGAGAAAGAGTGCGGTACTACTCACTGATGGAGAATCAGTATTTTGCTTTTAAGGCTATGTTTACACGGAAACGATTCTGAAGAGAAAACGCACAAGTGGCGTTGCGTCATCATTTTTTATTCTGCGTTTAGACTAGCGTTTTGTGTGGGAAATCTGCGTGCAAATGGTGACGCAAAAGTGTATGAAATTCAATGTAGTATGCACTTCAGGCGGCTAGGAGTGCATACTACAACACCAAGTCCACACGCCTGCGTACAACCTTCACTGTCAAGCAGACTTTTGCGTTTTTACCGTTTACACAGGAACGCGGCGGTGGAGCGTTTTTATTCCACTCTGGAGCCTCAAAAACGCAGTCGCCGTGTAAACAAAAGGCACATCCGATAAAATATTTTTTACGTTTTCACCCGCCAGCGTTCTCGTGTAAACAGGGCCTTAGGCAAATTCACTCCGCATCAGAGGCCAACAAATGGCAAAACACATTTTGTCCAGTTTTGTCAAATTTGTCCATAACCCTTGCTGCGTCTGTTGGCATTTGTTGGCACTCCTTTTCACCAGTTGAACTATATTCAGTTGCTTTTCTTCTGGTTATGGAATGTCTGAGAGGTGACATCCTATTTTTTATTATTATTATTATTATTTATTTATTTTATTTTTTTTTGATTAGCGTGTTAACCATCACGGTCTATTGGCTCTCGTTAAACACGTTGAATCTGTCTTAGTGTCTGGTTTTGTTCCCAGGGTTGTCACTAGAGGTCCTCGTTCTCATGGTATATTCCCTGTCTGTGTTATGGCGCTTTTCCACTACACAGAACCAGCTCGCCTCGGCTCGGCTCGGCTCGACTCGACTCGCCTTTGTTTGGTTTTCCACTGTGTAAAAGTTGTACCTGTACCTGCTTTCGGGTACTTTTTTTCGTACCACCTCAGGCGAGGTTCTAAGCGAGCTGAGGCGATACTAAAATGTGACGTAAAACAATGCCGACTGCCGATTGGTCAGAGAGAATCGTCACTATTCACTGCGTCATCTTGCACGCGCCAACTGGATTCGTCTCGTTTTTTCAGCAGTGTTTCGTTTTGCTGCCCTCAGCCTCTCATGAAACAACGTTTGTCTTCTTGCTGTGAGAAACAGCCACATCCCGAGGATCAAAAACAGCATACACTCGATTTCCTCCATTGTCCTGTGTGTGTGGGTAGCGCGGATATGTGTCGCGTATTAGATTACGTCACGGCAGTTTACTGCGGCGTCGCTATGACGACCGGGTACTATTTGTGGCGGTACTATCTGCAATGGAAAACGGAGCCAAAAGCGAGCCGAGGCGAGGCAAGCTAAGGCGAGCCGAGGCGAGGCGAGCCGAGTCGAGCCGGTACTGTGTAGTGGAAAAGCGCCATTAGTGTTCATTACGTAGTCCTTGTTATATGTCACCACTTCTGTGGACTGGTTTCCTGTTTGTTTTTGTTCTCATATTTTGATTGATTGATTTTGCATTTTGACCCCTTGTTGCCGCTCTCTCTTATTGCGGTCTTTTGATTTTGAAATGAGCTGATCTATCAAATGCAGCTCATATCTGTCGCTTTCAATGACGTGAACTCCATTAAATTTGCATATAGCGTGGTAATTGAAAATTTATATCTGTTTTGCGAAAACACATTTGTGAGCAGATTTAAGTAGAATTGTTTTGATAAATCAGATAACTTTCCGATCTGAGAAAACGAGCCCGATACCATGAAAGTTCGTATCTATAGCACGAATGTCATTTCTCGTGGCATGTATACGCCAAAAACAGTTTTTGCGTGTATATGGTACGCGTTTTTCGCGTGCATATGATACGCACTATTTGCCGTATAATACGCACGAACTCCCCACCTCCCTCCCCCCTAAACCTTCAAGTCCATCGTAACGTACAGCCAATAGATGGTAGTAGACAATAGATGTAACAGATATAATTTAGTGCTGCTAATGTAGCGGACTTTTCAACAACTTTGAAAACGAAATTGTCTTGAGGAGCATGGAACCCAGACGGAAATTTGATTTTGATACTTTTTACAATAAAGGCCTGCCTCTAATAAAAGCCTGGTTCAAATAAAAGCACGTTACCTTCTGCAGTTTAGGTAAATACATTTTAATTGAGGAATTACGGTAATTGACTCGCTCATAAACATTTCATTCATTGCTGAATAAATCAGTGTTTCTGAACAAACTGTCCACAAATTTGGAAGTATAAAATCATTGGTTACACGTAAGCCAATCACATGTTTGGTTACGACGTGTGATATTCACCAGCCTAGCCGCATCGAACTTCCACTGTTGTGGAACTTGATCCATGAGTGCAACCAAGGGGGACAACACTATCTCACGCCCAATTCATACGAATTTGACGAATGAGTAAAAAGTGTCTAATTCGTACTAATTCGTATGACCTCACTCGTACGAATTTGTACGATTTGTCTAAACCCACGTGATGGTTAGGTTTAGGGGCGGGGCAAGGGGTAGGTCATTCGTACGAATTCATACGAATTGGCCAATTCGTAAAATATGTACGATTTAGCAAAATCGTACTAATTCGTACGAGTGGGGTCGTATGAATTGTTACGAATTAGCCACTTTTTAATCATTCGTCGAATTCGTACGACTTGGTCGTGAGATCGGGTTGAGGGGGACACAATCACAACTACCGCCTTGCAGGCCTTTGGCCCCGTGTCTCCATATCCGCGTTTTAGATTTTTCCCTAACCTAAAATACAATCTTAAACTCTATGCTTATCTACGCTTTATGCTTTGTTATGCTTAGCGTCTACGTCATGGCCCTCAACCCACCCTCTTTTTGTTGATTGGCCGGCTGTTTTCGGGCCGGAGGAAAACTGAGACATGTCGATGTTTCAGATTGAGTACAGAACCGAACTGAAATAGAGCAGAGGTACGAAGTCTGACACAGTCAGGCTAGATCAGACCTGCTTCTGCATGCAAACCTTTTAGACATCTTTTTCTGTTAAATTCATCTTTTTGTTACATCACAAATACTTTCATCTAAAGTACTGTTACATCACAAATTACAAAGGACGATGATGGTTTAGTCATCTTCAAATTTCTTCAAAATGTCTTTGTAAACCGCTGAAGTCATCTCCCATTTTGAAGTGTCTAATTATCTATTGGCAGCAAGCACAGTATGAGGGTCTTACAATCTAAGTATTGCTAAATGAAATTATAGCAGGAAACAGTGAAAGCGTGAAGTATTATTGCCATTTGATCAAATGGAATAGAGGAGATATCTGTCAAATAGGTTGCAGCAAATAACATTCTATAAACTTTTTTTTTGACACAAACCGAACCACTGCTTTATAAAGTGTGAAAATCAACAAAAAGGCAAACAACTTTATAAATTCAGTCAAGATATTTTTATACATGCAATACACTGTTTAAAGCACAACAGCAACAAAACTTTTGCACTGTGAAAGGTGCTATTTGTTTATTTATTTATTTATCCACAGTAATGCCCCAACACGTTTGTCTGCTCTCTCTCCCCAAGACTAAATGAGCTTCAAAAATTCATAGAATATTGATCAGCTGGCAAAGTCAAACACGATATCTAAGATCACAAAGACTTGGGGCGAGATGCACTATCAGCTAGAAATAGTTGTCACACCAAGTACATAAGAGAGCTTCAAATGAGACATGGATGAGGCCGAGTCAATGGTGTTTGCTATCAGGCCTGATTTGGAAGGTCATCTGTGGGTTAGTTAAATGACAGAGAAAACAACAACTCCCTGGCTGACTTGTGTCATGTCAACTCTTCTGGGGCCTCAATTATAAAATGTTGCAAAATGTAAAACTTAGAAACCGAACTATATTTTAAATTACGATCAATTTACAAATGTGTGTACAAGTGATTTAGAGAACGAACATTCTGCTGCGCACAATTTCAAGATCATTTGTGATTTATAACTTTCACTAATGATCTTGAAATTGTGCCGCTTTGGACACGTTGCCTAATTAATGTCATTAAAGGGATACTCCATTTTTTTGGAAATAGGCTCATTTTACAACTCCCCCAGAGTTAAACATTTGAGTTTTACCGTTTTCGAATGTATTCAGCTGATTTTCCGCTATTTAGAAGAATATCAGTAACCAGACAGTTAAGGCCATTGCACACTGAGTGAAAAGCCTAAAAACTCGTCACGCATAGAAACCTTGCACACCGAGTCCGATGCGTATTTATTAAACCTTTGCGGGAAAAAACGCAAAAATACCAAATGGATTCTTCAAGCAGTGAGGATGATTTTGTTGCCCTCTCTCTTATTGAAAAGAGAAGAAAGAGAAAATATTACGTCCATCCAATCCTGAAATTGCGCTGAGAGGAAGGAGTTTTCCACCTCCTTATCAAGAGTTGCGAATTTATCCCTAGCGATTCAAAATTTACTTCAGAATGTCAGTGGGACAGTTTGATGCTTTGCTAGCGATTCTGGAGCCACATATTAAAAACAAGACCACCAATTTCCGTGAACCAATCGATTCTGAACGGAGACTTGCAGTGTGTCTCAGGTATGGACACACACAAACACACACCCACGCGCGGCCCGGTGGAAGCGCTGGGCAGACAGAACAGCTGTATAGGCTGTTATATATTGTGCCCAAATAATACATCGAATTGGCTGCTCAATCACACCTTATTCGATCCTAAATTTCAATCTGATTGAAAGGGGAGGTTTATTAATTAAATAATCCAATATAGAGAAGAGAACATAAACACTTGATCGAATTGAAAACCTAAACTGAAATCACCCCCCCCCCCCCCACCCCCCCCGGCCCTGAATTGTCAAAAGACCTCTCAAAATGCTGGCTCTGGAAAAAATGAAGAGAATCGAACCCGATACGATTAATTTTATAACGGACGAAAGTTTCGGAGGCGGTGTGCAAGCATGATAGACATAACGTGAGGTCGAATTTTTTTTAACGTGCGAAAATTTCGGATGCGAATTTTGGACTCAGTGTGCAATGGCCTTTAGTAGGAAGAAAATGTAGGAAATAGTAGGAAAGCAATATACTATGGAAGTCAATGAGACCAGAAACTGGCTGGTTACTGATATTCTTCTAAGTTGCGGAAAATAGGCTGAATGCATTCGAAAATGGTAAAACACAACAGTTTAACTCTGGGGGAGTTGTAAAATGAGCCTATTTACAAAAAAAAAGTGGAGTATGCCTTTAACATATGAAAAAGCACCAGTCATTTACTTGAGAACCCTGAACAACAAGAAGTGCTTAAACTTCAAAATATCTGTTTTACTCTGACTTTCTGCCACTGGGAAAAGTGCGTACATCTGCTCAGACCCTGACGAGACGCTAAGTACTTTTCCATGCCAAAGACCGTTTTAATAAATGAACATTGACGTGGACTTTAGCGTATGCACACTTTAAGATCAAATTTGCGAGTACGCACGCTTTATAAATGAGGCCCCAGATGTGCATTTAAAATGATTACTTTTTCTAGCTAAGAGGCAGAGACAATTAAACAGACTAATTCTATGTACCATTGGGAGGTTTAGAGCTGCTTATTGTAAATAGACAAATTCACCTAAACCATTTGCATGGCTCTGTTTTACAACTCTGTTAGGTTAATTGCTTATTTTTGGCAGGTCATGACACATTTACCTTCTCCAAGCTGAAGAACTCACAATCTGCTTGATTTGTTCTTCAACATCATGCTCTGTCTTTAACCCCAGCACTATACTTTTGCACAGATTTCTTCAGTTTCCTCAGTAAAAAAATAAATAAAATGGTGTATTATTTTGCAGTGGCAGAATAAATAAATCTTGGTGAATGGATCAACAATGATTTGTGTCACTTTCAAGCAGTGAAAATACACAATCGGCTGCAAATTACAACACTCCATATGTTATCAGCAACTGTGCAAAATGCAAGTTGTTGGATGCATGCAAAACACACAATCAATGCAAAAGTAATTCATGAATCAGCTAGGCACTTCCAAGAGGGTGTAATTTCCATTTCAATATGTGATTGCAAAGACTGTTGAGTGAATTGGATGGTTATTTTGTCTGTTCCGTGTTACACTTTTGTCTCCAGACCAATTGTTGGGGAAGAAAGATTTCAGAATCCCAGTCTCGAGCCAAAAAATGCTGCAGTGAAAGTAATTTAGTGTTGCCTTAAAAACGATATGCACAATAATACATTGATCGATCAAAGCTTTTAAAATAAAGCAATTTGACATTCATTTATGCAACTAATTATTATTGTTATTTTGCTATTGTTGTCCAAATTAAATGGTAATTTTTAAACAACAACAACACGATAATAATAATGATAATAAAAGTAAGTTGAAGGCAGTTGTCATTACAAAATCATTTAATAATGTTTTTCCATTTTTAAGATGGTGTTTTTGTAAATTGTACAATATTTTCAGATTAATTCATTAAAACTAAAAAATATGAGCTTGTTTATTCTGCAGACAATATATGTGTGCAGTGCATTCAGTTACACAGTTCTATTCAGTACACTAATAAAACACATGGGCATTTAACGGGATACTTCACCTCTGGAAAGATGAGTGTGTGTTTAAAATGGGTCATTTTGACATTTTGAATTCGAAGCTTTCTAGACTGAGAAAAGCCAGAAAATGTATTTTTGGCTTATGTATATGAAAGACAAAAACTCCCAGAATGCTCTTGCTTTGCTGCCTTAGGATGCCACGCCTACCGGTAACAGAGCGCAGTACACTCTAAACAATGCTGTTTGAACCCAAATTTGGGTAAAATATGGACAAACCCAAATGTTGGGTTAAAAATGTAGTTTCAAATTTTAACCCAACTTCAACTTTCACTTTCAACTGTAAATTGTTTTTAATTGCATTTTTAACCCAACATTTAGGTTTGTCCATATTTTACCCAAATTTGGGTTGAAACAACAAGTTAAACGACAAGTCTAGGCTACTAGTGAGTCTCCGAGTCTGCCCGAAAATGTGTTTCGAGATCGTCCAAAATGTCCGGGATTCGGCTTTTGCGTTCTACAGTCACCATTCATTATGTTTACTGTGGCGAGTAGGATGAGTGAGGGCCGCGGGAGAACGGCACGAGGCCGGTGGCGTGATTACTGATGAGTGATACCTGTGAGACGTAAGTTACCGGTCTCGTATCTCTCACGGAGGAGCGGGAATTTTCTTAGCTATGTTAAAACTTACACGTAGCGTTCATGTAAACAACACTACACATAGCGTCCAGATTCACCAATCGGTTAGTTAGATTGAAACAAAAGCTGTACATGTAAACAATGAATGGCAACTGCAGAAAGCAAAAGTCCTGGAAATCGACGGCTGGACATGTCCGTGAAAAAGAGAACGGTAACCCCTTCTACTCAGCTTTCTCCACAGAACAAGAGCCTGCAAGCTTAGCTTCCAAAAAAAGATGGCTGACACTTTGTGTACATTCTGAGTGAGATCCCACCCTCTTTGGGCGGGTTGAGAACATCCGGGACAGCCCCTACAACTGGCTGTAGTCTTTATCCAAAAAAAACCTTCGATGACACAAAATGATGATTTTTTCATCATTTGAGGATTTTTTTTCCAGACAAAAAATACATAAATCTCTCACCTCATGGGGATATGAGGGTGGAAAGCATGGTAATTCGAAAATACTACAGGTTTTTTAATAATACAAAGCTTAATGCTAAATCCTGAAGTATCCCTGTAAATACAAATTGAGGAATGACAAGCAAAATTACACATTTGATTTTTAATGCAATTTTGGAATATCTGGCAATGCATAATGGATGAAGCTATCATGCAAAAGATGGGCAAAATTGTGCTCTCAAACCACGGTTCTCTGGGGAATGTGAGCCTGCTGTCTTTCAAGCCACACATGCACAGATGCAAAGAGAATATTTGCATGCATGGTACAACTCGGGGCTCTTGAAATCTTTAAAAGTTCCCTTGATGTGCATGATACAACTATTGTCCCATCGGAAAAGAACCAAAGGTGTACCTTTGTCATACAGCTGTCAGAGCACAATGAAGGAAAGGACTGTTTTGGCTGCAGTGCTTATCCAAAGGAACAGGTTTCTCTGAAGAGGCTTTTATCTGATTCCCTATAGCAGACAGAGATGAGAGACTTGACTCATTTGAGGACTGCTTCCAATGCATAAGAAAGAAAAGAGGAGGGGCAATTGACACAGCAATGCCAGCCCAATTAATTTTTACTCCTAAGATATTCTCCATGAGTTGTGCAACTGTGTCACTGCTGCAGAAAAAAGAAAGTCTGCAATCTTACCTCTGATGCTCTGTGATACAAGAATGTGGCCAGAAGGTCTTTGCTTTACCAACTCATAATTCCCACCATGCAAACTTGAAATGCATTATCTTCAAAAGCAAAGGTGCTTGGGCATCTTCAAGTGAACTACAGACATCGTGTCTTCAAGCAATTATTTTTATGTGTTTTCTGATATGCTTAGGCATTCAAAGACAGTCTATGATTTGATATTAAAGAGCATGTAATTTAGCAGCTGAGGGACTTTTGAGCGTGAACGAGGCCTGGCGACAATACCATGGCAAAGGCTGTGCTGTCTCTTCCATTTAATTTTCCAATCCACTTCCTCCACGTAGTTAGGAGAAGTGAGTTTTGTTCTGGTTTGATACACCGTCTAATGAGAGGTACTAAGAGCTTGTTGAAATTGTTCTTTGGTAATGCATTCTGAAGTCTTAGAATGATGAATATTTCTGCTATCTTTTCGCACTGTGCTAAATATATTCCAGAGCTCCTGACTTCTGCTCTCTTTCAACTTTTTAAATCAGCGTAGTCTAACTAGTATGAGAGATTTGACCATAAAATCATTTTGAAGGCACGGGAGTGATCATGTTCTTAGCTGGATATTTGAGCCTTGCATTGGTCTTTTTTTTTTTATTTCTTTTTTGGCACAGTTAGTTGCCGCATTACTGCAAGCAGAAATTCCATTTCTGGGGTGTAAAACATTTTGAATATGGCATATTGATGTGAATGGAACAATCTGAGGTACCACTTTATTTTAAGGTGCTTGTAATAAGCAGTAATTAACAGACTCTTATAAGACCTTATAAGATGCATATAAGATGCATATAAGCATTAACTTCTGAGGATGCTTTGTTTCACTTTTTCCGCTCAACTCAATCGTGCCGCCGCCAAGCCTCACGACTGTTACAGCCAGGGTGAGTGTAGACTCAATCCCCTGTGGTCTAGCTGGGTCATGACCACTCCGGGGCCACTCTTATATCTTATATGCATCTTATAAGGTCTTATAAGTGTCTTATTAACTGTTAATTACTGCTTATTACATGCATCTTAAAATAAAGTGTTACCCAATATAATCATTATTTCAAGTAGGCTATTCCTTCCACAATATGCTGAAGGTTTTTATGAAGAAAGTCTCTCTCTCGTTGAACTGATTTACTGAAGATTACAGCAATGCAGCTATTTCTATTATTAAAGAATAAAGTTGACTTTGCACCAGTACAATAAGTAAGAAGTTCACAAAGAATAAATCAAGCTGTTATTATAAAATGAATCTTTAATACATTATGTCAACATGAAGTGGTGGTTATAATTTTGTATTTGATAAAAATAAAACATTTTTTATGAACTTCTGGTGCCTTTATTCAGGGGTGGTTATGATTAAAACAGATTTCAGCTTTTATTTCGTTTTGTAAGGTCACATTATTTTTTTAAATGTTTTGAAGAACATTGTTACTTTTAAAAATACTTTTACACAGATTTTTTTTTAGCCTTGAATCAAACCAATTTTAAACTTAATTCACAAAAATCTATCATAAAAATATTAGGTACAGCAGATCATAATTATTAAGCTATAAAACAGTTAATTAAAAATAAAACACTTTTTTCACTTTTACTTTTCACTTTACTTTTTTAACACAATTTTGTTTACACAAATTACGACTACCCCACATGTTCATCATTCATCACCGACTGACCTTTTTTACTCCTAATAAAGTTTTTATTCCCCCCAAATATGTGAAACTCTTTTCACATATTATTTAATTGTGTGCATTTAGGACACCTAAAAATCTAGCTGCAATTATTCTTTGCTAGACGGAAGAGACCGACATTTAAATCCAAAATAACGTTTAAAATGTCATTTCCACCACAGAACGCTATTAAATACGATACATCATTTGAAATGTTCTTTGACATGACAAAAAATTCTCCTGTGACTGTATGTGTACTCATTAAATAAACTAGTGAGAATGTGATGTTTTATACTAAGTCCACCACAGACACAAATCTATCCATAGTTGAAGCATGTGAACAAAGTCTTACAAAAATGCCAACCATCTATCTATATAATTTTTAAAGAAGGTAATGTTCACTCAGTCCTATCAGCAAGATACAGTTAGCCGCTTTATCTGCATCCCCACCACCCCAGGCTATGTGCATTTGTTTCACTGAGCCCTGTCTAAGCTTTGGATTCTGGAATTGTATTTTCACCTTGATGTCTGATTGGATCTTTACAAATGCATGTATATGCAAATGCAGCAATATCAGGCTTTGCTCCAGGCTAAACAAATAGACAGTGGTTGCATCCTAAGAAAGGGGTGCCAACATTTCTCGCTGTGAGAGCAGCGCTTGGTGAAAGTTGAATCTCTTCTACTTCTCCTGCTGACATGTTAGACCGTACATTGTGTATTTTCTCAGAAGGGAAAATCGATAATGTGTGTCAATTCCATCAAACATATATCCACAAGAGCCTACATCTTATTCACTGTGTTTCAGCGGGTGCAGTGTTGAGGTTAGCAAGACATATTTCCCAAACATTGTCTTGAAAATGGTTCCATGTATCACGCCGTGGCTTTAGTCTAATCTAGTTTAGAAGCACAATGGAGGCAGTGTGATGTTGAATGTAATCTGGGAATGAAAACAAAGGTTAAGGTGAACACTACAGAGATAATAATCTTGCTTGTTTTGTGAATATTTTTTGATTTGGGGGAAAAGTAAAAACAAACTGCTATGGTGAATTTCACAGTACTGTGTACTGAGAAATTCTTGTTAACTGAAGTCTTGTTGACAAAATTTTACTGACGACAAGCAGAAGTCGTCTGTAGTCAGTGAAGCAGGATGTTAAGTGATCAAAGCTGTGTGGTTGAAGCATTTCATTTTCGTGCATACAGAGACACTGTAAGGAAAAATAAGCCAAAGCATAATTCACTACATTACGGTTAAGATATACAGTCTAGCCAAAAAGGACTCTGATCTTGGAATGCAAATACATATAATGAGACTGATTATTGAAACTTCACTAAGAATGAAGTTGGGATGCTGATAGCATTGTTTTTACACACCGAATTCATTAATGGAATTATGCAAATCACATAACTCCACAAACAATGCCAAAAATGCTGTGCCTGCAATCAAGCATTTTTTCCACAAATAGAGGTTCTTCTTCTTCTTCTTTAGTGCTGCCTAATGGCGTTTTGATTTTGGTCTCGGTGTAGCACGGCGTGTAGAGTTTGTGCTGTTGTTAATTGTAGCCATGTTTTGATGTTACTGAGCCATGTCGTTTTTGGCCGTCCTGGGGTGCGATTCCAGTACAACGACGCAGTTGGCAGCTTCACTACCATAGTACGATGCATCGTTGGAGAAATTAACTAGCTAGTCACGACTGTTTACCGAAACCCACTGTCGCAAAGTATCGTTCAACCATGTTGGTTTCGCACGTGGTGGAGTAATAACTCCTTTTAATGAAACTGTTTGAGTTCCAATAAACGCTAGATTTGTTTTATATAAATTACAAACATGTCATCTGAGAACTATTTCTAATTGTTCTCAGTTGTTTTGCTTTATTACCAGACTCAATATTTGGCTCGTTCTTATGTAGAGCACGTTTGCACATGTGCACACACGTTTTCACACTCTTCAAAATCGGCACTTTAAATCTTTTGAAAAACTAAAAGACATAAATTATATTTCTATGTATTCTGAATAACAGGCACTGGTTGTACTGAATTTTAGCTTGCTTATTTTGCTCGAGATAAGGATTTATTACCCCCAAATGTGATGCAATATAGAAACGACGCCTCTAACAACAGGTCGAGAGCTGTCGTTCAAACCACACAACTTTGCGATGCTGTTTGCGAATGTTCGTTGGAACGATGGTTTCGGGAAACACCGATAACGGCGGAATTTGCGATCATAGTTGGCTAACGATGCTTTTGGGAAACGCACCCCTGGTCGTTTTTCCCTTCGATTTTTCCTTGCAGGATTTGCTTTAAAAACTGGTATTTATGGTCGTTTTGGGGAACATGGCCAGTGACACTTCCTGCTAATGATGGTCTTCAGCAGTTGCCTGTCAGTGCCTATGTCCTGCAGAACTTGTGTATTGGTGGTTTTGGCTGTCAATGACATCTTCAGCATTCTTCGATACAGCCATATTTCGAAAGCTTTCAGCCTTTTTGTTGCTGTTGTTGTTAGTGTCCACGTCTCTACTCCGTACAGCAAAATTGACCAGATGTAACATTTCAATGTGCGCAGTTTCAGTGGTGTACTCAAGTTGAATTGCTCAAGGAGTGTTTTCCATTTAATAAATACTTGCCTTGCTTGTTCAATTCTGCTCTTGATTTCGATTTCATGGTTCAGCTGATCGTCAATGATTACTCCAAGGTTTTTTGAATCGGTGAACTTGTTCCAATTTTTCGCTGCCCAGCTTGGTTAAAGTTCGGCTGACCTTCATAACCTTTGGTTTCTTTTTGTCAATTCGTAGGCCCCATATTTGATTTTCTGCGGTAACTTCGTCCAAGATTTGTTGTAGATCTTGTTCTGAATCGGCCAGCAGTGCAATGTTTTCGACATATCTGATGTTATTGATGTATCCATTGACTTTAATACCAATGTTTTTGTCTGCTAGTGTTCCATCAAAAATCTGCTCTGAGTAGATGTTGAAAAGAATCAGTGACAGTGGGCAGCCTTGTCGTACACTTTTTTTGTATTGGTGTTGGGTCTGTCAATTCGTTGCCATATCGGACTTGGGCTGTTTGCTTCCAATAAAGAGCAATGATGAAGTTGATGTCATTTTTATCCAGTCCCAGTTGTTTTAATAGAGCTGCTAGTCGGTCGTGGTCCACTGAGTCAAAGGATTTCTCGTAATCTATGAAGCAGATATACACTTCTTTCTGATGTTCGTAGCATCGCTGTTGTAGAATTTGTAAACAGAAGATTGCTTCTCTTGTGCCCAGTCCTTTGCAGAAGTCAAACTGTGTGTTCCTCAGTGCACCCTCGCTTGTGGAGTGTATGTGCTGTTGGAACACCTTCAGGAAGACTTTCAGCACGTGGCTCATCAAGCTTATCAGTCTGTAGTCTTCACGTTTCTGGGTTGTTGCTTTCCTATGGCCACAAAGATGGATTGTACCCAGTCGGATGGAATTTTATTGCCTTTGTATATTTGATTGTACCAATTAGTAAGTTGTCGCATGTTATTGCTGTATAATAATTTGAGCAATTTGACATGGATTGTATCGGGCCATTCGTATGAATTTTACGAGGTGGCTAATTCGTAACAATTTGTACGACCTCACTCGTACGAATTAGTATGTTTTTGCTAAATCGTACATATTTTACGAATTGACCAATTCGTATGAATTCGTACGAATGGCCTACCCCTGACCCCGCCCCTAAACCTACCCATCACGTGGGTTTGGACAAATCGTACAAATTCGGATGAGTGAGGTTGTATGAATTAGTACGAATTAGCCACTTTTTAATCACTCGTACAAATTCGTACGAATTGGTCGTGAGATAGCGTAGGGCCTGCATGCTTTGCCTGGTTTAGCTGTTTTGATTGCATGTTCTACTTCTGATGTTAAAATTTATAAAGTGTCTGTCGATGTCTGTTGGTCTTTTCCTGCAGATTTTGAATTTGTGTATATAGTTTGTCCAGGTGTCCATTTTTTCTTGTTTATTTAGGTTGGTTGGTTGTTGTCCACATACAAGATTGCTGTTTGGGCCGGTCTGTAGATATTGCCAGTTTCTTTGAGCTTCTTGTGTAGGTTAAAATTTTTCATGTTTTTTAATTAATTCTTCAATTTCAACGCATTGTTACTCCTTCCACTGTTCTTTTGCCTGTCAGATTGCTTCTCTGTTGCATTTGTTTGTACTTCTCCAAGTTGTTATTTTTGTACATTCTTCGTTTGCTCATTAGATCGAGAATATTCGTCGTTGTTTCTTTTTCGGTGATTTGTTTCTCAGCAAAACTTCTGTTGTTTCTATGATGCATTGTTTGAATGAGCACCAGTACTCCTGAACATCTGCTGTTTCTGTTCATATATTAAAAAAAAAAAAAACGTTTTCTTACAAATAATCAAAGACAAATTATCTTTTTGCTCTCCTCTTCCCTGTAGATTCTCAGCAACTCATTACCTCAGTAGTCGACAAGCGGTACTAACTCATTAAACTCGAGTCAATGAACCTGGTACACTGAGTCTGGTTTCTCCCAAGATTTTTTTCTCCATTCTGTATTCTGTCACCTGATGGAGTTTTGGTTCCTTGCCACTGTTGCCTTGGCTTTTGGCTTCCTTAGTTGGGGACATTTTATTATTCAACAACATTTTTGATCTACATTACTTCAGATGGAAAATAATGCAATTTTATTCTAGAATCAAACTTATATTATTTTCATGACTGCTTTGATCCAATCTGTATTATAAAAAGCGCCATAAAGGTGACTTTTCTTGACTATATGTCTAAATGCAGAGTATTCATAAGACAGTAAACAAAAAGTACCCAGATTTACTATTTCCTGCAAGATTTTTAAGTGCATATCTGATCTCATCTATCTCAGGAGGTTGTTTATTTATTTATTTTAGCTTTTACAGTTATGATGTGCTTCTGGTCTGAAAATGTAGGGTTTTTTCATTTATTACAATTCATAATTTTTTGAATTTCTGTCATGATGTTTCTTTTCATAAGATTAAATGTGGTAATAAAGAGTTGGTAATGCTTTAAACTCTATCCGTATGATGTGGGAAATCAGTTTGATAAAGAAAAGATAGCCTACCTACAGTACATAACAACATTCAGTACAGTGACAAAATGACTCAAACTCAAAGACTCGAGAGGTGAACTAATAAATTCTGTAGATGGTACCAAAGGCATAGCTCAGCTTATGGAAATGTCACGGGATGAGCGATCGGCTCAGATTGGGAGGTGAGGTAAAATAAAATATTTAAAAGCCTATACCGCAATTAAACCCATCATCAGAGAGAGACGAGATGCAAGATGGAGGGGAAGTTATTCTTATTAAAGATTATGAGGGCACAATAATTAAAAAATCAAAGATGTGCACAGATACATAATTCGGATATATTCCATAAAAAACATGAATTATCAATTTTGATTACATGTGCCAGGAGATTAAAAAAAATGTATTTGGTGTATAGGCTAAAGTTACACACACATCAAAGTTCAACCAGAGAAGAGATCGCACAAATAATAGTAGAGGATTTTCTTACAAAAAGGCCTCTTTTTTGTAAAAAAAAAAAAAAAAAATCTTCTACTGTTATGTGTGATTGCTCTTCAACGTGTTAGACTTAGGCAAAATAAATGTTTTAAATGTACTGGATTGCAGGTGGTTTGCAAATAAAGGACATTTTGCGCTGAAATAACGTACGCTTAAATGTCTCAACTTTTTAGTGAATCAGGCTATTTAATCAGCACAGGAAACAGAACATCGTAATCTGCAATCTGAGTTGGCCTTTACATCAGAGCTCACTCAGTGAATACAAGGAAAGCTGATCTGTAAGATCTTCAAGCATTTGTCACAGACATCTCTTGCGTTGATAGCAGCAATGATTATTCCGTAACACGTGCGATTAATCTACCTTGATGTGATAATTTGTTTCCGCTCTGTTTGGGGTTTTTAAGTGAACTTTGTCTCAGCAGGGTGGCTTTGCAGCTTACGACGACCGAGCGAACAAGAGGCAGCTTATTTCCATCCACTCTCTGTCAAAACAATAGCGCTGTTAACAAAGCAGAGGGGGCTTCATGCATTGTGCGATGCATTGCTTTTGACAAGTTGAGGAAAATTGTTTGATTGATGAACAAAGTCATATCCCACTTGTAATTAATACTAGTATGTGTGAAGTCCTTTTGAGAGCAGGCGCCAATATTGTATTAATTCAGGGTTTCAAAAGAGGATGGGAATCCCAGCAGACAGAGGGGGCAGGATCTCATTTATCAAAGCGCAGTCTAAATATCCATGACATTATTAATAGATTCTTTGTTAAAATGAGACAAAATGATTAAAGAGGTAAAGGAGGGATTATATCTGTTTGTACTTCACTATTTCAACCCATGTCTGGAGTCATGCTCAACACATCTTCATGCCCCTTGCTTTACATCATTTTCTAGCCATTATAGAACTATTTTGCCCCTCTATCCAGTGGCAAAGAATAGAGATATAATGGCCTAAAATGTATTCCTGATGATACAGTTGACCTGATTCAATTTACGAGACTCAGTCTGTCTCTCTCTCCCTCTACCCCCCCCCTCTCTCTCTCTCTCTCTCTCTCTCTCTCTCTCTCTCACTCACACACATGCATGTGCAGTACAATGTTACAAACTAGTTCAACAACTTAACATTTCCAATTACTGCTCTCCCACACAAGTAGCTGAAATAAGATGAACTGATTTTTTCATCTTCAAGGACACTTCTATTTTCGATACATTGTTTGTAGCTCTTTTTTGTGAGAGTTCTGTACCAGAACTCTCACAATTAAACATTTTATCTGCATAAAAGACATTAATCATTAAAGAACTTGAAATACAGAACAAACTGATATATATATATATATATATATATATATATATATATATATATATATATAAATTCAAACTTGAACATCACATGTTATCCACCTTTTGATGATAGGCCCAGGTCTTTTCAGCATGAAGTCAGCTCCTATGGTACTGTATAATTTTGATGGCTTTGCACAACCCAGGTTGGTGCCATGAATCATTGATTATACATCATTTTAGTATGCCGCATTGCAGACGCCACATTGGGTTCAAATGGAGGAAAGGCAACCTGAAGTCCCTGATCAATATGAGCAAACCTGGGAGAAAGCTGTCAGGTTGAGGCGAAGGACTCCCTTCTGCTCCTCTGGGCAAAGGGGTAACCTTTTCAAAAGCAAGGTAATGAAGAAGCTCATCATTTTTAATGAGGAATTAGCGATCCATTGAAAAAAAAAGACCATCAAAGCAGCAGCAAGGAGACAGAACAACTGTCTGACTGATGCATGCTACTCAACACTGAAGTCAAGACATATGATTCCATTTGGGGAAGTGAAGAAATTGATGCATTAAAAGTTTATGTTAATTTATTTCAATACTACAATTGGTTTTGCATTTTGAACAAGACTGGAAGGAAAAAGGCAATTTTGTATTGAAGTAATCAAATTGCCACCTACTTTGAAACCTCAGAAGCTGCTGCAGATAAAACAGATGAGGATCTATTAAAACATATTCCACTGTCATACTTATAAGAAAATCTAAACCGATCCGAGGAAATAGATATGTTATTTAATTTGACTGAATGCATCCCGTCTCACATTGTACTGTATATTTCATTAGAAAATGACAAATTGCTGCAATTGACAGAAACAGATTCATGGTTAATTAAAAATATAATTACATGCACTTAAGCCATTTAGAGTAAGATGAATGGGACATCATTAGGCACACTTTGAAATCCAGATGTTCTTTAAATCAGTTTATGTTATAATGTGCAATCAACTTTACCAGATAAAAATGACCATATCCTGCTCTGAAAATGCATAAATTGATGTGTCACTTCATATCTCCCTTGCACTACTCTATTGCCAATACATAGGTAGACAGCAAATTCACTTTTTTGAGGAAAATGCTGTGCCTATCAAATTTTGCCTGTATTGCTGACACATATGGCAGCAGTTACTTTGGACTTGTTTTTATTTGTCAAGGCAGCAGAGCATCCGATGTCTGTCCTCCGACATGTGTCTCTGCTGGATGCTAATAATTATGGGTGCGTTTTTTCCCTTCCTCAATTAGCACCTGCTGTTTAATTTATAAGGATGATTTAACAACCGCACAAAAGTATGAGTCCGACCACAAACTGAACCACTTGCCAGAAACAAGGACACACAGTTGTTGGAGACAAACAACAACTTTACTCACTTGCCGTAGGCGGTCTGGCCAAGTTCAAAACATTAAGGTCATTTATCTTCACCCATTAGGTTACAGTTAAAATGGCAAGCCTAAGTGCCTCCGTGCCGGAACATGGAATTCCACCGGGAAAATTGGGCTGCAATCTATGCAAATGCCCTGCAGATGTTAATAAAAATATGATTACCTTTCTGTTTTCTTAAAAGATAACACACGCCGCACAAGCATGCTACTAAAGATCCATTATCAATTAATTTGCATGCTGCAGTAGCTATAGCATTCTATTTCTGTAGCATACCCTTCTCAACACTTTAGCTGCTGCTCTGAGCTCATTGACACCTGTGTTATTATCTGTCAAACATACAGGGAGTCTGACTCACTATGACCTTTATTTTCTTCATAAAAGCCAAACTGAATTATTTTAATTTTGCTACATATGTTTAATGACAGCCCCCCGTTTTCACTGTTTCACTTTTATTGGCTGCCACATCAATAGAGCAGATCTGTGTTCTTGTATTGATGTGGCCTGTGCACCTTCAACACACAGGCTGAGGACTACACTGTTAAAGACGTCATGCCTATTAGCACAACAAGGAACATTCTGGGTTCAATACAAGTCAAGCCTAATTGAAAGCATTTGTGGCGTAATGTTGATTATCCAAAAAATCTATTTCCACTTGTCCCTTGAAATTGATATAATTTGATACCAAAAAGTAAAACTGATCATTGCTTAAACCCTCAGCCTCAGACATCAGACCATACTTCAGGAGTTTTCAAAGTCATCATCTGATGGTTGAACTGATTTCCAGGATTCATGTCGCGTTCTATGGTCCATCTGGAAACAAAAGCCACCATGATGCCATCCTCCCCCATCATAAGTGTATTAAGCAAAGGTCAGAGACAAACAAATACTGTATTTGGATGTTTTTTTTTTCTTGTAATGTTTAAAAAATTAATTGTTTTTTGTGAATAATAAATGCACTTAAACCTCAGGGGTCGGCTATCAGGTGCGACGAGCTTACTTTTTTCCTTATCAGTGCGAAAGAGACTCATATTACTTTGTTGATTTTGATCTTACATATAAGTGTTGTACATAATTAGATCCTGTTAAGTGACATTTTTTGTGGATGCTCAGGATACTTTTTCTGTAGATGCGAATTTTGCGTTCTCTCCGTCTATTCTGAAACGCGTTTGAAAATTAACTGTAACTAAGTAAATACTTGTCACACAGGTGCAAAAGATTTCGTTATCTCGAGGCTGAAATTCTCTTTTTTTAAATGCATTTATATATATATATATATATATATATATATATATATATATATATATATATATACTGTGTGACACACCTGAATTAAAGGCTCATTGTGCAGATCTTTGTCTTCTCAGGTGAGAACCACCTGAGGGGTTGGGCCGTTCATGCCTCCACACATATTGCCTTTCGAAACAAAACAAAACAAAAAAATGTTTTTCACAATTTAAAACAATCTATTGTTTTATGGGAATCATTTGGCAGGATGAATTTCAGATCGTTTTGAAGCAAAAACTCTAGGCGACAACATCCACTGCTCAAAAATCTTGTGAACAGATATTTAGTATGTGTTTTGTTGCCTTGTTTCATAAACTTTTTTTTAGATTAAAAAAAAAATTACAAACATGTACATACATGTTGCTCACATATTATGGTAGCCATGTTTGTGCTAAATAGAGTGTAATTTCACCTGTAACATTAAGGTCAATATGTTTATAAGCAACTGAAAAAAGCACAAATGTCAGGGCATGTCAAAACATCTCAAGACCCCCCCCCCCCCCCCCCAAAAAAAAAAACACCTTAGACCCCATAGGGTTAATTATATATGTGCCTACAATAAGCATATACATCATATATGGATTTGTACTTTGCTAGATATTACATTATATTTGATTAATGAGAGCAAGACATTTGTGTGTATTTGACCGTGGTTATTTTGGACAAGACATTTCACTACTGTCTCTTTAAGGAATGTGTCTCATCTCATCTGCAGACAAAGGTGTACGAACATTAACTGTCTGGTACTATCACTGTTAGCCTACTTCTTACATTTCCAGGTGAACTTCAGCTTGTAAAGTTGTCCAATTAGGTTGCTTAGTCTGTGCAACCAGCTTCTGTCTGAAAGGAAGGAATGAAGAAAGTAGAAAATCTTTCTTTGACAGAATGTGATTTTTATTAACACCACAATTTAATGTTCACAAACAGAACAAAATCAGGAATTAGCAGATGCATCATATCTTTTTTTTTTTTTTTTTTTTTTTTTTTTGCCCCAGTGGAAACCAATAGCAGAACTGCTCACTTGCTTCCCTAGGCAAGACATGACCAATTAAAAATAAATGAACTGCACAGCTTTGTAGTTCATTAAACACATACAATATGTTAGTGGCACAGTGTTTGATTAGCAAGTAGGTGACAAATTCTGGTCTAATATAGAATTATTTTAATAAACAAAGAATAAACGTTTAATAAAACAATATAATTAAATGTTTTTTTATAAATTATGAATAAAGTATTAAACAATACTATAACTGCACTTACATGACAGGCAGTGATCAGCATGTCTTTTTCATTATACAGAAAATAACAGGTTTTTGAGTGAAAAGTTGAGTGAAACGATCAAGGGAAGATGATGGCAAAATTTTCAGTTTTTTTTTTAAAGCAATGATCTGCGGAAAATGAGACTCGATTAGACTGATCTAATTTAGACGTGAATGGGTTATATCTGCCACAGTGTTTAGACAAACACATATTTAAATGCATTTAAAATCCATTTGGCTAAAAATTCTGAGGGCGCACATGTTCCCTCAGTTCCAATGGACATGACACTTCTGCATAAGGATTAGATTGAACAAAAAAAGTATAACTTTATTAGGCTTTTTATTTTCAGCAATATAATGACAAGTAGTAAGTGTGATGATCATTATTAATCAGAGAGATATGTCTTCCAGAAAGCTAGAGACACCATTATATCTTGGTCTTGGGCATGTTAACTTGTCTCTTGCAACCATAGCAACATCTAATTGCTTGGTCTGATTCCTTGCCTAAAATTTCCAACTACTTTGGCATTGCAATTCAATCATATGAAGAAACTACAAATAAGTCAATCACATCAGATCAAAACATAATATAGCCTACTGTAATTTTCTCCTTAGACAAGTTCGGCATTGAACACGCTATGGTTGTTTCCGTCAGAAAAAATTAGCCTAAGAACTATACTGTAGTTTCCTACTTTTCACTGGGCTGGAGGTGCAGATTTAAGTTAAGACCTTGTCCCTAGTGCATGTAAACCGTTGATCAAGCACAAGCAAGGATGAGCCAGTTCCGATTGATGAATAGACTATTGATTGGAGAGAAAAGTCCCTAAGGTTGTTTCTTAAGTTTAGCTAGGCAAGTCTTACAAACACATCCACAACCCTGAAGAAATGAAAAGAGACTCTCTTCCACTGGGGGCTTTTTGGTATTCACATTAAGCCTTTAGAACTTGTTTTCAGCATTTAAATGCCTGGAATACATTCAGGAAATCAAACTTCAACCAAATCTCACAATATTTCCCTCATTCAACCCTGAATCATGATATTCAAATAAGTTTTGCGAGGTCCTAGTCGACAAAAGAATTTCTCATGTGGAGAGTCATTCATAATGTATTATTACCATCAACATTGCATTATCGTTACTTCGATAATCACTTTTTAAAATGCAGTTTGTCAAGTAATAACCTATGTCAAGTAATACACTTCGCAGATTAAACATTTATTACAATCCAAGTTACTGTGTAATTTCAAGAGCATGGCAAAGAAAACAAGTTTATTTGTGCTGTTTATTACAGTGAACATAATGCAAAATTAAACAGGCTGCATTTCTGAGTGGTTTCAATCATAGCAGGTGATGGTTTTCACAATATCCCACCATTCTGTTTGAATGATATTGATAAAAAAGTCTCCAATATACCCCTGTATACGCACCGCATCATATGCTGAGTGGCAACTTTCACAAGCAATGTTGTGCCAGCAATATTTTTTTTATTTTTTTTTAAATCTCAGATCATTTCTGATCTTTCCGGACAAAGATAAGAGAGTGGCTATCACTAGGTGGCAATGTAGTGACACAAGAAAATGAACAGTGTGTTTCCTGCAGCCCAAATGCATGTCTAGAGAGCAGCAATTCGCCACACCGTCTGCAGCATATCCACTAATTTTCTTAATTCAATCTGAGGCATTTCAAAATCGTTTGTTAGACCACTTGACAGGTTTCTCAAAATGATGAAAGATGCATTCATTCGCATATAGAAGTAGCATGCATAACTTACATAAATGGGCGTACAATGTGTAATTTTTGTCTGTTTTACTAACAACTCTAATATATCTAGTTGACTGCTGTGTTGAATACCTAACTATTTGAAAAAAAGGGGGGTAAAAAAAGCAATGTGTTTCACTAGAAACTTCAGAAAAAAATATCTAAATTGCTCTTTCCTGCCTGTATCCTTTAAGAAATTGCTATGGACAGCTGGTCAAAGACATGCATGACTATCTCACACAATATCTCACGAAGCTCTTCTGCTGTCTACAGCATCGGGAACAATGACAGGCCTTGGTAAAGGAGCCTGTCACTCATTCCTTGCAGTGATTTCTCGGAGAGAGCAATTTCACATTAGCATTAAAGTGGTTCTTAGCAAAAAGGTACAATCAGCCTGAAAAATAGCTACTTGAAAAATACATTAGATGCTGGAAAAAGTCTATTGACTCAATGTTTGGAACATAAAGAAGGTAAAAGACATGTGAATTTGATTTAACGGAATTATAAGGTCTGATTTATTAAAAATGCAGCATAAAATCAGTTGAGTGTCTGACGTTCAGAATTCTAAAAGGAATGGAGACAATGGTACAAAATTTCTATGTAAAAAAATAAATTAAAAAATGCATACACAACAATGTCACTGTGCCACGCACACTTGCGGTATTAGAACTAAAGCCTCTTTGTGATCTGTGTATGGGTGTCAATGTTGACAAGTGCTATAGACAGAAAATCCTTTCCCTGAGAGAATATGCAAGCTAGGCACTATCATAAAGTGATCTGGCATAAAAGAAAATAAAGGGTCTGAGAAGGTTATCTGGAAAACTTCCTCAGCCCCTCAATTCGCTCACATCGCCTTATGTCCTATTTCACAGATGGCACCTCTGTGATGTCTGAGAAGTAAAGCATATTCTCCCTATGCTTTGGTTAGAGGCTGGTGGTGCCTTTTAACATATCAGTTCTACTTTACCCCCTCGCACACCATGGGATGACACATTCTCCAGAATAAAAACAAGTAAAGCACATTAAAGTGCTTTAATAATGCAAATCCCACACTTTGTCCTGAAGGAGATCACAAAATACGAAGTTAACTATGCAGGTGGACCTCAAAAACTTGAGATCCCTTCCATAAGAAGATAACAAGGTTTAATTGACATTCTGTAATTTAATTCATATAGCACACAGAGAGAGAGAGAGAGAGAGAGAGAGAGAGAGAGAGAGAGAGAGAGAGAGAGAAGATTACACACAATGATTTTCAATTGAAACATTTCACAAAAGAAGTTGGTTAGGGTTAAACTGATAAAACAGCACATATACATTATTCTGATGTGCATCAAAAGATTGTTGAGAATCACACAATAGAAAGTTTTGACAATCAGCACAATAATTAAGTTTCAATCAATTAAAGGTATTACAAATCTGCCAGGAAAAGGACGTGTGTATTGCCTTAATGCACGGCGAGGAGCAGAGTTTGAGTGGCCAAGACTCTTCAAGGATCACAGATGAAGAATTGCACAGATTTCTTGAGTCTTGGGGTCAAAAAGACTATTTAAAAAAAAAATCAAACAACCCCTACATCCCCACATGTTGTTTGGGAGGGTTTCAGGAAAAATCCTCCACTCTCATCCAAAAACAAACTCCAGCAAATTCAGTGGTCAGACACAACTGGATCTTCAAACGGCACAGGGTTCTGTGGTCAGATGAAACTAAAAAAAAGAGCTTTTTGGCAGCAAACACACTAGATGGGTTTGGTACATACAGGGATAAAAAGTATCCCATGTATACAATTTAATATACCGTTGGATCTTTAATGTTGTGGGCATATTTTTCTGCTGGAGGTCCTGGACTTTTTATTCAGAGACATAGCATCATGGATGCTATCAAATATCAACAGATAAAGAATCAAAACCTGACGCCTTCTGCTAGAAATCTTACAATGGGCCGTGGATGAATCTTCCATCAGGACAGTAATCCAAAACAAACTTCAAAATCAACACAAAAATGTGTAACGGAGCACAAAATGAAGCTTCTGCCATGACCGCCCCAGTTCCCAGACCTGACAAGGATCTGGAGAGATTCTATATGGAGGAAAGGTTTCTGATCTCTTGTCAGGTGTTCTCCAAACTTATCAGGCATTACAGAAGACTCAGAGCTGTTGAGGCCCGTTCACACTAAGCACGATAACGATAAAGATAACGATAAAGATAACTATATATGTGCGCGCTGCGGTTTCAAAGTATCGAAAATGACCTGCTGTTGCTGTTTTACATTACGAACAAATATCAAAAGAAAAACAGGTGCTATTTGTTTTGGGTACACGATATCCTTAAAAGATGGGAGGAGTTGGGAGTGCATCTAAACAGTGACCTAGCAAGTCTTGTGTAACATCTAACAGGATTTAGCAGATGAAGTCAATGATGGTTAAAAACATCGCCTAGTCAACACCTTTATGTATACAAGCCTTTTTCATGGTAACTTCAGCAATGTTGTCAACTAGTGCTGGATAGCCTACCTGAGGTAATTTTGTAACACTATGCTAAACTGCATAATATCTCATTGTGAATACTTCTCACCGTTTATTCCCAGGATATGACCAATTGCTTTCCATATATCCATCTTTTTTAACGTTTCAAAGTCTGCTTGCCATAGTCCATAACGTTTGAACGAAACAACAACAGCGTGAGCGTGTCCCTGGATGTAACGCAGTTGTCCAAGTCTGTCGCCATGGTTACTATGGCAGAGCGCGTGGAAACCAGGGATAATGCAGTTATTAAAACATGGACGAGCCATTAGATAAAATTGGAATTTCTTTTAAATTAAAAAATCTTTGGGAACTTTTGAGATATTATAAGTACACAACTGCAGGAAATATTTCACACTGTGCAAGTGATTTTTGGTTATTACAAAAATCGTACATATTGTAGCTTTAAGGAAACGGGTTTAGAAGAAATAGAAAAAAAAAGTCAGCAGGGCATCAGTTGCACAAGCCTTTCCTTAAAAATGGGAAAGAGAGAGCTACTGATGCAAAGACTGAGCTTGTACTTGAATGATTGAGGTTATGCAGGTGACCTCATAAACTAAAATCCATGGCAGCTTCCCAAGGTGAACGCTGAATTATGCTGTCATTAAAGGACAGGCCCTGGCAGCCAAGGTTAGTATGTAAAACATAATCATCTTCTTCCCTCTACCAGTCTGTCATTAGTTGGTCTTATCAAGTTGAATTTATCACACCTTCAACTAGCCCTGCTATCACAAAGCTAGATAAAATTGGATTCCAGCAAAGCCACTGAAATTGGATCTGCAGCTACCAGTCATATTAGGCCCAGTCATGTTTGGTTAAAAAATGATGTCTGAGGAGAGAATTATTCTGTCTAGGAGTATCAACAACTCAGTGTGCAAAACTTGATTTCTGATCAACTCCCGACACTTAGCTTTAACCGTGGGGGATGCTCCCCGTCAAATCATGAATATTTGGCCACCCGATGCTCATCACCCAATGAATTACACTGCTGGAGTGAAAACGACCCTCTCTGTGTCATATATGGAAAAATGTCGAGAGCTTACGGAGTTGATTTCATGTTACAAGCAATCCAAGAGGGAATGTGGCTTTCAGTCCCAGCCACTAAACGCTCTTGTCCTTCATTGATCTTCCCTGCTGACTGTACTGCCGGCACACTGCTGCTTTTCTCTGTTCCAAAGGCTTGCAAATGTGCGACTGGTATTGCCAACCCTAAATCTGCAGTGACTGGGAATGCGCCATCATGTTAAGCGATAATTCTTGCTGAGGCTTTTCAGAGGTCACACAGTAAGTGAGAAAATATTAAACACAAGACTCCTGCAAAACTCTTTTTATTTTATATGTCAATTAGGATCTTTATAAGACTTGCGTAACAATACACTAATGAATCTTCTAAATGTAGATCATGACCAATGGAATGCAAACTTTGCAGATGCTAAACCTTGGTGATAGAAAAACAATTTTAAAAAGACAGCTTTGTCTTTTAACATGAATTCTTTGCTTACAACAGCTGTTTGCTCTGTTTATATGTCACTGAGCATGTGGATGTAATTCAGCCTGGCAGATACAGCATTGCCCTTTGAAGACAAATATGGCCAAACAATAAGTTTGATTGGAAGTAGCATTCCAATACTTCAATTAACAGAAAATGACTTTTTTCCCCTTTAAAATTTAAGATTCACTTTATGCAAGTTAGTTCATGATTTGAACTATAAATACTGGCCTTAACAATCAAATTTAGTTACAGATTATCTCAAATGGACATTTGAGATCCATTGACTTCCATAATAGTTCTGTTTTTTCAATATATTTCAATTGAATTTGATGCATAGACCACTGTTGCACTGAACATCAGCAAATTAGGAGTAACTTATGTTTAACTTTTTTTTCCTTCTCTACCAACAATTTCCATAAAAGTCACAGTCATCTGGATTTGTGTGTTGCAAAGTAACAATAAACTCTTTTATACAACAGTCCAAATACCACGTTATGCAAATAAGGAAAAGCAAAAGAATGTTCCTAAGACCCTCTGTAGTGTTTAGAGTGGAATTTTCCACACTAAAGATTCTGGATATGCCATTCATAGGATGTGCCAAAAATGCCATTACTAATCCAAACACATTACATTATTACTATCGGCAATGACTTGAATCATTTTTGAGAATTTTTTGGCCAAACAAGGAGGCAGCACGATTGAGTGATATTGTAGTTGATGGTGACTTAAATTTAAACAAAAATAGCTCCAAACAAATACACAGCAGAAGCACTGCAACACAGTATTGGTGTTTTGTTCATAAAATTTTCAATGTTTTTGAACAAATCAGTTAGGTAAATAATTAATTGACTAATTTATAAAGACATTCACTTGTTTTGTTTCTGAATGAATCTCTGTGAATGATTCAAACTACTCGTCATAAAAACTTCCATTCCTGGAGTCATTTTTTGAGAGAATGATTCAGCTCTCTCATCAAATGTATAAATGTGTTTTGTTGAACAAATCAGTGGAGTGAATGATTCAATGACTCACTCATCGCTTATGAATTAGCTTTTTCTACGCTATCTCACGACCAATTCGTACCAATTCGACGAATGTTTAAAAAGTGTCTAATTCGTACTAATTCGTACAACCTCACTCGTACGAATTCGTACGATTTGTCTAAACCCACGTGATGGGTAGGTTTAGGGGCGGGGTAAGGGGTAGGTCATTCGTACGAATTCATACGAATTGGCCAATTCGTAAAATATGTACGATTTAGCAAAATCGTACTAATTCGTACGAGTGAGGTCGTATGAATTGTTACGAATTAGCCACTTTTTAATCATTCGTCGAATTCGTAGAAATTGGTCGTGAGATCGGGTTGGCTTTTTAGAAAGAATTGGCTGAATGAATGCTCAAAGGTGATGATGTATGGGGCAACTTTTTTGAGCAATGTTACTGAGTGATGTTGCTTAGGCACTTTTCCAGTGAGAATGGGCAACAAATTTCCATCTGGATACTTTAAATTGGTCGTGGGCCCCATGTTTCACCTGGTTGCCTGTTGACGGCAACATTTCTCAAAAAGTTGCCCTGTGTATAATCACCTTTATTGTAAAAACAATCACTTGTCGACGCCTATACTGGCATAACAATGTAAGAGTCAATGAAAATTCCTCACTGGAGACTCACTGGAACAAACACAGACAAGCAGAGTGATAGAAACAAAGTGCTGCTACTGTAATTATGAGGACTCTTGAAAATGCAGCTGGACCAGTCTGGTTCAAGGATCAGAACTGTTGTATGTGTTTTTATCTTGTGTATAGTATATAAAGCAAGAATTCATTGATTCCAAATTTGAATTCCCCGCATTTAACAAACTCTGCAAAAAATAACTGATGACATTATTTTATTAATGATTTAGTGCTGAACTTTGCATTGTGCTGACACCTGGGATGAAATGGCTAAGCTGTGAATTAAGTCCCAAATCCCTTTGATTCCTCAAAGCTGCCTACACATCACCATAACTGATTTTTGCAGGGAGAGCCACCGCTCAAGCCGTACTTTCTGAGTGTCCAGCTACTTGTTATAATCCTGTATAATGGAAAGTGGAATGTCACCTTGTCTTGAAGGTACCAGATAGCCTTCTGTAAAAATGTCATTTAGCTCAAGTGCAGATCACATTTAATTAGAAGAGGGGATTTAAATTGCCATGCATCAAACACTGTGGAAGACCGAAAGGGGGAAAAAATAGGCTTTGGGCCAGACTCCATGAGCTCTTCACAACCCATCAAAATCCCCTGTGCCATGGAGGTCAATAAGCCAACACCAAGCAGTCTTAATTAATGATGACCAAAGCACACGAGAGAGCAGAATGGTAATGCTCAGTCCAAGGAACACAGAGAAAAGGACGAAAAGCCATTCAGTAAGAAAACAAAAGAGCTTGTGTATCACAAAAGCATCAGATGTGTCAAAAAAGTGCATGCTAGATCAACTCAAATTTACCAGACTATCTATATATATCATAAAGTCTTGCTGCAGCTCTGCAGGTTTCCCATGTTCTTCACACCCTTCACTGCCTTACTTGAAATGCTTCTATTTATCAATTCAGAGTTCAAGGGAGGTGGGGGTGTTTTCAAGGTATCTGTCAAGAAGTGGCAGCTCATTTCTTGATGCTTGTTAACCTGTCTGAAAGAGTGCATATTTTTAACACTTTAATACCACCTTTTGTTGTAGAGTAATGCGACTTTCATTAAGTTTCACAGTACAGTCAATAACAACTACAGAGGTGTCAAAGTCAGTTAGCCCACATCTACTTACTGTATGATGGAGTAAAAATATGCACAGAAATATCGCTTTCACAATAGACTAACTGTTGAAACAAAATTGCTGTATTTTTGAATAGTTTACCTGTTACAAAGGAAGACTGCCCTAACGTGAGCACAAAAATCCTTTTGTGAAGATTAAAAAGATAAGATCCCCAAAAATCTGAATCCATACAGAAAGACTTTTCAAACATATGCAGACACACTGGTAAACATCTAAACAGTGCAGCAGCTGGACCAATCACATACAGTTATTCATTATATTATAAGACTGTAAAAAAGCAAAGGTCCAAGCAGGTCTAAGCAGCTTTCCAACTGATCATTATCAACTTTTATTCCCCTGCTGACACTAACCAGTGAGCTTCAGAGACATTCCAGTTGGAGAAAGGTGACCACATGCAACGGCACAGGCCATAGAAAAGACACAGACCCCTAAAACTGACTTCTCTTCATTAATTCATGACAAACCTTTCTATGAATGAGCATGCACATCCTCAGAACATTGAGTGTTATTACTGTTTTGTATAGTGTATTTTTGTATTGTATACTGTTTTATGGTAGAACTATGAAATAATATAACCTTGTTGATTTCATGCTTCATATTCATACCCTTTCCTTCCCATTGGTGTATCCTCATAATGTGCATTGCATTATATTAATCAGAGTATAAAGGGATACAAAACTGCCAGCCAACTCTGATCATGCAAATGAGCAACTTCCAAACAAAGAAACTTTTTTCCCCTGAAATTACATCCTCTTCATTAGTCAAGCAAAACTCGTGAGGTGTGACCGCTACAGAAGTTTAAAGGGCACCGTCTCAGTGACCTTTCCCTCTCTTCTTTTTCTTCTGGTTTGTGTTGAAAAGACTGGAGACATCCGGTCCAACCACGATGCAGAAGGTCCTCTGCCCTGGCGTACAGCCAGAGGGGCCTCAGAGTTTCATCCAGTCCTGTTGAATCTTCCCTGACCATAACCAAGTCAGAATAACTTCTCTGAAGTTTATCATCCTTCACTCAACTTGGATGATTTCAACCTTAACCACCACATCAAACTATTGAACTATCCAGATCTGAGACTGCTTCTAAACGCTTGTTCAATGGCTAAGCCATTGGAAGTATATCATGCAATTAAATAACTAAACAGAGGTAATAATAGGAAATAACCAGTATATAACCAGAAGAGATATAGAGAATACTGTCAAGTTCTAGATTAGTATAAATAAGCTTTAACAACAACTAGCACCTGTTAAATTGTATCCCCACTTGGAACCCAAATGCAATAATGGCATACCCAAATTAAAATACATGCCTTTGGACTTCAAACTTAAAAGAAAGCATTCCTCATCAGCTTGTTGGCTTGTTGTTGTCAGTATAAATCAATTCAATGATAAAATTCTGAGATTTATGGAACATTTTTAAAACCATGCTAACCTTCTTTCTGTGAACTGATGTAACGTCTTATCACAGAATGAGGCAGAAATTGTACTTTTTTTATAGTATTCTATACAGTGATACTATACAGTCAATTACATTATTATACAGTCAATTACATTATTATACAGCTTGACTGTTACAAGCAGACGATTGGCTTTCCAGCGGGAGGGGCGGGGCATGTGCATACAACCGCCATCTTTGGTGTTACGGGTTTTCCCTATATAGTTGTATGAAGGAACACTATAAAAAGAGGATATTCGCTGCAGTTCACTCGATATCCCCGCCGCTACATGGCACAGGTCAAGACTACAGTAAAATCCGAAGTAGCTCATCTACTTCAAGCCAAAATAGCGAAACAATTTAGAAAAGGGGCAATGTAGCCTTTATCTCAAACTCAGAACGAAGAGATCAGACACATTCTAGATCTAAGACAACTGAACAAAGTGCTTATGAAATGCCAGTTCAGAATGCTCAAAACCAGGATAATCCTTGTGCAGATTTGCCAAGGGGACTGGTTTATGTCAATAGATCTGAAGGACACATATTTCCAAAAACAAATAATGTCACGTCACAGGCGATTCTTGAGATTCATCTTCAAGGGCCAGGCATATCAATATGCAGTCCTACCGTTCGGCCTGTCCCAAGCACCCTGTACATTTACAATGTGTATGGACATGGATCTCGCACCCCTGAAACTTCAGGGCATGCGAGTTCTGAACTAATTTGACGATTGGCTGATTCTATCTCGATCACACTCAGAGCTCATAAAGCACAGGTTTGTCCCCGAATAAAAGGTTACCACGTCTTGGTCTGCTTGGACAACTTGTAAGTAGTGGCCTACATAAATCGCCAGGGTGGTGAAACCTTTACAGGCTGATGGAATGCCTCCTGGTCTGGGCTCAGCACAATCTGCGCTCATTGAGATCATCACATGTGCCTGGTCATCTGATTTTGGGACCAGACAGACTGTCCAGAAACAATGTTAATTGCAGAGCTTATGTGTCTCGCTCATCTGTTTTCTCTTCTGTTTCAATGTGGCTAAGGGACTATAGCCACATTGAAACAGAGCCTATTCAGATGGATAGTTGATGCCATAGCGCTGGCATACACGTCTAAAGACTCGAAGTATAATTGTCTGTATTGTCTGCCCCTTTGCTTCGAATCAGAATACTATGGCCGCTTGAGCACCGCTAGTCTTGCCTATGTCTGCATGCTGCCGCAACACGTTTTAAATTAATTAAAAATTAAGGATAATTTTTGGCTTCAATATCTTGTGGAAAAGAGGTTTTCCTCTAGCATAAGATATCGTTCCCTCTTAAGAACCGTTGTTATGTTAGTAACAGAGTACGTTAAATGCAAGGGGTGGTCCTCTCACACACCACATAGCTTTTTTCATTAGCTTTATTTGTCAATGCTGTGTCAATTATTGCAGCTCTCTCCTGCAGGTCTATGTTGGTGGCTGGAGTTCTGCCAGTTTAACCACATTGATTTTCAGCCCGGATTTTAACGGGGGAACAAAAATGGAGTATAATAAATAGAATTTTTGCAGGTTAGTGACAAGCTGAATGAGTGTGTTCGGTTCTGAACAGCAGCATGGTTTTTGCTTTAGTTAACATAAAGTTGTTGTTCTGATAAGATAGAATGAGGATAATAGGCATGTCATCTAATCAGAAACGTACTTTCTTAATTTATCATGACTCTAAAATCTGATTCACTAGACCATTTTTGAAGTCACAGTAAAACAGAATGTTGCTTTGCAACATTAATTAGCTATTTAAAGGAGTAGTTTTAAAAAACTTTTGCTGATAATTTACTCACCACCATGTCATCCAAGATGTCAGTTCGTTCAATTTGTTCATTGAATGAACCAAATGACACGTAAAAAGATTTTTTCATTTTGATAAACGAGTTTGAACAGGAGAGTCACGAACGCGCATCACAGAACAGAGTAAGGCGACCATTTGAGCTTATAAAACTTAAACTTTGTTGTTGTTTTTTTTGTTGTTTTTTTAAATGAGCGATTGTTTCGCTTGATAAGACCCTTATTCATCGTCTGGAATCGTTTAAAGCCGTTTAAACACGTTTTTTGGACCTTGAACCATTTGGTTATCAGTGAAGTGCATTATATGGAGAAAAATCCTGGAATGTTTTCATCAAAAAACTTAATATCTTTTCAACTGAAGAAAGAATGACATGGATATCTTGGATGACATGAGGGTGAGTAAATTATCAGCAAATGTTTTCTTTTTAAATTAACACTATGGAACTTCTCCTCTTTGTTCGCCCTACTGGTTGAAAGCGAAATTGTTCGTTACCGCCATCATAGATAATTTACCGCCACATGCACGCTTGTTGTTTATCCAGCTCCGGCTTTAGAATGAACAATATCCACAGACAAGGTAAAGTATGTTACAGGTTTTAATGAAAGGATGATGTATTGCAACATCAGAAATGAAGAAAAATGAAATAATAACTGTAACACTTCAAGTAAAACAGTCGAATTTTGTAGTTCTTTTTGTGCTCGGGTTACTACCCGAACCCCTGTAGTGCCAGTAAAAGAGATACAGACCCCCAGGCTATGGCAGAAGTGCCTTTCACCCTGTTACAACTTGATGAACCAGAGATAAGATTTTGGAAACATTATTTTAAGGTAAAAAATGTTACATAGAGTTGCTTTAACATATCCAAAAAAAAAAAAAAACACTCAAAATTAGTCCATATGATTGGCATGCTAAATTCCATGTCTTTCTGAAAACGTACAACGTAGACTGAAATGTTATTCATCATTCACTGTCACTGAATATTATTATTTTTTGTTTAACACTTACACATGAGAACCAATCACTGAGACCAAAACCTTCATGCGACATGTTATGTATATGAATATATGTGCAGTACCTAAATGGGAATTTGAGTTGCAGCAGAGGGGAAAATATTTTGGAATGGATTTGGAAAGAAATGAGGGTGAGTAAACAGTGACAGATTTTTTTGGATGAACTAATCCTTTAATGCCTTTGCTATGTGTAGACTTCCTCTCTGAGGGCCTTAATTTGATACGAGTATAAGCTCATTCATTCTGGGGCATTAAAAGACACTGCTAATGGATAACGTAAAGTAAAAACTATAATGATTTTAAAAGCATGTGCACCAGAAAAGTCACTTATAAAACATGTAAGACATACAGTAAATGTAAGTATCTTGCCCCTCTCTGTAAATGGAGGCAACATTGTTCCTACAAACAGCTTCAGCAGCCAATTTCCTTTAAAATGATGAGTCACTCAGCAATAAGCGTGGAGAGCTCCAACAAATGAGTACGAGTTATACTGTTGGCTGTCAGGAGCTTTAATGATTGTGAGTTTTGTCATCTCATTCATTCAGTGGCCTCAAGGCAAGAAAGCACAAGGGCATTATATTTTCTATAGTTATAGATTGTATTGATAAGACATTAAAGCTGGTCGTAATGTTCATGTCAATCATTTATAAGCATCTGGAAAATGACTTACCTGGTTGAAATGAATGGTAGTCATAAATTAGCTTCATCTTGCAAGCTCTGAGATTAAAATTCAGATCAGATCATAAAGGTTATATCTTTATTCTGTCATTTTTAATGATGTGAGCTTTCTTCAGGGCTGGTGTTACATACATAGACAGATCAGCATTAATCAATAAATGTTTTCAGTGAATTATGCTGTGTGTTAAAGAGATAAGAGTTAAAATAATAAGAGAAGTAAATTGTTTAAAATTATTTGGTCTTTTAGGTGTCTTTCTCGCAACTTCCGTATTTGTGACCGGAAATACACAATTGTCATGGTAATCTTCTTCCGCTCCGGTCAGAACAGATAGAGCAGACAACTAGTAACTAGTCTTTTGTACTTGTCACCATTCACTAACCCATCATAGTTTATGTTTATTATTTATGTATTATGATTTTTGTATTATGAAGTAGTTCATGTTCAACTTTATTAGATCCCGGGCAATTTGTATCCAGCGTAATAAACACATAAAAATATACACCACAATATAAAATAAGATAAATAAGAACAAACAACAGTTGACTACATATAAATTTTAAATATTAATATATACCATTCTGAATTTTTAATTGTACAAGGGATACATTAATATTTGTATAAATTGTTCTTCATCTTTGACAGTTCTATAGCAAGAGCAGTGCAAAAAAAGGTCACTACCTAAGAGCATAACTATTGAATAAAACTGACAGACTTCTTTTTGGTATTCACGTCAAAACGCAGTTTATTGAAAATAATAGACCCTAAATATTTATAACTTTCCACACTCTCCATCTTCTCACCTTTAATGAACTTATTTGGGAAGAGCTTCAGTTCTGAAATCAATAGTCATATCTTTGGTCTTATATACATTCATCTGCACACAAGCATCACCACAGCAATTTACAAAGTCATCAACAACTGGACCATGACAAGTTTAAATTTTTTCGAAGTTTTGAAGACTCTCTGATCAATTTTCTCTTCCCCGGGTATGTTTTTCTGATGTGTTGATGGTTGACAGGAACTCCGCTTCCACAACGATTACGTATTTCCGGTTATTGTTAGAAAGGTCTACTACATGTTCAGTGTATGGGTACGTTTACATGACAACGATGTACTGACTTTTTTTTTCTTTTTCACATATAGACGGCAATGTACGTAGCCCAAACGATCCCCATTCACAAGGATCACATTTTGTATGTTTCTTCTATTTGATCTCAGTTCAGTTCATGCTGCTCTCTCCTAATGAGCTGAATCAGGTGTGTTAAATAAAAAAAAAAGATACGAAATGCGCAGTGCTGTGGGTGCCCATGCAGGCCGAGGATTAAAACGCAATGCAATAGGGTATGGTCAGGGTAAAGGTTACCATGGCAACTAACAACTCAAGACACCTTTCAGAGCAGAAAGACAGGGCCAGAAACATGTCTGGTTTTGAAAACTGATTGCCATGGTTGAATAATCTACAGCCTTGCAAAGAATGTTCAAGACTTAGTTGACTTCATTTTTCTAATGTTCCCAGGCCTTGGCTTCTTTAATAAATGACCTGTTTTTCAATAGATGAATACACACAGTGATGTGAAGTTTAATAGCTTGAGAAGTCAGCCTGATATAAATGAAATGCCAATATCTTTAATAGCTTGTGCAATGTGCATCATTGTCAATGAATTGCATGGCATTGTACGCTGCAGAAATTGTCAGTGTATAGATGTTGAGAAATAAAGGAAAGAAGCACAGGCTATGTGTTTTGAACTTTGACCTGTTCATTGGACTCTTTCTAAATCCCACATCATGTTTGCCCACATTTTGCCTTGAGGAATAATGAGTGTGACGATTTTCTGCTATGAATATACGAATCTACAGCTGCTGGACAATGCACAGTTTCACAGGGTCGAACTGAACGTCTCATAATATCAGAGATTAATTCCATAATATCAATATTTTCCAACCCTCTGGGCTTCTTCGGTCAAAAATGACCAAAAACTGTTACATTTTGAAATGTTTTTTTTATTTTATTTTTTTATTTTTTGCTTCATCGGAAAGGAATGAAACTTGGTTTCATTATTTGTTACTTACAAGTTACTTGATTGTAGTAGAATGTCTAAAGTGGACTATCGAAATAAAGCGTTACCAAAAAGTTAAAACAGACCTTTTAGAATATCTAAATGTATATCTAAAAAAAAAAAAAAAAAAAAAAAAATGGATAAGATAGAGAAATCATGTCTAAGAAAACAATAGGAATCAAAAAGCCTTTCTCTGTATTTAGGAAGCTATAGGCAGCCTACCAGCGGTTCAGAACATTTCACACATTTATATATTTTTAGTCTTATTTGCTTTGGTTTTTGTTTTGTCTTTTCGCCTGCAGCCTGCACTCTATTTTGATGTGAAATGTTGCATTTATTGATTTTTTTAATAATAATCATAATAATTATTATTATAAAGTAAATATATATATAATTAATGCAAAGTATCATAAAAATCTTCAAAAATTCTAAATAATAATAATAAAAAATGTTATTGAACAAGAATATATTTAATTGGTTGTTTCATGGGGGTTAGTAAAATTTTAAGGCTTCTGTCTTTTTTGACTGGTTGGAAGCTAAGTGTAACCCCTGAACAAAGAAGCCTAGAGGGTTATAATGCCAAACAGAGTTAGGAGTTATAGAGTTATATTAGCAATATGTCAACTGTGAAAATGGCTCTTTCAAGTCTTTTAGATATGCAGGTTTTCAAATCACAAGCATTTCACCAAGGACATATTTTTATATCATACCATTCTCAGCTCCTCAGCATGAGATCATGCACCTGTAATTGCAATTGCATGACTTTAACGTACCCAAAGGGGTTCACACACACATGAACGCATGCACACACGCACGCACATCCTCGTTTTTTTTTTTTTTTTTTCAAGTTCATTTTTTTTAAGGATTTTTAAAAATTAATAGACTGTGTAGCCTACAATAAACCACTTGGTTAAGACTATAATGGGAAATGAAAATGTGTTTCTACTGTATTATCACCCTCTCCAAATATTGCATAAACAAATTTATGAAGACCCAAACTGTCTCCGATATGAAGAATAAAAAAAAATCCATTTACAGTTTTTTACAATCACTTTGTTACTATTTACAGAACCTTGATGTCATTTTTCACAACTCTAGACACAAAACTCACAACCAATGATCAAAATGCACATTTTTCAAAACTTTAACCCATTTCTCAATTGCTTGGATACAATACACATACAACTTAGATCATTTGTTCATTCAACATAAATCACCTGTTCAATATGACACAACTTAACATCAAATAACTACTATTTCAAAAGGCAATTCACATATTACATTTCAAATGAGTTTCTGTTCATTTCCTTACAATGATCTAACTATCAATTGATACCACTGCTCAAAATGATAAGTAACTGTTGCATTACTCTTTATGTACTTGTATGGAAACAGACACACAATCTTCGATGTTTACAGTAAATCATGAAAGTTTCAAGATACAAGAGATTCATTGTCACCAATTACCGTGAAGCATGAACCAATTCGACAACAATATCCATAAATGTAGCATAATGTCATATATTTTTGCTTTGATTCCAATAAACCTCTGTTGTGATTGTACTGTAGTATTTTGCATCAATATATCACACACTTTGTTCAATGATTCCACTATGTGTGTATTCTCTCTACTACTGCAGTACTTGTACAGAGATGTATATTTACTGTTCATGTTGTACCATAATGAAACTTGTATCACCTATTTTGTTCTACAATATGTAATGATTGTACGAACAATGACTCAGTGAAACTATGAGTTACTTGTGTGTGGGTGATCTATAGTTATGTTTCAATGGTATTTCACAGTAAATTTGTTTTTTGAACCAATGATTGTGCAAGTGCAAGATTTATTTAAAGATGTGAATGCACGATGCAATGTTTTGAACATTAGACAAGCCTGTGTCCCAAGTGATAACCGTTTTGAGTTTTGTGTCTAGAGTTGTGAAAAATGACATCAAGGTTCTGAAAATAGTAGCAAAGTGATTGTAAAAAACTGTATTAAAAAAGCCTACAATTATGTCTTAAAAATATAAACAATTTCATTTATTTCTCTCCTCTAGTTAATTGCACATTTTATCTGCCTTTCAGAGATGTTTGTTGGATGCCTTGATGTCTCATTTGTTGTTTAAAAGTTGTGGAATTTAAAAAATGCATTTGTTTAGATTGGAATATTAAGATGCATGTCATCGTTAACATTTTGTCATTATTAGACAGAGTATAGTTTTAAAGCCTTACTGGTTGCCTGATTTTCATTTAATCTGCTACAGTGATGCTTCGTTGCGTACCCTTTATGATCTCATTTTGTTTTATTGTGTGAATTGTTCCTCTTCAGTAATATTTTCATTTATTGTGACTATCAAGAAATAAAACTAATACACAACCCTGAGCAACATTTTTAATCCTAGCAAAATAGATTAGGCATGCCAGAAGTCACTTTCAAACTATTAAAGCTGAACTTGCTAGATTTCAATTGTCTTCATGTGAATCCATAGACTTTTTTTAAATATGCACTCAGAAACATACATTTAAAAAAACACAGGCTAAAACGAGACACTGTCTCAAAAACAAAAACCGATTGTGCTGCTCTGCAAAGTCCCGTTGCACACTGAGTGAGGAGAATAAGTGCAGTCCTGAGAAAATAGAAATTCATCACTCTTTTGTGTCTCTGCTACATTCTCTTCCTATATGGAGTCCTACGCTTTTCCCCTAAATTTTTCTGTGACTTTCTCAAGTGCACTCAAAATAACAACACATTCTTAACAAGGTCAGAAAGTTCATAATCGGGTCTTTCATGGACAACAAAGAGAAGCACTAAAGCCTTAATATTAATGTTTTTCTTCTTCTTCATTCTATAACAATTACAGGAAATACAAAATCACAGTAAATCCTAGCAAAATTTATATATATATATAACTGTTGTTTTGTGTCCTGATTATTAGGAGGGAAGTGTATGTAGAAATATGAAAAGAAAACCAAAAACTGAAATACACTCACAGTGGAGAATGTTAGACCAAAGCAAGTCATGCAATATATGTAGGGCAAATAACTGCCAATAGAATTTTTCCCAACGATCAATGATAAAAGAGTGACAACCAATCAGAATCCATCCTGAAAGAGCTCATGCATTTAAATTGGCAAACGACAATACTGTAGCGTGCTCTTATAATAGCCATCATTATTATGTTTATAGTTATTAATGCGTTCTTAATGTGAACAGTCGTTAAACCATATAACCCTGTGAAATAGCTGAAATAAATGTTAAAACTTAGTTTAGCAATTAAGTTAAAACTTTATTGCTAAACATTATATTCTTTCTTGTATGGCTCTGTTTAAAAAGCAGCTCTCCGCTGGCCTAATGATGCCCTGATGGAGTAATTCATCCTAACTGAGAGAGGATCCACTTTTGAAATATTGTGCTGGGTTTAGTAGACACCAAACACTATACAACCTACCATTCTTGTTTCTGACGGTCTGAATTCAATTTTGTTGTTTAAATGTAAGCATGCTAACAAATTATAGTACACAACTTTTTGGCACCTTCATGACAATTTCCCATCAAAGATCTGTCTGTCAGGCAGCCAGTGCCGATCTCTCATGGTTTCTAAATGTACTGTTTAGACAGTGTGATTGAAAACAAACAAACAAACAAAAAATATTAGATTCTGGCTGATTTCATAGCCTATTTATTTGGAATGCAAACGGAGAGCTGATTTATTGCAATAAACCACTCGGTGAGTTCAAAAAAACTTTGAGGAAGTGCTTTCTCCATGATGGGCCATTAGGCTATGTGATATTTGTGATCCAACAGTGTGATCACAAATACTATGATCAACAGTATTAAATGTGTGCTTGACTTTGAACAACTATCCACTGCAATAATTGTGTGGCTGTATTCCCCCATTTAAATGACCACAGCTGGTTATTTTGTAGCTAACTTCAATAGTAAATGTAAATAGTGAACATTCTTTGAATTGTCTCCGTAATCAATTGAATAAATTGGGGGATTTTCAACCTGTTTATATTTCGTTCAAGGGTAACTCGTTTTTAATACATCTTTTATAGCCTCGGGTAAAAATCAGTTTCTTTGATCCCCTCGAAGCCTTTGCATAAAGGATCATAAGGAATTGTGCCATTAGGTTGATGGGAACTGATGCTTTTATCAAATACATCAAAGTTCAGCTGGTGCCTATTAAACATATATTTATTTTACAGGACACACAAAATAAGGGTATATCTAAAAGGACAGTTTTCCTATTATGAAGTCTATTTGGTCATGTTCGTGCATGGACAGTGATTAGTCCATATAATTCTTGTTAGTAGATAAAGCTTTAAAAAAAAAAAACACACACAAAAGCTTACCACAGAACAAACCCATGCATCTATTCCAAGAGTCCTGGGGTTGTGAGAAATCAACATTAAAGGAACACTCCACTGTTTTTTGAAATAGGGTTTATTCACAGTGTTTAAAATAGTTTGGCAAAAACATTTTTTTTTTCAAAGTGCATGCATTGTCTTAGTTTGGCAACGCTGACACTAGCTTAGCTTAGCATAATGAATGGAATCCTATGTTGCCAAGTAGCATGTCGTGAGTAAAAGTGATAAAAAAAACAAAAACAAAACAAAAAAAGCCTATTTACTTCTTGTGGCCTGTGTAACGAGTACAAATATCATTTCAAATTAAGACTAGGCGATTAAATAGGCAGATATTGATTTGGGACTATATTAGGGTGAATCACAGGCGAACCACTGCTACTTGGGTGCAGTCATATCATTGGCGCAGTCATATACGCAACCCCTGAAATTCCCCAACTTCCGTCAACATACTGGCGTGAATATTTTTACTACAGTTGACATAGTGAATGGTGATTGACATGGGGGACTTTTTGCGAGACCAAGAGGGTGACTTCTCAGACAGTCAAGATCCAAAACCATACCTCTACGAACCGGAGTTTTCAGAAGACGAGCTGTGTGGAATGGGAATAGACCGACAGAAGGACGATGTTGCGATCACAGCCTGATGACGTGAGGATGAGAGCCACCATGAACTGGTGGTGTAAGTGTGGGGGAAAATGCCAACCTATGCCAACTGAAAAGGAGTGTCTGTGCTGTGGCGAGTGGGACAAAGAATTGCCATCGATGACCAGGCTCAACGTGCCAGATCAAGAGCGTGTTTTTTTTTTCCCGGTGCGATAAAGTCAACTGGAAAAAAATGCCCCACACCGAATGGACAGCTGTCCACAGAGTAAGTGATTTTTTGTGTGATACGACTGCGCACAAGTGCCAGTGCTTCGCTCACTTTTACTAAAAACATGCTACTTTGCAATATAGGATTCTATCTATTATGCTAAGCTAAGCTAGCATCAGCACTGCCAAACTAAGACAATGCATGCACTTTTGCAAAACTATTTTAATGTAGGGGACACTGTGAATAAGCCTTATTTAAAAAAAATGGTGGAGTGTTCCTTTAATAAAAAACGTGACATTAATAAAAAAATGAGGCTGCTGTCACTTTAAGGCCAAACGCATAGATCCAATATAGGCTAAGTTACACATTTAAACTTATTTCCCACTTTTTATGTTCACTTAAGACATAATCGATCGGGTTTAAGTGAAAACTCACCAAGCACCATATATAAGCACCAAACTCACCATATATTTCTGTGTGTATTTAACAATTTAGGCATGAACCCGCAGCTCAAAGTTCACTTTTTGGAGTTCACGTGGGAAACAGTATCACTTCCGTGATTTAATGCAGTTTTAATAACTTTTTTTTTATTATTATCGAACACACCTGCAGTTTAGCAACAATATATACTTTATTTTACGACGATCACTGCTCTAGCTGACTTGGACAAAGTTTTGGCTTTTAAAACAAGTATTTTAATCCTTGAATACTTCAAAAACAACAAAATGTTTTTATAAATGTATAGCCTAATTGAATCATTTACTCATCTGATTTGTTCTGTTTCCTGATGGAGCAAAAACAGAATGTGAACAAGTTACTACTCTTTTATTGAACTGTTGTAGCCTATTTGCATTTGTTATAGTGCTGATGTTCAGAAAAATAGCACTATTGCTTGTGTGATAACTCATATAGACTTTTGTTATAAATTCAAAAAAGAGTAGCTCATTAAATAGATTTGTTTTACTCATTTTGATGTCTGACAGTGACAAGTGAGATGGGAAGCGCTCAAAACTCTTCAGGTCACGTACATTACGTAGTGTAAAAATTACATTTAACAGTAGGTTATGTAGTATGCTGTTACCTCCATTTATTTGCTTGTATTTGTGTTTAATTAAAAGATAAAATGTGAAGAAAAAAGATGAAATGTGTTTAGCTCGCTGTCCGGGTTTTATGGTCAGTTCACCGAGTGGTTTTTCGGTCGTCTAGTCGGATGCTACAGACATGTGTGTAACATTCTGCGGATGTCAGTGCCTCGGAACGTTAACGCTATCACGTTCAGTATACAGCCTGAAGACAGTTATCTCTGTTTTTTTCATTCAACGTGGGATCACTAAGGACCAGATGGATGGCGCCCCAGATAGTTATGGGGTTACTCTGGCGACGTGGGAGGAGCGCTAGAGGACGAGGAGCTGCACGAGGCCTAGCTACTTCAGGATCGGCAGGATCGCTGCGTCGTTTCCTGTGGAATTGGAGGTATTTATTTTGTAATTGTTTTGTGCTTAGGAGAGTGAATGGGGCCATTTGGCAGTTTCCTGAGATGGTCCTTACTGCAGAACATGAAATCCAGGGGGAGTAACGTAGACTCACTGTATTCCGGACACTTTGCATAGTAAAACATCCTTTAAGATATCAACCCGCTGAAAGATAAACCTGATAGCTCGTCTGTCTCTGGGGACACGCCTTCCACACGTTTCAAAGTTTGTTTGACACATTTTGAGCAAATAATTTTAGAGAAATACTGAAAAAACTGCCGAGAGACGCAGTGTCCGGATTACCATGAGGACTCACGGTGTTCCGGACACCTGAAATTTTCTACTCACTGTGTTTCGGACAGTCATTTCTAATGTAAAACGCATACATTTTAACGACTATAAGTTGGTACAGTAATCATATTAATCTCCATAATTTTGTTGTATAAGCGTCTATACGCTCATTTAATCGACAACTGCTCATTTGAGCATTATATTCTAAAGTTATATTTAAGAATTTTAAATATTATTATTTTTTTAACCCCTTAAAGTACAAATATTTGCAAATTGTAATTCATAATGTAACACTATTAAAGTTGTCAATAGAACACACAAGGGTTCTATTTCTCTTAATGTTCGAAACTAGGTTCGACTCTAGGAGGATAGAAATAATTTTAGGCCAAATACTGTAAATCAGCTAACAGCCAGCACATTTATTGTACATGAAAACTCAATTGCTTCAAGTGCAAAAATATATATATTGAGGTTTCTGAAATGGGGGAATAAAAAAAAAAAACCCAACAATATTTAGTTCAGATTTGCAAAAAAATAAAATAAAAAGACAAAAAAATATGAAAATAAAGAAAAAAAAGTAAAATGTCCAAAGTCCTCCTGGTTTCCTTGAAGAGTGATGATGTGTGTAAAGTTAAATGTTATAAGGCCTTTTTCCTACTACCCGGGTAGTGTATGTGTATCAAGCAACATCTTAGCTGTAATTCAAATGAATCCCGCAATGCAAACTGATGAAAACTGGTCCGGGTTGAAGATCAGTAGCGCACAGTGTATGGGCCCCTCAGCAAATCATGGTCTGGCTCGCCATAGTTCAGTCGATTCTTTCACAGAATGGAATCGGCAGCAAAAAACAACAACAATCTACACGAAACACAGTTCACAGTCAACATCTCTCAAAATTCAAATATGCTTTTCACTCAATAGATTTACGAGTAAATGGAAATAGCGAAGTATCACTCGTGTTCATACACGTGCTAGCTTAATGCTATCGACTATAACATTGTACACGCGGGCACAGGCCTACTCATTACACACAGATAAATATGCAAAACACACAGATTTATCATCTGCACTTTGAAATACAATTTCAGGTACAAATACTTCTTTCTTTTCTTACATATATACCGGGAACATCATAAATAAATGTCTCAAGAATTAAATTGATCAGTTTCCCAATCTCCGTTTGCACAACGCGCATTAAAACACAAAAATAGTTTCAATCAACATCGCAACTAACAATACTTTCAATTAACATTATAACTCTGATTGTTTTTTTCCCTTATAACACAACTCATACACAATTTTTCTGATCTTTAATCAGTTAAAGCACATCGACTAACGGCAATTTAACAAAAAACTCACCAGAGTTCACAGAAGTTTTCTTTCAACATCATAGGGAATTCCTTTTTTTTTGAACCAACTTCATAAATCTTCGGAAAGGTTTAAACTCTTTTCTCTAATCACGCATTTGTATGCACTTCAAAAGCAGCGCTTGATCACCTCGTGCGTATCATCTATATCAGTCTTCTTCTCTCTATCTTACTTCTCAGTCCACAATATTCATATAGCAGCCCCTACAGGGAAACTACGGTATACAGTGAGTCTACGTTAGTTGGATCCAGATCCAACTCCTCCCACCTTACATACACCTAAATCTACCCATCTCCGCCCCTTAACCCTAATCCCATTCCTAATTCTACCCATCTATGGTGTTATTTTCCTATCAAAAATCGAGAGCACACTATTGTAGCACGAGTAATCTGTAACTCGCGCTACAATAGTCTGTAACTCGCGCTATGATCTGTAAAGTTTTCCTGATGAAGGTGGAAGCATCCGAAGGTAACACTAACAGCTAACACCAGTCAATTGGCGTGTTATCTCTACGAATTTTGAGCTATTCGCGTTTGTATGTCTACGCCATTCATGTCGTCAAATGTCCCAGCGAAACGAAGCAAAATGTAGATCTACATCTGGGGAGCGATCTTTTTTTTTTCCCAGGATGGTAAGGGAGCACTCATAAATGCCATTAACCCCAGAGACAGGTAGGTTTATGGACAGGGTTGAGGTAAGTCATATGTTTATATTTACAGCAATAACGTTATTCAACGGCACGCCAAAAAATGGAAATACGAATTGGCTTGTCATGCACGCGCTACTTCATGAGATCAGTCTGTGACTTGACTAGCATGCTGAATTGCAGAGCTGTGCAAACATATCCACATTGCTAATACACTTAAAACGTTCAGAAAAATAAAACACTTGGAAGCAAAAAAATAAATAAATAAATAATAAAAAAATAAATAAAAATAAATAAATAAGGTCATGAGTGCCTGGTCCACCTGCACAGAAAAACACTCATGTGTGAGTGGGATTTGATTCTTGCTGCCCCTCAGAACTGTTGACCCAACAACATCAGAGACACCCTATGACAAGACATGGCCCCAGCAGCTCCTTAGGAGAGCATCCGCTGGAGTTAGTGTGTCTGTGCTCTATTTATCCTGGCAGCTGTGCACAAAAAAAAAAAAAAAAAAAAAAAAAAAAAAATCTTCGAATTAATCCTTTATCACCTGGCCTGCCTATATTCCCCCTCATATGTGATCTCACTTAAGGGTCTTTGATGAGCCACACATTTCTCTGTGTACACTGCAGATCCAAACATGAGTAAACTCCCCCCAGATGAAATGCTGCTTTGTGTTTGTTTTTGCCTGGTCCTAGAGGATCACATTGCTTCTGAAGACTCTGTCGCTCTCGGCAACAACATCTGCCTTGTGAGTGTGGGGCAAGTCCCTTCAGAGCAGAAATGCCATTTAACAAGACGTGAGGGATTTGAGTCAATGAGTGCTCAATGTGGTGAACTTCATCACAGCAATGAATCTCTCCAAAGAGCTTATGGTGATGGCCTTTTTCTCTGCTTGCTGGTTTGATCTCCTAATGGTGGGGTGGCTATCAACAGAACCACTGCGCTTTTGGTTCTGTTTTTATGTCGTAGTGTTCCAACTGTTCTGGCTCTTTTAGGTCAAACTTTTAGTAAACTAAAAGTTCAACTTATAACTTTTAGGAATACAAAACGCATCTCATCTATTATGATGTATCCCGATTTTTCTTCATCGATTTTTCTTTGATTTTTTTTTTCTTTCAAAATCAGATGGATTTTGTTATTTACAAAGTACTAGAGTATGTAAAGTATTTCATAATAGTTTTATTTCATGTGATGATGTCAATTTGAGACAAGTATAGACCATATGCACCAGAGAAACGTGGCGGCGTCATCTTTAGAATATTGTCTTTGAACTTCCGGTTCTGTATATTTCTATGGCATCGCTGTTAGCTGGTGAAGTGGATTTACTTATTGTAGAGTTAACAAAAGTTATCATGAGCATTGTAATGTTTAAAACACACACCGTTTCACTTGGTTTGTGTGCTACATGACAGAACACCTTCTTTACCAGCAAAAGCAGGCCTTTGAATCACTTTGGCTGTCTTATGTCCAGTGCCCTAGAGAGCTGGGGATGAAGTGTACACTAGCATGTGTAATTACAAGCTCTGCAAACCATGTGAGTACACTACTAAACTGGACTTGTGAAAGCCTGTCATCCTACATGACATCACAACCATACACGTCACAAGAGGGACTTTGAGACCTTCCTCAACTTAATGAGCCCCTTGACAGTCCTAACCTCATTTTTGTTAAATTGGCTAATTAAAAAGACATTTACGACACAAATAAAACCAGTGTGCATTAAACGAACACTGCTTCAGTGGATAAATCCACTCCTAAAATAATAATAAGAATAAATCCACTCCTTTAGACATCATTTCACAATAAATAGCAACCAGAGAGGACATTAACCATTGTGATGTATCAAAATACAGTAAGCAACTAATAAAAGACAAAAAGTGTGAGTCATTTGGGGAAAAAAAAAATCTATATGGTGTGCTTTACTGGTGTGTTAAGTTATCGTTTATTTTATTTTACCTGATCATTCAAGTTTACTAATCTGGCAAATAAAATTCAGCTTTTAAAGCTTGGCTTTGTAAATCATGTTCCAGCATTTAGGGACCTGTTTACTTACTGTTTCAATCAACGTGTAGTCTTGATCACGTTAATTAAACCAGAAATGGCAGGAATATATGAACTTTTTTGTCTCACTCCTCTTCTCTATTGTATGATCTGTTAGCAAGAGGCAATTTGCATTATGTGGCATTAGTGAAGGGATTAGGGAACATGATTTATGCCGGCAAGACATTCTTCATTTTCGCAAATGAGTTTCCATTCCCAGCTGAACAATGGAGCACTGTCTGACCCTCCCTTAATCTCAGTGAACAAAAAGGGCTTGCTAAACCATAACTTTGGGACCTTGTTATTCAGACCATGATTAAACCAGTGCTCCTAAATTAACATTACGTTGGATCTCTATTAATTCTCTGTATTATCAGTGTTAATCACAAGTTAGCAGCCAATCAACGAGCAATAAAAAAAAAGACTGAAAGAAGAAAAAAAGACTGGATTCTGGTGCATAGGTATCTGCTGTTTCAAATGGATATGCCTGATTGCTAATTTACTTAGAAAAAGAATACACAAAGTGGTAAATTATTGGAGGTATCCAGGCAATTATCCTTTCAGAATATACAGTATCTTTAATCAATACAGAATAGGCATTGCCAACATATCCCCTAAAAATCTACATAACATTTTTTGACCTTCTTACTTTTTTCTATTTCAATTGGCAGTCAATTATAAAAAATAAAATAAGATAGTAATAAAATAGTCATAATAAATCTAAAATAGTCGTAATTAATATTAACAATAATTTTAAGTAAGGCATGATGTACGTAATGTAATAAGTGGGATAATGTACTTCCAGCTTGTTATCGCAGAATACACCCCTTCAGTGTGATTCAAGTACTGATCACCCTGTCGAGGTTTATTCTGCGATATAACCGGATGGGTGTACATTATCCCTTACATAACATACTGCTGGATAGTGTGATTGACCAATCAGAATCAAGTGTTCTACAGATCGGTGTTATAATAAAAAATAAGTAATGAAGTAATGGTATGGCAGTTTTAGTGATAGTGAATAGGGATGGGAATCGAAAACCAGTTCCACTCGACCGGTTTTAAATTTCGCGTTCTTCGCGTTCTGCTTGCATTTTATTAAACAGGTAATTAAGCACCCATTCCGTTAACTATATCTATCTGTATATTTTGTGAAATGATGTCATGTGTAAAATGCAGACGGTCTATCTGTCATGTAGCTACAATGTAAATTCATATTTGTTATATATATATATATATATATATATTAGGGATCGACCGATATATCGGCCGGCCGATATATCGGGCCGATATTTGCGGTTTTTACGTGTATCGGAATCGGCCGATACACGGCTGCGCGTTCGCCGATAGTTTTTTTCCCGATGTTATTTATAAGCAGGCGTTCATGGGCAGCTCTGTGCTGCTGCTGGAGACTGTAGTGCACGTGCCCCGCCCTCCTCCACTGTGAGAGTGCAACCTGCTCTTCACAAGAACGGTAACCTAAACTTTCAAAGCATCTTTTAAATGTTTGACAGCTGAAATATTGTCAAACACTTTGAAAATGGAAACACGTTGCTCTATAACTGTTATGTGCTTGCATATATATAGCTAAGCAAGTTTGTGAGTCCAAATGGAAAACGCGAATGCCTCGTCTATAAAACTTAACTGCTTGCCATTGTACTAGAGAGCTGCAAATAGCTAAAGTGTAGACTATCCGTTCAGTGTGCATTAGGGCTGTCTATGAATATTCTACATTCGAATATGTATTAATTTTAAAGGTGAAAATTAATATTTGAATGTGGAAAAACACGCCCGCGGTTGCAGACTAAATAATAACGTTACCACAGCCCTCAGCTCGCTCGGAGCGCTCACTGTCGGTTCAATATACTGTGAAACTTCAATCAATGAATTAAGCCTGCTATATTTGGGACAAGAGTCGCGAGTCACAACCTTAAATTCCTTGCACAAAACTCTTGATAAGCACTCAACATTTGTTTGTTGTTGATCATTTACCTGACGCGCAGAGAGCGCGAGGGAGAGCGAGTGCCTGGGCGAGACGGTGAGTGAGCGAGAGAGCTCTGCGGTCTTGGCCATTAGTTGATTTACTTGCTTTTTAATACGTTGTCAAATATGTTTAAACTCAAATAAACTATCTAATACTAGTAGTTATGTCTCTTTGTATTAATGTGTCCTGTTATTGACGTAATGCGCGTCAATGACCAAATGCGCAACGGGATGTTCGAATATGTTTTTTAGAAGGAATATGCAAACGCCATTTGAGCAATTTTGACAGCCCTAGTATGCATACGGGTGCTGTAACGAACACTGGTCATAGGATTAAGTTATGGCAACGTTGTTCTGTAGTTTTTGTGAGAGATTTATTTAGAGCCCACCTGGCTGAGGTTTGGACGCGTGTGGTGTGTGTCTCCCTCGACATCGCAGTGATATTAGAGACTAGAAATGCTCATTTTATTTTATGTAGAAAAAATGAAACCATGGCAGTGCATAGTTCGTTCCTTTTAAAATGAAGTACAATGTGCACTTTATGCTGGTTGCTACTGTGTGCAAGTGTAATTATTTAATTTATGCTTAAATATTTATTTTCAGCACTGAACTTTTTTTGTTCTACCTCATGTTTTTAATATTTGTTAAATTGTTTATCTACTTGTTCTTGTTCTACCTCACATGTTTTTACTATTTGTTAAATATTAATTTTTGAAGTTAATTAAATTTTACTTTTATTAAATTGAGACCTGTAACATTTGTTAACATCATGTATTTTTATGATGTAAATTGAGGGAGTAAAATGTATCGGCTCCAAATATCGGCTCAAGAAAATCGGCAGCCCATATCGGTATCGGCTAAGGCTGATGGGAAAAAAATCGGTATCGGTATCGGCACTAAAAAAATCCATATCGGTCGATCCCTAATATATATAGCTGGAAAACATAGCCTCATATGCAGTTCACTAACATTATCTTGTTCGATGTCATAGTATAAAAATAATTATATTATTAACGAAAGGTGACTGTGTTTTTAAAATCTATTAATACTAGTTAGATAGAATATTGATTTAATAGGGGTCTGATAATTCCAACACAATCTCATCCTAGGGCGTCATATAGTGACGCTTTAGAAATTTCGTCTAAATCCAACGCACAGGGCACCCTTTAGCGTCAATATAACATGCAGTAGTAGGTTTAAGTCTAGGTTAGGGTTACACCACTAGGAGGCGCCTTCTGGCCCATATGCTTCTCATTGACGCTAAAGGGTGCCATGTGTTGGATGTAGACGAAATGTCAAAAGCGTCAGTATATGACGCCTTGGGATGAGAACGGGTTGGATAATTCATGTATCTATCTGTTCGAAAAGATGTAATTGTCATTCATTCCTCACTCATTTTAACTATGTATTTTGACAGAGCACGCTGGTTCGCGTATGCGCACCCCTTCTCTCTCTCCCTCAGAGGGCTGGTTGTCATTGACAACGACAACGACTCCCGTGAGCCCACGCTCTTGCCCGACGTCATCAAAATACGTCTTTTGTTATTATTTACATCGAGTGCCCCCTGGTGGCCAAAAAATACGTATTGTACGTTTGGCTGGAAGCTAGTTATTTTACTTTATAAAGTTTTACACAAAGTTTTTTACACAAACGCTTCGCTTCAGAAAGCCTTTATTAACCTCCCGGAGCATCTATCTTCTTTTATGATAGATAGATGCACTTTTGACTTCAAAACAGAAACAGCCATTCAATGGCATGCCATTATGCTTAGGAGACCCAGGACATTTTTTAATAACTCCGATAGTATTCGTCTGAAAGAAGAATGTCATTTACATTTAGCTTGACTTGAGGGTGAGTAAATCATGGGCTAATTTTCTTTCTTTCTTTTTCTTTTTTTTTTTTTTTGCTCAAAGTTGTGTACATATTATCTTTATTATATAGATACGTGTTCCTGCCATGTCTTAAATCGTCATGTCCCTTCTAGTTCTTGTATCATCTAGATTTCTGGGTTTCTCGCTCATTAATATGACTTTGCTCTATCATTTACTCATATTTATGATACTTCTGACTCCACTTGAAGGGCATGTTGCGTGATGTCAGAAAATCAGATTAGCGCTAGCTATACTGCTAAGGAGTGGAATGGACAGGAAATGTCACCAGACTTATACCTACATTTCCCACATTAGCTCCACGGCTCAATGCGTACGCAGTGCGTACGCTAACCCCAAGGCCACAACAATGAAGATTTCTGCTGACTTAAAAATGTTAATGTCTTTCAGTGAGTATTGCCTTGGGCTGAAAGCAAATGAAGATGTTTGTAGACATTCCCGTGTTGTTACAGCCGGTTTGTTAGGTGTAATCAATGAGAGAGGATAGGCGTGAGGAGAAGGGAGAATGACTGGCAAGGCCCTGACTGCACTGGCCAGGTGCAGAGTGAGTAGGGACCTCCCTGTTAACACATGGCACACCACTCAGCCAGGGAGATTAATGGGTCTGACTGCATGGCAGTGGAGCGGCCAGGGATCAGGGAGTGTAATTGCGCTGGGGCAAGTATGGACATGGACAGCTGCGCATAGCAGGAGCCAATCACACCTCGTCATCACTTCCATACCTCCAGTTGTTCACCCTAGGTAAGAGTATCCCAGTCCAAACTGTGATAGGATACCAAGATGAGGAATCCTAGGTGAGTGAAAAGGTGTTTTAACTTCTATCTCAAAAGCAATTTTGATGTAATAAAAGTTCTATTTTGGTTAAATGATTGTAGAAGCACTTTTGTGGGTTCAGGTCATGTGTTGTGACTTTGAAAGAATCTGTTTCAAAAACTTAAGCAAAAGCTATATATTTTTTATATTAGACAACTGCACACCAATGTACAGCATGGGGGAAATCTATAAAAGTTTAACGTGCGGAATTGATCCCATGCGTAATGCTTTTGTGTATATGAAACCACAAATACAAAGCTTAACGTATTTGCGTTCAAAATGAACATTGCATTATAGATATGATAGACATTCACAATGAATATCTCATTCCTATGATGATGAAATTGCATTTCTACCTCTCCCTGCTCATAACAATCTGCCACTTGCTCTGCATAAACTGTTTTGACACCCACATGCTCATAATTTCACTGAAGTCCTTGTTCCAGCGACAGATGTTTAAGACAATGTAAATTCACTGGTGACATTGAGATGGTACTTTGCTATTCAAATGAGCTCTGTCTCCTTCCGAGCTAAACGGCTCCTGTATTGGTTCGAAATATCAGTGTCTCTATAAACAGCTGTGACCCCACGCAGGAAGTCAGGCATCCCACTTCCTGTGGCAAGCTGTGCCGCTGGCTCTCCTGGTCAGAGATGGCTTTCTAATTGGTGTCCTCTCACCTCTTTATACTGATATGCTCCTGTTTGACAGTTCTTGGCAGCAGGATGAATGTCCTTGAAGAACAAAAAAGTCAAATCCAAAACCTGTAAAAGTAAATCACTTTACGTTCAAGGATTTTCTAAAAGGAAAAATAATACTCGCTGAATTCTCTAAAGGTGCAAAAGTTGCCAACAAAACATGTAGGGAAAATGAAAAATATTGTCTAATTTCATTTCAGAACTCAATCTGTGCTTAATTTACCCTGACTTCAGCTAGTTTTAACTTTTAAGAAATCTCTAAACTGAATTATATATTCATTATATTTGCCTGAAAATATGTTTGCTTTCCTAACAAGCTGTCTGTGTGGTGATTTTCGGAAATGGGGACTTTGGGGAAATTTTTGGGGAATTTTCTGAAAGGGGGCTTTTTTTTAACTTAATTCTGGTGTGAAAAAAAAACTTTACCTTGCACATTCAACAATCAATATAATACTATTTTAGATGGTTGTATTAACATTCTATTTATTATAGATAAGTTTTCTTAATATCAAATCAGTCTTATATTTTAATTTATTAAAATAATAATTTAGTAACAAATACTATAACTGAAGTTCAATATTTACCACCTTTTCAGACCATTAGTCAACAGTTGCTTGGTAAACAATGCAGATGTCATGATGGTCTCAGGCACAAAGATGTAATTACCTTCAATTTGACTAAGAACCAAGGAGGTAATCCATCAGCCGGAAAATTAAGTTTCCCTTGGGGGCCGCCATTGTAGCAGGCCATCACCTGCTGTTAGCATTCCATTGACTCCCATTCATTTTGGCGTCACTTTGACAGCGCATAACGTTGCATGTTAGGTGTCCAAATACTCCATTTGTCCATTGTTATGCTATTTTGCTAATTTCAAAGTACAGACATTCAAAAATAATCTCCCAAAGTATTGTAGTCCAGATAATTGAGTAAAGGTATTTAAATGCCGATTAAAGTTGTCATAGCTTTACTAAATTCGCTGAAATAAACATTTCTTTCCTCAACTCTCCTCGTCACCTCTCAACATTTCCTGAGTATCCCCTAAAACGTTGAACTCAAAGTGTTGAACTCACTGGAAGCTTCTAACCTAAGCTGTGTGAGTATATTTATCTGCAAGGACAATACATTTAAGGCTGTTACGATATGCAATATAAAACACTCAGATCCACGAACCTGTTTCGCAGTGTGAGAAGACAGAATTACAACACACCCCTCAAACTCCCAGAGTTATCCTTCCCGTCCAGACCCAATGCTACCACATCTTTAAATTACTATTAGTATTATTTGAAGTTAACATTATAAAATATGTAGACCCACACCACAAAACAAGTTAAATTATTACTAAATTGTTTAAAATTGGGCAATTTCAGTGAAATGGAGGCGACATTTGTAATCAAAAATTCCCAGATAATTAAATCTTTTAATAAAAAGGCCTATGTCAATTACACTGCACAAACCAAAAAAGTAATCCTACCCACCCGATGAAGAAGGGTTGACTCAAATGGGGCAAGTTTTAAACCTGCTTTTAACCTCTTAACATCCTTGATGTGTCATTACAAGTGCACAGCCTTGTGAGTGATTTTATTCAGAGTGAACATGGTGAATCTGACTACAGTAGATGTGAAAGATATGAATTAATAAAATATGTAGTTGATTGTTGAGTTTGCGCGTGCGATCAATGGTAACTTCACAATCAACTACTGTGGACTTTTGACCGAAAACAGGAAGTAAATACAGGTATGTGAGCTGCCTAAATAAACATATTTGTATTTATATCTTTCACATCTACTGCAAGGAAAGAGAGAATGTAATCCCACAGTCTAGGGGTCAAAAACTTTGAGCGTTGCTCCAGCCAGAAAACACAGACCATTTTGAAGAATAGACTTGTCTAGTAGACGGGACTCTAGCCTTTGTGATTGTGTTTAACATTCCCTCCGGGAGGTTAGCAGGGACCCGTTGATGGCCCATGCATGTAGGGACCGCAGCTTCGGGCGAGGATGCCAAATCGAGCCCTTGGCTTGAGAGAGGAGGTCTTTCCTCATTGGTATTGACCATTGGGCAGCGCTTGTCAGCTGCATCAGATGTGGGAACCAAGCCTGGCTTTTCCAGAGCAGAGCCACAAGTAGCACTGAGCATCCGTTTTCCCTGATTTGTTCCAATACCTGAGGCAAGAGCAAGATGGGGGGAAAACCATAGAGTGGGCAGTGGGCCAGACTTGGGCCAGCGCATCCCTGATCTTGGAGAAAAACTTCGTACAGTGACCGTTTACTTGGGACGCAAACAGGTCTACCTGCGCTCTGCCGAATGTCTCCCACAGCATGACCGTCTGTGGGTGCAGAGAGACTTCTCCTGCTGGAACATTGTTTCTGGACAGTCTGTCTGGTCCCAAATTCAGGAGACCAGACACATGTGCTGCTCTCAATGAGTGCAGATTGAGCTGAGCCCAGACCAGAAGGCGTTCTATCAGCCTGTAAAGGTTTCGGACCTGACGCCACCCTGGCGAATTATATAGGGCACCATGTGTGACATGTTGTCAGAGCAGACAGAAGACGTGGTGATTTTTTTGGTGATTTTTTTTTTTTACTTTTCTTTTTTTTTCTCTGGGGACAAAAACGCCTTGTCAACTGCCAAAAGTTGTCGACTGCCATCATTTCTAGACAGTTTATGTGTAGAAGTTTCTTTCTTATTTGGAAATACACGTAGTTCAGATCTTTTGACATGAACCAGTCCTCTTGGCAAATCTGCGCGAGAATTTTCCTGGTTGTGAGCATCCTAAACTGGCGTTTCACAACGCATGCATGAATAGCTAGGCGTAGAATGAGATCTGAGCTCTGGTCACAACAAAGTGGCGACAAGAAAGCTTATTGACTAGAATCTTAATGCTCTGAAAGCTCGATAAACAATACTTGCATAGATGATTCTTTATGGTGCTGACTCGAAAGCCCATGTGTGTAGTGGGTCGTTCTGTCGGAGCGTCACGTGGTCGCCTGGAGGGGTCCGGAGCACGCAATTGAACAAAGAGTTAAAGGTCTTTGATGTAAGTTACCAAAGAAATAATTCAGGCTAAGTTCATTACTTGTCTGTGGAATTTAAAAGTAGAATACAAAAAGGAAAAACAAAAGACTAAGAGGAAAAGACAAATGAAGGCACAGGAAGAAGCCGAAGAAGAGAGGTCCGAGGAAGAGAGAGCTGATCTTGATCAGTGATTTTTAAAGCGTGAAGATGTCACACCTTCTGGGATTCCTTCTTGCTGGAAAGGGAGAAGGTTTTGAGAGAATAATGTCTGTGTGAAGCTGGCTCTTTGCTGATTTTAAGGGTGTTTTGAGCTCACGTTCACCATGAAAGTGTCAATGAACACCAGTAGGAACACACTTTATGGCGCTCGCTGGTGAATTACTAGATGTGAGCAAATGTTAAAAGCTTTTTTACATGTAGGATTAAATGAGTCCCAAATGACACAGTCCAGATACCCTACAACTGGATTGTGTGCTTTTTAATACCCTCATAACCCCATCGGCCATGGCCGAAATACCAGAAATTACACTCTGTGATTTATCTGGGTTGCCGTGGAAACGGCATTTGTGTGCAGGTAAGCGGGCCATGGTACCGACTTGTTTACTGCAAAAAATACACTGGAACAGTCACAGCCAACAGAGTAAGAGCATGGTCTCTGGTCTTGGCTTGATGGCCCTGTAAGGCAGCGGCGGGCGGAGGTTGTGGCTGGGAGCTTTGAGCAGACGGCTGTTTTGGGTGATCTGCTGTGAAGCTAGAGTGTTTTGGTGAGTGCTTATGTAGAGTCTCTCTGGTCAATTGCATATGCAGACTATATTTTACAGACAGGTTAATATTAGCGCAATTGTATATCAAGACTTAATCAAAACTGATTATAATTAAATATTAATATATCAATTAGGTCTATCATATATCAACTCTAATGATAGTCCGTGTGGAATTTAAGCAATTCTCACATAGAAACCATCTCAGAGACTCAGAGGAAAGGCAATTTCTGGCCATGTATACAACCTTCCTGTTTTACAAAGATAACCTGCTATTTAACGTATTTTTAGTACTTTGGTTGGGGAGAAACTATGAAAGATCATTTTAATACTCATATGTTGTGGTTACTGACATCATGTACACAGTCATTTCGATCTTCACAGTACCAGGTTATAGAGACCAAATATGCCACACATGCGATTCTTGTTACCCATAGTATGCAGAGTCTGGTACATTAACCAATTAGAATTTGAACTCATTAGAGATGTAACATTAGGTACATTAATACATTTATCACATGGTGTTCCAGCATTCCTTCTTGCCGGAAAGGGGGGGAGGCTTTGTTTTAACTCAGTTTGCTTTGGAAGTGTCAATGAATGACATTAGGAACAGACTTCCTTGCGCTCACTAGTGAATTACCAGCGTGGAAGTTAAAGGTTAAACTTTGGATTTTAATGAGTCCAGATACCCTATAGCCTGTGATATCTTCTGAACCTCAGCGAATCTATCCGCGTAGTCTTTGACGGGTGATCCAAAGTGGCCAGATGGGTACCTTTGTAGATCGCAGAGCGCTCTGAGTCTGGCATCTCAGATAACGTCAGCCATATGTGTCTCTCAGCAATGGTGAGAGAAGCCATGTTCTGCTTAATGGCCTGTGTAGCGGATTTCGCGGTGTGAAGAAGTAGTGCGGCAAGCTTTAGAAGGAAGCACCATCTTAGCTTGCCATCCAGCAGAGGGCGGGCAAAGATGGGCCGCTACAGCTTCTTCTACTGGAGGAAGAGAGTGGTATCCTCTGTCTTTAGCCCTGTCCATCACAGAGAATGCTGCAGAGACAGAGGTACACAATTTGGCTGAGAAGGGGGCGTTCCAAGACTTAACAAAGAAAAAAGAAAAAATGCCGGGCCTAAAAGACGGTGGAGCGCGGTCCCTTTGCAGGAAACATCCATCCAGCCAGTTGTGTGCGGGCACCGCCCACTCCTCCCGCTCGTCCAATCCTCACTGTCCGACGCCAGGATAGATCAGCTGGCCTCTTCTACAGATGCAGCTATCTCATCGTCATCAATGGCAGATATGGCGGCAGACTGCGGCCGTTGTCTGTCGGTGAGAGACTCGAGGGCGAACTGGGCGAGCTGGTGGGCGAACCGGCGAGCTTTCGCGGACTGGATAAGGCTCGGATACTCGCTGAGTACGGCGCCTTTTTGGCGTGGCACTATAGCGGCACTATAACGGGAAAAATGCCAGGCGAGTCCTCAGAGTCACCATGGCAATAGCTCGCTATGATGACGGCAGCTGCCGTCAGTGAGCACGGGCTCGGCACAAACCACAGGAACGAGGCATCTTTAAAAAGAACACACACTCAGTAAAAGGATATTAAAGCCGGCGGCAAGAAGGCGGCGAGATGCAAAGGCTCGTCCCGCAGCAAGCTTTTTCTCAGACAGCGTGGCTTCTTCACTCTGGATCCAGAGACATGTCAGCTTTGCTGAAGAGATTAAAAATCAGATTATATCAGCCCATCGAACTGTATTTATAGGCCCAGGCCACGATGTAGTGTGATGTTGTGATGTAGTGGGCACGAAGCGCCCCCATTGAATCTGACGTCACCAAGGGCCTCTCTCGATAGCCTGCTGCAGTTGCCGCAGGACAGCCAATAGGCACGCAAGCCGTCTTGCCTATGTCTGCATGCTGCCGCAACGCATTTACATAAATTCAAAATAAAGGATAACTTTTGGCTTCAATTTCTTGTGGAAAAGAGGTTTTCCCTTAGCGTAAGATATTGCGCTGTACGAGAGAACCTCTCGTAGGAGAGCTATCTGTTTTCCTCAAAACGGTAAGCTTGTAATGTTTTTCAATTCAAGTGGTACTGGTGGATTTCCTTGGGAGATTTGAGCATGTCTTTGCGTCATTACGTCACATCTGTACACATAAAGAAGGAGTCTCTGGAGGTGGAGATTTATAGCGTTTTTCTCAAAGCACTTGATATAATTAAATTTGATGGCGGATCCAGTCAAGTTCATATGAAAGTCACCAGTGACAACAGATTCACCCGCTGTAAAATGCAAAAGATTTCGTTCCGACTTCGGAGTGGCTACAGAAAAAAAAAAAAAAAAAAAAAATCAAATCGAATCATAAATCGAGTTTTTCTTTTAAATATCATGTTTAAAATAATTATATTTGAATAAAAATATAAATAAATACTCTAATAATAATAGTTTAGTCAAATTACATCAAAAAAGACCAGATCCCTCGACGCCTGTGAATGTGAAACTTTTATCCCTCAAACAACAAGCTAACTTAATGTTACTTCTACTGGCTGCTACACTATAGTAGCAATATTCTGTATACAACATATGCTCTCTTTACATTGTTCGTGTAAAATCATAATTATAGTAAAAGTAAGGTAATATTATCTTGGTGAGATTAAAGTAAAAGTAAATAAACATCAAAATCATTTCCCTAGTCTGGAAATGAATCACCATTTACCAGCTGGTGCAGTGTTGAACATATCTTCCGTTAATTCAAAAAATATGCGTGCGGAATTGAGGATTTTTTTTTCTTTGACAAAAGGGTACTTTGGGCACCTAGTGGCAAGCTCAAGCACCTGTCCCCTGAAAACTATCAACAAAATTGAGAACGTCTTACTATTCTTACATCTTACTATTCTTTTTCGTACTACATTGCTATTCTTACTATTGGCAGATAAATTAATGATTGAAAGAAAACAAGCTTTTAACAGTCCATTTTGAGAATGAATGGCGATCATAGAGGACGGTGGCACAAACGGAAGTATCGCTACCCTACTCCTGGGTTCGGTCACCATTTTGTGAAATGGGAATATTGAATGTTTGCAACAGTTCAACTTATTTTAATTGATGGTCCCAATACAGTCAATTTTTCTTCTTTCACAAGTTGTAATGAAATGGCTGTCTCAGATCTTCCTTATGAACTTAGAGGTTCAGTGTCCTGATACTGTCCCCATTCAACCTGATCTGTTCATTTAGAACCCCACACTAGTGTTATCTCAGGTTACAGTACATATGATTATTCCCATATTTTGTAATATTTGTTTTGTAGACTAGCAGAAGAGTTTAACCCATTTTAAGATATATGTATTTCTTTCTGCAAGGTAACTACAGTTAAGACAAAATAGAGAATACACGTAAATGCATATATAATTGATTATTGGAAAATGGTGGGTAAAATATGTAAATACGTTTTGAACTTTATGCCTGTTGTCACAGGCAGAGAAATGCTCAATGGGACTGAAGTTGGGAGGAGGCTATTGGGTATGAAGCATTTACATGTCACAGCATGCAACCTAGATAGATAAATAATTCATTTGACCCAGGCAAAGGCTGTTTTAAGAGGTCATCATATAGCTTCATAGGCAATGAGAAAGCTGACAGCAAGCAGGTCAAGTGTTTTCCTCAAAACCTTGTTTTTTGAAAGGGTTAGCTTGGGAGCAGCTGTTGAAGTAAGGAGGGAAGTGACCTGCTCAGTAAACCATAAATAAGTCTGAAGAATATGCAATGACTTTGTAGGAACGGATGTTGTTTACATTTCACTTTGCGTTGGTAGACTTATCGCAAGTTGAGTGGGTAGCATTATTTACTAATTACTTAAATTATCCCATGCTTTGGTAAAACATTATATAAAATGACTTACAAAACTGACAGTCATTTTCTATGTCATACTTTGTATGTCACACAGCTTTGTATGTCATCATTTTGACTTTTATCTCATAATAATAATAATAATAATTATTATTATTAGTGGTGCATGATATATCGGCCGATTTGGTCATTTTTTTACACATCGGAATCGTTCCGATGGCAAAATAGGGCTGATGTTTTCAGTCTCTGTTGCCTAAAGATATGACGATATGATGAAATTCATCTCTAGAGCTGCTCTGAAAGTCACTTCATGAGCATTTTACCATTTCATTTAAGAAAAACTATCATCGTATACACGGAAACTCAAAGGTCTTCATGGCAACCAGTCAAAATAAAAGTTTGGTTTAACTTGGGAAAATTTATACAAATAATTATATTAGGCTACTGTACAGTAGATTTAGCTACGTCTCCATAAATTGAAAGTACTACAACTACTACTACCACTACTAATAATAATAATGTGTGCATAGAAAGTTGTTTATTTTTTTAAATATTTTTTCTTTGTTATTTATGACAATAACTTCATAAAAAATCTTAAACAATTTCATAACTGCAGGTTTGTGTAATATTTTGAGCTTGCATTTCCCTGTTTTATTCATTTTGATGAATAGCCTACTGATTCTCTTTTGTGCAAGTGAGGTGATTAAATGTATGCTCCCATTTAGTCTAGGACTACAATTAGCATCATGGTCACACAGCACAAGCAACGCCTCTGCACTTACACCTGATTTCTCTCAACATGGGGAGAGGAGCTGTCAGTCAATAAATGGGAAAACAAAGTACCTTGCTTTACTACTTTGATAAAGTAACTTTTAGTTAGTTACTTGAAAAAGTTATCTGATTATATATCTCATGTTACTTGTAATGTGTTACCCCAACACTGCTTATAATTTTAACTTTGTCATAATATTAAACTTTTTAGATGTACATCATTTCATTTTTTTTAATTTCATAATTATGATTTACCAAAGCAAATGTGTATATAAAATATATATTTTCTATAAATTGTTATTAGATTGTTTAATACTATTTAGTATTGCGTAATGGTTATGAGTTTTTATAGCTCAAAGGGCAATACCAAGATAATGGAGGCCATAGTTACAGTAAAATCATTTAGTAAAACTTCTTCTTAATTCATTTGAAAACTGTGTTTTTGTTCAACTGCCCTCCTGTATTGCAGTGGGACATCAAATGTGAGTACATTTTCTGTCATCTTTGCAGTACTGTGATCTGAAGAGTGTGCAAAGTAACATATTTTAACAACATTGTTAAAGTGAATAGCAAATTACAGGCACAATACTGATAAAAATTTATATCTATTGGTACAACATGGATTACATGACTAAACTTACGTCATTGTTTTCAAATACATCCAGTTTCACAGTCCAAATTTATCAGCTTTGGAAAGCATATTCCAAAAGCTACGTTTTCTTTGACTTAAGTCTCAGTGTGGACGGAAGGCCAAACTGGAGAGAAAAATATAAAATGCATTAGTGTGGACATGGCCTTATTTACCAGATTTCCCTCTAAGAAGGTCCACCTGCAGTACATTCTCGCCTGTTTGACACCATCACATGGTGGGCGCTCGCATCCATTGATTGCTTCACCCATGTTTTTTTTCGGGAGTCTCATCGGGAATGGAACAATCTGTCCATTCTCAGTAGAGTACTTTTTTAATGAAAAGCATAACACTGCTGCACAAGGTGTTTGGCAAAGCTTCATTGTGTGGGTGCCAGAAGTTGCATTATGCGCCGTTTTGTACTTAAACAGTGTTTTCTTGGCAATGACTTAGCTGACAATATTGAGTCAAATGTACATTCACATCAAATATGTCAAGTTCATAAAAAAAAGTATGATTTTAGTAATAGTTCAATTACAGTGCACTTCCCTATGAGACTGCCAATAAATTCAAAGCCAACCTTGAGAAAAATAATAAATATGGTGATATATAAAAATATAAAAACTAGTGGTATTAATTTACGACTTGTAAGTTGGGCTGTCAATTGATTTAAAAATACAATCAAATTAATTACATGATATCACAAAAAAATCACACACATCTGCCTTTACTTAGAAAAACACTCAAATTAAAATCTTTCAAAGTCATTATGTCATTGACATCATGCTCAATTGATGTATTAAATGGACTGCTGTACTTAGTTTTAAACAGTTTATCTTATTGCATGGACTGTGTTTTTGTCATACCATATTTTCTATTCCAGTATCAACAGACAACTAAGCCAAGATTTACGCATGTAAGAATAGTCCTCAGATATAATTGTCACAGCCAGAAAATAGGTGAATTGTCCTGTTAAACCGACGATTGTGAATCAATTTTATTCCTGTATTGACTGATGTGTGAGGAAAGCCATCTCTTTCTGTTAAGACCAATCATTAGCAATCCTCCTTGACGTGTGACATTATTTGCCAATGAGGCCTCTTCAGACATTCACCAGGATGGTACATAATCTGGAGTACAGTAAAATGGTCGGTTTTATTATTCTTGACAGGCACACAAATTACTTTTAATAAAGCTGAATTCGCAGCCAGTCTGACATGCTGTTAACTACATGCACAGAGGAGAGGGTAAGAGAATATCACTGCCTGAGATTTTTAGTTAGGAAATGCTTAAACTAAGATAATTCATTTTGTTGTGAGCCTGGCTGACTGTCAGGAAGCAGACTTTGACAAGGAAACCGACTCTGACCTTCAATTAGACTCTCGAATGATAATGCTGTGGGGAGAAACTAGGAAAAAAAAGCGTTAGTGCAAAAATCAATAGCTCATTTTCTCCTTTTTTGTATAGGGATTTTGATGTTTGCTGAGATAAAGGCCGACAAGAATTAGGAAAGGAGTGTTGAAATGAACTTGAAAAGCAGAGAAATTGTCACTATCACATGGACTCATTCATTTTGTCCACAATTTACTTTTTCAGAGAAAAATTTACTGTGTAGTATTTTGGGAATGTCTTACATGAGTAATCCAGTGAGGAAAACTAAAATCACTACAGTATATACATATGATTTTTGTCAAAATAAATTGTTTATAATAATTGTCATTTTCAATAGTCATTGTTTTTGTTTTAAATGTCTTTTTATGATGATGATAATTTTAAGTCTTTATATTTTATTTAAAGGAAATAATCTGTTTTTTTATTTTTTGTTTAGTGTTAGTTAAGTATAATAACCTTGCTGTGTGCGAGTATTAGGTTCAATCGAGGCTAATTGTCAGAAGGGCTAAATCTCAAAAACTAGAGTCATAAACATGTGGTTCCTCCAGCAGTGCTTTTGTATGTTGTTTCAAACTAGTTAGTTCAAGACTAGTTAATACAAAATTATTAAGGCCTTTACAATTTATTAATTAAAATGCTTGCTGGACCAAACAATGATTTATTGTATTTTAATGCCACTTTTTATATTTGTGCTGTTTAATTGATTGTTTTGTTTTATGATTTTTATAAAAATGTAGCTGAAAATCTGTTGACTATAGCAGCTTCCTTTGTGATAACATGTCCTGTTGTTGGTAAATTAGAGGATTGGTTTGATTGACTGATTGATTGAAGTCAAGACTTTAAGGTCTGTGTAAACTGGAGTAAAATGTGTGACAGCTATAGCCTTCGGTTTCCTCTATGCATTTTCTTGGTAGCTCATGCAGCACACAACTTGTGTCGAATATTTTTGTTGCTCATTTCTGGTTTGTAATTCCTGTCAGAATTGCATCTAACTGATGTGTAATGGCAAATAAAACTACCGGCAGAGAGCTTTAAAGTGAAGAGTCATATTGTGTGCGTATGTAAAGAGATGGAGTCTCTCAAGCGTGCCTTCCCCATCTCCCTGATGTGTCTGTCTCTCTTATGCTCTTCTGACAGTCCTGTTTCCTACTATACCGATCTCCCTAAGAGAGCTGCAGAATGTGTGTGTGTGTGTGTGTTTATGGAAAAAAAAAAAAAAATCATCAGAAACACTCAGATCTCTACGCGGCATGTACAATTGCAGGACACAAAACACGTAAATCGTGGTGCAATCATAGCTCACTTTGCACATAGCAATCAATTTCTCTTTATCTCCATACAACCTGTTTTATCTATTTATTTTTTTTTTGCCTGGTTTATCTTTAGGTGGTGTACAAGCACATGTCTAGACATATAAAAAATTGCCCAAGAAATAGAGCGATGTGGTGGAGAAAGAAACAAAAAAAAAAAAAAAAGAGAGAGAGAGAGGGATAGGGTGGGGTTAAAATACTCTTAAATCAAACTCTCCTTCTTTCCTAATAGTGAAGTAGAGCAAACACTTGCAGCGTTTGATCTGAGACATTGATGACATAAAGATTAGACGATGCTACAGATGCCACAGTCCCTAACCAGGCTGCCGGGTCTCTAATGAGTCCTGAACCGTGTGAATGTTAAGTGGCATGTGTAAGGTCCCAGGGTACAGTTGTTTGCAGTCAAAGGAATAGAGCTGAACTCCCTAAACACCTGCTCCATGACAGTTCTGCACCTCCCATCCAACTGGAGAAAGCTGTCTTGTTTGTTGCCAGATCCGCAGTGAGCAGGTTGCACTGCATCTTAAAATAAAGCAGAAGCACCACAACATCATGGAAAATTAATCAGCCGCTACAAGGCTGTGGAGTTCAATGAAAAGCCTGAGCTTTACTGCTGCAGATGAAGATGAAGATGAAGGAACGGCACGCTGTACAACAACAGTCCGTTCCTGCGGGGTCTGAACAACTGAAAAGTGTTTTTGATGGTCAGAAGTTGATTGGGGGAAACTTTGGAGAAGCAGTGTACGAAAGTAGAGTGAATCTGGGACATATTTCGCACTTGTGACTTATTTAACTTACTGTCATATCACACCACTTCCGTGCTACGAATGAGATGCTGTGCATAGTCAAGAGGTTTTCTTACATCTGCTTTTTCTTACCTCATCTACTTTTGATTATCTGGGACAATCTTCTATGTCTGTAATGCCCTAATTTATGCAGGTCGAGCCTTTATGACTCAATCAAAGAGAGTTTAGATTAATTTAAAGGTGACTTATGACTGCTGGCTGTGATATTGTAATATCTGAACTTTGCAACAACAGAAAATGAAAAAAAGGAAGAAAAAAAAAAACAGGGATGCAAAACTTTCCCAGAAGTTTGACTAGTTCTGGCAAGGTTCTCTCAAAGTTATAAACAAGCATCCTTCCAATAATTCTATGGTCATAATTTCCATTACAGGAGAGTAGACGTTAAAACTTGGCTTTCGCCAAGATAAGCACAAACTAAGATGTAGCTTTACAGTAAACTGTGCTTCTCCATCCATTTACGCTTCTTTCCATATGGTGATCAGGGATGTAGTGGAGGCTAAACTCACGTAAACGCCGTTTACGCACCTCCCAAATTTGGAAATAGCGTTTACCCACCTCCAAAGTGCGTTTATCCACCTATCAATTGTGTTTATCCACCTCAAAATATCCTGGATGTATTTCCTAAGACATTTTAAATTAAGCTTGTGTCGTTTTAGTTTCATATTGTTCATTAATATTAGTTTCATAGGTTGAAAAACCTAAGACGAACTCTTTCATATTGCGCTGCATTACTGTCAGTGTTTACTATTAATTAGTAATTAGTAATTACTGACGGTAAGGTTGCACTGTTGACCCTCGCGCAGCCTCTCGAGCAGAAATCTACACAAATGAGCGCACAACACACTCAGTTAACAATAGGCTACTGCCTATAAAAATCTAAATAGAGTTTTTATAATTCTGACATGTTAAACAACCTAAATTATTTTTCCTGAACACCATCACGATCACGATAGAAAATGTGACATTGATTTCCTACAACAGTTCAATAAACAGTAAAAAATTAAATCACTTACATTTTAGATGCAATATTGGCTGTTTTTGTTCTGTTTCAGCAGCGAAAATAGTTCCAAAAAATAATCACAGCAGAACCACGGCGCATCTCATCTCACACGTGTTTTCAATACTGAATGATTAAGCATTTTGAACGAATCGAGTCAAAGATTCAATGAGCCATTCATAAACATTGGTCTCATTCTTGAATGATCAGCCGTTTGAACGAATCGTTTGAATGAATGAATCAATGACTCACTCATTAAGACGGTCGCCTACCACCACCTACTGGCGATTTAGTGTTATATGTTTAAAAGTAGTATCATTCTTTCCAAGTTTCTTATGTAAATTTAAATAAATTTCATAACATTATTTTATGCAATTGTTATTTTTCAGTGTAAATGATTTAATTTGATCAGCCCCTAGGGTAACAGCCCATAGTGTCTTATTATTCGAAATAATTGAATTTATTGATCAAATTTAAGAATTTAAAATGAAGCATACATTTACTAAAATTGGGTGAGGGGATGCCCTTTAAAGGTGCAGATATTAATATAATGTGATTTAAATATCAAAGCTGATTGAACACCGATGAAAATATTGTTTCAGAAAAAAATAACACACCCAAAATAAAAATAAAAAATCCGGACAAGCAACTTTTTTACTTAGACAAATTAATGGCAGATTTACTTGTCCAAAGGACAGGCGTATTAAAAGGGTTAATGTCGAGGCCTCCCTATAGCAATGTTATCAGGATACACATACACCGGTAGACAGTGGCCCACCTTACCTGGTGACCACGTCGTGGTCCACCAGAATTTATAGTTTACCCACCTCTTTTTTTACCACTACACCTCTGATGGTGATGTGACTCTCCTTCTGTCTGGTGTTAACGGCTGCAGTGTACTTGGAAGCAGACACGTCAGCACACATGACGGCTGCAACTACAGTGAGGTCTCTCCATTGGACCAGCATGACAACCGCCTGGATTGAGGCAAGTAGGGGACATCTCAAGGGTCTTCAAGTGGGCACCTTCCATCCTTAGTGTTTCGTCGACTAGCCCACAAAACCTCAAGAGGGCTCAACAGTGACTCCGGTGTCCCAGAGTCACCCCCCTCCATCCCCCACTCAACTCAGCCCAGCTTACTGACCTTTATATCCCTCTTGCTGCTGAGGTTGCTCCTTCCTCATAGTTCACATGTGACCTAACCTCAATCTCTCTGCAACCCAACCATATGTGCTGTTTGACTAAGGTTGTCAAGCCCCATTGTCTTCGTTAAAGTAGATTCAGTGGCAATGGTTCCGTATGGCATACTACCTACCGCAAAACACTATATCTGCCCAAACGCCACCTCTGATTCACGCAATAAACACAGGAAGTAAACCAACAGACCTTTTTAAAAAATTCTACGAAACCGTAGCGTGGCGGCCTGTACACAGCCAGCTAGAATCTTTCCGTCTCAACCACAGCCAGTTGCTGCTCCTCTCTGCTGTTTCAGAGACGTTCTTTACTGTGCGACAACTCTTGGCCACTGAATCCGACATCTATGAGGACCCGGGTTGTAGAGTGTGCCACAAATCCTTGACAACCTACCTCAACTGGATAAACCTTGACTCTCCATCCTCGCTGTTCTGCTTCAGTGGCTTGATGAGAATACCGCAGTTTCTTCCTCTCATATGCCTCATCTACAGCATCCTCCCATGGCACTGTTAACTCTTATCATTTGAACAATGCATGCTGATCCAGACTACAAAACAAAATGTGCCTTAATGTGGCAGGTGATGAACACAAAGGACAAGAGGGATTCTCTCCTACCCAGAGATTTAGGTTCCTGCCAAAATGTGCCTTAATGTGGCAGGTGATGAACACAAAGGACTAGAGGGATTCTCTCCTACCCAGAGATTTAGGTTCTACGGTGATGGGAGAGAACATCATATGTTGACCTGATAAGGAAACTGATCCTACACTCTTCCATTGACCAAAGGTCTTGCCAGCCCATCTTGTGTTGTTCCACACTCTCCCATCTCATCCGCTTGGCCTGGGAAATGGCCTTTATACACCTCATCCTTTCATCCTGCTTTCGCACCTTGTTGACTACCAGCTTCCTCTTTTGAGCTGGGCCTGCCTTGTCCTATTTAGGAGGAGCTAAACCAAGCCCCAAACCCCCTCTTCCATGCACTACCTGTCCCACGATATCCCCAATTTGAAGGGCAGCCTTTGCCTCTACTACAGTTTTCTTTGCTGACCACTTTCTACCAGTTTTTTAAAACAGGTGCTGCCTCCCTTACACATTTGTCACGTGACTCTACTAAGATTAATTCCAGTCTGATCTGGGTGCACTTAAACTCCTCAGTTAAAACAGAGACTGGCAGCTGCAATATTCCTTTACTATAAAGTCCCACTCTGCTAAGGCAGCTTGGAACTCCCAACCATTTCCTGATGTATGAACTTATTAACATTTCCAGCGTATCCACTGTTGTCAAAGAAACCTCATACACAGTCAGTGGCAACAGCAACATCGGCAGTAGACCAAACTGAAAGCAACAGACTTTTAGTTTGCCTGGTAGAGCACAGCTGTTTGTGCTCTTCAATCCTTCCCCTGCTTGTCGTGTAACTTCTCCCACTCGAACTGTGTCCTTTAGATCCCCATAGTACCATCTCCCAAGATTCTTCACTGGCTTCTCAGAAACTGTTGGTATTGCCTCACCATTAATGAAGAATGTTTTATCTTCTACCTTTCGTTTAACTATTGAGATGCTCCTTGATTTAGAGGGCTTAAATAGCATTCATGCCCATTCAATATTATCGTTTGTCTCACCCAATAACCGATTAGTGCAGGCTACTGTTGTAGTCATGGTTGTCATGTTATCCATGTATGCTCTGATTGGTGGTAGTCGCATACCAGAAGCCAAGCGCTCTCCTCCTACTACCCATCTTGATGCTCTAATGATCTTAAATTCCCATGGGAAAATCCAGTGGAGAAATGGTGAATCCTGCCATTATTCCAACCTCTAAGCATTGCCACGTAGTGCTGAATTCTGGAGTTGAAAAACTAAATTTTAAACTCCAAAAAAGGCTTTCACTAAATGTGTTTATTGACATTGGTACTCTGGAGAAAAAAAAATAATAAAAAAAAAAATCAGATGCTGCCCAAAGAAGCTCATGTGGCACTAAACCATATGCATTAGCCAAATCCAGGACTGCCACATGGAGCTCCTTCCTCTCCTTTTTAGCTGACTGAATTTGTTGCCAGATAACATTGACATGTTCTAAGCATCCAGGTAGGTGGACAATCTTTGGGCAATAATGCTAATCTTATGTTTAATAGTGAGATAGGACAAAACTGTCAATCATGGACAATCTGGGATAGGACAAAAATGGACAATCTGTGTTGTGCATTTTTTTTTTCTTTATCCTTTTGTGATAGTTGGCTCGGCAGTGGCTTCATATGCAGGTGAATAGGTCGGGTCGTATGGGTCTCGGGACAGCCGTCAAGTGGTATCTGCACAGAGGAAGAAAGAAAACAAAAGACAGGAGAGCAGTATTTCTTCAAAGACTATGGTTGTATCCTGCTGAGTAAACTCTGAGTCTGCTATTGTTCCCTCTTTCCCTATTTTAATTCTTGACACCTAAAGAACACAGAGAGGTGAGGATTTGACTAAATGGATGGGGGAACCTATGATGGAGTCTTCAGCGAAGGGTTGGCCCCCTAAGCCTGTTGCATTTGGTTCTTCCCTTGGCTCCTCACTAGTTTGTGTTCTATCATATCCTTGTTGGTATGGGAACACTTTACAATGTGACTCATGAGACCAAGGCGCCATCCAGCTCATCGGACAGCTGTGTTAGGTGTCTTGCTCATGGACACTTGGTGGAACTGGTGAACCACCTACATGAACCACTTAGCCACTGCTGCCCCGCACTGAGCCTCTGTCTTTCCCTTGTTGCCAGCAGCACTATTCACTGAAGTCACTGGACGTATCCAGATCTTGCTGTATACAACCATGTTTCAGAATGTTCAGAGAATATTCCAAAGTAGCTTTGTTATAATGTTTGGTGAATGATAAAATGGAATGTTCCCTTAATGCTTGCATAACCAAACAGAGTAAATATTTTAATTATATTATGGATATTTTAAACATTCAGACTGTTAGCAAAATGTTCTTATAACATTCTTAGAATATTAAATCATATGCAAAAATTTAAATCATATACATTTAAATTAGTATGTTTTAAAGTGTATTTATGTCTCCCAACATTATAATGTGTTGAGGATATCAATTTTGGGATTTGCTCAAGACTGCATTTAACTGTGTTATATTAAAGGGGTGGTAGATTCCAGGTTCACTTTTTTGATTTTAAATAGTGTGTAATGTTGCTGATGGTGCATTAACAGTATCTGCAAAGTTGCAGCGCTGAAAGTTCAATGTAAGCAGAGATATCGTCTTTTAAAAACCAGGAAGTGTAAACGCCTACAAAAACGACTCGATTGGGACTACAACGGGTTATGGTACGTCACTAACCCGCACATTTGCATCAAACACTCCCTTCGGAATATGCAGGAAATGGCATGTGCATATTTCAGCAGCACGTTGAGTGAGTTGTGTTCACGCAGCTGTCAGGTCTTCTGTGTTTCAAGCTTCCCACGGAATGCTACTTCATCAACAATGGATACAGTTTATGTTTGATTATGTTCCTGAAAGTGACGATCGTAATCTAGCTCTCTGTGCTGCGCATTTTACGGAAGACAGCTTCTAGAATCTCCACGAGATCAATGCAGCAAGAAACTGTTAATAAACAATGAAGCTGATCCAACCTTAAAACCAGAGGCAGCAGTTGTTGGACCACAACCTGTAAGTAGGCTAAGACTTAATCGTTTTAAATGTATTTGCATGTATAATTCCAGACGTAACGTTAGCCTGTGTTTTATTTATGTTTTATTTTTTCAAAATGCCAGCGATGGCTTTCTAGCCACTAGGCTACTAGTTATGCTAGTATTTTGTGTCTACGACAAACGCGTACAAACATTATGGACCTGAATTTTGTATAAGTACTAATGTTGTAAACGTATTTTTCATGTATATATGCTTTATGACGTTATTTTCGATTTGATCAAGAACGTAAACTTGCCACCGCTGTTTGTGCTTAACATTAGTAGCCGGTCAGTTGCTATCGTTGCCAGTCAGATGCTATTGTGTAAAACAAACGTGTATATGGTTAAAAAATATGTCAACTTATCATTCAGAAACGTTTAGTAAGAGCCGTGTGTGGTGTGGTTCTGTTTGACTCGCTTCATCGCGGCTTTCTCGGTCTGATTCTGCCTCACTGATACTGAAGCTCGACACCATTATTTACATCTGGACCGGAGCTGGCGTTTCCCCGTAAGGTAATAGGCGTTAACCTTCCGGACAACGTGAGCGACAGTTTAGCCAATCACAACACACCCGCCCAAACGAACCAATCTGAGCCCACGACGTGTTTCTGAGGGAGTGTTTTCATAGAATCAGGAAGTAAACCACTCGTTCAGGGGACAGGGGAGAGCGCGGCTGACGATAAAGGTGAAGTTTATGAAAAATAAGACTTTTTAAAAAAGAAAAACCACAAATACATGTTATATTGCACCCCATAAACACAATCATGCAAAGAAAAAGAGGACTAAACCACCCTTTTAATAAATTATTAGTGCTTTTAACTTAACATGGGTGTTAAAAGATGGCTATAGTAATCTAAATGTAAAATTGGAAGAATTAGAAATGAATTGTTTACCCAGTATTGTTACAGATTCTTTTAAAATTATAAATTAACTGGTTTTATTTGTCAATAATGATAATTGCATTAATTTATACTTACATGCATTTATTAATACAAACAAAACAACTGATATGGGTTAAATCGGGTAGAAACCGCTCTGTGTGGTAACAATATTGTCAGTTTTTTTATTTTTTTTATTTTACACAGTAATACATATATATATATATATATATATATATATATATATATATATATATATATATATATATATATCAGATATATCATGCATGTCATTCTAAATATTGAATAACTGTGTAAAAAAATGTTTTTACCCTATTAACCTAATTCACCTTACATAAAAAAAATCATTCTTTCCTGTCATCAAGACATCGTCCCTGTCATCCAGTGATTTTATGACTGGTTTTGTACCATGATCAATAGTCTTCGACAGATCTGTCTGGCATCCGAGAGAAATGCATTTACTGTGGCTCTCATGAGGGAAATCTCTGTCAGCAGATATATCTTTGAATTTGTGCTTCACAGCTGTGACACATGCCAAAACAGTAACAGAAATGTGACTATGGCATGGAAGGGAGGTGTCAGTTATTGAATGACCTCTTATATATTGGTGGAAAGGAATGAGGTGTCACAGCAAGCAGTGGTAATAGACTGGAATACATTAAATAATGGGGAGGATCCAGTGAGCTGGAACCAATCTGCGCTTTCTTGAAGGTTCAGGGACCACCAAAACCTGACGGCATGCTGGGTATCTTGATTGTGTGTTAGCGATCTGGAATGCGCAGAGCAGACGGGAACGATAAATGACCTCAGCTTTGGTATTCATTTCAATGAGACCCTATCAGTACAACATAGAGGAGCAATGAAATTGAACTCCATGAATTCAATCAGTGCCGAGTATACGTAATGGCACTTATTTATTTCTTTTTTGTACCTTGTTGACATCTCATAATACTTATGTAAGCAGAGAAGGAGACTTCAAGCTATGATAGTTACAATTTGTGTAGCTTTTGTTGCAGATGAAATAAGCATAATAAGCAAAATTAGCATAATAGTCAAAAAGGCAACATATTTAGAAATGGAAAGATTTCATTATGTTTGCAATGTGCCATAGAAAAATAGCCTACTACCTTTAACATGTTTCCACACTGATTTCATAGATTCTCATTCTTCCCATAGAACATGTCATGATCTTTTTTTTTTCTGTTATTTCACATTTGTTTCACAATATATACAATTAGAAAAAGTATAATTTCAAAATTAATACTATTAATATAAAAGATTGGAAAATTTACAATTTATTATTAAACTTAAACTTTACATTTATTTATAGAGCACATTTAAAACATCTCATGGTTAAAGCATTTTTTATTTTTATTTTTTTTTGCACCTTTTTACAAGATAAGTTCTAAGTCTTCTCCTATAATGCCTGATGAGTGTGGAGAACACCTGACAAGAGATCAGAGACCGTTCCTCCATACATAATCTCTCCAGATCCTTCAGAATACCAGATCCATGTTGGCGCTGGTTCTCTTCAGTTCAGCCCACTCATTTTCTATAGGGTTAAGGTCAGGGACTGTGATGGCCATTGCAGATTCTTTTTTTCTATCAAAAGGATAAACAATGTAGATTTATTTTTTTACAGCCATCTTTGTTCATATTTACTAAAGGGGCAAACAATTCTGACCAGCACTGTAAACTATACTCAAAAGCATTGTTTAACATTCATAGTTGACACTAGTAACAGGTGACATAGTTGACAATTTCCACATTTTGCCTCATGATTTCTATGGCAGCCCTTGTCTGGCCAACCAAACGTTGTTTTCTTAATAAGGTTAATCTCACATTTAAAATTTTACTTGATATAAAATCCTAATATTATTGCAAACAATAACAATGTACCCACCAACATAGTTGATGTGCAATTTATATACTGACAAAAGGTCATTGGAGAAATATAGAAAAAAAATAATAATAAATAATAATTAAGAAAATATTTACAATAATGTGTTCTTATTGTTTTCATTACATCACATTACCATTGTTTGGGTAGTAATGTAGTTGACAGAATTGTTGCGGACATTAATAAAATTTAATATTTTCTTATTTCAAAGAAGGTATTTAGATGGTAGGAATACATTTAATGTAGATAATCTTGACTTTTCCTTTTTTTAATTATCATTATTATTATTATTATTTTTTTATCTTTGAACTCAAGACCCACTCACTTTTATGCAAAATCAGTACATAAAATATTGGTGTGAGATTATAGAATGTATTCTCTCAATGGATCATATTTCTGAAGAAAACCTGTTAGAAAAAAATACATAAATTATCATCAATGGATATGAAATGTACCCTAAATGAGAATGACCCTGAAAGTAATTATATTTTCCTTCCAGTCCCATTTTCAATGTCATGTTCATCCAAAACATAAAAAAGGCTGTTTTCTCAGTGTGATCCAGTTGATTGATTCTATAATAGGACGCTCTGACACATTCAGCCATGACTTCTTCATGAAAGAAAGAAAAAAAAAAAAAAAAAAAATATTACTCCCTTATCTATGTGTCTTGTGAGGATTTCTTTGACATTTCAAAGGCTTTCATCCAAGTACACCTCGCAAGTCAACTTAAACAACTAATCTCAAAGCATCAGGATGCATCAGGGCTGAAAGCTGCCTAGATCTGCAGTTTTGTCCTCCTTGGAATTGCAGCTACTCCCTACTGATCAACACAGTCATCTTTGGGAGACTATGGCACAAAGGCACATGTGTTGTCAGGGCACAATAATAGAAAACTCTATTCTAAGTTCAAAGGACCTCAAGTTTGATACACTGTAGCATATTTCTGAAGGACTACACTCTATTTGCAGATACTGTAACACATATTTCATGGACTGACAGAATGGTGGAGAGCGCCTAAAGCTCTAGGCTGGTAATCATAGGTTGCTGGATTTATGCTGAACATTATTTGGGTGGGGTGGCGGTCCAAGCAAATGTCTACTACAGATTTCAGTGTTTGTTCCTTTGGAGACTTTGGAACTTTTTCCTCAGTCTGTAAAACAAATGCATTTTTTAAATGTTTTTGAGATCAGCCATGCTTGATGGCCTATATGTAGTTTGTAGTCATGACTACCACTGTTTACATGTACATCATCCGTATGATATCTATAAAAAAATAGCTTATCATAATATATATATATATATATATATGTGTGTGTGTGTGTGTGTGTTTTCGACGTGAAAGCCTAAATATACACACACACATTGGCCCTCATTTATCAAAAGTGCGTACACCCAAAACCACGGCGACTTTGAGATTCATCAATATGGACGTATACGGCACGCTCAAATCCTACACCAGCTCAGGAGGTGGTGTACACACATTTTGAGTTAGTGCGGAAATGCGCCGAAAAATTCCTAACACCATAAAACGCACTGACAAACTGAAAGATATGTTATGACCCACTGTAAAAAAAAAACAAACAAACAACATAGTAATTATAAATTTCAGTGTTTATTTTTGTGCAACATGGATTTCAATGTTTAATTTGTTTGACTACCAAAGCTTTTGATTTGTAAGCACATGTATTCCTTCAGTAGTAAGCCTGTGATCTTTACCCTGATGTTTCAGGATTATCCCCGGCACGGACTGGGTTTAATAACGAAAAGCTTTCAATGACCAAAAAATAATTCAGACTGACAAAATAATAATAAAAAATATGTTTTCTTCTTTTAAATGATAATAACAATAATAAAAATAGTAATAACAACATTCTTCTAAATAACAATAAGCGTCATTAATACAAATAATAATAATAACAATAAAAAGAATATTACAAATTGTCACGGAATTATTATTGTGAATGAATGGTACTCCACATCACATCATCATCGCTATTATAAATGTAACGTGATTCGAAATTTGAATGCTAATTCAAAAGACGTGCTGTAAAATAATGCATTGCGATAGGTCATTTCGGCTCCACGTCAGAGAAGTTTCTGTTCTTTGCCGTCTTCCGTGTGTCCATGGCATAAAATGAGGCCGTGGGGGGAGCGGAGACTTGAATATTTAGGGGCGTGTTATTCTAATGACGATAGTTTTCAGTCGCAAGGGCAGGTATTGTGTACACCTGGATTTCAACGGTACGCACAGCTTCATAAATCAGGCGGTGAGAGGAGTGTAAGCATAATCTTAAGCCAACATATTATGTGCCTGTTTCTACTCAAGAAAGATAAATGAGGGGCAATGTATATGCCAGTAGAATGACATTTGAGATAATTAGGGTGAAATTTGTTTCAGTTTTGCTTAAACTGTTATGCTTATATGACCTTTGCCCCCCCCCCCAAAAAAAAAAAAAAAAAAGTTGTATGCATGTAAACTCAGCAAAGAAAGAATAATTATAGAATATTCTTATAATATATTTATGTATATAATATGTAATACACAACACAAAGATTAAGAATAAACTTATAAGATTAACTTTAAACTTAAAAAATAAACTTCAAAAGGTCTTAAACTTTAAAAAGTCTTTCAAAGAGACCTTTCAATTGGATGTATTTTTCCTGCTTTCTTGGAAATTGGTAAAATTGTGTACAAGGTTACAGAATCATTGTGCTTTTAAATTTGATTTTTTGTAATATGGTAGTTGGAGAATGAAACTCCACTGGGTGAGAGAACCATCTTTGATTGGGATTTCAGGTTCCTTTCAAAGTACATAGGCAATTCTACAATAAACTCTATTCAACAGTTGACGTAACCCTTTGCAAACAACACATTAGCACAAAGGAAATATTGGGTAGAGTCAACACTGATAAAGATTCCTATTGTATTGCAATGGAAAATGAGTTCTACTGGTGACTCCCTTGTTAGTTTTCCTCAAGCATCGACAGTTCGCAGTCCATCTGGATGTGTTTCTGAGCCAGCCAGATTTTAGAAACTCAGAGGGAGGAACTGAGGTTCCAAAAATGTCTGTGAGCAAAGACATGATTAGTCAGACGTGGATATTAAACAATGCTCAGGGATGAGAGCGAACCTTTTTATGACCCTCCCACGAGCCGTCGAGGCCAATATTTGGCATGATGGATATCATAGGTAATGAACTTTTCACACCCCTGAATTAAGTTCTATTGTGCATCAGATTATGCAATTGATGCACACTTTAGTGGAATAATTTAAACCTAATTTTCCATTCATTATAATTAAGAGGCAGCCTCATTGCCATTGTGGTATTAATTTTATTGCCACTGGTCTCCCTGTTTATTACTTTTCTTCATGGTGATCTTTAATTGAAGAATTGTCTCTCCGATTAGAGTAGATCCGCAAAAGCAATTATTCCTCCTCTGATACCACATCTAGCCTACATTCCCTCTAAGGCTTCGTTTACACTTGGCATTTAACATGCGATCACGGTGATCCGATCAAGCAGATCGGATCATTAGCCAATCAGGACATGGTGCGTTTACATTTGTTCACACTAAATAGCCTCTGGAAAACTGATTGGATTTCTGTTTCCTGCATAATATTTAAATTGGGCCTGTGGCACGACACCAGATTAAGAGTGAAGATGATACCAATTAAACAATGTATCCATTGATTTCACTCACTCACTTTACTTTCCTGTGCAATCTCCAGTCTTAGACATTTATTGAAAGGTTTAAATAAGTTTAATTTCTTGTCTAAACTGCGTCTGTCCATTATTTTCTGACAGCCTGATCTGACAGTTCACAATGCGTCCACAACTACATACGAACCTGGACACGCTGATCGGATAACATTCCCATCAGAAGTGAGTTTACACTTGTTTTTTCAATGTGTATATGGACAACATCTGGATACATGTCGCATGTTAATGCCAAGTGTAAACGCAGCCATAGGCTTTCTGCTGTTTTTTTACTCTTAAGCTGTGATTCAATTTGGATCCCAGTGTGAAATTTCGAATTGGGAGTTTGTGCTCTTCAACCAGCATCGAGCATCCAATGCATATATTGAGAAAAGTAATTTTTAAAAATTCTTTGTGAGCCGTTTTCTTAATTTTCCCACTTGCCAATATGAAAGCCCTCGCCGCTGTGAGGAGCGTTCTGTGTGCGCTCTTCACCGTGCTCCTAGAAGATGAATCATTCTGGATGATGCTATTTTCTCAGCAGCATGCAATGAGCCCATCATTCAGAGGGAGCATCGTCTACATAGTGCCATGGCAACAAGCCATGGGGCTGCTCGGCAAGTTATGTGCTTCACAAAGGTTATACAAGAGGGTCATCCTCCTTTAGAGCCATGGAGACAGAGCTGCAATATCACAACTGTCTACCTTTCTCCCACTTTTTTCTTCTCAACTCTTCTGCCAAATAAATTATTCTAAGACTGGCACAAAGATGTTTTGAAAATTCTTTTTGGAGGTCACACAGTGCATTGTGGTCGGAGATTGAAGGAGCATTAGGATAATATAATACGATTATAAGGATGTGCATACTGATTTACATTTACCTAAGCAGGCTAGTGCGCCTTTACAAGATTTAATTTTGATGCCTTTTAAAGGGATAGTTCACCCAAAAATGAAAATTTGATCACTTACTCCCCTCATGTTGTTCCAAATCTGTATGGGTTTCTTGTTTTATGTTGAAAACAAACAAATACACATTATTTTAAAGAATCTTAGTAACCAGACAGTTGACGGGGGAAAAAATATACTGTACTATGGAAGTCAGTGGTTACAATCAACTGTCTTCTTTAAAATATCTTATTTTGTGTTCAACAGACGAAATAAACTGAACAACACTGGGGTGAGTAAAGTGACAATTTTAATTTTTTGGTGAACTATCCCTTTAAATTACAATTAAGTTTCTGGATTTTAATTTAGGTACATGATGGAGAATTAAATAATTTGCATTAAAAGTAATCGATACAATTGTAATGAAATTTGCGGCTGTAAATGTTGGCTTTTTAAAGAATTTAACCATTTAGAAATGAGCTACAGAAACACGTGCCTTTAGAATTTGCTGTACATGGTGTAAAAATATAAAGGATTTACAAGACAACCTTCCATTTTGGTGGGAAAGAAAAACGTCATGTCTGATTTTTAAATGTGATCATGTTTATCTATAAGATGATCATGACTTCTCTTGTTTCAATATATGTCTGTATATAACTATAGATATATATGCAGGTCACCAGTGCTGAGTTGGTAGTGACTCAAAAGTTCAATTTCTGAGTGGCAATCTCTGCCGCAGACCCTGCAGGTGAACTCTGAGGCTGGTTGGATAGTTTGGCTTCTGGCCTTCCTCCGCAGCCGCTGTGCTTGAGACTGCCGATTGAATGTCTCCTCGAAGTTAGAGAGGCCTTTCATCACAGCTTGTCTTCACTGAGGTCTGAGGCAGCAGCTTCACAAGATGATAGCCCACCGGTTCGGGCAGTATACGCTTCTATGTTGTTTTTTTCCCATTTAATTCACTGTTGTGAAAAAGTTGTCCTATTTGTTTACATAAGTAATTATAATTACCACAGAACATTAATGTGCACAAACATCAGGTTATAAACATTTAAACATGATGTGTTACAAAAATGCGTTCTTTTACATTTAATAAATGAATTCATTTCATGAACCACGGACGACAAGCATATTCCACAATCCTCTAATTTACTGCAAATTAGTCTTCAAAACAGAGTCAAACAGCATTATGCAGCTTACATGTAAAGTGAAAACCTTAAAAGGGATATTTTAATGATAGTAAAAATTCTGTCATCATTTACTCACCCTCATGTTGTTCCAAACCTGTATGAGTTTCTTTCTTCTGTTGAACTGAACAGAATATATTTTAAAGAATTTTGGTAACCAGTAGGGGTGGAAGGGTTTATTTATTTATATATTATTTTTATTATTTTTTTTTACACTTCCCTTACCCCTTAACCCACCATATCACCAATCCTGTCCCTAAAGCCATCTAATATAAAGTTTGACCAAAAAAACAATATTTCTGTTGTGTGACTGGAAATTCATCTCTGAATTGTTATTCAGTGAATATCTCTTCCTGTCATTCCAGTTCAACACGGGTGTGGGGAAGTCAACTCAAAATCCAACTCATGAAGAGAACCAATTCCTAAATTCATAACTTTTGCCCAGCCCTGTGCCTTAGTAAAGAATTCAAGGATACCGCAAATGTTTTCATCCTTTTCTCCTCTTAGTTGCGTGCTATTGCTATGGACTGCTGTACTTAGAATTACTTGGAAATTTGAAGATGCTGTGAGAACATGAACATGAATATAGAGTGTCCTTGTATATATTATTCATAACTCACTTACCAATGCACTTTACGAAAAGATGATAACCTGCATGGCTATTATCTGTCTCCAGATGGTTAGAAGATAGCACTTGCATGTTCAGCCTTTGGAAAAATAATGTAATTTATAAGCCGACATCGTCTTAATGATGTCTTTATTCACAATCGATCATTATTCAGATTAGCACATGTGCTAAAACAAAGAAACACGAAACCATAAAGGTTTATCCATTTACCTTTAGTCTACATAATGTTGCCAGTTGCACTGCACATTCCTGCTCAACAGCCCGAAACCATCCCATCAACGCCACCACAAAGAACTGTGCTGTCTCTAATTAGAGGAAATGTATGGATCATTATCCCGTTGGCCAATTAGCATTATTTAAATTAGTCACTGCAATTGTCAGTCATTAATCAGCACATACTGAGGACTTTCTACATTTCGTCAAGCCTGTCAGCTCACGTAGAGCAGATTTTTGTACCCCTTATTATTTCAATCACACAATCACCTGACCTGGTCCAGAGCTCAGTTCCTGTGAATGGAGGGGACTATACCTAATTTCAAATTATTCAATCTGCTCAACTAACAATGTGGCTTTGAAAGCCTTTTTTGTCTGAGAAATGGTCTTTGTTAGCAATGGTTTCAGAACTTGTGAAGTTGTGAGTAGATTAATGTTCCAAAACTGAGTTATGAACAGGAAAGATAAATCAATTATTCATTATCTTGACAGTGTGAAATCTATAAAGAAGCGATTAGAGACATTTGAAAGTTTTTGCCCCTTGCATTGGTTTTATGTCAACAATTTTTTTCTTGCCATTCCAAAAATATCAGTTTTTATTATCACACTATTTTATTTATTTTTTCATTCTCATTATCTGTTGGTACTGAGTTTGTGGTTACAAATCTTAATCCATAATTACTGTCAAAATAATCTTGAATTTCTACAATTTGAAAAAAAAAAGTATTCATCTACATACACTTCTATTTAGAGGGACTTTTTTTTAAATGTGATTAACATCAAATATAGCCATATAAAGCCAGAATGAGTGTATACTATCACCCATAATACAGTGTGGTCAGGGTTTGGTCCTATATATAGTATCTCACTGTACTGTACAATCGTAATACTAAGAACCAAATCTTTTCATCTCAAGTCACATACTTCAAAATCACTGTGAACATGATGAGCTCTTGCTGCTTTCTGGTCACAATGTTCTTTTTCTTATGGAAAAAAAAAAAAAATAAATTGGCCTTTGGCAAGACGGTAGAAATTGAATTCCATGTGTGAAGCACAAGAGACTGGACAACATAATACTATTACAGTATCAGGGCAAGAACCAATGTGCATTGAGCCTAATGATTGAATTAGTTTGACCTGTTTTTCTTTTTTATATTAAACCCATTTTCAGAAAATACAGATTAAATCTAGTTGGACTGGTACAGATACACTGTGTTTACTATTTAAAGGCAGGGCAGGCAATTTCAGCGAGGCTAGCAATAGCCAGCAATGAAAGTATAAGATCCCACCTTCTCTTCAGAGTGTCTCCAAAGCCACACATCGTTCAAAGCACGTGAATGCACAGTCAGAGCAGAGTCTGCAAATTGTCACGAGAGACGGTGTTAAATTACCTCATGTCTCAAAGCACATTACAAAAAAATGTGAACATAAACAACTTACAGAGCGCTTACTTGTACCTAGGGTGACCACCCGTCCCGCTTTGCATTGGACTGCACAGCATTTTCACCCCTTGTCCTGCACATCTCATATTGAGAAAATGTCCCGCGTTTTCAATAGTCTATTGGTTTTTAATTATCATATTAAGAAAACGTGCATGCGTTCTTTTGACTTTTTAAGAAAACGTTTTATTTATTATTTTTGCAGCGTAGTTTTTCACCTATATTTTACAGCGCTTCGTCATAAGTACAAATACAACAGACGTTTTTATATCCAATGGTTGAAAAGAAAGGAGTAAACACAGTCATCACTAGTAGGTTGTGACCGCTGTCATGGACCGGTGATTCGTTCCATGTTTTCCCTGTCAGATAACAAATGGATAATTTGGTCAATGCATTGGTTTCAATTGGTTGTGTTAATTCACATCCTTTCTAAAAATATGAAAGTTTTTGGTTTTTAATATAGGCTATTCTTAATATATAAGACTGTCTAATTTAATTTCATGTTTTATATTTTATTTTGTCCAGTTTATTTTGTTGGATCTTAGTTGGAGTTGTTCAGAACTGTTTCTAAAATAGTTATAATGCCTGCTGCCTTTGGGCTCAGTGATGTTGAAATTAACTGACATGTAAAATAAAGATTTTTTTCTAATAAAAAGAACAAAAGAACAAATAATTTTTATCAGCTGAAAGGCAGAATACATTTTTTTTTAAAAATTAGATAGACATTATATAGTTTCAGAGTATGTTTTTGTGTTGGTAACATGTTCCGCATTGTCCCACACAAACTTATCATCCCACATTTGGTTTGTTTGATGGTGGTCACCCTACTTGTACCACCTGACTGCTGCAGATTAATTTCAGCATTCATACTGTCGGCATTCACAATTTCAGTATTCACCCCCTAGTGTCAGTCACAAGGAACTGGAAATTGTTTGTGAAGCAACAGTTTGGTAAAATGAAAGATTTTAATGAATGTAATGCATACCTGAATATATCCACACAATCCAAACAACCTGCAATACATCTACAATAAAAAAGTAGATCTTACAGAGCTAATATTGATTTAATAATTATAAAAAAAAATCTGCCATAATTATTAATAACATTTTACAGAAATAGCGTTTACAGAATAACATTTAAAGAGTTAAAATATTGGTAATTTTAGCCTCACGCTCGTAGTTTTGATTAGAATGCATTACATAGGTTCAGCTGATCATATACGGTCTAGCCGCAGATATTTCAACGCATCCAAAGCTCAAATCGGATCTGAATTTTCCGCATAAGCATATGATCGGAACTCTCTTCATTGGAAATGAATGACTTCCGGTCCAACGGCTGTCGTTTGTCATGTGTAGTGGAAGGGCATGAACCAAAACAGAAACGACTAGTTCACCTCCTGAGTCATTTGTTCTTTTGTCATGTCACGTGACAGCCATATTTGGATACAGAAATTAGTTAATAATTCCCAACCTTCCATAAAAAAAAGCGCGTAGTTCATTTTTTTTACTGTTACAGACATACGTTGGGAGGTGAACTAATCATTTCTGTTTCCGTCACAGTCTACTTGGGTTCAACCTATGGGGATGTGACGTGACAAAAGAACAAATTTCTCGGATCAGGAGGTGAGGTAAACTAACAGACTGCAAAGCCCGAAGACCTTCTAAATGTGATCAAAGTTAGCATAAGTTGATGTGTTGTGGAATTTGGCTGTTAACATGTAACATTTCAGTTATATTCTTCTGAAATACAATGATTGAAATGACTCAGTAAAATGATCCTTCCTAACACTATTACAAATGTGTCTTTCACAGATGATTTATGTATTTAAAAAAATAAATAAAAATACTTGGACAACTTATAGTATTGATTGCTATCAGGATATGAAGAGAGTTTTAACCACAGTAACAAAAAGTGATTATGAAAAAAAAAATGCCTACCCTCCCTTTAAGGATTAAAGCAACAATGAAGAAACATTAATAAAACATTTGAGAGAGGAATGAATTGAATTCACTTGTTGAAACAACTAGTATTATCACAAAAAAACAAAAAAACAAACAAACAGTAACTTATGAACTAATTTACAGGGCTGGCACATGGTTTTGTGGGGCCCTAGACAAGATCATGGAAATTGGCCCCACTGGGGTAAAAATGTCATAACATTAAACCTACCACTGCAAACATGGCAAAAAGCTTATTTTAAAGAGAAAACACTAGAACACTGCACATGGGTAGTTGAAAAACATGTCCACAAACTTGTTTCATATTCAAAATATTGATGTTTTGTACATATACAAAATATGCATTATAGATTAATACATATATTGTTATATAATACATTTAAATATATTTCAGAAAAAAAGCATTTACAGAGTTAAATATATTGTGTGTTTAAAATGGTTTTAAACTTGAATGTTTGAAACTTAATGTCAACTACCCACATAGCTATATATAAATGTTCAGTACAACATATTGAATTAACAACATGTGGAAAAGAATTATGCACAAAACTGATTGAATTATCAGCGAAAATAATAGTAATGACTAAATATAAATGCACATACCTTTTGAAGATGGGTTAGTTTAGATGTGCATATCAGTTGCTCGGACCCTGTTAATACAAATGTAATCCAAAAAAATAAAAATAAATACATAAAATAATAAAAAAAAGAATAGTTTGTTGAACCATGATTTTATTTAACAAGTACTAAATTTTTATGTATTTATTTATTTTGTTTATTTATTTATTGATGATGATTACAATTCATTGTTGATGTAGTCAGTTACCCAACAATGAACACATATATTAAATGAAGTTGCCTTCATTTATATGTCTGTCCCTAGAAAACGTGCAGGATAGTTATGTCTTCTTCTACTTGACATATATGTAATGATTCAGTAAATCCATCCATGATGTCAATCAGGATATACTGCTGTATATAAACCTTCTCTTCTCTAGTTACTTTTTTTATATTAAGGCTTCAAAGTCGTATTTGCATGAATGTATTTAATTTGACATTCAAGAAAATCAGCTCCTGTATCGTTGTGAAAATGAAAATATTAACGAGCTTAGACATTATGCTTCTTTTTGTATGCATCAAGATAGATGAAAATGTAATATTGATACGAATCAGTATTGTCTGAAGGCAATTCAACATCAATTTTTATCACCAGCTCAAAAGGAACCTCACCCTTTGTGTAGAAATCTTTTCCCTCGTACTATACTGCTTGATTACCGAATCCGAGGGTTCGATTTGAAAAATCATTTAAATAGTTTTGAGCATACAAAGTTTAGATTCGAGGTCTCTGAAGCAATCTCCTCAATTATGAATTATTCACCAGATATTATTCCAAAGGTCATCTTATAGTAATTAGTATCCTGCTGTAGACAAAACAGCCTCAAGGTACCTGATGGCCAGTTTAATTACAATTTAAAATGAGCATGCTGTTTGACACCCTCTATATGTTCAACCAGCGGCCTCTGCAGATGGCACTTTGAAAACGAAGTGCGTCTCCTCTAAAGAAACATATTTGCAAAGTTAACAAGTGTTCTTGAAGGCAGATACAAATGAACAAGAAGAAGGTGTGAGTTGCTTGCAAATCAGTTTCCTATTTGGAGCATTGAGGCATTTTTCAGCATCATAGAGGTCTGTTTGGTAGCGAATTGTATTTTCAGCTTTTTCCAGGGACAAATTACAAACAGCTTGCTCTGTGATTCAATAGTAACTTTGTTATTACTTTGTCTCCGTAACAGTTTAAACTCTCGCTCGCTCTGTCTTCCTGTATTCGCTTCTGATTTAAAAAACTATTGCTGGATTTAAACGCTGGGTCAACACAGCAATGAGACATAAGCCACACTGCTGCACTGCCTTCAGCAACCCACTTGAGCAAAAGGAAAAAGCTTTGAGCCGGAGATCTTCAGCGGTGATGTGATGACCCCATCTAGACGCCCTTGATGAGATACTCTCTCTGTACACATAAGCCCCCTCTCTGCAGACACAATGTCACCGCATAGTAACCTCGAATCTAGCAACTCGTTTAGCTTCTGCGCTCAAATCGGGGACTTATCCTGCTCGGGAACGGAAACTCAGGTGGGCTTTAGCCACACAATCAGTGTGAGCCACAGTAGTACACTCACTAGCTCTACAGGTAAAGAACGAAACGGACATGCTGAAAGCGATTGAAGTCTTCTGGTGCTCATTTTGAACCGCTACAACTAAACTGGGTTGATTAGCTCTATGCTAGCCAGTCATGTTTCATTCATCTAATAAAATGGCCATGGGGAATAATGCTCGGAAAGTGTGGAAGGGCTTCCATGCATGTGTGACTGTAAGACCCCATCTATAACCTTTTGCCCATTACCTTTTATCATGTCTCCCCATGCATATCAACCCATTGTCACAGCCGCTTAATGTCTCCACATGCACTCTCTGGTTGCACACTACACAAATGCAGTTTTTATACTATGCACAGACACAATTGTTTAAAATCCCCTCTTTGCTGATAGTTCAACCAAAATGAAAATCTGTCATCAAATGTAATATTGACAAACCCTAATGTCATTCTAATCCTGTCTTTCTTTTTTTTCTTTTCTTCAGAACATAAATGTGATGTGATCTGGGAAAACCCACCACATATTGAAATTTGACATATATTACAGACCATATTAAAGCTGGGTTCAAGCCCTTTCCAAATCTGTTTTTATTTCTTTTATCGTTTGTCTGTAACAAAAGTTATGGTTATGCGAAGTCGGCTGATTTACTGGCGCTCCCTTTTTATTAATATCACATATTTTAGTAATCATCATAGATTAGGTATCATTCGAAAGCTTACAAACTCAAATTCAACCTGTGAAAACCGTTTTGAAATTGAGAGGCGAGCAAGGTCTTTTAAACAAGCATCTTCAAACTCTATTGTTCTCCTGTGCTCTGCATCACACCACACGATAACGCTGGATAAAAAAATAAATAAACAAAAACTTGCAGGCTGTTGTAGTTCACCCAGGACTGGACTTTATTCTATTTTGTGGTTTATTTTGATAGGTGAACTGTCTTTGTAGTGTAGAGAAGGAGAGCTAAACAGGAGATATTGTTTTTGCCCCTCCGCTCTGCCTGCGTGTTCGTAAAGGACAACTCCGGCGCAAAATGAACCTTTATTCTAATTATACATTGGATTTAGAATGAAGTTTGCATGTAAGGACTCTGATTATGCTACCATGTTAGTGTTGGGCTATTTTGAGCCCTGTTAGTGGTATTAACAAGCGATTTTTATTTTCATTACTTGATGACCCATATACTAACATTATAAGCTAAACAGTTTTTAGAGATAAAACTCTTTACATTCGACAATCATGAAAACAAATCTCAGAGAACGGTTGACTGTACCAATGTGTTATTAGACCAAAGGTTCATTTTGCGCCGGAGTTGTCCTTTAAAGAGAAACACAGTCTTTTCAGCTGGACATTATAAATCGCTATTTTTCTGCACTAAACTAGTGAATTTTCCCAAGATATATTCAGAGATGATAAACAAGATGTTATAGAATAATAATTTAATAAAAAACCAATTTTGACAAACTGACATTCAATCTATATTTAAGACTTTACTGAAAACGTACCAGCACGACATCCGACTGGTTTTCCCAGATCGCATCACAAATGTATTTTGAATAACATTTTTGTCCATATAATTAAAGTAAATGGGACCCAAAACTGTCATGCTCAAAATCGACATAGAGTGAAATAAATCAATTCACAAACTACAACAACTATGGCGACACAATCCTTAAATGTTAACTAATGTTATAGCTTATTGGTTCATGTACTTCATTGGATCAAACTTAATGGTGCTTGATGTTTATATCGCTATAATTGAGGTATCGTGGTCCTCTTTTTTCTGTTGATCAATGTTTTGCTTTGATTTGATAGTGAATAAAGGCTTATATTTCAATTTGTTCATCATACGAAGTGATTGTCACTTTAGATTACTTAGTTTACACTACTCTTGTAGTTTTGATTTAATATTATGCTACCTTTTTTGCAATGTTATAAAAAAATGAAAAATAAAACTACTAAAAATCATATTTAGTAATTTGAAATAAAGCTGTATAAACAACAATAAATATTAGATAAAACGAAAGATACTAAAATAATGACTTTTGGACCTTGACACCTTTAGAACTTAATGTTTGGGTCCCATTGACTTATGTTTTATCTGATTTTCTGTTCTTCAGAAGAAAGACATATACATGAATAAATAGATGTAAATTTGACAATGTTAATTTTTGAGTGAACTGTCCCTTTTAAAGTAGCATTTGCATGATGTTACGTTCTAATTAATTTTTCCTCTATCTGCATTGCAGTCTGGATGCCCAGTTTTTTTTTTCCCCCTTTTTTTGTGACTAACGAGGGAAAGGAAGGATAATTGAGCTCACCCCTATATGAAAGCTCACACTCATATTCACATACGTGCTCGTCAAGCATTAAAAATGTAAAGCCAGCAGAAAAAGAGTGTAACTAGGCAGTTCAGCAAAATGTTCAGGAACTTGCAGTGCTGTAGGTAGACCCTTTTGCTCGGATAATCTTTATTCATTTGCTTTTTTAAGGCTCCTTTCTTGCTCCCACCTCTGTCTTGGGCTGGGTCCAAAGCTGCAGTACTGCATATTTGCAGAGCACATAATGGTGGTTATATGGCCAGACTCACCAATTATTCTTTAGTCCACCTAGGTGGCCTCTTCTCTTTCTAACTGAAATCTCTCAGGTGTGTTTCCGAAGACCTCCTCCTACTGAATCAATGGCTCTAACGGCTCTATAACTGCTTTTGTCTGTGCAGACGGACTTAATCATGAGTTCCCTCTGCCTTCCTTTTCCGCAAATAGACAGTGTTTCGTATGCATATTGCTCGCTTTCCCTAATGGAAGCCAGTCCATAACCGAACCACGTTTCTTTCTTCTTTTTTGTTAGCATTCTCCACCACCTGCAGTCTACATCAAGGCTTTTCTGTCCATAAGAGGAAAATAGGATTAAAGTGTTTTGAAATGATAGGACACACAACAGAGTGCCTAAAGATACACAATATTTAATGGTTCAAGAAAAAATTCAAGACAAGAAAAAACATTACAGCATATGTAAATGAGCATTTTCTTTTTCTTTTCATTTCTTTTTCAACTTCTAGGAGTATTTTTACAGGGGTGTGATATCAAGATATACTTCAGTTGTTCAACAGTGTTCATTTCTTCAATGCTGGCACATGAAAGCTCGCCTCCAAAAAAAGAAAGAAATAATTGTGAAATACAAAAAAATGATGTTTAAATTACAAGCAGATTTAATATATCAGCAGTTTTATATTCTTTTCATGTTCTATACAAGATACATAGTGTGTACATACATTATCCGGCCAGCTTTGTGCCAGTATACATACATGCGCACACACACAAACACACGCGCACACATATAATAATATACATTATGCATATGTTTTAAATACATTACAACAGAGATTGTCCTCATTTTCAACTTTTTTCAGTAAGTATAAACCATTTTTTCTTTTGTTTACACATACATTATGACGTTATGTTAAAATATTTTTCCCGGTCTTAATGCTAAGTATATCTATGTACACTTTACTCTTGCTTTTTTTTAATTTTTTTTTCCCTTTTTCTTTTTTTTTTTTTTTTTTTTTGTATGGTAATGATGAAAATTCATTTGATTTGTGTATTGACGTGTTGGATGCAAAAAGTGTGATGCCATTCTAATCCTTCGTACTAACTATAACACAACCCGAGAGATTTGACAGTACACAGATTCTGATTAGTGTCAGAACAAGAGTTTAGTGCTGCAGAACAGCGAAGGTCAACAGGAACACATGCAAATGAAGATGCCTGACTACTGAGATGATCTGCCATAATATTTTCCAGAAAAAAAAAAAAAAAAAAAAAAAAAAAAAAAAGATCAAAAATAACAATCAAAATACACAAATATACGTTTGTTTCAGAGGAAAGAACTACCTCATTATCAAGGCTGCTTACATGATACATCAGGGAACCAACTTTTTTAGAAAAGTACAAAAGTGCTAGAGGGGAGAATTACCATGCATACTGAAATTTTCTATGCATTTATTTATCAGTCACAAATATTGTTGTTGTTCATCCATTCTCGCACATTTTTTTGTCCTCTTTACTTATTTAAACCTTTGGCACTAATGTAGTTGCTCCACTACTCAAAAATGTCCATTTCAGATTTCGGAAAATACTTATCTTCAAGTGCATACATGTATAAAGTCAACATGAAATAGCATTTGCAAAGCATTTATTTTATTCTGTGTATGTGGTAATTTATGATAGAAATCGAATATTCCATGAACCCACCCCCCTTTAAAAAAAGAAAAAAGAAAAAAAAGACAGACAGGACAGGACTTCCCGCCATTGACGGAAATTTCCATAATTTGTGAGACAACGTCTGTATTTTCCATTCTTTCAATGTTATACGGTAGGGGGCGCTATTAGACATCTTCTGAAAGAGTACAGAATCTCCTGATCAAAGCGCATGTGAAGAAGATGCAGAAACAGTCAATATATAAATCAACTCCATATGTAAAATAATGTGATTGACATTAAACGGCATAAAAACGAAACGGGCTAATTTTACAGAATGAAATGTCAAGCCAGGACAAGCTATTGGACTGTGTAGCTTTGGGAGTGTCGAAAGCTCCACTCAATCTACTCCATCTGTGTTGCTGATCATCGTTCTGAATCTGATCTGGATGGATGTAGTCTTACAAAAACGTGATTTTTCAAAATGTTGCTTCATGAAACATAAAAAAAAGCTATCTGTCAAAACTAATATTAACTAAGACCGAATCACACTGATTTTCTACTACTTGATGTCTAATTGAACTTTAAAAACTTGTATGATACAATAGGCTACATGATGTTTTCTGTTTCAGTCTCTTGGACATACTGTCTTTAGGCTATATGTATTCTTTAACATTTATTCAGATTTGCCATTGGAATGCATATTGGCTCCGATATAATATAAGATATTTGAATAAATGTTCACTTGTAGTTAAAAAAAAACATTGTTATTCAAGGGATATTTGTTAAATAACCAAGAAGGGAACAGAATTACATTTAAAATTTAAAGCAATATTACGAACTTCTGATTAAAGCACCACCCACTTACGAATACAGATATGAATATTTTGTGCAAGATTGTAAGAGATATATTGGCTCCTCTGCAGGAATAACAGTATATAGGGTCAGCTTTGATTTCATGTTGACTTTAAGAATGTAAAACCACTAAAATTATGCAGTTCTGAAAATAAAATATTTTGAATGTGTTATGAGACTCAACAGCTCATTGTTTTTAATTGTTGTAAGCTCAAAAGACTTCCAAAAACTGATGCTAATCTTTAAATAATTTGCAACTAGGTGCATTCTGTGGTGTGCTGAATGAACACAGAAGCAGAGATTTTCAAAAAGTATTATGCAATACAGACACTACGGCTAATATTAGTATTTCATACCTTGTCTTTCGAGCTTTTCAGATTTATTTTGTGGATTAGGAGAGTGCGAGTTGAGTCGCCGTCCTTACACCATCACTCGATACTCTTGTCTCAAGAATACAGTCACAGCTAGCACCAGGGCACTGCTTCCTTCCATTGATAGAGTCCCACACTGCAATTATTCCTCTCAATCATGAGTGTTCGGCAGATTTTATATTGTTGTTTAGGGAACAGCTGCCAGAGTGATTGTCAGTTCTCTCACATCAACACACTTCCAACACGTCTTCGCTGTGACACGTCTCTTGTCGCTGGCACGCACACTATTTCATAGTGAAGTCATTTTTTGGATCACTGACCCAAATATTTCTGTGTCATCAGTATATGAGGACTGTTAGCGAATTAAATTTGTGCTGATTTCTCAATCCGCACAGCCTCTTTAAGGGATTACTTGATGTCTCTGTTTGAATATACTGAATGTTTCGACAAAAATGTGACACGATTGTAAGCAAACTTCTACTTCAATAAGCAGTCATCACATCCATACAATACACATCTACATCTTAAGGCTGTTTCTTTGACATCGTTATATATAAATCTCACAAACGCTTAATTTTTTCGCAAGGTTTAAAAAGAAGTGCGCTAGCTAACGAGCAGTCACATACGCACACACGCACACACAGAAGGTAGCCAATTATACTATTATAGAGCAGTACTCGGCTTCTGTTACAGTGATTACTGATCAAAGTAATTATACTATTGGGAGATTCTTGTAATTGGTTCCATGGCACTTATTGTGGTGCATACATTGTATATATATAATGTATGTAGGGGTGCGAAAAAACAAAGGATGTCTTTTTAGCCATGTCTGAGCCTCAGCTAATGAGATAATGTAGAAAATGAGCGGGCTTTTTATAATGGGAGAGAAAGGGTGTCAGGTGCATGGAAACTACCAACACACTAAAAATCAGAGGAAGGCTCTATGCTCACCAGGGAGAAAAGAGCTAACGTCAAAGTTAAAGAAGAAAAAAACACCTTATATATAAAAGTTTCTGTGTGTTAACACCAAGCAAGACTAATTTTTGCAGAGAGGCTTAGCTGTATCTGTAGTCTTGACAGAGCAAGCTGCACATTAAGGGGCATGGAACTACATCTCTAGCAGAATAAAACTGACTCAGGCGGAAATTCAGCTGAAAACGATGCACCTCACCGAAGCCGAAAGAAATACCAGGGTCACCGAGCGCTCACACATAACACTTAACCTTATTGACTACGCTTACATGTGTCGTGATATTCCAAATGCGGTTCTTAACTTCAGAGCCTAATTTTCATTGTTTTGTTTACGAGTGTGTCTGCGTTTATGTGCAAAGCACAAAGAAATAAGCTCTGGCTTTGCCGTTAGTGAGCACCAATTAAACCCACGAAGACCGCTAACTGCTGAAATGCAGACGTGCAAGGATACGGATTTATAATAAGACCAAATAATGTGCAGAATATGCACACAAGTAACAAGAACATGGCGCTTACGTGAGTGTTTTTTTTATTTTTTAAATACTACAATTTCATAATTATGTAGGAATATCGGTGTGCATGTAAACGTATGCAATGATGTCCTCCAGCAGTGTACACTTAAAATTAATTTTCTGTCAAGTTGCACTCAAAAGGTGCACAAAAAAGAAATAAAAATCTCGTCCCTTTTGATCAGCAGTAAAGCTTAATTCATTTGCCACTAATCTGTCACTAAGACACATTTAAACCACTTTTTTTTTCGTTTTCATTTTTTTTACTTGAGTAGCTACTTTGGTCTATATCTACCATTTGTCTACTTTACATGTTTCAGTTTCATTGAGGTTATTGAAAGCTACTGTCTTTTGCTTTAACTTCCCCTTCTGGCGTGTTTAAAAACATCTCGTGTCAAGAAACGTTTGACAGATGCTAATAATCATCAGAACCCGTCAGCTTTTCGTTTTCAATCACTCTCATTATGCCGTGCTCCGAGGCCTACCCTCGCTTCTACAGCTGATGCTCGCGCAGGAAGGAGCCTCCGCTCGCGGACGTCTGAGGGCTGGACGTGGCGGAAAAGCTGGCTAGAGGGATGACCTTGATAGTATCCTCTTTCTTGCTGCAGTGTCTCTCAAGTGTGTTGTAGAATTGGGGCCGGTTGCTCCCTTTGTCCAGATCATCTTTGGGCACTGACCTGCCAAGAGTGTGACGCCCATCTGGCTTGGTCCCCCGCGCCCAGCTTTGTTGAAAACCAAAGGAGGGCAGAGTGGTGGCACCGGACGTCTGGAATTGGGTCAGCGCTGGCGGCATCCAGCAGCTGTCAGAATGACCCAGGATCAGACATTCCTGGGTACAGGTCTCCGAGGCTTCGGCGAGAGCCTTCTGCAGGTTGACTTCAATAGCTGTGGATGATGAAATGACAAATGCGAAGGCTCAGTCAAGAGGTGAACACAAGAAGACAAAATAAATCATACTTTCTCTTATTGCCAAGGCACTTGGAGACAATAAAAAATCGGCGCTATCAAAAGGTGACCTGTAAATGTCAGCTTCTGAGAGAAATGAAAGGCAGTGATAAATGTTTAATTCATCTCATAATGAGAAAAACAACACCGGTTCTTTTAATTTAAATGGTATTCCCATGGTTCTGTGTGTTTACCTACAATATGCCCTGAATTCCCAGTAGCTTCATTAAATCTTTTAAAAAAAGTCTCTGTTGTTTGTGTCTGAGATTGGCTTTTTACATATTAAAGAATTAATGAACTGCTCTAAAACCATTGTTTATTTTAATCCTATTCATCGTGGCACACCTCTCTTCTGCTGATGTCTCCCACTTAAATCAAGTCAATTAAGATAAATCAAACAGTAATGCAGCGATTCCTCCTCCTTCGCCTACTTGTTAACGCAGCTGACACGTACAGTATCTGGCTAGGCAAACGTCCTACAGTAGCTGTGAGCATCAGAATGTGATTCACTCGGAAGAAAGAGAACAGTAAACTACAGGACTCAAACTTTCTTATCTCATTAAACCTGCTCTGACATCACATGCTAGATGTGCCAAGGAAAAGACCTTAGTATTGAGCCCCAGCCATAAAGCCTGTCAACTCTAATAATTAGAATGTAAAACAGTGCTAGCGGAGGCAGGCGGGAGCCCTACAGCGGCACATGTATATCTTAACCCACTAAGAAAAGGGGCTGAACATCACTGGTACCCCCTCTAAGCTGTCATCTAGAAATTATTTAGCATATTTGCATAAGTAAAGTTGTCAGAAATAATTAAAAGTGACTAAGGCTGGTTCCCTTTGCACTATATGCTTAGGTTATTTTTATATTTACCACCAGGATCCAGTATAGTTTTCCAACAAATACCATGCAAAGGGAACTCGGAAAATATTGAACAGCAGCAATACAGAATAAATAAATATTTACACATTTATCTTACAGTGCACTTAATACATGTGACCAGATCATGCATTTCCTGGGAATTGAACCTATGACCTTGCTGTGTCTGGCTAGCAAAATTATTTACTGTTTGAGCCAAATATATCTATATCTAGATACTATACGTAAGCCATTCGCCATATTTAAAGTCAAAGCCGGCCTACTCCAGATCAAGATGACTGTGTGTACCCATAGTTATTCTCATGTATGAATTTATAACAGTCTATAATAGTCTTAAGCATCTGATTTTTACAGGATTTGGTTCATCATTAATGTTAGATAATTATGCATAAATGCTAAATAAAACTGGGTAAAGCTCTTATAAATAGTATTTATCATCAAAGAACCCTACAATAAATATCTATGATTCTTGGAACCATAGGCTGCATAATATTGCAATATTTTCAATGAAAACTCATGGATTTGTTAGTGCCTGAAATGTTGACAGTTCCACGATGGCAAACCTGTTGACATGTCTGGAGAAGTAAAGTGATTTATTTACGGATTTGACTGGAATTGCAGGATTTGAGCCACAGTAATGCTAATAAACATAAACATATGTCAATTAATCCAAGAAACGTTAATTACAAATAAACAGCATTCAGTGTTGAAGAAACACCAATAAAAACAGTTTAACAGTTTACCTCCTCCCAATGGAAAATAACATCTGGAATGCCACTACAAGTCAGACAACCCCAACCTCAGTGGGAAGGTTCATTTGATATCATTTCCAAGATGGAAGTGACAAATGAGCATTAGGGCTGCAAAAAATGATTATTTTGATAATCGATTAATCTAACGATTATTAGAACAATTAATCGACTAATCATCGATTATTTTGCCGGCTAATCATTAAGTTTGCAATGATTATTCAGCTTTTTCAATTAGTTGAAACATTGAGTTATACATATTCTTACTATAATATAAAAAAGAAAATCAGTTCAGCTTTTGAAATAGTTGTTTTAATGAAATTAGAGCCAATTAAACAGGTCATTCTCTTTAAGTTTTCAGATTTCGGTCCAACTCAAATCACATACAAATGCTCTCTAATCATTGTTTAATAGGCCCACTGCTTTTCTTAGAACTGACACAAAAATGATAAAATATTAATCTGCAAACCATTATTATAAATATAAAATAATTACAATATATTTGTTTACAAGACAATTGAGCTGATAGAGACATTCTAATTCACCTTTTAATTTACAGAATGAAAAAGAAAAAGTAACTGCCATGATATTCTTCCTAACATCTTTTGTAAGTCTTCCTGATTATGGAACAAAACACAGCCGAGTGATAAGACTATAATACCTAATAGTTTTACAATAATAAAAACGACCCTGACTATTAAGCTCGATCAAGCTTTATTATATGCAAAATAAATCATCACATTATTGCAATTATACTATTATTGATTATATTATTATTACTAGTATTAGTAGTTTTGCATTATCTAATAAAGAGATTTACGTTAGTTAGCTCCAGCTGGAGAACGCTCAATTCGCAAATGCAAAGTTTCCCAATCGTTGCTAGTTCGGATTCGTTTGCACTCCGTCATAATTCGAGCTGTTTTTTCTTTTATCGCAATAGCATTTGTAAAGGGCTGCATTACACTCCAGCGCTGTAGCGATCAAATCACGATATTGCACGCCCTTACATTAGGACAAGTGAGATCAAACGACTACTTCGATATTTGTCAACATTTTTTTTTATTGTCGACAAAGTCGACTAATCGTTTCAGCCCTAATGAGCATATAGAGCTGGTTTATGTGGAATGTAAAAAATACACGTATGTATTCTGCTACATGTATGAACATTTAATATGTAATAAATATACTATAACAATATTTTGTGTATAAATAAATACCTGTTTTACTTGTTCAATAACTAATAGATAGACATGAATCTAGAGCTAAAGTCTTGAATAATGTACCACTATATTTAACATTCCATAATATAAAAGTTCACTTCAATAGCGTACTGATTTTGGGACAGTCGGACCTTTAATTTTTGATTTTGCCATAATTGGAATTATTGGCAGCTTACTAGGTTTTGGAACAGAGCTGCAATATTGTATTTTGCATGTCGGTTTGTTTTAATAACAGGGAACTGAACAGAATAGCACAAATATAGAAAGCTAGAAACAGAAAGAAAGTAGAGAGAGAGATGGTGTATACTCTGCTATAGTCTGCCTCAGAGCATCAGTGCATAAATCAGTGGAGCGGTAAACGTGTCACCTTTCAGAGGGTCACTAACTTCATTAAGGAAAAATGATGCCGCTCACTCACTCTCTGAGCAAGCAGAATGAGTCCTGGCCAGGTCTCTCTCGGAGGCTGCTGTAAATCACCCCAGAGCTGCTTTGGAAATTGGAGGTGTCTTTCAGAGCCATTGTTCTTTTGAGGGCTGAGCGCATCACGCCACGGTGGACAGATACTTGCGCTGGCAGACACATGTAGCGGCCCTAGCACCTTTAGTGCATTTGCCCAGCAGGTCTGTATGTGCGTGCATGTGTGAAGTCAATCAGCACAAGCAGAGGAGAGTGTGCGCGCAATTACATTATGTGTAAAGGTGTTTTGAAGCCACACTGCGCGTCTTTCCAACGTGCAGAGGCACAGCACGAGCTGTCAGCGGCGCTATGTCAACAGCCAGGAGAGCTACTATTTTTCGCATGTGATATTTCACATTAAACAGCTCCAAAAATGTAGTCCATATCAGTTTCTCCTCCACAGGGACTAGTACTGCTTGACTGATGTGGGTGACAGCGCTGAATGCTTTCGTCAGCCGGAGGCAGCGGCTCACTCTGATGCTGTTTAAGTGCTTTTTGTATTCAGGGGGTATCACTACTCTCCCGTTGAGCTTTTAAAAAAGAATCAGCCCCCATGTGCTCCGGTCTCCGCATATATAAATGCTTGTCGGAAAACCTTGCGTTTGGGGGTAAGAGAGCATTTTTATTTCCTCCACAAAGATCTCCAGCAGATGATTGGATGAAGTTGAATGCTTTGTGAGGTAAATTATATTTACATTATCGCAAAACGTTCACTTAAAAATGCCAAGCCTATTTACTTGGAGAGTAATAGGGCCTCTAATAACGGTTCACATTCAAAGCAAATTGTTTGTTGATTGAAACATTTCGCAAAATGGGCACTGGTTATTGATCGATGTCCCGGGCTGATTCACACTTGTAATTAGAGCGGTGCGGGTGCTTGAAGATGTTTTCAATCTACCCCTGCAAACATCGTCTAACGCTGTCATCAGAGATTGGTAATCAGATTGCTCCCGTATGACGAACATCAAAAAAGGCCTCATCTAAACTGAACTTATTTTTCCCAACTAAAACAAAAGAATTAATGACTGAAAATTGATTGTTATGGAGTTTGTTACATGTGACATCTCACCATTTACACAGAGATAGCAGGTTGTAAAACAATAAATGCTATTGTGGAAAGTAAAAACAACAACAGTTAACATACATGTTGCTGGGGTATAGTTACATTTATGCAAAGGAACTGAAAGCACACTATATGACAGTATGGGTCACTCCTAGACAGGAAGTGCGATGAAACAGTGTTCATGGACATGCTGAAGTCAGACAATAAGCACGAATGACAATTTCTGACAGGGCTGTTAAGCAAGGCAGCACGACCTGAATATATCTTGATGGGATTTACATCAAGGATGCCACAGAGATGATTACTCAAGTCATTATGTTAGCATGTGCAAACCCATTACTTCCAATTAGAGGGCTAATTGCATAAATACAGAACATCATCGCTCCCAGCTCTCTCTCTCTCTATCCTGTCTAAACATTATCTGGGTGACTGTAGAGCTTAAAGTGTAAATTGCAGGTTACATTTTTCACAAAGATAATGCAATGTGCTTACTAAACATAAACATAAGAACCACCCACAATTGTTTTTAATACCTTATAAAATGAAAAAAATAAACAAAAAAAAAACATCACACAGGAGAGGCTCCACAAGTTTCCTAAGGACAAACGACTGATTCGTGCCTGTAAGTGTTAGCATACCTGAGGTAGATCTCAGGTATGCAAGCCCGATCCTACCCGAGCACATTGTGTCTGAGCCCAGCCCGGCCCGACACATTAACTGTAATTATAAGCCTGAGCACGATTTAAACCCGACCATTTTTTAATAAGTGATGTCATTATAACTGACGTTCTCAACTACTTTCTGTTGCTTTCTCCTGCCCGCAACATTTTGTCCTGCTTTTTTTCTGTACCTCCAAATACTTTCAAGTTAGCCTACGTATCACCACCATACACATCAGCATAAATGCTCTTGATAAATTATTTGTTATTAAAGCATTAACACACAAACCGAACTGTTATAACAAAAAAAAAAAAACAAGCAGGCTAACTTACAGTCATGCATGGTTTGGTGCGCTCCCATAATAAGTGCGCACCCATAATAATTCCTAAAAAGCTGACATCAGTTCATTTCGATCGGGAGTACAACGATTCTGCGAATCGTTTTATTCTCCCTCAACCTGCACACACAGAGTGAGTGCATTACCGGCTGCGCTCCCTCTTGTGACGTCATCACCCAGTTTCTGTTAAGAAAAAGCTACCTATGAAAATAAATAAATAAATAAATCTTATTGTAATGCATTTTAAGACAGGAATTATATATATATATATATATATATATATATATTCAGCAATTTAATTTAGATATTAATTGGTTGTGATGGTTAACCTGCAATTTACACTTTGAGAAAACCAGGCTCTAGCACCTACAGTTTCTGCGTGATGCAGGAGCTTTATCACATGACAGAATTCAGCCTTGCCCTAGATGTTTTTTATTAAATCTTATTTATTCTTATATCATCTTATTTCAAAAGTGTAATACAGGATTCAGTGTAACACTGCTTTAGTGTCTGTATGTTTAGAATTTTTGAACAGCACAAATAAAAGTTTCATAAGATCATGGCAAAGGTTTTTTTTTTTTTCAAAATGCAAATGATGAAGTAATGAGACTTCATGAAGTTCATTGAGTCAAAACATACCCACCAAGGGGGTAGACTATGGCATATTTGATCAAAGTTTAGTATTCTTTCAGCCATATATGCAAATTTTACATGTATTTAATTGGTGCACTTGATATGAGCACAGTTATAACCCTTGGGGACAAGAGAAGAACATGACAAGAGAGAATATGCATACTATTATTACAGTTTAATCACCTGACAACCAGACAACCAAAAGAGCTGGACTTTCTTGACCCATCCAAAAAAAAAAAAAAGTGGGATCCAAAATTCTGAGAACACCAGGGAAACTACTGCTATTAAGCATTGCTTTGTATAAAATAGGTTATTTTTCATTACATGTTAGTTAGCAATACATAGATTAGTGAATGAATAACTGGCTAACTAAATTAGCTAATTCATTTAAGAGGGTTTTGAACAAGATGTTTGATGGAAACCAAAACTACTGCTAGAGAAAACACACATTCGTGTGATTGAAATGAGATCAATAAGCATCTCACGCCTCAGCAACAATCAACTCACCACCAGTGAAGGATAAAAATGTGGTCAGCGTCACAAATATACTTATTTGATTACTGGACTAGAATTAGTGAACTTTAAATTAGATCTTGAATTCTAAATTGTCAATGTGGACTCAGTCTCTGTATATGTGTGTAATACAGATTAAACAAACTTCAAACAAATCCCATGCTGTCAAACAAAATGAAATTTGAAGGATAATAGAGTTTGTAATTACATGGACTTTATCATTTTATTACACACCCACTCTGACTCCACATCTAGATTGGCAAATGGATGGTCATTAATAATAATGGAGCTATTTAACCCATGGGTGTTTTACAAGGGGAAAGATGCCGTTTTTCAGTCAAGGGTTGGACACAACCATCAGGTGAAATAAGAGGCCCACTTTTCATTCTCATGAATCAGGGAAAGGCCACTTACTCCAGGCTAGATGCATTTCATCACCAGCTCCACTCCAGCACCACTCTCGTATTTCATCGCTGCTTATGAGTGATTTACACTTTTACTTTTGCCGAGGAGATCTGTATGATTTCATGCTGCTCTTTGCTATTATATATTCATGAAGTCCCAAATGTACAAATGTACAGTGGGATGTAAAGTGTGACATGCATCGCAAAAATAAATTACAACTGGAGGCCAGGGGCATGCAACACTCCAGCAACTGCAATATGTTAAGGAAATTCTGGGTTCCGTGGAGCCATACAACATATTTTCCATATGGAGGTTTTCAGCATCTTTGAGTCCTGCTTTCTGGATTAATATTAATGGTAATAATTTAATACATTTTGCCAAGAAATTAAATTAAATTGGTAGCCAATGCACAATCATGAAAATATATAACTCAACATTTCAAGGAATTTATGTTGACTGCTAATCCATTAAGAATTGCATTATGCAATAATTTCATATTATTAAGTTTAATCAAAATGTAATATACACACAAACCACATACACACATATATTGTATGCACGTGTGTGTGTATATATATATATATATGTGTGTGTGTGTGTGTGTATACATTGAGGAAAATAAGTATTTGAACAAACTGCAATTTTGCAAGTTCTCCCACTTAGAAATCATGGAGAGGTCTGAAATTGTCACCGTAGGTGCATGTCCACTGTGAGAGACATAATCCCCCCAAAAAAATCCAGAAATCACAGACAAAAAAAAATCCAGACAAAAAAAAATCCAGAAATCACAATTTATGATTTTTTTTTTTTTACTATTTATTTGTATGATACAGCTGCAAATAAGTATTTAAACACCTGTATATCAGCTAGAATTCTGACCCTCAAAGACCTGTTAGTCTGCCTTTAAAGCCCTGTTTACACGAGAACGCTCCCGGGTGAAAACGTAAAAATATTTTATCGGATGTGCCTTTTGTTTACACGCGACGGCGTTTTGGGGGCTTAAAAATGCAAAAAAGTGAAACCACCCCCCAGAGTGGAAATCTTTAAAACGCTCCCCCGCCGCGTTCCCGTGTAAAGGGTAAAAACGCAACAGTCTGCTTGACAGTGAAGGTTGTACGCAGGCTCGCGGGCCTGGAGTGCATACTACATTGAATTTCACAGACTTTTGCGTCACCATCTGCACGCGAATTTCACACCCAAAACGCTCGTCTAAATGCAGAATAAAAAGTGATAACGCAACGCCACTTTTGCGTTTTCTCTTCAGAATCGTTTCCGTGTAAACATAGCCTAAAATGTCCATCTCCACTCCATTTATTATCCTAAATTAGATGCACCTGTTTGAGGTTGTTAGCTGCATAAAGACACCTGTCCACAACCAACATGACATCACGACTTTTGCGTAAACATACACGCCACTTTCGAGTCAAGTGGCGTGTTATCTCTACGCATTTTGAGCTATCCGCGTGTATCCGCGTGTATGCGTGTATGTCTATGCCATTAACGTCCGCGGCGTCAAATGTCCAGTCATAAATGCCATTAACCCCAGTGACGGTTAAGTTTAGGGATGGAGTTGAGGTAAGTCATATCTTTTTTTTCACTAGGATGGTAAGGGAACAGTCATAAATGCCATTAACCCCAGTGACGGTTAAGTTTAGGGACAGGGTTGAGGTAAGTCATATATTTATATAACGTTAAGTCAACGGCGTTCATAAACACGCTGAAAAGCGATTATGCGTCGTGATAGCACGCCAAAAATGCAAATACGAATTGGCGTGTCATACACACGCTACTTCATGAGATCAGTCTGCCACAACATACAATCAGTAAGACTCCAACTACTGACATGGCCAAGACCAAAGAGCTGTCCAAAGACACCAGAGACAAAATTGTACTCGTCCACAAGGCTGAAAAGGGCTACGGGGAAATTGCGTCAACTGTTGTGAAAAGGGCTATGGGGAAAAGGTCCACTGTTGGAGCAATCATTAGAAAATGGAAGGAGCTAAACATGACTGTCAGTCTCCCTCGGATTGGGGTTCCTTGCAAGATCTCACCTTGTGGGGTCTCAAAATTGTTACCCTAACTTGCTATTCAGTAATTACTGACTTGATTGAAGACTGAATAGATAAAAATAGAGAGTTGAGGAATTCTATATTTTAATTAAATTGCTGATTGACAAACAGCATGACAGTTTCATCTGGAAGTTATAATTCACTAGTGCACAGCTGAGTTGCTCTAGGGTCCAGCAGAAAAGTTTTTTTTTTTTTTTTTTTTTTGAATAATGGCCCCCTGAATACATAAAGTACACATCCCACCATCTGTTAGTCGGCAGTTAAAAAAAACTTCAGGGCTTCATGTGCAGTTTCCTGTATTTGAATAAAAATCTGGCACAGAAGATTTCTCCTCATGAAAAAGAGCATCTTACAAAGGGAAGCATCCGCTTTACGCTTGGCAAATGTTCAGGCTTGTATCTTCTCAATTCGCTAGTTGTTTATAATCTTTCACACCTGCACAACAGACATCGCTTACAGCACGAGCATATTCACAGTGAGAGTGCTGTCATACAGATACATTAATCACAACAACAGTGACCTGTCTTTGTTACTGAGGAGACTTGAAAGTATTTTTCTTTTTAATTACACAATTATTATGTTTGCTTATACATTGCATTCACAAAAAATGTTTGTAAAAGTATTAAGGCTAATACGTTTTTGCTAAATAGTCTGAAATTATTTAATATATTTAAATTTTTAAAACTGAATCTAATTGCCTCAATCCTTATGAAATGAAAACCGATGTGGCAATATGAAGATGTGATATATTGCACAATCTGTCGAGTAAAAAATATGTCTGTCCTCTTAAAAGGGTAGAGTCGACTGACGGCATCTCAACAGATTTTTAATTAAGGTGCATTTTTCATAGTGCCGCTATAAAAAAAATGTCCTTTCATCAATAGCAGTCAGAATCATTAACTAACTTCTTTTGCAAAAAACATTTCAGCATGCATAAAAGTGTTACTATCATGCTAATGTTGATAAATTGGGATTATGCTAAATGAATGAATGTGCTTTCGTTCGAGGAAAAAGTCGAAAAATTAGTAGAAACACTGTAAAGTTCTTATATGGCTAAGACAAAAAAAAATATTTTGTCTTTTTTATGGTTGTCAAATGTTAGTCGAACGTTAATGTGATGAATTACACCTGTGGTGAGTCTGCAATAGGACACATGTGTGAACTTTACCCGAACCGACTTCATACATCATCTAAAAATCATCTTGGGACCACTTAGTTTAAAGTATAGCTCTGAATTTTTTAACCCATATGGTTTTATATTTATCCAAGGAATGTTAGTGTGCAACTACAGTTGAATATCATAACATTTAATATCTATAAGAACAACATTCGTTTGAGTAAATGATCATTTTTAAAGTATATCACTTTGCCAAAAAGACCACCATCCGTAAATATATCATTCAAGTCCCATTTTTTTGGGAGAAATTAATACTTGAATACTTTATTTAATATATTTTAATATTTTTAATTATAATAATTATTTAATTTTGGTTTATACAAAAACATTAAGCAGCATACAACATAATTCAACATTTAACATAATTAAATTAAAACATAATGACAACGAGAAATGTTCTTGAGCAGCAAATCAACATATTAGAAAGATTTCTGGAGGATCATGTGACACTGAGGACTGGACTAATGATGCTGAAAATTCAGCTTTGCCATCACAGGAATACATTTAATTTTAAAATATATCACCATAGAAACAAATAAATTAAATAAATTCAGCCTTGGTGAGCAAAAGAGACTTCTTTCAAAATCTTACAGACCCCAAACTTATACACTATCAAACTTCAAGTCTACTTCCTCTTTTCTTTATTCACATACGCCTCTCCATCTCACCTCACTCTCTTCTCTATCCATGCTGTGTTTGACCCAATGCAACTGAAAGTAATTGCGGGCAGAAAACAACATTTAATGATTACTTCATCCCCGAGTCTTGAGGAGAGGGAAGTCACAGGCAGGTAATTTCAACAAAAGAGGGAGACCTTTTTTTCTCCTGACACACCATTTTCAGACAACAAAGAATATTATTGACTTGCTGAGATTAAAACAGCAAAACAAATAACAGAACAAAATCAGGGACAAAGTGACCACAGAAAGAGGTTGTCCCCTGAACACGGCGGGTCAAACTCTCTCCACTGTCTTTTCTTTTGTTAGCGTTGATTAAAAACAAGCAGGGGATAACATTTCCCATTTGGTGTCTGATCTGTAAATAACAATAAGTAAATGTTCATGCTGCCACTCACACACTCGAAGAATAAGACGCTGGTGTCCTATCTTTCCAAACATCCCTCTATCCATGTGTTGTTTAAAGTTGGGAATGTGAGGTAAAGGAAATTGAAGGTCTTTTTTTTTTTGAGGATACAAGATTGGCTACGCTCTACTCCTCTATAGCTACTTGACTTTTTCCCCCCTCTCCTGTGGCAGTGATGGTCTTGATTGTCTGGTGTTCATTATGTCTGGTGTGGTTCTACCTCTCTTCTCCTCTCGTGTTCAGACCTCTCCTCCATTAGGAAGACAAGAGGAGGGGGTGTTAGCATCAACACAATCAGCACTGCCCAAACACACAGCATGGGCTGAATAGAAGAGAGGCACAAACACCATAACAATCAGCAATCAGCACTGATCATGATAATAACATAGAGAGTGCTACAAGATCCATGCTGCGCTCTCCCTCCCTGCCAGGAGGACTTATTGTGTACATGGGCTAGTGTGTGAATAGACACAATAAATTTTACCGATATTTTAAATGTAAAAAAAAACACAAATCCCCCAAAATAAATGGTGAAAGTTCCAATGATGGCTGTTTATGTATTTTAACACCCTATGATAAACTAGATTGAGGTTAAAATAAATCAACCAACCAACCAACCAACCTCAAAAAAGAAAACAAAAGAAAAAGGCACCCCTTATCATCATAAATGCTTCAAAAACATTGTAAATTGTATTAATATTCTTAAGAAATATGTTAATGTTGAAGTAGTAGTTAAAATGTCACTTTCACAATGAAACAGTCAAGTCCGTAACGGTGTGCGGGGCGAAACGGTGAAAGATAAACGCACAGTAAAAGGAGGACTGGGAAGTACACAATGAAGCAAGACGACTCTAAACACGAAAACGAAGTTACCCAAGCGACTCAAATAAAAGATAAAAGTCGCCAATATGTATTTGGCAACGCTGGCAAAAATGACCAACTTTTTTACGCCTACTGTTGGCATACGTACCTTCACTTGACACTCTGAGATTCTGTGTATGATATGACAGTTTTTTTTTTTCTTTTTTTTTTTTTCCGGTCAGCGCAGTCTCATCCCAAGACTGATGACGTCTTGGGACGTCTTTTGACCATACGTCAACATCCGCCGTTTTAGGGTACCCGGTTAGATGACGTTATCGGATCCTAAGCCTACCCCAGACCTAAACCTACCCCCTACCCCGTCACCTAACTGACGTTAAAGGTAAAGCATCAGTTTTATGACGTCCCAGGATCGTCATGTAACTGACATCTCTCGTCATGTAACTGACGTCTCATCCCGCAGTCTCATTTTTTTCCGGTCAGCGCAGTCTCGTCCCATAACTGATGACGTCTTGGGACGTCTTTTGACCATACGTCAACATCTGCCGTTTTAGGGTACCCGGTTAGATGACGTTATCGGATCCTAAGCCTACCCCAGACCTAAACCTACCCCCTACCCCGTCACCTAACTGACGTTAAAGGTAAAGCGTCAGTTTTATGACGTCCCAGGATCGTCATGTAACTGACATTAAAGGGTACCCTAAAACGGCGGATGTTGACGTATGATCAAAAGACGTCCCAAGACGTCATTTATATTGGGATGAGACTGTGTTAAAACGGTAAAATGCTCATGAAGACTCTCAGAGGGGCTCTAGAGAGAAAGTTAATTCATTTATGTCCTCATATAGTGAGGTGGCAGAGGCTGAAAACACAGCAAGCGTCTTTACCTGGTAAATGAAACCAGCACATCGGCGCCATTCGTTTTTCACAGAGATATGCAGAACATGTAAGATTCATTTTTAAATAGTATTTTTGGGGTGTAATATAATGATTCAATTTAACTAACTAACTAACTGACCTGCTTTTTACTTGGATTCTGAAATTCCGTCCGCGTTTTCCGCATAGCAGAAATTATAGGGCCCTGTTTGCTGTAGGTTGATTCAGAAACCCTGAGTTTCCCTGAAACCCTTCTCCTCCCCCAGCTCCACCTGCCTAGATCTACTACTGGATTTACATATGTCTATTTATCCAGCAGCAGCAGCATATAAAACATGCTCACTCCAGTGTGTTTGTGTATCTATTACCAATAGCAAGTCCACAGTAACAGCAGCAATAATCAACAACAATGTAGCAGATCTAGTCCGGCAAGAGCAAATACATTAACGCTGCTATATAAAGAGTATAATGCATAATGCGCTTCAAGAATTTATCTTATTTATGGGAAGATAAAACAGTCCAGTAATGTACCTCCATTCTGGACAAAAGCAAAGTAAAAGGCCGAATTTACATATGTGCAGAAATCTCAAAGTGATGTGAAATGTTTAATGGGCAACACTTTTTGAAATGTAAAAGGAAGGAAACAATTTCTTTGGGGTAAAATATCCGCCTTGTATATAGAGCTTGTGCTCTTATGAAGAGATAACAAAGATGGATGAAGCAATATGTGTGAGAGATTACAGAAAGCTTTGGAGGTAAGGGCACAGACAGAGCCATGCACTGCCTACTCGAAAACTCAGGCCCCATTCATATCAGTTTGTAAAGCTGAGATGTTCTCCATGGTGACTGATACTCAGTTACGATTGGTAGTCCTCAACATACGTTTTTAAGGCTTGCCAAGAACATCTGCAGATAGGCCTTAAGCTATTGGGTATTCTGTCAGGGCTATTTTTGATGTGTTTACCACAATGCAATGGTTCTGTAGGGAAATATGATATCAAATATGAGGAGAATAACAAAAGATCCAAAACTGGTTTAGATGTCAACTTCTTGCCTATTGGTTTTGTGCAGATGTATGGCCTGAACCGCTTTCATACTGCAGCCATAGTAGCATCGTGTACAGGAACACCGGTGGGCTTTTCTTTTTTTTTTTCTTTTCTTTTTTTAAAGACACAATAGTGCATACCTTTAAATAAAGTCCTTTGGGATGGGATGAAATAAACTATGCCTCTGGATCTGCAATATATCTGCTAGTCACTTGTGATTTGTTCGTTTCCCCTCAGCAATATATTTTGGTAACTGCCTCTATGGTCAGGCAGATAGTGAGTACATGGCATCAAAGGTGGACTATCTTTCAAGCCTTTACTGGCAGGACAGAAGGCTAGCTGCCACGCTCACTCCATTGTCTCGCAAAATAAATGTACCTGCAAAAGATGGAATCAGTAACAATGGCGATCCGGAGAAGTGGGGGTGGTTAATTGGCTGTTAGGAATATTTAATAAACAACCTTCAGGGTCTTTTTGTCTCTTTGTGATATATGCCACAGAGTGATGTTCTTTCTATTCGACATCTGATTCAAAGAAGGTCCACGTCCAATTCTCTGAAAAGAGCTAAGAATAACCTGAATGCTGTGAGGGTGTCTGTTTGAGATGTTTTGTACATTTTCCAACATGGAGGAGATGTTGCCTACGTTATTAGGCATACGGTTTCATAACATTGATGGATTTGTGAATTATTTGCCATTGCTGCTGTTCGAAACGGAGAGCTGATGTTTTTTACTTTGTGACAGTAGTCTGCTATTTATTAAAGATGGCCTGGGATACCTCAGGGGGTATGATGATTTCAATAAATCACATTTTAAAAAATGTGCTGTTTTTCGTGCTTAAGCTGCTGTAAAATGTTAGCATTTTTGCTCTCTTGTTCTATGCAAAAGAAAAGAAAATGGTTTGTCTCACTTTGTTGTAAAAAGAATTGCACGCCCATCCCTGCTCTTGACCCAACACTCCTTTAAGTCTTTACACCTGCCTATGCTCGACATGGAATATAAAGTCTTTCGCCATCAGTTTTGGAATATGTGAATATGTTGTGCCTTCATACCTCCATTGTTGTTTTTTTTTTTTTCCCTGTAGTCCATGTTTAAGTCAATAAGGGTCAATTGGCCTGGGAAACTTTCGTAACTTTGAGTAATTTCAGAGTACTTTTTAAATTCATACAATTTACAAACATTTTGTAAACTTCAGGTTTGATAGTTACATGCACGTCAATGAATTCTAATCATTAGTAAATAGGGCGCATGGGCGCACACATTCAAAATTAGCGTAATCCTGCCCATGAATGTGACTAGGCACATTTGTGTACATGAATGCGGTGGGATCTTCTGGACTCCCTTTTTTGTTTTAGCTCCAGTATATTACATAAATGAAAAGAGACTATTTGGCCATATGCCCAAAATTAGTCAATTCTTGCAGACATAATACTGGTGCTCAGAATAATAATACTAAGAAAAAGGAGATGAAAAAAAAACTATGGCTGTTTTTAATCCTTTTTATTTATCAATTAAATTTCAATGAAGTTTGGAAAAGAATGTTATATATAATTGGGTAACTACTTTCGAAAGAGTACTTTTTATGGTAAACGGTGTTCAATTTGCAGTGTCATCAGTTGATTGGATGAAAATGATGGGATGTTTTGCACAACCTTGAGAGCTTTCATGAATCTAAAAATGATGTTAGAAAGTTTTTTTTTTTTTTTTTTTTTTCATGAATGTGGACTAAAGATAAAATGAAGGAAGATCTTAACTTAAAGGCTTCTCAGGTCTCTGTTACTTTTTACATTTTGGTAAAATGTTTGTTTTTTTTCCCATGTTTGCCATTTAAAGTTTAAGCCATTAAACTCATGATGACAACTTATTTAAACAACATATATAAACATATACGTCATAAAACAACATACATGCTTCACAATTTTCAAAGAAATGCTATGTAAGATAAATGAAATGCCACTGTACTGTAAAAAATTAACAATTTATAATTAATAACAATGAATCTGACTTGTGCATATAAATATGAATATATTATGAACAAGTATGAATCAAAATTTCATTGCATTTAAACAATTTAAAAGTGTATCCACTAATAACCTATTAAGCATTATGACTTATAAATGAAAGTTGTTATACTGTAAAGCGCCACCAAACATTAATGTTTCATAACATCACAGCCTTGTTCACAATAAAGCACTATCTTATATAACAGCTGATGTGTTGTGATGAATGTGCTCTATGTATGGCTTCATATGAATATATATTTAGAGTGTCCATACAGTAGACAGTTCCAGCGCTTTTCTTCCAAAGACATGTTTTCCCTCCACTCTTCCCCTACACTACCTGTCAAACGCCTGTCACCGGCACTTCGGCAAGGCCCAGAATATAGAAGAGATGTGTGTGTTAGACCAGCATGCCATTCCTCACAAGTAATCACACATTGTGCAACAAGTATATTATGATCCTTATCTCTAAAATATGCCATTGAATCTTCACAAAGTAACATATTTATTTACCAATACTGCAACTCAAACACTCTCACATATAAATGCACCCTCAAAGCATTTGAGCTCAAATAAATATGTGTACATGAGTATTTACATCTAACTAAATTATGATAATGAGTATTAAAAATGGGAAGGATGTGATTTTTGGTTTTAATGTAAACAGGAAGATCATGTTTCCTAAAAAAAAAAAGTCAACTGTTTAACTAAATCATGTACAGACTCAAAGCTGCCAGGCTTTAAGAGCAGGGAAGATGTTTGATGTTATCGGTTTGTTGTTTAGGTCCGAGGCAATAGGGGAAATGAAGAAAAAAAATGCAATTAGATGTGATGCATGAGCTCTCAGTTTTTGCTGTTTTCTCAAAAGCCATTTCACATGCTTGTGCGCATGAAAAACACAATTATTCCTCTAAAGTTTCTCAGCAGCCTTCTTTGTTTATTTGGAGGATTAACTGAATCGCAGGACAAATGTTAGAACATTTTGACATCGCTTTTAACATTTACCATAATGCCTGTGGTGGTGGAACGAATTTCATGCGCTTTGAAAGGCTAAACCATGAAATATAAATACAGTTGGTTGATCAATACACAACTCAAAAGAGCTGGATATACACATGGGTCTGAAACTCAAAGGAAGCAGACACACCACACGGTTCTGGAAAAAAGACACCAAGTCACGATGAAGGCAGCTCAGAAGGACAAGACTTCCAGAGAGTGTAAGGAATAGAAAGTAGCCACAGGGCTGTGTTCAATAGACAGCCCGAAACCTATTGACCTTATTGCCTTGAGTTTTTTTGTGTCTTGCCTGAGGCAACTGCTATCAAACATTAACACCATACTGGATTGTTCCTCCATCCAGCCTTAGATAAGCCCTGGTCAATTGTCCTGCAGTGCCAGATGACTCCAAAGGAAGCGGAAGGGGGTGTCATGAGGTTCTAGGTATTTTCTTTCCCCCAGATAACCCTTTGTCACATTTTATGGCTGGCATCTCTTACAGCTGTAATGTCAGGACCCATTAGCGTGTCTCGGAGATGGCGTGGAAAGACAGAAACTCCATACTCCAAATGTCATATGCTTTTGTCATCATGTTGTGAAGTCAGGGATGAGGCTTAGCGTCGCCGCTTGTCATCAAAGCCCATTCGGTGGATTCAGCATCTTGCTCTCCGTCTATACCGAAACCGATACCATATGTATGATAATGATGTTTCCTCGTGAAAACCAAGACAAGGTGGCCTATACAATAGTTCTCAAGGAGCAGGCTTTAAGGCAATTCAGGTCGGACGGCAGCCTTTAGAGTATTTTCATTATTTCTTGGGATTTGTGTTTCTGGTTTGAGGACAGAGAGCACAGGCTTTAATTTGGAGCTAAGATTAGTTGCCATTGGTCAGCATGAGAGTTCACAGCACATCACAAACCATAATATTCCAAGGTGATCCCTTCATAATTTCTCACATTCTTTATCCGTGCTCTCCGCTCTAATATTTCATAATTAGGTGAACCCATCAGGTAGACAATTTCATTTTCAATTAAAACTCTTCGCCCCTCATGACCTTGAGCGTTACGGGAACGCTGCATATAGACCGGTGCTTAGTATGGACCGGTTCAGGCACCATTTAAAAATACTTTTTAATTTAGGTTGAACCCCTCAACATCTAATCAGAATGCTTGTTCACCTTCACGGAGACTGGGAGGTAAATTAAGGTGGACAGAGTAGTATGTTGACATGATTTCTGAAAAAATGTTAACATGACTTGGCTTCGAGCTGTATGGATGGACTTGGCAGTTTGAATTCAGCCACATATTGTAAATCATAGCCTGAAAAGAGCTCTATATAAACCTTTTGTGCTGTGTGTGCAGCATACAGAATGTACATAGTTTAATGTACATGTACAGGTCTATACGTAAAAATATTGTAGTCTGCAAATTACCTTTATAAGTAGTTTTTTGATGACTATTGCATAAAATATAATCAAATATATCATTTGTACTTTATTTGTTTATTTTTTTTTTTTTTTTGCTCTTTATCAATTAAATTAACAAGTTAATTTAAGGGCAGTGCTCTATAGTGCACATTAGGTTGGGTTCAAATGGTGAAAAATACCACATGGTGAGGTGGCACAACAATTTAGACCCGTACAGTCTTGCCATTGTGGCCTATAGCATGGTTTAGACGTGAATATTATTTTGCATAATGCCACAAACAGATAATATATAACTGGTGTGCAATCAAAGAATCCATGAACTCAATGTGGTGCCAATCAGCTGAATGTTTATTCAGCAAGCTCCTGCTTTTCATTTGGAAATCAGCAGAGATGTCGCAGTGAGTCATCAGTCAATTGCTCTGAGCTGATAGAAGAAGTTGATTTCTGATGATTCCCACTCACCCTACATGTGCCGAATACGCTGTCAGGGATTGCTGGAGCCACATCCAAAAATAGTCTATTATGGGCACTAAAACAGTCAGCCTTCATGGGCCAACAAACTGTGAAAACCTGAGCTCTGTACATCAACAGAGAAATGCAAAACTATACAGAGAAAATGGCCAGGTAATTAAAAAAATACTTTAGTTACTGTTAATTAAAGTCACATATTTAATATCTAAAAAAAAATATATTAGAACGTTGTATTACAAACTATTTTTTATTTACTATATTATGACTAGATTAGGATTACATTAATTAAATTAAATTAAATTAAAAAGGCTAAAGTAATCATTTTCAAAGTTCGATCAGGTAGAAATATCTCCTTAAAGTGTACAATTTTAGCTTTTTTTTAGTGATGACATAATATGATCTTATTTCTTTTAAATTTAAATGAGTGAAAACTAATTCCATCATTTATAGATGTTGATTCCATGAAGATATGAAAACACAGAATTGCAACATATTACTAATCTCTAGTCTCTTCTACAGCAATTGTATCACACAGAAAGAACAAATGACAAAATGGGACTATCTAACTGAAGTAATTGACTATCTGAAAATCCTTACCTTACCACCTTCAATCAATACAACACTCATAGATAAGAGTTTTCATTTTCGATTCCCCAGCTCAGCAATAACATGAAATGAAGTGGTTGCAAACAGATAGTGACATTAATTTTGCACAACCCTTTTCTGTGGTCACAACGTCCATCCAGACATGGTCTAGCATATTCCATACCGAGCACTAAATTATCGTAATTCGTTTTTATTGTACGCAAGGATTACGTAATCAAATATGTTTGCCATTAAGAGCACAGCTCTCCTCTGCAGCGGTTTTAAAATGGGGAGCTGTATACATGCTACCAAGATGAATTCATTGAGTTTGACATTTTTACTCCTTCCTGCCTATTTCCCCTTTCCTCCGCTGCATCATCAGAGTCTTAAACCTGCTACGGCTGGTTCATGACCAGAATAATGGACTGAAATCACTAGCTGAAAGCACAAATGATCATTTCTGTGGAAATGTGTTAATGTGAATTCATGTGAAATATAGCAGTGCAAAGTCATAATAGACATTTTGCACCCTAGAAATGTCAAGAACAAAGACGACAGGAATGACAAAACATGGATTCTCAGTGGAGGTGCACAATATTGAATATTCCTTCCAGTTTTTTTTTTTTTTTTTTTTTTTTTTTTTTTATTGGATATGTCTCGTCTTAGACTGTCTGGAAATGAACTCTGGGTAACTAGCACGGAAATGCCAAACAGTGTAGATAGAAAGAAAGAGAGAGAGAGGGGAAGGAAAAGAAAGAAACGAAGGGTTCCCCTATTTAAGATTGAACCTCAACCCTTGAACCTTGTCTTGTTTCAGTTCTTTATTCAGATGGAGGCAGAATTGTTCATCCCCACACGGTTCTGCTTGACTTGTGTAGGTTGACTAAAGCCTATCCATCTCTCTGGCAAGCTGCAAACTAATTTACTAATTTGCTTGTGGCTGACCTGGGTCATTTTTATTTATGATCCATTAGCGAAATATATTCAGACATCAAACCCCACATTAAGGGAATGATGGAGAATTACATAGCCAAGTAGTGGAGAAAGCCCAAACGTTTGAAGGAGGAAGGCATGTTGACAGGCACCCTTTAAAGTTAAAAGCACAGACAGAGTGATTTGAAACAGGGCCGGCTGGCAGGAGTGCACAGGGAGAGGAGCTCGTAGGTCTCATTTATAAACTGGACTGCGTTTCATACAAGGCACAGTAAAGTAGGACAATTACCATTTATAGTGGTTGCACGCCCTTTGCAGTTTTTTTTTTCCCTTGCCTTTTTATATGAAAAATACTATACATTTTGCTATTGCCTAACATATTGAGTGAGGGGACACCGGTGAGCTGGTGTTTGGGCTATTGAACTTTTGTAAATGGGCGCAGATTGCTCCAATGCTTCAAGTGTCAGCTCCTTATAAGATGAGAGCAAAGTAAAGTAAAGTCATTAAAAAGCGCTCCAACAAGAGTTTCATCTTCATTTATATCGAATGCTGCAGTTGATGTTTTAAGTGATGGCCGAAATCTGTGTCTGCACCGTGTTGTTCTTCGCTGATTTATGGAGCATCTGTTATATCATCAATCATTGCACCCAGCAGTTAATGAAAATAAAACTGACAAATAATGCACAAACAAAAATTAACCTCCATATCTGCGGATTGGCCAGTCGTGGAGAATGAACCCCACGTAAAAGGCTCACTGGGGCTGACGGAGAACAGATTTGGATGGAAGGTCACTGGAAGAAAAATCGTGGGCCCCGTCTTAACTATAAATAGAAAGTAAACCATAGCCGGCAGCTATGAAGCAGCGTGAACACACATTATTAATTTTACTGAATATTTTAGTAGCATGTCGGTCTCTTTTTGAGGAGCTAAAGAAGCTTCTGAAGTGAATCATTCTCGAATTTTCTTACTGCCTGCTTGTGTCAACACAACTTCGTGTGAGGTGTTGCTTGCTGTCTGCAAAGCTGTGATAAGTGTCTTATTCCAAATGAATAGCAATTCACCACAGCGGTCTGTGTACATACATTCACTTCAAATTGTTAATTAATTCATGTCCTCTTCTATTTGCCTTTGATGTTTTTTTTCCTCCATTTTGAATGAGAATCCAAAATGAGGTGAACAATAGACGAGTGTGCTGGCTTTCTCTCTCGCGCGGGGTTGCATATTTATAGATGTGTCATGCAGAAATGAAATAAAGCAAATCAATACATTTTTTTTTCTTTTTTAAAGGGAAAAGAAATTCCTGAGAATATCACTATTTGGACTCAATGTTTGCCAGGGCCATATATACACAAGAATAGGAAAGACCGTAACTAGTTTCCACTGGGCTGAATGTTACCCATGATGGGCTTATTCTCATCACCATATACAAAAAAAAGCTATTATACATTACTACTGTTCCAGTTTGGGGGCGGGTTGTAGTGCATCACACAACAGTGGGGTGCATGTTGTCATACTATATAGGTTCAGTTCCCAATTAAGGATGCTTTTACACTTGCAGTTAAGTTCGAAACAGGGCACGATTTGCATGACAAAATGGAGCGTGACTGGGTACCAAACCCAAGACTACATTTAGGAGGTGATGATCACCAGCAGTGAATCACCCTGTAGCCCAAGACTGGCTGCTAGCAATCCTTTGGCCAGCATTCTCGCCAAAATTGTCCACTGGCCTTTGTCCATCATCATACTGATTGGCTTCATCCCCTCTCCACCAATAAGCTGGTGTGTGGTGGGCGTTTTGGCACACTATGGCTGGAGTCGCATCATCCAGGTGGATGCTGCACATTGCTGGTGGTAAGCACTTTGATACATTATTAAAAACAAACAGAGTGAGCGTGTATGTGTGCGTGCGTGTCATTTAATAGGGATTTGAACTAGCTGTGTGAAACCAAAAATACAAAACCAAATGTATTTTACTCCAGTGATGCAAAGCAAAATTTACAGCATCATTACTCCATTCTTAAGTGATCCTTTAGAAATCATTCTGATTTGCTGCTCAAGAAACATTTAATATCATTGTCAATGTTGAAAACAGTTGAGTTGCTTAACATTTTTGTTACACCGTATTTTAGGATTAGAATTGGGGTTTGGTTGAGGATTAGTTGTATCATGTAATTATGCAGGATTTATAGTTATTACTACAGTAACTACATGCAACTTGTAACAAGGATACTGTAAAATAAAGTGTTTAACAAACACTTTTGGGAGTTGGATACTTCTTTTCAGGATTATTTGATGAATATAAAGTTCAAAAGAATTTATTAAAACTAGATATCTCTTGTAAAACAATACATGTCTTTCAGTTTGCTGTCACTTTTTATCAACATAATGCATCTTTTCTGATAAAAGTATGCATTTTCTTTACAAAAAACTTACTGACCCACTGACCCCAAACTATATGGTGTAGTAGCTGCTGTCCGATACGCTAGCCTAACAAGGATGCGGGCTCTCTCCTCTTCGCAGCATGTGAAAGGCGAAGGCCTGTTGATACTGTGCTTGAAGCTCTTTGATCAGTGCGTAGCTATTCCCCGCCCTGCTGAGTCCCTCTAGCCAGTTCTCAGTTTGATCAATGAAGATGAGTTTCTCTCCCTAATGAAATCCGCACTGGATCATGGGTTTGTCAATGACCACCACGAAAGGTCAGGCCATAAAGAGGCTGTTTCCCTCCTGGAGAAAAAGCATTGCCTGTAACGAGTTTACATTATTTTCCATGAAATCTGACACCGGAAAGTCTATGACAAGTTCTACCTTCAGTTTTAATTAGGTAAATAACTGAATAAAGACTGGGTTAGAAAATCATAGGCTAATTGAATTTGACCTCTGAACTGGTTAGTTTATTACCACCTGTGTCAAAACACAGCAAGGCTCGACTGTCACTCGCGAACACACAGTGGGTCAGGTCATACACAAGAGAAACGAACAGCAATTATGAATCCATATTTATCTCTGATTTTGAATGTACACATTCTCTTGCTCGCTCTCCTCATTTGTCCATCGTTTTTGCACACCATTGAAAAGCAATTAAATGCTGACCTATGGAATGCACGTCTTACATTAAAATGTGTTTTTCCCATTCCTTTTTTGTGTCTTTGTGTCTCAAGTGGGTTTCTTCATCTAACCCAATACAAAGATGGCATGATCAATTACTACCACAAAGCCTAATTAAATGTACATTCATAAGCTCACACCTCATGTTTCCAACATCTCACAACTCAAGATTTTTTCAATGGATTTTTTCTTAAGGATCGCATGCACATGCACCTTGTATCTTATCACTAACCGCTCACAATCCACCATTACCTGATGCTAAATGCATTCAAATAGTGCTGCTTAGTATTTAAATTAGGCAAATAGTGCAAAATGCCTATGCAAATGAGGCTGATTATAGAATGTGCTGTATTCACAACGTGATGGCACAATTAACAGTGATATTAAAGGGATGCAGTGATATGGAAATTTGGCTGAGACTGATAAAAATATTTTGAAGTTGATAGCCAATACATTGACAGCTATTATGGCCTTTGAGATTGACTACTAAAAAAATATCTAACCTTATAAGTTGAGATCTCTTTTTGCTACAAATAACAGGGGACCTGTTACTACAACTTAAATAAATGCATGGTTGCAAGTTAAAAAATATACAATTTATTGTTTTAATTAAACCTTTTCAGTTGCCAACATAATTTTGTAGAGTTCTTTTGACAAGAATTTTGATCATTACGTCAACTTAATAGCGTGTGTAATTTAAACTCAAATTGCTGCGTTAATTGGCGTTATAAAAAATAGCTTATAGTAACTTATGAAATTGTCTTGATAACTTTGGAAATTCATTAAAGTGGATTTCTAGTTCCCCACCATGCTTTTCATAGGACTTGATAATAAGAATAAATGTAGAATTTTTCATTTGTTTTTAGTGAAAGGAAAGACCCGTTTGTGTTTAATGCTGTTACATTTGACATTTAAAAGAGTTTCTGTAATGTTGAAGTTTGTGTGGTTGCCATGACAGGGCTCTGGACTAACTTTTTTCACTAGGAGAACAGTGGCCCCCACCTAAAAATTTTAGGTGCACAACCAGAAAATGTAGGCGCACACACTGTAAATCAACATACTAACCAAATATTCACATTTATACTAATTAAATTTCCAGCGTATTACTAATACATACTTTGATAATAGATGCAGAAATTACAATCCCTTTGCTCTGATTCAACGTTACAACCTCTTGTCTTCTAAAAGCAACCGGCAGTGGTGTTGCTTTTTGATTTATTAACATGTCACTGCATACTCTATGCTTGAGGCTAAGATTGTGTTTAGAGGGATACTTCACCTCTGGAAAGATGAATGTTTATTTAAAATGGGTCATTTATGTAGAAGATTTATGAATTTATTTTTGAATTTGGAGCTTTCTAGACTGAGAAAAGCCAGAAAATATATATTTTTTGGCTTATGTGGATGAAAGACAACAACTCCCAGAATGCACTTGCTTTGCTGCCCTAGGAGGCCACACCTACCGGTAACAGAGCACATTAGTTAGACAACATATATAGGCTACTAGTGAGTCTAACCAGCTGAATTCTCGGAGCCAGTCTTCACGAAAATTGTGTGTTTGGCCTTTTTTTTTTTTTTTGCCACAAAAACCTCTCACTCTAAATCATCTTCCGACTGTGACACTGTACTAGCTGCAACGTTTCAAGTTGCTCACTGTTTAGTTTGTATCACGGTTTTAGGTTCATGATTTCGGTATGATTCAGTATGTGCTTAAGTTCAGGGAAAAATACAACTATAAAAGAAAAGAAAATATGAAAAAATAATCTAACCACAAGCAAAAACACAAATACATAAAACAAAGCAAAGATACTAATAAAATAAACAATGCGTCTCAGGTAGGTCTAACATTAGTTGTAAGGTACAGAAATTTAATTAAATAATCAAATGTAAAATAACACATAAAGTTACAAAAGATATTCAATTCAGAGCTGATTCAGATGGCCTACGTGATACTGTGAGTGTCTATCTTTGTGTTTACAAAGAGTAATCATTTTGTTCATTTTTTTTTATTTATTTATTTTTTGATTAGCACTGTTGTAATGTTTTATTTGGGAAGCCAGCAAGTGAATTTAACTGGCACACTAGCCGCAGGTTGGAAGAACGAGTCAATAGTTCGCTTGTTAGGTTATCTCTGTCTCCTTCCCACAGACGTTTAAACGCGCGTATGATTATCGACCCTCTCCCTCCACACATTAGCCACTTACAGTGGCCGTTCCCTATTCTTCTCACACTCATTGGCCTGCCACACATTCCGGATTCATTGATAAGCCCCTTCCACGTTTAATGTGTAAACATAAATAAATAAATACTGGTCGGACATATGCGACAGGATGTATAATTCAGCCATACACTCTCAAATTTTTGTCGCAAAATGAGACCATTTGGTCACAGTCTGGAGCCCTGCATGAAGAGTAGATAGATACATGAAGATAAACTCTACATTTACTCTATTAGCAATCACTGTGCTAATGGCAGTGACAAGTAATATCTTTCTTGTTTATTAAATATAAATGTTAAATAAGTTTGTGCTTTACTGAATAGCTGTTGCTTTGAACTGAAATAGATACGATTAATTGGTTCCAGGGCTACAACTTTGTTAGTTGGAGTGACTTGTTTTTTTTGGAGTAACTTAAAAAATTCTGTTTATGCTACAAATTAAGTTCCTCTAACTCAATGTAGCTTGTTGGTTGATCATAAATTCATTCAAAGTTGTTAACTCAAAGAAATGAATGCAAACTTTTGTTTATTTGTTTGTCGAGCCAACAGTTTATATTTTAGAGTGAGTTTTCTGCTTTTAATTTTAAAATAACTTCAGAAAACAATATTTTCTAACGCACAATCATTTAACAAAATCTATGGCTTCTTTGAAGTACTAGAATAAATAGTAGAATAATTTTACCCATTTGCTATAGGAACGTAATTTTATGAGCAGGGATGTAGTGGAGGCTAAACTCACGTAAACGCCGTTTACGCACCTCCCAAATTTGGAAATAGCGTTTACCCACCTCCAAAGTGCGTTTATCCACCTATCAATTGTGTTTATCCACCTCAAAATATCCTGGATGTATTTCCTAAGACATTTTAAATTAAGCTTGTGTCGTTTTAGTTTCATATTGTTCATTAATATTAGTTTCATAGGTTGAAAAACCTAAGACGAACTCTTTCATATTGCGCTGCATTACTGTCAGTGTTTACTATTAATTAGTAATTAGTAATTACTGACGGTAAGGTTGCACTGTTGACCCTCGCGCAGCCTCTCGAGCAGAAATCTACACAAATGAGCGCACAACACACTCAGTTAACAATAGGCTACTGCCTATAAAAATCTAAATAGAGTTTTTATAATTCTGACATGTTAAACAACCTAAATTATTTTTCCTGAACACCATCACGATCACGATAGAAAATGTGACATTGATTTCCTACAACAGTTCAATAAACAGTAAAAAATTAAATCACTTACATTTTAGATGCAATATTGGCTGTTTTTGTTCTGTTTCAGCAGCGAAAATAGTTCCAAAAAATAATCACAGCAGAACCACGGCGCATCTCATCTCACACGTGTTTTCAATACTGAATGATTAAGCATTTTGAACGAATCGAGTCAAAGATTCAATGAGCCATTCATAAACATTGGTCTCATTCTTGAATGATCAGCCGTTTGAACGAATCGTTTGAATGAATGAATCAATGACTCACTCATTAAGACGGTCGCCTACCACCACCTACTGGCGATTTAGTGTTATATGTTTAAAAGTAGTATCATTCTTTCCAAGTTTCTTATGTAAATTTAAATAAATTTCATAACATTATTTTATGCAATTGTTATTTTTCAGTGTAAATGATTTAATTTGATCAGCCCCTAGGGTAACAGCCCATAGTGTCTTATTATTCGAAATAATTGAATTTATTGATCAAATTTAAGAATTTAAAATGAAGCATACATTTACTAAAATTGGGTGAGGGGATGCCCTTTAAAGGTGCAGATATTAATATAATGTGATTTAAATATCAAAGCTGATTGAACACCGATGAAAATATTGTTTCAGAAAAAAATAACACACCCAAAATAAAAATAAAAAATCCGGACAAGCAACTTTTTTACTTAGACAAATTAATGGCAGATTTACTTGTCCAAAGGACAGGCGTATTAAAAGGGTTAATGTCGAGGCCTCCCTATAGCAATGTTATCAGGATACACATACACCGGTAGACAGTGGCCCACCTTACCTGGTGACCACGTCGTGGTCCACCAGAATTTATAGTTTACCCACCTCTTTTTTTACCACTACACCTCTGTTTATGAGTATAACAATATGTAGGTCTGGTCAACCATAAATATGTGTGATCCAATTATCGTTGACTGATATAATTACTCATATAAACTGTCTATTACAGCTCTTTTTATTAAAAGAGATGTTTGTAAATATCTTCTATTAATCATTGCCGTTCTCCAATGATAGAGAACAGTGTTACAAGTAGACGCGCTCTCAGCATTTTAAAGAGCTGATTCAGGTGTCTGGACCTGAGCGAATCTCTACAATCACTAATAAAATGTGGTGGTTTGCTACTAGCACTCAGAACCAACCCACTAGGTGGAGAACTACACCATGCCAATTGCGTTAAAAAATAAATATGCAATACCTGACTATATTTCCTTTAGTGAACGATGTGCTAAAACAACATACAGCGTGTGCAAATAAATTACGCCATCAGTGGACATGATTCATTCTCGGCAAATTGTCCCCTGAGGCAAGAGCAAAGGAAATATTTCTAAAAAAAAAACTTGCTGAAAAAATCTTCCTATAACATCCATGAGCACAGGCCAGGAGTATTTCTTCTCCCGTTGGCATTTTTGATTCTCTCAACATTAATATTTGATGACTATAGGAAAGAAATATTACAACACACAGGGAACAAAAAGGAAGCACCTCTCACTACCAAAGCTAGGTATCAGTAAGGAAGTGTCAAGAAATAACCTACACACTGGAACAGACACAGGAGGTGTTGTATACTGAATGTTCTTCCCCAGAACCATGATTTCTAATGCAATGTTCCTTCATTACAGTAAGATATCTCCCCTACTTAGAACAGCTGGCACATTGTGTAAGGAATCATTTTGCACATCCAAGAAAAGCCTCAAACTGTTAACACATTGATGCTGCTCAACACATCAGAAAAGCTCCAGGCCAATGCAGCCAGCAGTGCCTCATCACATCCTATGACCTTTCAACACACTCTAAAGAACTCTAGATCTCGGCGAGTTTCAAAAGCATTGACAACCCGGTGTGTGGTTTATGCAGTAATAGGCTCCCAATTGGATGAAGCATTCATCGCTGGAGAGTGGAAGGCAGACTCGTGGTCTCGTGTTAATGTAAGATTTTGTATCTGCTGGAAAAGAGAAAAGACGAAAAACGAAATCTGCTTTCCGCATTCAGACGAAACCAAAAGCTTTTGATCAATAAAAGACTTGAAGTACAGTCAACATGGATCATTCTTTATTATAAAGTGACCAAACAAGTAATCATCACAATCACATAGAGGGGATTCGGTCCTGCATTGAATTCATAACGTCTTAAGTTTGTTCAGCTTCTTTTCTCTCCCTCTCTTATGTTGAACTGCATCCATCCTTTTTCTTGTTGGCCAGAAGAGGGCAGATGAAATCCCTAAATAGAAGATGCAATGCCTTGAATGATTACCACAGGCACTGCTTTGAGCAAAATCCTACCCGTTTTTTAATGATGTAGCGACAGAGAGGACGTTGTATCTTCAAAACCTGAATACACAACCCCATAGCCACCATTTAAAAGAATACAGTCAAAAGCCCCTGCTTAATTACAGTGCAGGGGGGGACGAAATCAAGAATGATTCCTGAAAACATGCCGTGTGCCCCACAGATGGTAATTTATACGTGCCAGTGAAATAGCACATCACTGCTCCCCTTTGGAAAGTAATTACCTGATAATTATGTGCTATTTCACTTGTGACAATGCATAGATTATGTGGATGTGCCCACATGTTATCCGTCACATGGTCCGTGAGATGGATAAGAGTGTCATTCAATAATGGGAGGACAGGCTCTCCTGTGACAGGTGAAAAAGGTGGCATAAAGCTGTGAGGTTGTAAGACATCCATTTAAAGTGCTGTGTAGGTTACACTACACAGGGCTGTTTGTTTCTCCCCCGATCACTGTGGGCCGGCTCCACCACGCTCTAGTGCTGGATGTGACAGCGTGGCCCATGGATGGACCTGGATTAATGGTTTGTGACAGCTTCGCCAGCCAGAATATGAAGTGACATCTTGCTGCCATTATGTAAGTGGAAACAGCTGTTATTTCAGGAGAGGTTTCGCCTGGTTTCGGTCTTCACCGAGCGGGGGAACCGAGTTCACATCCCTCACCCAAGACAAAATATCAATATGAATTAACATGAATAATTCTCTATATCTTAAAACCTTAAAATAATTCGGTAACACTTTACTTTGATGCTCCCTTTTGAACATTCTCTTGAAGTAACTTTGCAATTACATGTCAACTGACTCTCATTAGAGTATTAGTTGACTGTCTGCTTAATCTCTGCTAACCCTTTATTGTGATGCTCCTCCAACAGACAATCTACTGACTAAGTAACTTTGCAACAACGTGTCGACTTATTCTAACCCTAACTCTACCAGTAGGCTGCTAATACTCTACTAATACTCTAATGAGATTTAGTAGACATGTAGGTGCAATATTTATAGACAACAGAATGTGTTCAAGGCACCATCAAAATAAAGTGAAACCAATAATTCAATTAAATACATAAATAAAGTAAAAATAAATACTATTAATAATTAATTTTATTATTAATTTTATTACTAAATACACAGTACACATACTACACTATACTGTTCAAAATATATAGGGCCAGTAAGATTTATTTGAAATAAATCACTACTTTTATTCAGAAAGGACATATAAATTGAATTGACAGTTAAAAAAGTATAATGTAACAAAAGAAGTCCATTTAGAATGTTGTTCAAAAATTAAGCTGTTTTCAAGAATGATGATAATAATAAATGTTGGATCATGTTGGATCAAATTCAGCTTTGCCATCACAGGTATAAATTACATTAAACTGCAAATCAGTTCTTTTAAATTGAAATCTTATTTCACAATATTACTGTTTTCATTGTGTTTTCCATTAATAAAACAAAACAAGTATACATTTTAAAAGTATACATTTACTTTATCTGTTTACTGTTATATTATGTATACTGTACAAAACAATACAGGTAAGAAAAGTTACAAATTAAGGAATAAAAAAAAATGTAAATGGAAATATTTAAACCTTAACAGCTTTAATGCATCATAAGCATGTTTCCTAGATTATGAAATTATACCCCATTAGAAAAGAAAAGTGTGGCTCTTCTGGCATTGTTTGGATGTTTTAGACAAAATTCTGCACATCTTCCTCCAGACACACTGCTATGCCTCTATAAGACAAAGGACAACAAAACGTAGGAAAGGCTGCCTGATAATTACTCTTTCTCAGTATAAGTACATGTGCTTTGTGCACCGACTTCTATGACACAATTAATTGTCTTTATAAGGGATTCAGTGACTGCGAGGACAAACAGAGGCAGTGCAAAATTATACCAGAGTGGTGTCTGCAATTAGATACGCCATCTTTCCTCGCAATTCACGTGCGCAGAGCAGCTTTGATGCGAAACAATCAGAATTAGATGCTCTATTGTGATGCTTTCATGTTTTGACGGTAAATGTACATGGCAAAAAGAAGAAGAAAAAACACCCTCTTACCCAAATAAAGACAATAGGCTTTTTTGCATCTTATTGCAATGTGTATTACAAGGGCTTTACGTCTATTGTATTTGGGTCATTCATGTGAGGAGAATTGAAAGCTTGTGTGAGGAGTCACAAATTCCTATTTTTAGTGAGGATGAACAACTGAGAGCAGTAATGATCACTCTCCATTCAAGCCTTTGCTTTTGTTCTCTCAAACAGCGTTCAGGGGAATGAGTGAGCTTCATCAGTGTGCTTGTTGCATTGTACTATTGTATAAAGCAATCTGGCAGTGAGGAGGAATCAGAGCTCTCTAAGGCACACCAACACATGCACGCTCAAGCACACAAACTCATAAAACCCAAATCCTACGCGGAAATACATGCGTGGACATGTAAACGCAATGTAGCATATCTTAGGCAACGGACTGAAAGCGTACAAGACAAACCCAGCGATGGGAGTCTGCTGAAGTCGATGAATGATTTTTTTTTTTTTTTTTTTTTTTTTTTAGCAGGACTCTGTAATACTGTTTGCATCCTAGAGTTCAGTGTCCTTGCTTAGGATTCAGCAGATGGAACCATGGGATGGAGGTTATCAGGCATCTCATCTCCCCCTGGACTGTAATTCAGTGGTGACAATGTGCTATGGACCCTAAAGGCTGGCCATCTGCTGAAGTTTTCCCTTTCCTAAGGTGAGAAAGACAGACCTCAACCTGGAAGTTCCAAAACACATGCTTAGTCACACGCTCGCATGAACACACACACACACACACACACATAAAAAAATATCAATGGATGGATTGACCTTGGACTATTAAAACTGCCAACTACTATATTGGACATAACTTTAGACAGACAAGTTTAATACAAAATTGTATCAGAATAGTCTCACGCTAACATGACAGACATTCAAACAGAGAGATCAGTGATTGCATATCACAAATCAATTGTAAGACAATAGATGAAATGTGCTTTTGTGTTGTCTTGTAATTTTAAATAAGCAGTTGTTCCATAACTGATTGTGCACTATAATTGTTGTAAATAAATTAACATTTTTGTTTATAATTAAAAAGGAGTCTGAAAATTAGCAGTTCATTGTCAATAATGACAGAATGCTAATTGACTATAACTACTAATTAACTACCAACAGAGGTACCAGTAATATTGGTCCTGGATCAAAAGCAAAACAAGTGGTATTACCCACTCCTACAAAAAAGCAAAGAAAAAAAAAGCTGAATTTTCTGAAAACGAAAACTCGACACCCTGAGGGGGTTCTTAAAACCTTCAAAAATGTAATGAAATCTGACATTGGTTGTGCCCGGCTAAGAGTGTCAGATGACAGAAACTCTGCAATGTTTGGACAAGATTAATTGCACCAATTGAGAAAATAGCAGGGTATTTGTAGGACTGAAACATTTGCTGTGAAACAGATACCAATCAGGAAGCCATTAGACTGCTAAAAGGACAACAAACGTCACACGAAAGAAAGAAAGAAAGAAAGAAAGAAAGAAAGAAAGAAAGAAAGAAAGAAAGAAAGAAAGAAAGAAAGAAAGAAAGAAAGAAAGAAAGAAAGAAAGAAAGAAAGAAAGAAAGAAAGAAAGAAAGAAAGAAAGAAAGAAAGAAAGAAAGAAAGAAAGGCAAGAGTCAGATTTCCTGATGCTAACCTCGACGAAGACAGGAAGTCATCACTCTCTATAGTCTATTGGCAGAGAGATTCATCTCACCTATGACTCACTGTCTCCAGGTATTCCGCTTCATCTCAGACCTAATTTTGGGATGGATTTGTCATAGTTTGAAGCTCACTTGAATTGGATGTATAAAAAATGGTGTGCTGTGGTGTTCTCCTGTAGAGGTAATACAGCAATAGACAAGAAAATCTTGCACCGCCAGGTAATAACGTGACAAAATAGTCAGATGAAAATAATCTAAGCAGAAGTAGAAATCACTCGTGCTAAATAACATTCAGACTACAGTTTCGCCTGCAGCGCAGTTGATTGATTTCAATTGATAAAGTCGCTTCCTGGTTTTTGTTCTACACCATAATGTTGCATTTGTGCTCTGTCTCGCCATCCTTCATCGTTTCACTCGGAAGTAATCACAGCAATGGCACACAAACTACAACAGTGTCTTCGAGAGGCATGCCTTTGTGACAAAACTAGACTTCACACCATCATAAACTGAAGCAAGTGACAATGAGAGCAAACATGAACAATGATTTGGGGTCAAGGAATGCATAAAGAGCTCAACTTTGTGGTGCGCTTCAAACTAAAGCTAAATATACATCAGTAGACTGCAGCTGTTTTTGATGATACACGTTTTTGATGATACATGAGGTATGCACCCGTTTTCTGTTCTCTGGAAAAACAGAGACAGAGTAAACGTTGTTTACAAATACAGACTGACAAGTCGGATATTGTTGCATTCTTTTTTTTCCTTCAAGTCAAAGACGGGCAGTGACATTTAACATGCAATAAATGAATAAAAATAACCCAAGAAATGACCAAAAGGCCTCATATGTGGATGATTATATGATCTTCACTGACACAGAAAAAATAACTGGACACACTATTGTGCGTTTTCCTCCCATTACCGCTTAATATGTCAAAAGTGCAGTAAAATAACCATCTGAATAAATTGCAAAAAAGCCCAGACAGAATAATGGGGTGAGGCTATCATAATGCCATTGATAACGAAATAAACATAATGTCAAGCCAACCACAGTCATTTACCCTAGGCTTAGTAAACACAACCTTGGAGGAACATGGATAAAATAATTAGGTGTCTGACAAACCCTGTCAATGTTACACTGTGGGAAAGTTATTTTAGTCCCTCTCAAATAAATAATGATATATCAACAACCAAAAGAGTTCCCTTTTAAAACACGTTTACAACATTGTTTCGCTGTTGCCTGACATGTGCACCTGAATCTTCACTCAGTGTGCGTCTGCCTTTGCCTTCTATTTTCATGCAGGATGAGGCGCATAAAATCCACAGAAATCAGAGCCCTTGAAATGGCCTGTGGCTTCATAAAACAAGCTGAAGGTGGAGGCAGGCACAACGCTGGCTTCCTCCATTAATATCAGAAACAGACACCGGCAGAATGGCATGCATTCCCAAGCAAGACAATTAAACACTCATGACTTATGAAAAGACGGAATGGAGTCTTTCCTACACAGACAGGCAGCTTGAAGTGAAACACAATTACATTTATGTCTGTCTGTCAATTTATTCATCATTTTAATGGATAAATGGCCATCCATTAGTCTGTGATATCATCATGGAAAGTCCAATCTGAGGAACTGCAATTGCTTTGGGAGATAACGTAAGCGTAACAAAAGGAAAAATCCATGTATCCGCAATCTCTTCGGAATATTTTAACCAATCAGATACTTTATCAGGCTTTATTCAACTGTGAGGTTATGAATCGTCTGGAAAGGATGGACACACTTTGTATTTCTGAATGCAAAAACAACATTCCGAGTAAATTGTGCTGACAAAGAACAAAGCGTTCAAACTTTGAAAACCCCTCACATGCTGAGAGGCACACGCTGTAATTTTTTATTAAGAATTCACACAAGTTCTGTAATTAGTGTGTGAATGACAACAGTCAACTCAGTAAGCCCTAATGCAATCACTGAAATGTCATTTTTGAGTCAAGACACTACAAACATAATCTTCAGATAATAATGTTTTAGGTGTTTTATTTGTTAAACAGCACAGTTGGGGCAATTATGTGTGATTAACCTCCATTAGTGGTGAAAAAAATAAAATAAAAAGTTGTCGAAAGAACCAGGGCCGGAGTGGGGCCACTCTTCAGCCCGGGAGTTTCAGCCCCAAGACCGGCCCACATTTTCCACTGTAGAAAATGTTTCCACTGGATAGTTCACTTTGAAATTCATTTTTTTATGTTTTAGCTTTTACCTCAATGGCATCCAAGATGGAGCTGTCTTTGTTTCCACGGTATTTTCCATTTTAATATTTTTAGGTCAAACCGTTCTTGTCTGTCAGTCATATAATGGAGTTTTATGGGCTTCACCCTGGGTCCACCTCAAAGTGCATGCACAGAGAAGTCCAAATTAAACATGATTTACTGACTCGTAAATGTAAGTACACATTTATGGCCTAAGACTCGAAACGAGCGGTTTGTGTGAGACAACGAACAGTATTTATATTGTTTTTACCTCTTGTAACCACGGCTACGTCCAAGTGACCTGAAGGCACGGGCGCATCGGTCTGCGCATTCGTCGAAAAGCAGCGGAAGTGATCTCTCGCACATGTACGTCACTCATTGAGTTTACACAGAGATTTCAGATTATATAAACATATTTAGATATACAGGAAATCACAATGGAAGACGATTTCGATATTTAGATCTTCACTGCGAAAAGTAAAACTTCCGAAATCTCAGAAAAAGCGATCACTTCCGGCGCATCCGCAGACCGAAACGCCCGTGCCTTTAGATCACTTGGACATGGCTGTGGTTACACGAGGTAAAAACGATATAAATACTGTTCGATTTCTCACACAAACCGCTCATTTCGTGTCTCAACCCATCAATTTATACTTACATTTACGAGTCATTAAATCATGTTTAATTTGGACTTCTCTGTGCATGCTCTTTCCGGTGGAACCAGGGTGAACCCCATAAAACTCTATTATAAGACTGACAGACAAGAATGGTTCAACTTAAAAATATCAAAACTGAAAATACTGTGGAAACAAAGACACCTGCATCGTGGGTGCCCTTGAGGTAAGCTAAAACATATTACTAGGACCCTTTTTATAAGACCCTTATTCATCGTCTGGTGTCGTTTAAAGCCATTTGAAGCTGCACTGAAACTCTCATTTGGACCTTGAACCGTTTGGTTCCCACTGAAGTCAATTATATGGGGAAAATCCTGGAATGTTTTCATCAAAAACCTTAATTTCTTTTCGACTGAAAAAAGAAAGACATTGACATCTTGGATGACATGAGGGTGAGTAAATTATCAGCAAAAGTTGAAGGTAGATTCCACATTTAAACCCCCCTGGCCAGCATCATTCAATGGTTTTGGTTTCTTTTTTCTTTTTTTTTTCTTTTTTTTTTCTTTTAAACGGTGGCATCAATACGCTAATGCTTTCACAGCACATTCTTTAGGACCGAACTGAATGCATTGTTTCAGTTCAGCTGGGTGATGCAATCAGATAATGCAGCAATATATCACTGACATCACAGCTATCAAAGCAATGCATTTGGCAGGTTATACTCCAATCAATCATGTCAGGAAGGCGTTGTGGAAAGCCTGCTTAAGCCCAGCAAGTGTAGGTGTGCAGGAGAACATTATAAAAGGCAAGGATCAGAGCGTGTGCATGCCAAGCAACAGTCAAAACTTGGTTGCGGTACAGAACAGCTAAGGTCATTGAACAAGCCCAGCAATTTTCTTGATAGGCTTTTAAAGCCATGCTCAATCTACCTGAACAATTTTCTGATAACTTCTCTGATGTGAGGTAAATTGCTGTGCGAAAAAAAGGCTGTTTGGAGACATTTGTGTCCATGGATGAATTAATAATGATGGTGTTTGTATGTCGATGATGGCTTGAAATAATGCGATGTACTAACACAACATACATTTTTATTGCTGTTGTGCTTGTTAAACAGAAGCAGAAAAGAAGATGAAGGCGACAAAGAACAAAAGTGGAAACTTAGAGCAAAGAATCTGCTCCTTATTTTCAAAGAACATTTGTGGGCTGTCTCACACAACGGCACCATTAATACTTACAAATATCGATGCCCCATGGGTCCTTCTAGTTATTTCTCAGCTCCTCTGTGTATACCTTTAATTAATTCATTTAATCTTGTTTAAAAAAAAACTACTGGCCTCTACAATTGTAAGTTTTGGTGTGAATTTGGCTGTCTTTATTTTGGCCGCATGCAGAGCTTGGTGCTTTAATGATGAAAGGAGAATGGCTTCAAAGAGATTAGCTCATCAGTTGATGCCAATAGACGAACAATACGGCACCATATTTCTGCTCGGGCATTGTGCATCTGAATACTGAGCTTTCTGTAATTTGATTATATTGGACCTTCTATTTCAGTCCTTTGAGTAGGGAAGACAAAGACTTGGACAAAGACATCTATAATGTGAATATCAGTGAAAATTCATTGCAAAATATAGGTTTCTTAATTAGTCATTTTGTTTTGCTTTTCAGTAAAAATGGAGGATTAAAACGGCTTAAGTTGTTAAGATTTGATTTTAAAGAATCCATCCTGAGTTACGTTTATTATTCTTACAAATTATTTCTTGTTTTAAGAGTAAATCAAACATTCAATGAGGTGTAGGCATAATACAAGAAAAACTTTTTTTTTTTGCTTCAGTTGTTAAGATTTGATTTAAGATAATATATCATTATTCATATTCTTTTTGAAAAAAACAAACAAAACATGTTCTTTTAGTTTAAAACATGAAAAACCCATTTACTAATTTGTTAGGACGTTACCTGAGAAACAAAGTTACTTAAAGGGTCATTCCATTTCTGGAAAGATGAATTTGTATTTAAAATGGGTAATTTATGTAGAAGAAATGTGAAATTATTTTTGAATTTGCAGCTTTCTAGACTGAGAAAAGCCAGAAAATGTATTTTTGGCTTATGTGGATAAAAGACAACAACTCCCAGAATGCACTTGCTTCGCTGCCCTAGGAGGCCACGCCTACCGGTAATAGTGCAGTAGTTAAACAACAAGTCTAGGCGAGTCAAGTGAGTCTCCGTGGTGAGTCTGCCCAAAAATGTGTTTCGAGATCACCCAAAATGTCTGGGATTCGGCTGTTGCGTTCTACAGTCGCCATTCATCATGTTTACTGTGGCGAGCAGGACGAGTGAGGGCCGTGTGGAGAATGACGCGAGACCGGTGGCATGATTACAGATGAGCGAACCCTGTGAGACGTAAGCTACCGGTCTTGTATCTCTCATGGAGTAGAGTTTTCTTAGCAATGTTAAAACGTACATCAACCGCTGGCAGCACTTCACATCACTTTTTTAGCTTTCATGTAAACACTAAATTCAGATTCACCAATCAGAATGAATTCAGTTATATTGAAACAAAAGCTGTACATGTAAACAATGCATGGCGACTGCAAAAGCTAAATCACGGACATCGACGGCTGGACATGTCCGAGAAAAAGAGGACGGTAACCCCTAAAGCTACTACTTGGCTTTCTCCACAGAACAAGAGCCAGCTAGCTTAGCTTCCAAAAAAATATGGTTGACACTATGTGTAATCCCAATCCTCCATAATGCGTCCGTCTGCGTATTCAGTACCTTCATCCATATTTTCAAAAAAGTTTTTGCCGATGAAATCAAACGCACTGGCACTGATCTGTGATTGGTCTGTTGCCGCATTAGGCCCAACCCCCTATGGGCGGGTTTGAACAGGTGGGGACTAATGCGTGTAGTCTTTACTAAAATCCCCCCCTCTTACACTTCCTCCTACAATGACGTAAAATTACGATTTTTTCGTCATTGTTGGAGGAAGTGAAAAAGGTAAATAGCAGATTTCTCTCGTCTCAGGGGAAAATGAGAGTGTTGCACGACTATTCAATAGTATGACTGGGTTTCTAACAATGGAAAGCTTAATGCAAAAGGGTGGAGTGTCCCTTTAAGATATTATATTGTGATTTCAGAAAATACAGTTTGAATTAAGTTTGTTTTGCTTATCAATCTATCAAATTGCATGTTCTTGTTTTGAGAATAGATCTCCGCAAATAAAACTCTGTGAAGATTGTGCAAAAACACGAGAAAAAACTTTGCCAGTTAAGTGAGAAAACAAAGTTTGATAAAAAAAAAAATTTGTTCTGAAAACAAGTCTCGTCGTCTTACATAACTGTGCATCTTAAGTAAACTTATCTTGTTTACAGGATGTTTAGATTTACATGAAAACCAGACAAACATACTGATTAACAACGTTTGCAGTTATGATCTGTTTGAAACCGAAAATGAAGAAAAATGCCTTGAGGAAATTGGTGGAAAAAGATAATAATAACAATAGTAAAGACTAAATAATTAAAACTGAATGCTCCAACCTTAAGACATGTTGTGTTGGACCAGCTCACTGCGATGGATGAACTGCTCTGGAGGGTCAGCAGGGAGCAGCATGACGTATGATTTTTTAGACACAAAGTGTAGCTGGGACCCTCGTTCCGCACAACCCCTCTCTGAACTCGTGTCTCTGAGCTTGTTAAAAAGGCCCAGTCATGTGGTGTGTTATTTTAACGGCTGTTCCCATAGATTGGCCTCAGTGGCATCATGAAAGCCCATAACGGCAGATTCATCACTCTCATTGTTCACAGAGGGCATGATGGCACGATACGAGCGCCTTGTAGGTGTGCTAAAGTCACTCGTGATGAAATCTGTCAACACAACGGATGTCTCGTCTCAATCCACTGCCGTGTGCCTTTTATCTCCCGTAGGACTAGATGAAACTGCGTTGGCCTTTGGCAGTCTTTAGAAATTACTAGCGAGAGCTGACATTTGATTTGTGCAATAGCCATGCTGTGCTCAACCAGAACTATAACTAATCAGTGAATGATGGCATCAAAACTACAATGACACATAATGCTGATATACAACGACAGTAGTATAGTGTGCGACTTTTTCACTGTGCCATTTCTTTTATGTCCTCTTTTAACAATCAGGTGGTCATTAGCATTTGACGAGAATTATGCATGAGGTTCAACCCTCGGGACGATTGCGCGCCATAATTCGCTGTGACTGAAATTTCTTCCGAGGAACGGCATCTACAAATCTTAACCACCAAAATTAAGTGTGTGTTTTCCCTGGGAAAATGCATGAAAAGCAACTAAAATGAAATGGATCAATGTGTCATAGGCATCTATTTCTTCAAGCGAGGCATTTGTATCATTTCTGAGGTAATATATATTCCATCAATATATAAAAATGGATATTGTCACCGTGTAGCCTAACTATTTTATATGCAGAACTCCATAGGGAATAGGGAAATATGCTTCCTTATATGCCAAAAATGAATGCTGACTGCATTTTCATCTGATTTTGTAGGACTGTAAGTGATATCAAGTTTCAATATAGAACAAATTGTCTTTTATAAGTGCAGATGCAATGCATCCATACTAATAAAGCTGAGACCCACATCTTAGAATGCTCATTTTATTAGACGCGACAGAGTTCGAAATGGATTTCTTTGAAAAGCTACCTTCAAATCTATGCAAAAGGATCACATTTCTTAAGCATGCAAGTAGAAGTCATTTGCGAAATTATAAAAAAAAAAAAAACGATTAATTTTAACCCCTTCAGAATCACAACAGGCCCACATTGATTTGATCTCTATTATATAAAGAAAAAGAAAGAAGAAAAAAATCATGCTTGGCTGCCACTTTCGGTGACCTTTTCATTATGTCTAAATGTCGAGTGGAATCAAAATAGGAATCATGATGACATCATAGCACGGATGAAGTCTTATTTTTTCCCCTGTCTCTAGACGTCATGTTCAAAGGCAAGCCAAAACCCATGTAAGAAGTTTTGTCTCCACACAATTTCTAATCTTGACAGGTGGAGGATTCGGAAAATGGATTGAGTCTGGATTTGGAAGGGAGGTGTGTCAGGCTGTCTCATTCTATTTTTTTCCCCCCTCTCAGCTCTGCACCAATTTCATATTGATGAGCTCGGCACCAACTCAAATTGCATGTCTTCTTTAAACATTTAACCAGCAAAGCGAGCGACCATACTCTTTACGAAAATCCTGCTCAAATCCAAATGCAAATCCCATTGCGATGAATAGATCACAGAGAAATGATTTCACAAGCAGCATACAAAGAATCATCACTTTTAAGATTGCTACACATACTTTGAGCGGAGTTTGAGAATGTTTCATAAAGTTGATTATATCACTTCTTTGCAAGCGGCCTCTTTACAATACGAGCCTTTGAACGTGTTTTAATATTGTGTGGATGAAAAGGATCATCATCACTTTGCAAAATCAAAAAATGTACTCTTTTCTGTGCGATACTCAAGGGAGGCATACATTCAGTCAACAATTATCCTATACTCTTGCCCTATTACAACCCTGTATTGACTTATCCATGGAAACGACACAGAACGAATCAGTTTCTCTCTCTGTAAAACTGGTTTCAGTGAATTATTGGTGTTGTTGCCTATGGTGACATGTAATTCAAAAAACTTTGCCTTAATTTTCTAGAGATGTGACAGCTAAAGGCTCTGTAAATCTTCAGCTTTACGTACATTGTCGGCTTTTTTGAAATATTTAAAAACATTTCTTTTTTTACGCTCTTTGTTTGGTATTTACTGGGTCAGTATGTTTTTAAAAATGCTTTTGAAAGAAGTCTCTTGTGCTCACTTCATTTATTTAATAAAAAATACAGCATTAATAATATTGTTAAGATTTAAAACAACTCTTTTTTTGTTTGAATATATTTAAAAATACAATTAAGTTTCTGCATCCTAGCCAATTTTATGCATCCTAGCCCAATTAAAAAAATACAATAATACAAATCTTACTGACCACAAAATTCTGAAGTTTATAATTACATAAATATAGCCATTCTTGTAATATCTATTCAATGACTGGTTCATCAGCCATAACAATGAATAAATTAAAAATCTTCATTTGGGGGGTTTTCCTCAGCAAATACTGATACATGCAATTAACTGTGATTAATATGATTAATTAAACCACGTATTATAATAAAGTAATGGATTTGATTAACATTTTTTTAATTGACTGACATCCCTACTATTTGCATACCAATGCAAGACAGTTTAATCACGTACGCAACTTTCTGAGATGTTTGCATTTACAAATCTAAGCTGCATTTAAGAGCTTAGAATGGAAAGAGATACGAAAACCCATGCGTCCTCTGTGCCAGTCAATCCCATCGTCTTGAATGCCCTGAAAGGACACAGCTTAGAAGAGATAATCAAGGAATATATAAAGAAATCTTTTCTGCCCCAAGCCGACCATGGTTCTTTTGCAAATTCATCTTCAGCCTTCAGACAGACTTAGCATTATATCTTAAACTCTTCAAGAGATAACCCCATAAAGTGAATGGGGCAGATATGTTTTACTAAACTATTTAATAAACCACACAATTGTTTTTTTTAAATGAAAAATACAGTAATCCAGTGTCATGTGACTCAGTGTCTACACTGGACTGCACTGTAAGCAATAACCGTGTAACAAGCCTATAAATGAACACTATATTTGGGTGCGTTATTGCTTTGCTATTCCAAAGTATCTCCACATGATTGAACATGGGTAGTTCGAGCCCAGAAACAGAAACTGCATTTATTGGCAGACAGGTAATCGCTCTAATGGGCTATTTCAAGACGATTAAGAGTAATTTTTTTGTGTGTTTTATACTTATTGGAAAAAGAAAGCAAGGGAACTAACCCAGAGTAGTGCATAAATAATTTTGAAGCGTAAATCACTTCCTTTCATGAAATCCGGACATATTTAAAGAAGAGAGGGTTGGAAGCTTTGCATTTCTGCAGCAAGGAGCCTAGAATACCCAGAACTATTATAAAAGGCGGCAATCGCACACCTAATGTATTTGAGGGCAATCCACTTGAGATGGGCTAAATGCCACGCTTGATGCTATATCTTAACTTAATGCTTTGCCAATATTTATTCGCCGCCGTGATGATCGTGAGGTTCTGTAGCCGTGTGTGTGGTCTTCAGCCTCCTTTAAGTATCGGCTCTCCTGTGGCACATATGTCAATTTGTCTGGTGATTTATGATGTTGACTAACTGAGCTGGTATCACCTAACTCATTCGGAGAGAGGCTGTACGGGATACTTGGCAGGCGTCCACTTTGTAATGGGAAAAGCAGTAGGCAAGCATAACCCTCATGAGGCAGCCAGGAAAGATGAGAAAATAAGTGGGTCAAGCGCTAGGCACAAGGGCACGAGGATGGAACAGGACCTATGAAATCAATGCCGCTTTCTTCAAGAGTTGCTTTTATGGGATATCGAACACTGCAAAACGTGTAGCAGAGCGGCGGCTGACAGGGAACAGGTGATATCCTTTGATATTTAGCTTTTATTCTTTCATCCTCCGGTGATGGCTGTCATTTAAACACATAACTACCGACAAGGTTCATATTGTCTCCCCCGCCACGCTGTTCTTCCCCAGCTTTTGAGCGTGAGGAGTAATCACGGATTCTCTCTGTGTGTAGACTTTGGCGCCACCAGGAACAAAGCTGTGCGTTAGGAGTATCCTGTGATATCCAAAGCACTTTCACACAAAATTCTCGCTCTGTTTAATGACACCACGGCGAAGGAACATTTGTGGCTTTAATGGAAAACATTTCCCGAGACAAACCCCATTGCCAAAACGACTCTGTTGTGTATTCTGCACGGATACCTGAGGTGTCCGGCGAACAGCGAATCTCTCACCTCGCTGACAAGATGTCACTGTTTCAAACAGAAGAACCACATCAGAGACGCAGCATGCTTCTCCCTCGACTTGAAATCATTTATTTATTGCATTCTCGCCATGGGCATATTGCCACTGCTACTCTCAACCCTAAATGTACTGTACTTGTAGCAGTGCCTTAAACATTTCACCGCTTACTACAGGTGTGTTTTCTCAAAGATAAGCCATTTTGCTTTAGGTTAACCTTGTTATCTAACTTACATTGCAATGTTAGGTTTATCTTGAGTTAGCACTTCCTTTGGTGCCTTAAGGTCTCCCACAGGCAAAAGAGAGGATGTCTGGCGCATCAACTGCTTTCTCATTACACTACTTTTTTAGTAACAATATAACACAATAAAGGCTAAGGTAAATTGTAGGGCATTTTTAAGCCTAATGCACAACCTATCAATGGAATGGAACAGAGGTGTTCAGAAACGCTCAGAGGGAATTAAATATAGGAGATTTATCTAAACGTGTGCGATACTTTATAGACTGGCTAGATATGAGAAGTTTCTGATGCAAGCAACAACGCCACAGGGGAATTTGCTGTGAATGAATTATGTGTGCCCAAATTTCAAACATTTTATTGCCAATGGCACAAATATGGTCGTCTAGCAAAGGATTCTTTTCCTACAAAATAAAGGGACTATGTACCGCACACAAATTTGGTTTGTCGGTATATACATTTTAACGTTTTTGAAAGAAGTCTCTTGCGATTACTAAGACTGCATGGGCCCTATTTTAACGATCTGAAACGCAAGTGTCAAAGCGCATGACGCAAGTAACTTTGTGGGCGGGTCCCTGCGCTGTTGCTATTTTCCCGGCGGGATAAATGCCTCTTGCGCCTGGCGCAAATCTAAAAGAGGTTGGTCTGAAGTAGCTTCATTATTCATAGGTGTGGTTTGGGCGTAACGTGAAATAAACCAATCCGAGCGCCATCCAACATACCCTTTAAGAACAGGTGCGCATGTTGCATGACGGATTGTTATTATAACGGCGGGTTTACCAGGCGCGCGCCAGGAGCGTTCACAGCCGATGAGACCGACGTTCTTGTCAGGACAGTGAAAGACAGAAGTGACGTTGTATAGGGATGGGAGAAACTCTTGCACATCAGCGTCGGTTAAACATTATAGCCTATACGTATGTTTCTTGCCACTATTGGGCAAACAGGTCTGATCCTTAGTACTACAATAGCCTTAAGAAATGGGTATTTCAGTTTTTTCATCTTCATGTAAACCACAATGATTTCCATCATGTGTTAATATTTTTCCTTGTTATAATGTATGATTTGCAAAAATAAAAACTACTGCATCTATGAGAGAATCAGTATATGCGCGTTGTGTAGGCCTACCCGCTATATTATGGCCAAGCATGCGCGCTTAAAATAGCATTATGAACAACGCGCAACGCGCCACTGACTTTAGACCAGGTTTTTTATGGTCAGTGGCGCAATTGTGTTCTGGAAGTGTAAAATAGCACCAGGGAATGTTTGCGCCGAAACACGCCTCCTTTTTGCGCCGATCCGCCCAGGGAGCGCAAGTTCATTTCCTAGTTTACCGACGTGCGTCTGTGGAGGGGAAAATCCCGCTTTGCGAGCGTGCAAAATAGGAATGAGACATGCGTTTGTGTATAAAGTCATTTGCGCCGGGTGCAAGATAGGGCCCCATTTGTTTTTTTTATCAAAAAATACAATCAAAACGACAATATTTGTAAATATTATTATATTTTATAATTTTTCCCTGTGATATCAGTATTCCAGTCTGGAGTGCAATATTATCTTTCAGAAATCATTCTAATCTGCCGATTTTCTGCCCAAGAAACATTTCTAATTATTATCAATATTAAAAAAAAAGGTGTGTGCTGATTAACATTTTCTGTCTATTGTTTTTCAGTATGCTTTGATGAACAAAAAGTACAAAAGAACAGCATTTATTTGAAATAAAAATCTTGAATACCATTATAAACACCTTTACTGTCACATTTGATCAAATTAATCAATCCTTGCAGAATAAAATATGTCAAAATATGCATACCCATTTATTTATGTATATAATGAGTGTTATATTATAAGGACAATATGCTTCCAAAATTGTAATAATTTGTTTTTTATTTTGCCATTGTACTTATACGTGATTCAACATACAGTATCTGATATACAGTATATTGATCTGATATTAAGTTAAAACCTGAAATTGCGGATGCCAATAGAAAACCAGTCTTTTGAAAGCAGAATGAATCAGTAATAAATGTAAAACTGTAAATGTAAAACACTAGAACTCTTCAATGGGCCCCCGAGCATGACACCAGTTTGAAACCCATGCACATAAAGAATGACACAAATCACAATACAGCACAATTGGGCAAACCATATATGTGCCACAATTGTTAAGTCAATTTGCCCCTATTTGTCTGATTGCCAATTCAAGTTCTGTATGATTTTCCAATCATGACTATGCTGATGTAATCCATTGAAGAAATCATAGCAATTATAGCTTTAATATTGTGTGTGAAATTAGACTAGAGACACTGCTTCTCAAGGCCATATGGGATGCAGCACAGCTAGAGGTCCGTCTGTCGTAAAGATACGAGATGAAAGCATCCAGCAAATATAGAAAATGGGAAAATCTAATTTCTATATATCTACGGTTAACCAACTGAGAGCAATAGAAGAGCAATTGTAGAACGTAACAGCAGAAAGCAGCAGAAAAAAAGGATAAAACTGCTAGAAGGAGACGGCTTCCAAGCCCTCTTGCATGATTTTAGTAAATGGTTTAATTTGATATAAATCATCGTCGAGCTAGATGGGGGAATATCTCATTTACAAATTGTGTCCTCATTTGTTAGTGGCACGGCACCTCAATTACCCGCCAAGCAGCTTTTTATTTATTCATGCGCACAAAGTCATGTATTCATGAGGATTAAGCAGAGACTCTCACAGAGACTGGCAGCCACAGACAGCATATTTTAACAGAAGGGGAAAATCTGACACAGAGTAGATGGGGGGGAATGGAGGACCCATGGCTTTGTGCATTTGTAGGTCAGTGCTTGGTCAGTTTCCCAAACAGCTCCGTTCTGAGAAATCATCCTCAGAAAGAAAAGACTTGGGGCACAAACCTAAAAGTATAGATCGTTGAAAAATACAAATTCAGACATACTTTACCCACCCTTATGTTGTCTCAGCCTTTCTTACCATGAATCCACAGGACGATTTTTTTTAATTAAAGTGAACGTGAATGGGGACTGAGTGTTTCAGGCTCCAAATGGCAATAAATAAGTGTTTCTTAAATTAAAAAACAAAACAAAACACTATTTAAGCGATGTAATTAATATGTTTTCATTTATTTTATTTTATTTATAGTACAACAAATGCAAAGTGGTACTTACGGCATTGTTACATTTTCTGAAGCCATACATTAAGTTTGTATGAGAAACAGGCAGAATTTTTTTGTTATTTTTCAACAACTTACATTTATGAGAGAATAGCATATGATTTGTGAATTAATCATTCGTTTGAGTCTGTTAATGTTTAACACCTGGAGAGGAAGATCCTCATTGAAAAACAGCTATTTTATGACTTCATAAGACTTAGAGTACATAAGTCAACTGGACATTTATTTGGTCTTTTTATGACACTTTTGCATTCTTTTTAAAGCTTGAAAGCTCCAGTCTCCATTCACTGTCAATGCAAGGGAAAGAATGAAGTTGAGTAATTGATGACAGCATTCTCATTTTTGGCTGAACTGAGAATAAATCTGGTCATGTGGATTTAAATAAAGACAAGATGTACTTTATCCAAATAGGGATGGATCCCTGCTATGCCAGTCTAATGAATTCCCACTGTATTGTACATGCACAGAAGAGGGGGAGGTGATGTTGTGACATTGTGTAGGAGAATACGGAGAGTGAATTGGTGTAGCTATTTGTGTGACTGATTTTTATAATAAACCACATGACCGCATTAAAACATACAGTGCAGCGTGAAATGCGCCACAGGACAAACACTCATTCTGTTACTTGAAAGCAAGGAACACCAGAAATCTCCATTTGTCTTCCTGGCTCGCACTCCTCATCAGGAAATCCTGGTTGTTGTTTTATTTTTTTTTCTTCTCCAGCCTGTACTCAAACCCACATTGGACACATTTATCAGGATTCAGCAACACCATTATGACAGGCCTTATCAAATTATCTGCCGGCACAACTGGCTGTGAGTGAAGAATTAGAAACACTAACTTCACTGAGGAATGCAATTTGCTTGGGTATAGCGTGTCGAATGCTCGCGAGTGTGGCGCGGGGCCCAGTGAAGCGTTAACAGAATGGTCGCTGCATCCTGATTGGCTGTCTGTTGGGACAGATGTCCTCATGTCGACTTGAGAGGTGGATGTCCCTGCAAGCCATGACAGATGCTCCGAAAGGTAAAACAGATGGAAGTGGCTCGGGGAGCGTGCGGCTATGGGCAGTTAAGTTGAGGAATAATGCGAATAATCATTCTAAAAAAGCAAAAAAAAAAAAAAAAAGCTGCTCATCACAAAGAAGAAAAGGGGTCCATGTCCATGCATACCCAGACAGCCCGGCAAAGGGACAGACGCAAAACTCCTGAGAATGATTAAATCGTCTCCCGCTGTTCGGCACAGGCAGCTATAATCAGATCCTCTGCTACCCAGTATTTCTCAGACAGGGGAAGAACAGGTGTGCATCATCACACCGGGATCCAAATATGCAAACCAGTTCCCAAGCTCAAGAGTGTTTACTGGTGTTGCTAAGAAATGGAGTGTAAAATGCCAAATTAAATACACCTTGTACACCGTGTTTGCGGAGAATTTTAAATTCCAAACACCTTTGGCATAATGAAATGCCTACTAGCAATCTTAATAGGATGATTAGTCACAGGACAGGCCAGTTCGAAAAACGTGTGCTTTGATTTAGCGCTAAGCAGAACCATAATGCTGCGTTATGCGTCTTGGCTCGTGACGTCTGTGCCACGGAAGAGGTTACATTACCGATATGAATCGCAGCCGGCTTGTGTTTTTGCTCCTTCAGGTTCTCTCATTATTAACTTATGAAACCCTCTTCACAGGGGAGTTTAAAAATGAGACAGCAATACAGAGCGGGCCCATTTCTCTGAAAATAAGGGCCCAGGCATTCATTGGATAAACACGGGACCTGGTTTATGGGTTCTATGTGCGGGTTGCCATTGGAGACACAGTGTCTCTACAAAGACATGCATAATTAACTGAAACTGTAGAGTGTGGAGGTGTAAAAGAGATCTACGAGCTGAAACGCATCAAGACGTCTATTATCAGTCGAGCATCTCTCGTCATTAGAATGCAAATCTAAAATTTCAAGGACAAAACCCTCATCAACTGGTGCAATAGTCCTCCGCTGTCATCAAGCTGGGCCCTCGCGCCATACATTTGCTCCGTGCAAGAGCCTAATGCTGTGTTTTGCTTTCCCGCGCGTGTGTGTGCCTTAGCATGCCTTGCCTCGTTTGGAGTTGCATTTTTACACTGACAGCAGGTCTGATCATCAATTATTATAGCTCACTGGCTCTAAAATGGGCATATCCCCTGGTGTGACACTTGCATCTTCGACCATGGGCATGAGAGAGAGAGAGAGAGAGAGAGAGAGACAGAGGAGAGTGAGAGAGTTAGCCCAGAAGTGCAGTGCACCCGCATACACAGTGACATCAGGCATCAAAGTGGCAGAGGCGAACGGCCATGCCGCAAGACAACATCTGCCTCCCACTGTGGCCGACTAGTTAAGCCAACTACACAATCAAGGACAGGCTCGGCTCCTCTTTAAAAAAAAACACCGCAGGCCTCCTGTAAAAAAATCAAACTGAAAGTTTCATTATTTTAACAGAAAAAAAAAGAATGTAAAATGCAACAGTAAAACCTTTTAAAGTGGTTTAATATTAGACATTTTAATGCTTTGGAAAATTTTATTAGTTTTTACCTCCAAAGGAAACTGGAACTTTAAATTACTGTAAAATTTACGTTTTGGAAGTTTGTGTGTAAGCAATGAATAAATGATTAATTATAAGTTGGATTTAAATAATGTAGTCTACATGTTATACACATTGTTTAATCATTTTAAGGTACAACAGATTAGTGTTCAAGAAAGTTGGTATATTCGTATTATAATATAGTTATGGGCTATAAAATACGCAGGCACCACATTCATGTACCATACACAATATAAGCAGGCACATAATGAAGTGAAGTTTTATGGCAATTATGGCAAGCCATGCTAGAAATCTCTACATTTAACCCATCCAAGTTGGAGCAACATTAGGAGCAGTGAGTAGTGAACACACACGCCTGGAGCAGTAGATGCAGGTTAGGTGCCTTAGGCCCGATTCACATGTTGCGTCTTTTGCGCGCTCAAGTTCATTATTTCAAATGGAGGCGCGCGTTTTGCGCGTGGTATGCGCGCTCATTATGGAAGCGACGCGGTCGCGGTGCGACGGGCTCGTTTTTTCCATGCGTGTCCGCGCCGCATCGAGATAAAAACATCTCAACTTTTCAGAATGCCGCAAGCGCACCGTAGGTCACGTGACACGAACCAACCAATCAGCTTCCTCGCCACTTTTGTTACCTCAGCAGAAAAAATGGAGGAACAGCTCATCATTGCGTTTTTGTAGTATCGGGTGCACCCAAACACTGCGGCGTTTCTTACTTTAAATAAATCTTGTAACAGTGTTACAGCAAGGGTTTTTCGGTGGTGGAAATCCATTGCTGAAATTTCCTTTATGTAACGGATAGCCCAGCTGATGGTTGCTTAGCAACGACAGACGCCTCAGGAGCGCAACCGCCCTAGCGCATCTTTGGAAAAAGGAGAACGCTTGCGCCTAGCGTTTTCTGCGCGTTTTTAGGCGCGATATGTGAACGGGCCCTTAAGTCGTTGCAGTCGTTATCTGCTGGTATTTAGAATCGAACCTGCAAACATTGGGTTACTAGTCCGACTCTCTAACCTTTAGGCCACAACCACCTTATTTTAAGGTTTAAATTCATTCTCAATAGTAATGCCAATGAGTTGCAATGACTGCTTTTGTAAAAATGTAATTGCATAATTCCATACTGTAGATCTTGATTGAATCATACTGTTTGGACCATAGTAGCACAGTTAATAATGAGACTTAATCAGTGAACACCAATAGAGTCTACCCCCCTTTGAATAGAAAGCAAGAATGTGGTAAAAACAGATTTATATACAGTATCTGGTTCAGCATGGAACATTTTACATGGCGTGACAGATGTTGAACAGCTAAAACCCCTGGGAGTTATGACCGCCTGGAATGAGAGCAAATCAATGCAACCAAGCAGGTGTGCAGAAGAATCAGGGCATAGGGACATTCGTAGCTGGTCGCTTCTCCGGCTAGTGGTGCACTTTGGTGGCCCGCCTCGACGCATAAGCCGCAAAGTGGCAGGGAACTGCTTGACCCTCCTGGTCCTCCGCTGCCTGGAGGTCCCACAGATGTTTGGTAGCAGCAGCATGGCCTGCAAACTTGACCATGGCAAATGTGATGAATGCACCAGTTCTTCTGTGCACAGGCTACGCCTCTGCCAGGCCTTCATGTTCAGTGTCAAGCCCTCAAAATCTCCTGTCATATTTTGTTAGCCCAAACATTTCCTGCCAGGGCAAGTCTAATCCATCCTCTGTGTGTCCCAAATGAAATCCTTTTCCCTCCACTCAGCAAAGCTCCCTGGTTCCCACACTCCATCTGTCTGTGTTACTGGCCCCAAGCTCTTTCTGAAGCCATCCATTTGTTTGAGAATACCAATTTATCAAATAATCAGTGCTAACATTGATCACTGGACCACAGGGTGCCACCAAGTAATCCGGTTCCTGCATGCACACGCACACGCACCTAGATTAGATCCCACTGACCTGTGTGAAGATAAAGGACTGGGAGCTAAAAAGCCATTACTTATTCACATTCGATCGGCCTCATATTTGCTGCGTCTCGCTCCTTTCGTTGATAAATTGGAAATAGAGCAAGCTATGTTTTGCTTTGATATAACAATATCACAATATTTCAATTTAACCATCCTAAATGGACCAGATGCCTTATACTGTAGGTAGATCGAAATGCCCTGGTTTACAGAAGAATTTGCACATTTGATTTCATGAATAAGCAATAGGCAATTTGAACTAATAACAAAATCTAAAATGGCTTCAACGTGTGTCAAAGCTGTGGTTATTAACAAGACTTATAGATGTATAAAAAATGAAATAAAATCAATAGAGTTAGTGTCACCAAAAATACAATCTCTAAGATGCTGAGTCTGTTTAGCTCTAAAAGAACATATTGATGCTGGGTTATTTTGGTCAATAAGCCTATTTGAGGCCCATCTTTATCCTTGGCACTGTCTGCATAAGAAAAATGAGAAAGAGGTGAGGACATGCATTTTAATCAATTCGCTGTGGCATATTTTAGAGACCCACTTCTCTGTGTACACACAATTGTCCTAACATTAGATGCTGGTAATAATCACGACATAATTTGAGTTGAAATAAATACACTTAATTTGGGCTCTTGAAGCAAATGTCCTCAAATTCGGGTTTTATTAGAATTGCGAAAACAAATAAATTACGCGAATAACACTGAAGGTTAAGCTGAATTTTAAAAAATATATATGGTTTTTTTTAGTATTTATAATTTAATAGTGCAACATAACTCCTAATACATGCTGTTGGTCCCCCACATGCTGTCAAAACAGTGATGACCCGCCGAGGCATGGACTCTACAAGACCCCTGAAGCTGTCCTGTGGTATTAGGCGCCAAGCTGTTAGCAAGCAGATCTTTCTGTAGGATGCGAGGTGGTGCTGTCATAGATCAAACTCGTTGGTTCAGCTCATTTCACAGATGCTCAATTTAAAATGAGATCTGGGGAATTTGGAGGACAGGGCAACACCTTGAACTCTTCACCATGTTCCTCAAACAATTCTTGAACAATGTGTGCAATGTGTCAGGATGCATTATCCCTGCACTTCTACCAGTGAACACCACTGTCATGAACGGGTGTACCTGGTCTGCAACAATGTTTATGTTAGTGGCACATGTCAAATTTATGTCTATATGAATGGCAAGACCCTGGGTGTCCCAGCAGAACATTTCCCAGAGCATCACACTCCCTCCATCAGCTTGTCGTTATGCATCCTGGGCCCATCGCTTCTCCAGGTGAATGACGCACGTCAGCCAGTTCTCATCCCAAGACATCATCTAACTGACGCTTTTGACCATACGTCAACATCCGACATTTTAGGGTACCCTTTAACGTCAGTTAGATGATGCTATCTAATCCTAACCCTACCCCAGACCTAAACCTACTCGCGTCATCTAACTGACGCTAAAGGTAAAGCGTCAGTTAGATGATGCCCTAGGATCGTCATCTAACTGACGTGAAAGGGTACCCTAAAACATCGGATGTTGACATATGGTCAAAAGTATCAGTTAGATGATGTCTTTGTGTGATTGATTATAATTTTTTGGCTCATCAGTCAATATTTAGTCTATTCAATTCTACAGTTTTTTTAAGAACCAATCCAAAGATTTTTAGGATGTATTGTTTGAAACCAACATTCTTGTCAAAGCTCTATAACAAATGGCACTTAATAAAACATCAATATATACATTTTTTAGTGGCTTCCTATGTTTTCTTGCTGAACCTGAATGGGGAAGCAGGTTTGGCTGTTCGTAAGAGGCTGGATTCTGTACACGTCAAAGAGGTCAGTGTTTCTGAAGGATGATAGACTTCTAACAAAATGCGTTTGATTGATGGAACTGGAGTCTGCAGTTCTGAGTCTGTTCACAAAGTGAATCAAGACCATGAAAAATTTATGTGTATCCAAGACATATATCCTGGCATTTTAATGCTTTGATAATGAGCTGCTCTACATATTTTTTCTGGCAACCATACATGAAAGTGGCCACTGAAATAATGCCATTTGGGAGAGACCTAATCAAAATGACATTTAGATGATGAAGCATTAAAGTGTCATGCACAGAAGTGCCTTTGCAGTCCGTGTTCCAGTCATGATTGGTCTGTCAGTCATGATTACATTTCTTCATATGCTATAAGAACAAACATTAGGTCTAACAGTCAAATATTACCTATAACAGTGCTATAATTCGTTTGTCAATTACTATTATTATTTTTGTTATGAATTTTTTTTCCACATGTTATTTTTTACTTTTGAAATTGTAAGAAAATAATATCAATCAACCAACTAACCAACCAATCTTTATATAATAATAATTAGTAGTTGTATTAAGTATTGTCCATATTTTAAAAATTAAATTTGAAATATACCAACCCGATCTCACAAGAATTTGTACGAATTTTACGAGGTGGCTGATTCGTAACAATTCGTACGACCTCACTCGTACGAATTAGTACGTTTTTACTAAATTGTACATATTTTACGAATTGGCCAATTCATATGAATTCGTATGAATGACCTACCCCTGACCCCGCCTCTAAATCTACCTATCACGTGGGTTTGGACAAATCGTACGAATTCATACGAGTGAGGTCGTATAAATTAGTACGAATTAGCCACTTTTTAATCACTGGTACAAATTCGTACGAATTGGTCGTGAGATAGCGTAGGATATATATATATATATATATATATATATATTTAAGCAAAAAAATAATAATAATTGAAATACTAAAAAAGTCTTTAAAAGTCGAAATCGGTATCTCACGCTACCATTTGTTACAATTGATAAATCCATATGTTCGATGAGTTGTGTAGAAAAAAAAGTCTGTTGCTATGTGCCAAGAAATGTTTTGAACAAATTTGTCCGGCTATGTGATATGTTATACAAAAGCAATCCTATTAGTTTTTGAAGTTTACTTTGAAAGTCGGGTCCAACCTTCAGAAAATTCTCCACTATCAAACCTGTCGATTCTGAGAGCCTGTGGATTACTCCTCTTGCAGAGGCGCATGCATATTTAATTATCTGTTAGTTTGTAAATCTGTATTTCTTTCAGTCTTCATTTTTTTTTTCAAGGGCAGGTGATTTTGATTTTCAGAATCACACTACTTGTCAGAAAAATGAGACACATTGACTTGATCGGCAGTTGTTAGCAAGCGCTTTTGAGCTTGGTGTTTGAAGTTCCCCCACAGAGTTCCGAATAGTTTATCCGGAGATGCAATCAAACGTGACAGCAATTGATCCATCTTACAAATCAGACATGAGACTTACTGAACATGTTAACAAGCACCAGATAGCTGTTTAATTGCCAGAGCCTTTGAAATCCCAGTCAGAGAGTTTTGCGGTGGTTTTCATGCAGTACTTGTATTCATACAGAAAGTGCTTCATATGAGCCAATAATGTCCAGAAGGACATATTCTTGACTGTTGGACTAAGAATATTTTGGCAGGATATTTTATCGGCAAAAGGTATCTGCTTCTCATTAAACAGTTATTTAATCCCCTTTATAAATTTTAATTAAATAGTTAATCTGATGATTTCAAACTGGTTATGGTTAATAATACAATGGAGATTGGTTTAATCAACAGAAACTCAAAATATTATCTGGACCACATTAATTATTGAAATATATGATTAAGTTGATTTGACAAAAAAGAAAAAAAAATTGATAAATCATGAATACATATATAATGGGACATACAAAAATAAAATAGGAGGGTGAAACCAAAGCTAAATAAATATACATTATGAATAAACACATTTTCTAATACATTTCTTATACATTTGAACATAAATTATGTATATTTATTCATTTATTTTTGCCGTATTCCCCAGCAGCACAACAGCTGCTTAATACACTGTTTTGGAGCTTTCTTGCATGACACATTTCTAACTCTCCCAGGGAAACAAAGAAGATTTTAGAGCTTTGACTTGACTTTCCAGATCAATACATTGTCTCCTCAAGACAACTATCAATGGCATTTGAAGTAGACTAAACACAGGTTACCCCTCAATATCAGCTCAAAGAGTGAACTATTTCCCAAATCCCAGTTGGCTATGATGGATAAACAGATGAAACCAATCTAATCCCACCTGACCAGACCCAGACATAAAATGGGCAAAGACGGGAAAAAAAAGGTCAAAACTGGCACGAGTAAAATGTGTAGATTCATATTGGCGCTAGCTTAGCTTGGGTTTCCCCATACTGCCTTGCCGCAGCACAATTTTATTCACGCTGCTAGATTGTCTCGATACAATGGACCAAATTTTTGCCTCATCTAGGGGACCAATCACAGAAAGGGGAAGGAGCAACCAGACGATGACGACGTCTATGTAAAACACCAAAGCAGTTGTTTATATCTTTGGATCCAACATGGCAGCAGATGCGAGAGTATTCACACTGGAAGCATTTGTACAGTTTCACAGCAGCGGCTCCAAAGCTACATATCGTTAGCCTCATAGCATAATTGCCATTTTGTGTTTTTTCTTGTTTTCCAAAGACATTGAAATATGACTTAGGCAATTATGATGAGGCTAACGATATATAAGTGAGCACAAAGAAAAGTATACATTTCTTTTTTAGAAGTTGGTCATTTATAACATTGATAGTTTTGAAAGTTTGTTATGGGGAGGTGTACAACATTCACATATAAATGTTAAAGCTACACTTTATTATTTTTACCTCCATCTAGCGGTGAAAAGGTATATGACCATCCAGTGAATATTAGTTTCTGTTCCTCTCAATTCCGATTTCGTTTTAACTCCTACGGTGGCCAGTGTAGTTCAAGATTAACATGGCTTCCAGTTCGACCTCGTCCATGAGTGTTAACTCAAACGTAAACGCGAAAGGCGAAGCTTGAATTAATGGGTATGTCCCTCTTTGGCTAATGTACTTTCAAGATGGAGGGGCAACCAACATTAGAACCCCTTACCCGTATGTATTTTCAATGGCATATTATACACTCACGAAAATACTTTATTACTTGAACGAAGTAAATATACATTAATGAGCGCATATATTTTTGAAAGAACCAAGTGTTTTTAGTTAAGAATAAAATAAAAGAGTTACACAGTGTAGCTTTAAACAACTCAGAAAATGGCCTCAATCTATTAGTTTCAGTCATACTTTCGATATGTTTACAAGACTGCAAGTCTCATTGAGACTTGGGTCTGACGTTAGTCAGGCTAGCAGCAGCTGGAAATAGGTTTCAAAACCCTGCAGCACAAAATCAGATATTTGTTTGGTTTGAAAGAAGCCAAGTTTGCAAATATGGTTTGGTTCAAATGACCTAATATGATTACTGATGTCCCGTGGAAGGCCTTTAACAAACATGCAAGCAAAAAAAAAAAAAGAAGAAGAAGAAGAAAGAAAGTAGAAGCTTTTTCATCTCAGTCGTTTCATTTCGCGTCTGTTTTTATTCATTTTAAACTCAAGTATTCATGCGCGCTGGGCCGATGATAAGATTCCATGCTCTCATGGTTGAAATACAGGCACTGCTTTGATGCAGTTGTCATATTACAACTTTAAGAGAGATATTATGCTTAAATCAGTCAGAGTATTGCTATTACAATAAAAAGGAACAACAGCTAGAACTGCTTTTCAGGCCATCTCATAATCAACCAGAGACTCGCAGTCAGTCACTGAAATATTGTTTCATCCGAAGCACAGGTTTTCATCCACAGCATCACTCTTTATGCTAAACCTTGATGTAATATGCAGAAATTGAAACAGTTTCAGATTTGTAGCCTTTTTCCCTGTTGATTATCAATAATTTCTGGAGGCAAGACAGCTCTGAACCTATAAAAGTCACAATTTGGAGTTAAAAAAAGAGGGTGATTATAATAGGGTAACGGTACTAACATAATTTAGTGTAATATATTCATTACCGATAGCTGAATCAAATAATAGACAGCCTGATTTGATTGAATGAGCACGCATTTTACGCAGCATCCCATCACTTATGGAATGTTTATAACATTGTTTTACACGTTCCGCTTGAGATTATCGGAAAAGGCCAACCCAGCATCTGTTTACACCACTGACAGCAATAACAGCTATGCTCTGCCTAAGTGAAAGAGTGAGAGAGCGTTTAATATCTTAGGCTAAACCGAGTCCATGCATGTTTCTGTTTTAAACGTTCCAGTGAAAAACAATAACAAAAATTACCCACGAATGCACTTAGGGAAAGTATAAACTGTACATTAAAGCTCTTAGTAAAAGTGTATGGATGTTGTTAAAACTGTAATCTTATTATATTTAGAATGAATAAAATGGATTGGTTTATTTGAATTGCGTTATTTTTTTTATATACCAGATTATATATTAGGAAGGCAAGACATAAGCTGGTCACATGAGGCCATATGCTTCACATCAGGAAATCTCTTTACTAATGACACGGCGGCAACATGCTTTTAGCTGGGGAAATGGAGACTCCCCAGACTAAATCTGTTAGACTGCACTATAGACGCACGAGGAAATCTTTACATTCGGAAGCAAAACAAACTTTATGAAGGCACTTGATAAGCTATATGTCTCCATTAATCTGCATATATGAGCAAATCTATGAATGTGGCATTACGGCATCTATTCAGCATTTTTTTTGTCCTTCAAATGAAAGGTTTTAGACAGAAATATGAAAAGAAAAAAAACATGTAAATAGTATCATTTTACACTATCCTTCAAAAGACGTAAAGTAAGATTTTAAATAACAATAATTATAATTATTCAGCAAAATTCAGATTCATTAAATAGTGACAGAAGTCATTTGTAGCATACCAACACTATCTCACGCCCAATTCGTATGAATACGACGAATGATTAAAATTGTTTAATTCGTACTTATTCGTACGACCTCACTCGTACGAATTTGTACGATTTGTCTAAACCCATGTGACGGTTAAGTTTAGGGGCGGGGTAAGGGTTAGGTCATTCGTACGAATTCATACGAATTGGCCAATTCGTAAAATATGTACGTTTTAGCAAAATCGTACTAATTCGTACGAGTGAGGTCGTATGAATTGTTACGAATTAGCCACTTTTTAATCATTCGTCGAATTCGTACGACTTGGTCATGAGATCGGGTTGAGCATACTGTACATATCTTTACTATTTCAAATAAAGGCTGTTCATCGAAGAGAAAAAAATCACGATTTCTACAAAAATATTCTAAATGTTTTCAACACTAATAACACTAATGCTAAGAAATGTTTCTTGAGCAGGAAATTAACATATTATGATTTCTGAAAGATCATGTGACAACTGAAGAACAGGATGCTGAAAATTCAGCTTTGATATCCCAGGAATAAATGACGTTTTAAAATATATTAATATTTAAAGAAAACAGTTATTTTTAAAATGTTATTATGATGATATGCTATTTGTACTGTATATTTACTCTATTTTGATACTGTACTTTATTAAATGGAGCTTAGCGAGCATTATAAACATCTTAAAAAAATAATAATAATTTAGTACCAACCAACAGTAGTGTACTGTAGTGGTTGCTTCATGAGGGCAGAATAAACTTGCAATCTTGGTAGTCCAACCACCATTGGATAATTTTCACATAGCTAACCATAAATAGCATTTTTCTACAATGGCCATATCAGCTAGCACAACATATCCAAAAGGAAATATTGATGATAGCTATCCAAAGCATCTTCATTGGCTGCTCTTTCCATTAGTCATTTGGTGGCCACACAATACATAATGCGATTGCTACCAGTTTTCCAAAAGTAAAACGTCTTTGAGGGTTATTAAAGGCGTACATCAACACACACCGCAACGCTGCATTAGTATATATCTATAAATAACCCGTATGAAATTAATCTAACGTATTTGGAAGGAAACAATGTGACTCATGCAATTGAAGCACACCATTACGGCAAATTAGCTTTGTATTCACCTCTTTCAAATACTCAGCAAGGCAGGATGATGTAATTGTATATTACCCATGGTATTTCCAAACAATCCATTCACAACCAGAAAATTTACTGAGTTTGTTTGCTTGACAAAGACGTAACCACCTGGATTCGACGGCGGCGCTGATCGCGAACATACACTTTAATGCATAATACTGTTTGATGTTAAGTACAAAGGTTTGGCTGCCTGAAGGGACAGTGAAGATTTAAAAAATGTTAATTGTATGAGAAGTTCCTTTTTCCCTCTGCCAGCTGTTCGGGAGGAGGGAAGCAAAGGGTGGTGGCAGAGAGACAACAACATCCATGCTAATTCGGTGAACGGCAGAAACGAGTTTTAAGCCAACCGGCCAGAGGCCGTGGCAGATTTGAGCTGCTCGGGGCACAGTGTGGCGAAAATGAGCAAACTACACTGGTGACCGTCTGATAAAGAGAGCCTGAGGAGGCAAAGCCAAAAGGAGCCATAAAACGAATTGCCTCCTGCCTCGTAAATAACAGTAACATAAATGTCACATGAACTTTATTTCGAAAGCGGGCGGTCTAATAAAGATGCTGTTTTTTAAAAAAAAGGAGCGGAGAAATACATTGTCATAAGGTGGCCGTATCCTCTGCTTTTACACCTGTTATTACTCAAGCCGAGATGACACGCGAGACCGTGTCACGCCACCTTTTCCCGCGTAAACCTGCTTCACGTCACCTATTTCACTGGGTCTGCCACCGGTACTCTGTTCTTTCTCTCAATCCCCCATCGTCATGCTGTCTCTGTCTCTCTCTCTCTCTCTCTTGTTCTCACTCTTTTCAAATTGAGACGACAAGATAAGCGATTGCCACAGCTACAGCTGCCTGCTGCTCATTGATAAAACCATATCTAATCCGTCTTGGGCTCCCTACGCCTCCGATGCACTCCTCTCACAGTCTCAGAGTCAGTCAACAGAGAGGGGATCTATCTCTCTTTTTGAACTCTCAAACACAGAATCAGTTTTTATCTGTGAACTTTTGGGCTAGGAAACGGGAACCGAATGAGACGGTTGGCTTCTTTCCTCGTCGAGAGCACGCTGGGGGTCCCGCCATGCTCGAGGGGACGGCATCAGCCTTTTCTCTCCTGCTTTACGGCATCTCGACCCTCCGCAACATACTGCTGATTATATAAATGACATGATTTTTTTTATCAGCAGCAAATGATCTTGGGATAAAAGTTCATCATGTATTTTTCATTTTAAGCGACGTTGGATTGCTCATGTTTATTCATGATGAGACTTTCAGGTGTTTCAGTTCGTGCTTTGACAATAGAATAAATGATCGATTTTCTGTGCAAAGAATGGTTTGCTTGAACGGATGAAGTTGAGGTGAAAAGAAACAGTGCGATAAGAATATTGACTTCAGAATTCCCTCTTGTATTTCTTGCTATCATTTGCTGTCTGTTGTAAATGAATTACCTGGCAGCAATTTAGCCTCCAGATAGAGGGAAAAAATAAATATATATATAAAAATTAAAAAAAAAAGAATGTCCACTTTGCCAATTAACCCAGTTCCCAAATGACACGAACGTCGTGCTCCCATTTACAACGCTGATTTTATGAAGCCGGAGATGCATCCATTGCAGAATATTAATGAGCCACAGAGCAATCACTTAGCATATGCAAACCACTGCTAGTGTTATAGTTTGTTCCTTTCTACAGGATGGTGCACAGAAGCAGCCCATTATCCAGCCTGTTGTTATCTCTCAGTGTAGGAAATAAATAGTAAAAAAGGTCATATGTGAAATTATTCATTTGTGGACTGTGTGTATACAAGTCTACATCTTATACTATAACATATTTTAACATAAAAAAAAATCAACTGTCCTGGAGTGCATTTCCCGAAAGTACTATCGTTAGCCAACTATAGTTGCAAATTCCATCGTTATCAGCATAGTTCAATGAGTCAGTGTTTCCCGAAACCATCGTTCCAACGAACATTCGCAAACAGCATCGCAAAGTTGTGTGGTTTGAACGACATCTCTCGACCTGTGGTTAGAGGCATCGTTTCTATATTGCATCACATTTGGACGTAATAAATCCTTATCTTGAGCAAAATAAGCAAGCTGACATTCAGTACAACCGTTTCCTTTTATTTAGTATATACAAATGGAATTTACGTCTTTTAGTTTGCCAAAAGATTTTAAGTAACGTGTTTGAAGAGTGCGCATGTGCGAACGTGCTCTACTATGTAAGAACGAGCCAAATATTGAGTCTGGTAATAAAGCAGAAAAACTGAGAACAATTAGAAATAGTTCTCAGATTACATGTTTGTAATTTATATAAAACAAATCTAGCGTTAATTGGATCTCAAACAGTTTCATTAAAAGTAGTTATTATTCCACCATGTGCAAAACCAATGTGGTTGAATGATACTTTGCGACAATGGGTTTCGGGAAACAGTCGTGACTAGCTAGTTGATTTCTCCAACGATGCATCGTACTATGGTAGTGAAGCAGCGAACTACAAAAAAAACTAATTTCCTAAGGGATAAATAAACTAAACTAACTAAACTAACTAACTAACTAACTAACTAACTACGTCGTTGTTCAGCATCGTTAGCCAACTATAGTTGCAAGTTCCATCGTTATCAGCATAGTTCAACGAGTCGGTGTTTCCCGAAACCATCGTTCCAACGAACATTCGCAAACAGCATCGCAAAGTTGTGTGGTTTGAACGACAGCTTTCGACCTCTGGTTAGAGGCATCGTTTCTATATTGCATCTCATTTGGAGGTAATAAATCCTTATCTTGAGCAAAATAAGCAAGCTGACATTCAGTACAACCGGTGCCTTTTATTTAGAGTACATACAAATGGAATTTACGTCTTTTAGTTTGTCAAAAGATTTTAAGTAACGTGTTTGAAGAGTGTGCATGTGCGAATGTGCTCTCTATGTAAGAACGAGCCAAATATTGAGTCTGGTAATAAAGCAGAAAAACTGAGAACAATTAGAAATAGTTCTCAGATTAAATGTTTGTAATTTATATTAAAAAATCTAGCATTAATTGGATCTCAAACAGTTTCATTAAAAGTAGTTATTATTCCACCATGTGCAAAACCAACGTGGTTGAATGATACTTTGCGACAATGGGTTTCGGGAAACAGTCGCGACTAGCTAGTTAATTTCTCCAACGATTCATCGTACTATGGTAGTGAAGCAGCGAACTGCATCGTTTTACGGGAAATGCACCCCAGCACAGTTCATCTCCAACCCTAATTAAGCACACCTGCCTTTAATTTTCAAGTGATCCTGAATACCTTAATTGGTTGTTTCAGGTGTGTTTGATTAGGGTTGGAGATAAAATGTGCTGGACAGCCGATGGGCAGTTTGGACAACTCTGACTTAGAGACACCAAGTTATTTTGCAGGCTGATTACAAAGTTAGGGAGTAAAAATGATCTTTTCCAAAAATTAGTGATGTGGTGTGACAAAATGCTATTTTGATATCATAATATTTTGGCAAATGAGCCAATAATCAATGTTTTACAAGAATATGTCTCTATTAAAGGATTAGTTTAATAGAACATTAATTTGAAAAAAAAATCTATCATTAACTATTCACCCTTGTGAAGTTCCAAACTCTAAACATAAATGATTATTTTTATTTTTGGCCAGAGGCCCAATTTCACTAAATGTCAAAACGCTTTCCAGGAGGCTGTTAGCTCTGACACATCTTGAGATTTTTTCTGATCAACACATACATAGAGAACATCACATAAGGTACAGATACTCCAACTTGCTTGCTTTATGCGCAAGAACAAACATAATTGGTTCTCACAAATCAACAAGGCATGTTTGAGCTCCTGTTTGCAATATTTAATATGCTCTATTTATTTGTGTTGATCAATGTTTATATGCAAATAAAAGCCTACATTAAATCTTAATTAAATCACCAATGGCGTCTTTTCAAAAGACTTGGACTAAACAGCTTGATTCATATGGATATATTTTATGATTTCTTAATAAACTTTTTGAAGCATGAACATTAAATGGCTTTCAATGGAGGGAGATAAATCTTTATTGTGATCAAAAGTGAACTGATTTGAATTGGAAAGTTCTCAGCTTTTGGGAGTAAGTACAACTCCAGGTCACACACACACACACACACACACACACACACATATATATATATCAGGGGTCATCAACCTTAAACTGAGAGCTACTTCATGGTTACTGAGTCATATGAATGGCTACCAGTTTGATATACACGTCTGAAATAAAAAAATTGCTCAGTTTGCCTTTAGTTATGCATTATTAATATTGATTAATGATACTCATCTTGAAGACATTGATCACATTAATGATTTCTCACAATAATTATCAACAGTGACAATAAGGTGAGAAACAGATATCAATATTCAGCACTTTAATCTCAGTAATTGTTACATTTTCAGATAATCAATTACATCACTACATTTCATTGGAAAAATGTTCCATTTTCACTAGCCACTGACAAACCCTTTTAGCAAATCATGAACTATGTTGCAAAAAAGTTATCAGTTATGTACTGTTAGAAAAATCAAGTTACTTTTAAATCAATCTTGTCGCATTTTGAACTAATGACCAAATCTGCTGAATTTAACACACTTTAAATTGAACAAAATTCAACTTGGCCATGGCACTGCCATGTTGCCACTGACAACATCTGGTATCTGTTTCTTTCCTAGTGGGAAGACTGGCATTGCATGCTGTTCACCAGTGTATTGTAATCTGGTATGGGGGTGGTGATGGTGCAGGGGATAAGAAATATGCTTTTGGTGTGAGAGAACCAGGTTCAAATCCACTGTGAGACACCAATGTGTCCCTGAGCAAGACAGTTAACCCCTAGTTGCTCCAGAGGCTTGCAACCTCTGACATTGTAAGTCGCTTTGGATAAAAGTGTCAGCTAAATGAATAAATGTAAATGTAAACTTGACACTGCAACTGTGACTGAGTCTTTCAGATGTGCATCAGTGAGGCATGTTCTGTGTTTGTTCTCCATCTGAAAATGCCTTCTTCTTGATCAGCTTTTTGCGTTTTTTTTACAGTCTTTGTGAAAAAAGACTGTTGCTTACCCAAAGCTGCCTGAAGCTCACAGGCTTTTTCTGCCCGTAGTGCACTTCCCGGTGGGTGATAAGTATGGTAACTTTTGTGACATGTAGTGAAGTGTTTCTACACATTGTGCCACTTTGCCGTCGGCACAGTTGCCCCGCAAATGAGACACACGCAGGTTTCTTTCACAGTCGTAAAAAATAATTCCTCCTCCCAATCATTGTGAAAGTTATACTTTTTTTTTTCCTTTTTTCTGCCATGTTTTTGGAGCAAGAAACTGCATTTAGCTACTATCTTTGCTGCGCCCGCTCGTGTTGGTGACCCCTGTATATATATTGTATGTTTATTTATTATATATATTGTATGTTTATTTATTTTTAAGTGACCTGAGGGTGAGTAACTGATGATAGAATTATAATTTTTGGGTGAACCAACCCTTAAAATCACTTAGAGGATTCAGATGAATCTGGGGTGTGTTTTTCGTACAACGACATAACTCGATGCTTCACTAGTACTGTACGATGCATTGTTGAAAAAATCAGCTAGTCACGACTGTTTCCCGAAACCATATTGTTGCAAAGTGGTGTTCAACCACTTTGGTGTTGGTTCATGACGTCATGCTCATGGTGGAGTAATTACTTATTTTAATGAAACTGTTTGAGACTGAATTAATGCTGTATTTATTTTATATAAATTACAGACATGGCATCTGGAATATTTAAAATTTTTCTCAGTTATTTCGCTTTATTTCCAGATTCAATCACAGGCTCGTTTTTACATAGTAGAGCACGTTTGCACATGCAGTCTTCACAAACTTTGCTTTAAATCTTGACAAACTCAAAGACGTAATTGACATTTGTATGTATTCTAAATAAAAGACAGGTTGTACTGAATGTCAGCTTGCTTATGTTGTTAAGATATGGATTTATTAAGTCCACATGTCATGCAATTTAGAAACTATATTTCGAGCTGTCGTTCCAACCACACAAATTTTCGATGCTATTTGCGAATGTTCAACCCGATCTCATGAGAATTCGTACAAATTTTATGAGGTGGCTAATTCGTAACAATTCATACGACCTCACTCGTACGAATGAGTATGTTTTTGCCAAATCGTGCATATTTTACGAATTGGCCAATTCGTATGAATTCGTACGAATGACCTACCACTGACCCCACCCCTAAACCTACCCATCACGTGGGTTTAACAAATCGTACGAATTTGTACGTGTGATTCGTATGAATTAGTTCAAATTAGCCACTTTTTAATCACTCGTACGAATTTGTGAGATAGCGTAGGAATGTTCGATGGTTTCGGGAAATGCACACCTGGACAGTTCATTTTATCGAACTGACTCAGAATCAATTCAGTGATTCAGTTGAATTATCACTCACTGTTGTTCTTAAATCTCATACAAGGCATTTCACATCTTCATTTTTGCAGTGCAATAAATATTTAATTTGTAAACACTGCTGTTTATCACCATGTTTTTAATTCACTTGTATAAATAAAGAATTCTATAAATAAAGAGTTGTTAAGTTTTGATGCTCATTTAAAAATGAATATAAATAATTAAATTATTCTGTAAACAATGTAATTTAATGTTGCTAGCTACCTTTTGCCAGTTGCTAAAGATTAGCTTGACTCTATACGTCATGCATAGAATGACGATAGTATACTTTACAGTTCATTAGACGCACACATTAATATGAAAAACAGGAATATAAATATACAGCTCAGTTTGGGAGAACATGTTGCATTATCATAGACAGCAGGCCGGTTCAACAACAGATAATCTAAGAGCAAAGACCGGCCACCATGTGTGTGTAAATAGCTTGGCAGGGGTAAAGCTGAAGAAATGCATTCATTTTTACACAACACTGTGAGTGTCACAGCTCTGCTGCAGTGCACAATGCAAAGACGTGTGTGTATCAGTCAGAGATGCTATCGTCTCATTTATGGACCAGACAGAGGGGATACCTGCAGGTGTACGCAAGCCAATTTATTTCTCTTGTGTTTTTTTTCTTTCCTTCAAACTTGTGTTGCCTCAAAAACATGAATAAAGTTATGGAAATCCACTGATTTTATTGATGTGTAAGCTAGAAAGAGATGAAGAGATTTGTGTTGATCATAGTCTCCCCACAGTTTCCTGATGATGATGCTGAAATGAACCCTGGAATCAAAGGATCCACCAGCCACGCTGGACCGTCCTACGTTTTTTTTTTTTTTTCCGAGACACAAGGCCTTTACATCCCAGGGTTAAGGCAAGAATCAAACACAAAGACCACTTTATATGCTGCATGATGAAGAAGATCTCCCAAGCTTAGATTCACAAAGAGCAGTCGGTCATACTAATGGCCGTGCGATATAGACAGTAGCCCAGCAGTAAATACTAACCAGCTCTTTTGCGCCTCATTAAACAATAACAACTTGAGCAAATAAACACCCTCCCTAAACATGCATTATTTGCTCCGCAAAGCACTACTGTAGAGGGCAGCATAATGTTCACTTAGCAGCAATGTGCCTTATAAACTACACATTTCTACTCTTGCAGATGGAAAACCGATCCTCAGAGAAGACAGAAAAAAAAATAAACGTAGGGGTTTATTGGATGAGATATAAATGAATGGTCAGATTTGAACTGGAATCGATGTCAATTGATTTGATGTATGGAACTCAAAACTCAACCTGATTGATACACAAGATACGAACATAAATGGAGAGTTCAGGTTCATAGCGGCTATGTTATTTTTCTGTCTTGTTTTTGAGTAAAAAAAAGTGATAAAACAGTCTGATATGGAGATATATTATGCGGGTATATATTTTATATGTTTACATGCATTCACACATATACACTAGTTCAAACATTTGAGGTCAGTAAGGGGTGATTAAACTGGTCAAAAATGAGAGTAAAGAAATGTATAATGTTACAAATGTTTTCGAATACTGTAGTCAAGATTTGAAGTGGATCAAAAAAGTTAAATCAAAGTTGTCCTATAAGACAAAATTCATATATAACTTTGAAAGGTTTTGATCCACTTTAAATGTTGACGACTGTATATATTGAACATTTAAACTTTCTATTCATCAAATGAAAAACAGGAACAGTTTCTGCAAAAATATTAAGCTGATCATTGTTGTCAAACATGATAAAAGTAAGAAATGTTTCTTGAGTGTCAAATCATCAAATCAGAATGATTTTTGAAGGATTTTTTAAAAGGAATACTCCACTTTTTTTTTTTTAAATATAAACTAATTTTACAACTCCCCTAGAGAGTTTTACCGTTTTCCAATCCATTCAGCCGATTTTTTGGATATTTAGAAGAATATCAGTGAATGGATTCAAAAACGGTAAAACCCAACTGTTTAACTCTGGGGGAGTGGTAAAATGAGCCTATTTCCAAAAAAGTGGAGTATCCCTTTAGGACTGGAGTATTGATGTTGAAAATACAGCTTCACCATCACAGGAAAACATTACATTTTTAAATATTTAACTGTAATCAAATAATTTCAGCCTTGGTGAGACTGTTGGCTCTTTTTTTTATTCCAAAACCATAAAAAAGACCTAACTCAAACATTTGAACAAGTGTACAGGCCTGAGAAATATGTGACAAACATCTGAATGTGTTCATTCATAGATGTGTTCAAGAATTAAAAAACTGTGCTAAAAAACATTGCTTAGCAATTCATCAACCTTGGAGGCCATTCACAGTGTAGTGACCTCCTCTTCCTTTTGCCTCCTCAGCTGCTGAAAAAGTGCTGGTAAAGGGCAGCGGTCAGTACTTACTGGACTCGGGGTCGGAGTTGCCGTCACCCTCAGTGCGGCTGTTCGGTGAGGTCTGTTCATAGTACTCTTCCTGAGGGAAGCCCAAGGGCAGAGGCTGGGTGGTGCTGGCACCGCTATTGGGTTCCTGCTCTCCAAGCCCGCTGTCACTGCAGCTCTCCTGAGAACCGTCCGGGAGGTGAAAGGTCACGCGGCGTTGGGTCTGCTAAAATACACACACACACAAACACAAAGCGTTCAAGCTGAGCAGGCAATAGCTTTAGGCTTTCAGCCTGGAACAGGAGACTTCATTTTGAATATTCATTCCCGTGCACCAGGGTCGCAGCTGTAAGTGTTATTGAATAAAACATATATTTTATCATTTTTATAATATCTTAATCGTCGTAAAAACAGAAAACAAGACATTGTTACTTTAAAGCAGGGTTATCTGAACACAAAATATAAAAAATGACCAATTTTATTTCCAAATTAGAATACTAAAATATGTAGAAGATACGAAAATAGCACTGCCTTACATTTATTAGCACATGAAGCACATTTTTCGATTACCTGAAACACATTTTTTTTTTAGAGTGTATACTGTGCTGATGCCAAAGTTATTATTTTGCCAAGTATAATTTGGAGGAATAAAGAAAATCAAATACACAAAGTTATGAGATGATTGTCAGCAAGAATGGCAAAGAACCATTTGATCCATTTTAATAAAACCGTTCCCATCAATTCTTGAGACACCGGTTATACTCGGCTGCTCTGCCAGGAGAATGTGTCTGAATATTCCAGCCTCGGTTTCTCCCTCTAAGCATTGTGCTTCTGATTGATAGAGACTGCCCACAGACATGCAAACTAGTGAATCTTTTTCACAAGGCTCCGCTGCTTTCGACCCACTGGCCCAATTTAGACGGTGGAGGAGGATGTGGATCAAGTAGCTTTAACCAGTCAGATCTGGGAACACTATGTAGATTTTCTTGTTCAAAGGAGGAGAACCTCTGTCTATTTGGGGCTGATATTGGTATGTAAGGTGACCTTTTGGCAGTCTCTTAATTTGCTGGCGGTATAAGATGGCCACGAGCAAGCACAGCCTTTATAGGAATACATATAAAACTGGGCACCTTTATTTCCTTCATCATCTAAAATCACATCAGACTGTAATATGCCAATATCAATTTATTTGCTTTTTCATATTTATGTCTTGGAAAGCCAGTGACATTATTATAGCCAAAAAGAAAGGCAAAGCAATTGAATTCAGATTTACTGCAAAGAATAAAAGCAATGACACTAAGATACTGATGTGATTGTGTTTGTTTTATTTATCTATTTTGAGCATTTCATTTATATATGTGCACTATCAGTTAGCTTTCTACTAAAACAGCACATATGGATTCAGGACATTACATTTGTAATTAAAAAGAAAAATACACTCGCAGAACAAATGTTATATTCTTGAAGCAATGTTTAAAGAAATCAAGAATACAAAAAGTTAATCATAAGCACATGCTCAATATGCTCTAGGGAATTTAAACCAGCATTTTTTAAACGCTTCTCTTCTGTCACTATGATACACAAATAAAGGCCTTATTGTGATTTAAAAATGCAGAAAAATAATATCTTGGCGCAAATAAAGAGCATGTGTTTCCAAAACAAAATACGCATCTCTAAACTGCTCTATTTAAGTCTATTGGTGAGTTGACAAAATGAAATCCTTATGGTTGGCATCCAGAATGCAAAGCTGTGAAGGTTCATTACAGTCTGTGTTACTGCCTCAGAGGCATATTCAAAACTGAGAAATCAACAGAAAGAGGTAACTTAGAGTTTCAAAGTTTACCATGTAAATAACTGTTCCTAATAGTGTAAAGAGGACCTGAAAAACTGAAAAACCTAGTCGAGTGAAAGTACAGATGACTTAATTAGTCATCAATTTCAATACACCTGGAGTAAAAGTCTTGTATCTGATTTTAACAGTAGGGTAGCCTAGCTAAGTATTTTACTCTTTGTATTATTGATTGCTCAACACCTAAGAGACATGCTAAGGAAAAAAAACAAGAACATATACAAACACTCTAAGTAAATTAATATCCTTCAAAAAGGTCTCTTCAATATGACTGATACCTTTATATTTTTTCTTGATATATTGTTTATCATTAATTGATTGAGGAATGCTAAGAAGGTTGATTGTCTACCTTTAAAAAAATGAATGAGGAGGAGCGTAGTAAGTGACGTCACAGGTCACTAAAGACCTGAGGTGTTAAGGGTTAAATGGGGGCGTGCCAAGATGGCCGAGTGAGTAGACACTTTCTACTGAGCTCTGCAAACGAAAGTTTTGGAAATGGTAAAATTCAATTTATTATCTCGCTAGGCACTAAATTTTGGTTTCATAAATACTACAGCACTCGTAAAACGAACTATTGAGCAATGTCAAACCAACGAGAAAGGAAAAGAGGCAAAGAGAGTGCTGGACGGAAGCTAATTCCAGATGATAGCAATGTTACTTTTAAGGCTGGTAATGCTCCAGTTGTCACAATTATACGTCCACTTCCCTGCCTCTCCCCACTGCGGAAGACTTCATGGAAGAATTTCAACTGCTGCCTATCACTCCAAGTAAGTCGCTAGTACCAAAGAAAATGTTGTGCACAATCGGGTCTGAGCAAACAAACGCCAATGATATTATAGCTAGCCTCACATGTGGTCAGACAGCATTGAAAGCATAGTCAGTGCCAATGCACTTAAAATCGAAAAAAGACAATTGACTTTGTGTGTGCAAAGGTTAAGGAGGTAAAGAGCAAAGCATGTACATTTATAGGGAAAATAGCAAAAGAAGAAAAACTAGTAGACACATGTCACCAAAGGGTCTCGGAGTTAGAAAGATACTCCAGGAGATGGAAGCTTAGACTTTACGAAGTTGAAGAATCAGAAATGGAAAACATACGAAGGAAGGCCATCGAGGTCTGTCAGGCTGTTTTGCCTGAGGAGAAGAACAGGCTGTCTGACACTATCGACACCGTACATCGGCTCCGCACTTAGCGGCAGAATGACTACAAACCCAGAGGCATCATCATCCAGTTCATCGCACGAGTCTGCAGAGACACCATATGGAAAGCTGCCAAGACGTCATCGTTTCTGCGCGACAACGGCTTAAGATTTGCAGAGGATCTTTCTAAGGCAGCCTTCTTCGTTGGAGGTCGCGGATTTATCAACGGAATCAGAAGTTCCCCTGCCCACCTGAGAAACAGACTCGCCTGCTGCCTGTTAACACAAGGATAACTACTGGTTTGATTTGCACATACTGAATTGATATTGTATAATTATTGTTTTTGTTATACTGCCACTAGGACTTTACAAAGGTACTTTAATTTACAGAATCGCTGCCATTTCTACTATATGTTCTGCTTTTTAAGGCCATTCAATAACCAAGACAGCTGATTAGGAGCGATTGGTTACAAGGTTATCTACAAATTTATATATATATATATATATATATATATTTTACCTGCAATATGCTCTTTAATGAAAGTTGCTCTAATACGCACACACATATATATATTGATGGTATATATATATATATATATATATATATATATATATATATATATATATATATATATATATATATATATATATATACTTTAAAATGTTGTGTGGTAACAGTTTTATAAAAGCAATAAGGTATATTTATAAAATTCTACAACACTGTCAGGGAAATCTTTGAGATGGTATGTGACCTCTATTGCCAAAGCTAAAAGAGCAGAAGATGAAGTCATAAGTAAAATTTCCTCATTTTATCAGAGAACCCCTGAGGAAGTTTTGGAGGATGATAAAATACTTCTTTTACAACTCCAATACAAATTAGACGATTTATATCGACAAAAAGCAGAGGGAGCCTTTGTAAGGACTAGGAAGTGGTGATGGCTGGAGGAGGGGGAGCAAATTCTGCTTAATTTTTCCATCTTGAAAGATAGCAATCTAAAATCAATTCCATATAGGCCAAATTTAAAATATAATGGGGTCGTTACTAATGACGCTAAATTAATTTCAGATTTTTGTTCAAAATTTTATAGTAATTTATTCAGCTCAAAATATAATGAATCTCAATTTCTTAGCTCAGTAAATAACGTAAGACAGATGATGTGGCAGACAAAGATTATTGTGACACCCCTCTTCAATGGTAGAGATCACTGATTCGATTGCTCTACTCAAAAACAATAAATCCCCCGGCACTTACGTTTTTTTTGTTTGTTTGTTTGTTTTTTGTTTTTCTCAGCACTGCAGAATTCTGCAAAGCGTTCTCTAATCACTTAGCCCCATTTTTACAACAGTTTTTTTATGGAGAGTATAGAGAATGAAACCCTTCCTCCTAGCCTCACTCGAGGGCTGGTCACTTTGATCCTCAAGCCTAGCTTTTTATTGACAGCTGGAGACCCAATTGTCTGCTAAACAATGACTACAAATTTATGGTGTTAATACTTGCCAAGAGAATTAAAGATTCTCTTGACACAATTATAGAGACACAATCCAGCTTTATGAGAAACAGACACATCTCTAACAATATTAGACTAGTATTAGATATTCTTGACTGCTCTGACCTATAATATCTAAAGATGGCTTCATCCTCTCTTAGATTTCTAAAGGCTTTTGATACAATAGAACACCAATTAATTTTTTTTGTCTTTAGAGAAATTTGATTTTGGGGACGTCTTCCGCAAAGCAATTAAAACCTTATATGTTAATGCCAATAGCTCTATCAAAATGAAAAATTGAACTTCCCCTAGATTTAATCTGGAAAATTGGCATTCGTCAAGGATGCACGATTTTCCCTTATGTTTTTACTTTGTACACAAATTCTCACAACTCATGATGGTAACAGTGCCATACAAAAAATTCCTATTGCAGGTAGGGATATCATTGTCAGTCAGCTTGCTGACGATACCACAATCTTTTATGATACGTGTCAATCTTTCCATGATACGTGTCACCATTCAAGTAATTAATCAGTTTTCAGAGGCCTCTGGTCTATTCCTAAATATTAATAAATGTGAACGGTTGCCTTTAATAGATTGTAATATAAAAATTATTTGCAACATTCCAATCAAGGAAGAAGTTTACGTACTTGGGTGTTATATTATCTCTAAAGATCAGAAAATTAGATGTGCATTAAACTTCTCTCTAATCATTAATCATAATTTCTAATTCCTTCACAGGTATCTAATTTGGAATAACAGATTTTACATTAGAACAAGTCAGTCTTTTGAGAATTGGGTGCGCAATCGGATTCTGCTGGTGGACCAGTGATTTAATGGAGAGGGGTGACTTTTCTCCTATAGAGAGTTTTTGTCCAATTACGCAGGTACGCCAAGAGAATTTGCAATTGTATTTGACGCCATTCCATCAGGCGCAATCATGTATTTTAGGTTTACTGGCAGACTTCCACCTACTTCTGTCTCGCTCAATGTGCCTGAATCACCAATTGGAAAAATCTGTTTTCCCCAACTTCCTCAAAATTATAATGCACAAACATTTGTAAAAATGATCATTGTGCCAGGTTGAAACTGGCACAGGTTTATGATAGGTACGTCACTGTTTATGTGATACCCAAAAAAAATTATTGGTGTAGTGCAAAGTGTCTTGATGTACTTGTGATTACAGTTGACAATAGCATCATATGGGGAACAGTGTTCTTTTCCTGCTTATACTCCAGGGACAACTCTGCAGTCCTGTCCCAAGGACTTGCAGCAATTTGTGGCCACCTGTCCCCAACTTCGGAGGAAAATTGAGGACATGAAAAAAGAAAATAAACCGCTACCTTATGGTGAAGCTAGCTTTGTCTGTTTCAACATACTGGTTTAATTGTTGTGTTTACACTGTAACTACACAGAACAAGGGGGTAACAAGCACCACTTTAATCTACAGCCCGCAGGTGTTTCACTTAAGTACACAGTTGAAATGGGTAACAAACACTACTTACTGTGTAACAATATGAAACAAGACTATTTGCACAATAATTACAGAGAAAGGTACTCTTGTTTTAATTACACATTATATTTGCCCTGACATTTAAGTGTCATTGCAATACAATGTGATCAAGGTAAATACTACATGGTACGTACTCAATTAAAATCATAACAGAAACTTTTTTTGGGGGGGGTTAACGTTAAGTAGTTTAGTAAGAATTGTACAGTTTAGTATTGTACAAGAACATATTTTGCCAGAAATGTGATAAACACTTTTAACAGTCTTAAAATTTTTGCCTGGATTATATTAACAGAATGTGTAATTAAAATCATAACAGAAACTTTTTTGGGGTTAAAATAATTACATTATTTTAAATAATTAGTTTTAAAATAATTATATACATTATAATATTATATTATATACATTATATACATTATTATACATTATAAATATATTGTATTTCAGTGTGAATTGAGTTATGAATTTTGTGGATTGGGCACTAATCCACTGGCTAAACTTTTTGTGACATTTGATTTTATGCTATCTTTAAATTTACTCTCTGTTTTTCTATTTAACAAGTAAAATCTTTTTTTTTATGTGTGAAATATCTCCAAACAAATCAGTTAGAATAAAACCCAATATATTAAATGATTAAAAAAATAAATATTAAATGGTTTTGCGGAGTGACAAATGAATTAAAAATAAGTACAAATATTCCATGTAGTCGTTAGTTAAATGGTCAAAAACTGTATGGATATTAATTATAAAAGAATAAGCAAAATACTAAATGAAAATTATTTTTAGATGGAGTACGTCATGCCACACCGTAGGCATCCCAAATGTAACACTAAAAAAATAAAACTGTCCAAACACTGAAACATTAAACTTTGTTAGAGTTTTTAAAAGACAGAGTATAGAGAAGGCAGAGTTCTTGATCCAAAGTTGTTGTGAAATGGTATATAGCACTACAGCTATATTGTCATGAGCCATCGTTTCATTCTCTGAGGTTCTCCGAGGTTAATTTCTCATTTTAATTATGAGGGAGTCAGTGTGCGTTCACTACTCTGTCGCAGAAAGCAGCTTCTGACCTCTGAGTGTGATGTTAGGTGGTTCATCTCTGATCTGAGCTGACAGAACAACAGATTGTCGCCGGGGAATTATGCAATCTATAATTCAGAGCCCACACAGCCACAATAAGGCAAAAGCTGCACTTTTCATGATCCTGCTTCAAACAAAGTATGTATTAGTTGGCTTGATTTGCAGCTGTACAGTTTTTTTGCTGCTTTTGGAAAGAAAAATAACATGCATATGATCACCTAACACTAACAGGCTAAAGAAAGCATGTCATACATGTCTTACATTTGAAAAAAGAGGCTAGTTACATTCAAGATGGCTTCAAAATCAAACATAATTGGTTTGAATCTTGAATAAGTTATCATTAACTGCATATAAATTGCTGAAATCCTTTTTATCTGGTCTTATTCATTTTCCCCCTCATCTTTTTACTGAATACTTAATCAGGATCTGATTTGAATCATCATAATGCCCCTTAAGGGAAATGCATTGCAATTTAGTGCTGTAAAGATGACAACAGTCAGCTGTCCAGAAATGTGCACAAATATCACTTTAATGCTTCTAATTGCTGTGCTCATTCCAAATCTACTGTCATAATTGATTAAATACAGCTGTCAAGGACATTTCAAGAGAGTGTATAGCCACAAGGCTCCACTCTCTATTATAAGTCTAAATGGACTGCTAGAAGCAAATGAAGAGGAGACAAGAACATTTAAATGTTAATTGTTGTTGTGCATTATTTTACTGAATATGATCAATAGAGATTAGATTAAACGTACATGGGCATTCTTGGATGTTGGACAATGAAAAGTAACATAAAATGTCTTAACATCTAAAGAACAAACCTTAAAGAAATACTTATGTGCAACTTTAAATGACAACCTTTGGTCCAATAACACATTGGTACCTAGTTTTTGAGAACAATGCAGCATTGAGAACTTAGTAAGAGTACAGACAGTTTAATAAGAAGATACTTTATAAAGACAGTCCACTTTGTGTTAACAGGCAGGAGCCATCTTTGGAAAACAGTCTCAACAAGTCGAACCATCTAACAAAATTTTGAAAAGTGTGTCTTGGGGGAAATTCCCCATAGGAAATTACGCCCGTGTATACCAGCGTTATATGCTAAAAAGTTTTTAGTGATAAAACTCTTTACATTCGATTATCATTAAAACAAATCTCGGAGAATGGTCGACTAGGTACCAATGTGTTATTAGACCAAAGGTTCATTTTGCGCCAGAGTTGTCCTTTAAAGATAGCACAAATCTTCAAGAGATCTAAGACTTTTGCTGACAAAAAATACAAGCATTCCTAGGTCCAGGTAACACAGAGAACGAGCAAACATTCCTCATTTACACATACTACCGACATTGTAACATTGTGGGTTAAAAAATCAGAGAAGATACAATTTAAAATATGAAAACATCTATTTGTCATCTCCCCCTCTCCATATGGGTTAAGGTGTGTATGTATTGTGAAACATTATCACTTGTTTAAAGACCATGCCAGAAAATCACACAAAAAACACAAGCTGCTGGAAGAGATACCAAGACCAAACAAAGCCTGTCCAACAGGATAAAACATCACCATCAAAAGTATGTGCATAGAGATAAAAAAGAGGAGAAATAAGCCAAGTTCTGTAGCAAGCCAACTCCTGCCAAAGCCCCTCGCCGGTGGCGACCCAGGCAATGTGCAGATGGGGCTGGATTGCTCTGTGAGAGAATTAGATGGTGCTTATATTAACACGAAGAAGAAGGAATAAGAACATCAGCCACTCGTCTCCAGAGAGAAGTCACAGATCAGTGCATCTTTTCTTCCAAGCAAAGTCAAAACATCAGTGTTATTCAGAAACAACACCATTTCTTTCAGCCAGAAATCTGTGGACCACCGACTGCATTCTCAGTGACAAAGTCGTTTTTGCGGGATTTACAAGTCAACGCTGCATAACTTTACAGAGGGTTAATAGGATCTATAAAAAAACAAGCTGTAAAAAAAGCTAATTCCTTGTGAATTGTTTAACAATCGGGACCTCAGGTGCTGTGATTTCTGCTGGGAAGAGAATATTGCCATCCTTGTCACTATACCGTGTAGCATAGAGATCAAATATTTTTAAATTAAGAGAATCAAATTATTTTTTTTCAAATATTTTTTTTATTGTAATAATAAATGCAACAAAAACAAAAAAACAAATCTTATGACCCCAAAATTACATATGAAATCACTCATATAAAAATGTGTTCTCTAAATATTCTTTTAAAAGAAGCTATCTCTGAATACTCATCGTTGGAAGGGGGGGCTAATAACATGTTCATGAATAGGCTAACAAATATGTTAGCACTCGCAGGGAGTGACCCATAGAGCTTCTGCAGTCTCTTCCTGTCATCATGGCTCTGCAGATCCAGGCAGGGGTGATCTCCAACAGTGCAGTACCGTGAAATAGCATTATGCTTAATTTTCTCGTTTGCTGCTGCTCATGAACTAGTAAGGCACCAACAGACATCTCTCGCAGACAAGCTCAGCTGAAAAAAACATTAGCCGCCTCTCCACATTTTTACTAGGGATGTGTGACACTATAGTCGACTAAAAAATATTGCTACTACTCAACATTGAAAATGCTAGTTTTTTTATGAACTATGTTGTCCTTTATATTTTTGCAGAGGCTATGGTCAAATTGCTATGTTCAAATACAACAAATAGGTTGTAAATAAAATAATTTAATTTTACCTCAGACCTTGCATGCTGCTTTCTCCATGTAACTCCCAGTCACTCGTAGACGAACAAGGTGTGGCAGCATTTAGACCAGTGTTGTGCCTGAACGGGTTCATATTTTGGGCGAATGTGAACTGAACGTACTGTATTACTGCCTGATGATGGTTACTGTGAACTCATTCATTCTGGTGTCTGTGAACACACACTCTCTGTTTAACTTCGTACAATAGGATGCCAGATTTCTATAGAGTCTTCCAGGTGAAAAACACACGTAAACAGACCAATCGTCGATGCTTCGCCCCCATGCGGAAAAAACGCGTGTTGAAGTGCTGCGAGTCAAGGGTCAACCTCCTCTAACTTAGCTACAGCCATTCAAAAGATAGCATTATCTTTTGCTAATAGCATAATAACATCCTCCTCTTTCATTGAAGTCGCAGGTGTGGAAGTTTTTTTTGGATTTCCAGTGGGTTATGTTGACAATGTTTGCGCTTCAATAAAGCCACAGTTTGCAGACATCCCAAGTCTCGTGGTAGTTCCGGGAGTCTCCAGCATATGGATAGCGGCTCCCTGATGCACACAAATTAGTTAAAGTCTCTCGGAATCTAGAGTGAGCAAGAGCGAGCGTGCATGCCGACACAGAAAAAACTGTGCTCCAAACTATATTGCGCGCACAGCCGAGAGGGGAGGGAGAGAGCGCGAGACCTTGCGTGTGTGCCTCATGAAGCGCATGTACGACAGAGAGCATCCTGATTGGCCGATAGCTAAAAATCGAGAACCGAATCGAACTGTGACCTTAGAATCGAGGCGTCGTGTGATCATTTAAACGGGTTTTATGTCAAATTACCATAACATTTAAAGCTTGCTTGTTTTATTGACGATTATGAAGGACAATACCAGTATGACATTTTACCAGTTTAAAGAGGGAAACTATTAATGAAACTTGGTATACTTGATAAGATGACAAACGAACGACAAGGACAAACAACAACAACAATAAAATGAACATGGAGCATGTGTATATACAAACAAGAGTTGGTTGATTGTCGCTAGCAGCAAACAAGCACCAAAAAAACAATGACATTTAAAACTGTCCTGATATTATAGCTAACATTACAACAACATGATATCTTGGTTCTTTGAAACAGCAAAACCAATAATCCTCACATATGGAGCAGAAACAACGTGAACTTTCCAGCACTGGAAAGCTTTTCTTATATTGTGCAGCTCTTAACCCTCTTGCCTTTTCTTTTCCCAGTGATATTCCTCTGGTCTTTTCTCTTTTGTAATGTCTCATATCCATCTCTCTTTCTACTGTCTGTCTTCAAATCTCCCTATTGCTCTCTCTCTCCTCCCCCATTATGAGTGTATAAGCCCCCTACTGCTCAGTCCTATCCACTTTCAACAGCATTTCTCTGAAATCGTTTACTGCACCTTTAGATGATGTTTAAATTTTGTAGACTGTCATTTACGATAACCAACTTTTTATTTGAGGGATTCTGTTTATAATGTTGGGTTTGTACTTGGTTCAGCACTGCCTCTTGATTCAGTTGACTTAAATAAACATCTATATTGACAAATGTTGATTAAGTTTAATGCTAAGGCTTAAGTTTAATGCCGTGATAGTGCAGAGCACATACATTTTCAGTGGAATTCAGAATGAGATTTGATTAATAGATAAATGATGCTATTTTATAGCCTATCAGTTACAGACTATAACTTGTCGGATACAAAATGTATTTTTGAACATTAGTTTAAATGAAGCACATCCCTAATTTCCACTCACTCCCTGAAAATAAACTGAACATTTAAGACCTGAATCGATTAATATTCTTGATTTTTGGGACCGTGGAGATGTTGTTTTAACCCTTTGCTTTGAGCCAAGTTCGAAAACCACATAACCAATCAAATGAATCATTAGATGAGTTCTAAACAAAACCACATGTTTTTGCAAAATGAACAAACGGGTTACGTTCTAAAGAACAAAAATTAAGATATCAGTTACCGAGACGAACGATTAGCGAGTGCAAAGGTCAGTGACAGGCTTGTATGTTCTCATCAGCTGAAGGTGAAAACACTTTGTCTTGTTTCGCATTTTGTTGCCAAAGGGCTCAGTGAAGTATGTGAGTAATGACATTGAATTTAGAACAACAGAGATTAGTTTTAAGAACATTGCTTTCATGGTACCGCCGCTCACAGGGACAGCAGGTTATGACTACACCTCAAACGATTAAAAAAAATACATGGCAACAGTTTTCGAGGGATTTGAAGTTGACATGGATGGCCGCCTCGAGAGCAACACAATTAACTAAATGCCGAAGATTACAGATTGCTCTAATCATAACTTTGTGCACGCTGACCCTGGGTTAGCACTTCATGATAATGAAAAGATCATCCATGCTGGGGTAAGCACTTCAGACACAAAAAAGACAATCTCCAACCCCGCCGAAAGAGCCCCGTGTACGCGTAAAGAACCCTGATTCACCAGGCATTTGCAAGTGACATTTGCTCAGTACAAATGGCTTTTGATGGAGCAGAATCAGAAAATTGCTTGTTAAATCTGTTGTAGTTCTGACAAGGGCTGATTAAAAAAAAAAAAAAGAATGAAAAACAGATAAAAAAAAACAATAGCAACTATCACATCATTAGGCATGTGATGGCCAAGGCATTGAATTCATTACACTCAAACCATCCGGAAATTTTAAGCAAACCAGAGGTGACAAATGAGTGTAATCCATTCGGAAGAGCAGGATTTTTAAAAGCACCGAAACACTAAAGACTCCATGAAATTAAAATCAGAGCTCTGTGGCTTTCACTCCATCTCTAATTCATTTGATGCCAAACTGCGTACACTAAAGTTAAATGTTCACAAAATTCACTTTTGTCTTCTTGCAAAAAAAGACCAAAACTCTTGATGACTTATCCTGGACTGTACAGTATGTCCAATGTCCGAGTAGCAACCCAAGGTTCATCGCTATGATTTAACTCTAGTCTGTTAGCTAGACATACAGACAGACCAAATTTGGGTGCTAAGCCTTTCTTCATAAATGCAATTCATATTTTGATTTAAAGATTTTAATCTGCAATGAAATATGGCGCAGTTGATAAGACACATGCCTTTGGTGTGAGAGACCCGGGATAGAATCCACTGTGAGAAAGCAATGTGTCCCTGAGCAAGACACTTAACCCCTAGTTGCTCCAGAAGCGTCCGACCTCTGACATATATAGCAATTGCAAGTCGCTTTGGATAAAAGTGTCAGCTAAATGAATGTAAATGTAAATAACAAAAAGGTTAATTTATGTACAGGCAAAATGCATTGAATTATGGAGAATAAATCATTGCAGTTAATGATCCCATCCCCACTTTCTTTCTCCCACTTCACTTTCTGACTATTCTGTCCTATCATAAATAGGAAAAATATTTGAAAATATTTAAATAAATAATATAATGTCAGAGTGACAGTTGTTTTCACAAGTTGACTGAATAGAGTAAAAGAGTAAAATAGGCATATTTGGCATGCTGTCCGAAGGATTGCGGCTCCGAGCTCGGAATTCAGCACAAACCCTGAATACTCTCCCATATCCCCAGCTATAAGACCCAGCCGAGAGTGAGGGGTTGGAGTGGTGGAGGAAAGCAGGAAACTGTCGGTAATGTATAAATGCCTCTTCTCGAGTTGATTCGATAGACCATTTGAACGTGCTCCTCATAAACTTGGTTTATAAAACATAATTTGTCACTTGAATTCTGTAATCTCTTGAGATGCAGACATGTAAGAGGCTGACAATTAGCTAAACATATACTTGTTTAATAGTGACACTTAACATACATTTTAAAATCTTTATTTGAATATGGGAACATGATACTTTTTTCTACAATATTTCTATGATTAATTCACTGACAGAGACCCCTCCCTAATTATCCAATAGTTAGTTAGTAAGCATGTTGACCTCACCCTCTTTTCTTAGCTTAAGATTTCTCTCTGGTCCTTCGTTAAAGTTGGTCTCAGCAGCTTTGTGAATAGGTTTAAGAGGAAACTCTTACCTAATAATTATGCCTATACCTAAGAGAACTCTTAGTGGTAAGATATACTGATACATTTTACATTCTAAAAAATGCTGTGTTGTTTCAACCCACATTTGGGTCAAATATGGACAAACCCAAATGCTGGGTGAAAAATGTCATTTAAAAAAAAATACAGTTGAAAGTGAAAATTGGGTTAACATTTTAAATGACATTTTTAACCCAACATTTGGGTTGAAAAAACAGCATTTTTAGAGTGAATTTATGTTATGAGTGGCAAAAATAGTCTAAATATTGTATTGCCTGTTGCACATAGAATCTTGATATTCACTTAGTTGGGAGTTGGTAAGATTTGCTCTCATGCTCAGCAAGGCTGGTTCTTTTGATCAAAAATACAGTAAAACTGTGAAATATGTATTATATTGTGAAATATGCAAGTACATGTTTACCTCAAAAGAGAAGGCCTTTTTGATGTGTTGTTGCAAGAATTTCATCATAAGTAACACAATTAAATGATGGTCCAGTGTAAATACTGTTCAGACACTACATGTTTCAACTTCAAGCACAGTTTTTTAACAAGTGCAACTTGTATATGTCTTCAGTTCATCTCTAGAGAGAAGGTCAAGGCCACTGCCCTAGGTAAATGTAGATTACATGGCGTATGAGAGTATGCCAAGCTCTTGTTAGTTTCTCTGTAGCTTAGACACTTTGGCAGCAGGGTTAAAGGGATTAGGCAAAGGCTGTTAATGAGGACGGTTGTCCTCTGCTCCAATTATTGTCCAATCACGAAGCAACATGTGCTTTAAACAGACGCATCTAAAGGCAATGAAGATCATCACAGTGAAGTTCAACAGTGGCTTTCACCTTGGACTACGTTTAGGGAGTTGAGACGCAACTCCGAAATTAGAGCATGTACGTATTGATAAGCCACATCACCCGTATTTACCTCAGTGAAACTGTTTCTATGGGCTCTGCATGATGTGTCTGATTACGTATTGATTCGGGTGGTGGAGCAGAGTGAGTCTGCAGTCAGCTATGATTACAGCATTAGCAGGTTGACAGAGCTAGCGGTGGAGTACATTCTCTGCTCTATGTGAACCTCAAATCAGGACTTCACAGGCAGTCATTGACAGAGATGAAGACTTTCATGCATGTCACGGGGAGAACTGCATATCAAATGAAGCATCAAAAATTAACAATAAATAGTGACATGCCTCCAAAACGAGAACAAAAGACGCCTGCAAGGCAGCAAAATAGCATTCTCTCCCGAGGGACTCCGTAATAGCTCAGGAAGAGATAACGTTGTTTAATTTTTAATCACAGATTGTGTTTTCTTTGTTTCGGGGATAATAAATGAGCAATTTGATATTGAAAAGAAAAGCAGGATTGTGATGTCGAAGTATCAACGGTGATGAAGAGATGCAGAGGACCATGGGACGTGGGAATGACGGCTGCGCTTTTGATTAGCGTTCAGGAACGGAAACCAAGTATTTGTCTCAACAAATCACACAGAGAAGAAAGCCCACGTGCATCTGTAACGGGGGTCAGACGCATTAGCTGAGCATTCGGGACGGGCTGACTGATGTGGCCTGTCAGGTCTTCAAGGCTTCAGACAACATGGCTACAGCGATGCTCCATGTAGCGTGGGACAAGCGGAAAGCATCCCTTCAGACGCCACCGACGTAATTGCTTCTGTCGTGGAAAACAACTGAGATTCATCAAGGCAATGAAATATTTACACAGAGGCCTGTGGTATACCATTTAAAACGAGATGTAGATCTCAACGCGCACGACGCTATATCTTCTGGCAGTATTATAAGTGGAACGGCTCCTACAAAGTTTCACATCAGAGTCGAGCTCCGAGATAAAAAACACATCGGACATGGGACGCCTAGATGAACAATATGCAACGTGTGCTAGATTGGATTTAATAAAAAGCACATTCTTGTTTAGATAGATGATTCCATTCAATTTGGAAAGTAGGCTAAGGATAAAGCCTCACTATCACTCATTAATTAATAACTAATGCTTTCACAGTAGGGCTGGGCAATATGGATCCAAAAATTATATCTTGGTATTTTTAGACTCACAATATATCTCAGTATTTATACAAAGTGGGCTAAATGTTCAGTTTGTTTCATAAGGAACACGGTGGATAAATGAAGCTTGCAAAGTGCTTTGTTTCAAGGTAGACGACTTTTCACAGCTAGGATTCACGAAGTTTAACACGCTCTTCACACTGCGGTTTATGGTGCTGTTGTAAATTGTGGAAGAGATTTGACGCACTTGCGCTTTTGAATGCAACCTGTTCATGACATTCTCTACAGATGACATGCTTTTGCTGTTCGTTTGATCTTTTAAATCTGAATAATCTTCAAATAACTACTGATTATTTTGAAAATAGAATAATCAATCATTTCAGAGAGAGAGTCTTCACATCACTTTCTACAAATGAAATGTTAGATATTCTCTAAGGAAATTACGTCTCGCACATGCACACTGTATTAGCGCACATGCTAAACCACCGAACAGGGCAAGTGTGTTGACCCTTAAACTGATACTGAATGTACTGGGAAATGAGTTCTGATGAGGACAGTGATTCACATTGACATCTTCTCAAATTGAACCCTTACAAGCTCCAAAAGGTAAAACAAAAATTTAAAAAAATCATGTATTTTTTTTTCTACTTTAATTGTTATTCTGACATAAGGAGAGTTTTTATATTATTGCGACATTGTAAGATATAAATCCGGGTCACTAAAGACTCGAATATGTAATGATGATTTGGTGAAAACATTCATAAATTTATGTTTACTAATATTTTGAAGCGCTTAATTTAAAGCATGTCTGGTATTTAGGGCAATCTTGCGTTTTCGCCACAGCAGCTCACTGCTATTTATATATGTGTCCTTGCTATTTTTCAGAGGCATTCGCAACATCAAGCTATTGTATATCAATATAAACGCTACTGTCCTATCCCATATAGTTTTTGAAAAACATATCGATGTACCTTACAAAGTTGATATACTGCCCACCCCTATTTCACAATTACTGAGTCACCAGAGAATAATTTATGTCATGCCCATTGCCCAACAAATGTATTTCGTTGGCGATTATTTTCAGAAATTAACAAAATGTTCCTCTGGCCAATATCTACCAGTTCTGATTTATCCAAATCAGGAAAAAAAAAATTATATATATATATGTATCCAATTTGCTTTACAATTACTTTGACAAACACAATAAAGCCGCTAAAGGCAGACCACACACATCCATAAATACAGGCCATCGACAGGCTGTCAGGCTGCCAGGAATGTCTCCCAGACACCTTTTTGCCACGTCACAGACTGAATTGGTTCATCGCAAGGCATTGAGATATACAGCTTGTGGATTTTTTGCCCTTGAATCATGTGGTTGTTCGAGAAGACAAACACTGCCGTGCGACAATCCATCTTGAGGCTGAAAATAATAATCAACAAATTAATTAGCTCATTAGGTTAAAACCATGAATGGAACTGTGCTTTCACTACAGGGAGCCCTTTTTAGCAAGAGATGCATGTGCTGGAAGTTAATGTGAGCTTTGCCCTTGCACTGGGTGACCAAAATGTACTATTCAGGTTTAATTGACTGTAATGCGCACACAAATTGACAAAAGATTGAAACCAGAAACACATGTTTGAAGGAAATGTGCTGTAATATTTCAGAGACTGGAGTTATGTTCAGTGTTAATTAGTGATGATTATCGGCCCGTTCACATCGGCCCGATTTTTACATCATAACGATACCGATGTGGAAAAAAAAATTGACCATATAGGCCGATATATCGTTCACCACCAGTGTTAATGTAGTAAAAAAAAAAAAAAAACATGTGCACAAGAGGACGCAGACACACTAATGAACATGTCAAACTAAGTTACGCGTTTGTCGGAATGTGTAAGTCACGTTGTGCTGCTAAATGACAGACAATAAATAAAGCATACAGAATTCATTTATTATAATGTTATTAACATTTTAAATATTCGTTTAACATTCTAAATATTCGTTGTTGTTGTTTTTTTTTTTACGAAAATGTTACTAATTTACAGATATTTAATTGGGATTTTAGGGCCCGTTTTCACAACCCCATTTTCGACTAAAAGCAGAAAACCTTTGTGTTTTGGCCCTTCACAGCTTTTTGAGATCCTGGAAACGGGATTTAAAGTGAAAGTTTATGAAAACGATATTGTGCAAACTATAATAAAGCAATTTGTGGAAACGGTGAAGTCCTGCGCATGACATGTTCAGTCTAAATGCGAGTAGTATCGCCAACTACTGGCCTGGCATGGATAATACAGCATTTCTAATTGTTTTCACAGATCTGTGTGAACAGGGATGGTTTTGACAATGTTTTCGTCTGTATGTGAAAAATGCAAAGAAAAAAAACGTCCTTTTTTAGCACATTGTTGTCTTGTAAACGTACCTTTGGTCAGTAAATTGATTAAAAGAGATGTCTGACATATTGAAATATTGACAACATTTCAAGCATATGTTCGTCAAGACAAAAAAAAAAGTGTAAAAATTTAAAATGGTCATTTTGCATTCTTGGAGAAGGAGAACACTTCAAATGAATCAAAATGGTCTCAGCCAACCTGCCAGCACAGATTTGGATGGACATTATACGTTGTTGTATGTTTAACCGATGACAAAAAGCCGTGTCGATGACCCTCGTCTCTCCTCGGTGGCTCAGAGGCCAGGGTTTTCACAGGGTTTCCACATGTATGCCTGCGAGGGAAATGTGGAGATAAGTGCATTTGTTGGCACAGCACTTCAAAGAGCCGGAGTGTGTCTCAGTGAGCAATGGCAGAGAGGCATGAACTAGGCCTTTGATCATCCCCAGCTTTCTGATCATTAAAATATTCGATTAATAATTGATTAAAACACCAGGGCTTATTGTGTTGCGTCTCAGAATCCCAATTTATTTCAACCTTGAAATCGCCTTTTCCTTTAACAATTAATTATATAGATATGCTTCAGTGTTCTTATCTCTGAGATACTTTTATAGTTTGTATTTATATTTCTAGCTACTTTTTGTTTTTATATTTCCCATTTTAATTGTAGGTAAAGTTTTAGTATTTGTTTTAAAACGTCAAGATAAAGCTGTAGTCTGCATTTTTTCCCTCTTTGTCGCCATCTCTGTTCAAAATCTGCAATTGCAGTCATTCGTTGAATTATCAACTTTATGTGAGTTGTAGTTGATCCTATAGCGTAAAAAATACAGCATTGTCTGTTGTGGGATAAACTCATTACAAAATGTCATTTTGCTTCATATCATGCCGATTGTGAATTCATTTGCTGTGCCTTTGAATAGTTTCTGTGGTTGAACAGGCCATTAAAAATAGTAAATTCAAGTAAACCATTAGTCTTCTATTTTAAACTGTTTTACATTCTGTAATTTAATTCTCATAATTGCATTCACAACAAAATCGGACAGAATTTGAAATCTAAGACTTTGGAATGGATGGAAGGGATGGCACAATTTTCAGTTCATTCATCAACAGAAAACAGCACAGGCTAAAAAAATGATTTGTGGGATTTAAGAATCGATATTGGTTAGAAAAAAAAGAGAATTGATTAGAATCGAGAAATTAATATTTTTTTTAACCAGTCCTAAGCTGTAATATATTCACAGCCACGGATCCTGCTCAACAGTTTCTCAAATTAATACTCATTCGTGTAAACTCACCATCCTTTTGGCTCCCTATTCCTTCATTTGGTATTCTGGCAGTACATGAATAAACATTGCAAGAGCGCTCGTTTAGCAAGCCATATGTTTGAGGTGTTTTAAGTACTTGAGCCTTGCGGCGCAGTGCTGTTGTTTAAGATGTCCTTGCAGGGGTCATAGCCCTCTTGTGATGTCTGTGATGAGAAGGAAACATTCACTTTGGGCTCTCATTCCCCAGTGGACTACTTGTTTAGTGTTGTCCTTCAATCGCTCTCTATCCCAAACATGTCTCAGTGGATCTGGCATGTTGAGGTGCTATTATGGGCTAATTTCAGACCTACCACCAGGCTGGAACTGCACTGTTGATAGCTGGACTAAGCTCACACCCCAGGGAGGTCAAATCCCAGCACTGCTTTAAAGCTTATGTCTCTATAAAACCAAATACTTTGACCCAAAAAAAAAAAAAAAAAAAAAAAAAATGGGAGGAAAATCACATTCATGTCAAAGTGGCCTGAAATGTAGGATACGATGAGCAAAACCTTCTTCAAAAGTCACCCTGGTCTGCCTGGTCTTGAAGAATGATGGCTCCATGGTGTTCACCCCTTCCATAAAGCTAAAATATATTGCTTGTTTGCAGCCAAGCACATGCCTCAGCAAAGACAAAGAACTATTCGTTTTGCCCTCAGGACTGAACAAACTGAGACAGAGGGCTGCTGTTACTGGGACAGAAATATTTCCATATCGATCCCATCTGGGAGGGGGCTGGGTAAGATGGCTGGAAAAATCTTGTGCAATATTTAATCTCACAACATCATAATATCATCACATTGGAGGCCACATTGGAGGAACTTAAATATACAAGCTTGATAAAAATTATTATTCTTAGAGGCTTTTGCATCTCTCTTCATATATATATATATATATATATATATATATATATATATATATATATATATATATATCATGTAGTCTTCTAAAACCAGATCTCAGAAGATACCTAAAAGTCTAAACGCTTGTTATTCTCATACATGTCTCGATGAAGTCTTTTACTGTCTTCAGTTTAAACAGCGATGGAGTCTGAGGAACTGTGTTCTCTTACTGCATCCAATGCTTGAAATATCAGCTCTCATGACTGGGGGCTCCTTGGCAGGAAGTGCCATGTAATGTGCTAAAACAGTGACAGGACGGTCAAGCACAAGCTGTCGTAGTACCTCAGCCATGCAGAACTGTCTGGCAGGCCTTGGACCTCCACCTCAGCTGTTAAGTGGAGGTGAAAGGATCACGTGACCTGCCATCAGACAGTTGCCCAGGGAGGCTTGTTTATGTGCCTGTATTTGGTGAAATACAACATAGCTTTCAATGTGTAATATCTCACTGCACCTTGTTCCACTGAGACATGTGCACAACCACCCACACACACAGACACATATAGCTGGCATATGCCCACCTCCAAACATAGCAACATTATAAACAGTAATTGGGCAAATGCGGACTAATGGGGGGAAATGTTTGACATTCTGCATCGCACGACGATTTCTCCCTCAGTTGCAATTATGTAGAAACCATCTAAAGGGGAAGTTCAAGGCATTTCACCAATCCCAGCAATCTCATCTCCCTTTCTATTTGAATAAAGTGCTTTGCTAACTGTCAAGTAGGGCCGGGCGATACGTCAAAGCCTGACGTTATTATGATGTCTTCGCTAACGATATAAAATTAGGGAATATTGTGTTCATTGCAATACTGTTAAAAGTTTAGCTTATAAAGACCATAAGCCATTATATCGAGTTAACGTTTTCTGAAGGTTCCAAAATCACCTACTAACCCTACCTTAAAATCCCGTAATAACACCAAATTTGACACACACCAAGTCTATAGGATGCTACATGATGCCACAATTGTAGATTATCATTATTGAAACAAGCAGCCTATATGTTAAGCACGGATCTAATATAATGTAACACATTGATGTTTTTCCCGACAGTTAGCCAAAAATGTATTGAAGACATAACAGATAATGTTTACGTGAATTCTTGCCAAGACAGATATTTTTAAATACTGTAATCTGTGTATATGTGTGTAATGGGATTGCACGGTGTCTGAGGCGTCATTGTGCGCATGCTTCAGTTTTCATGGAAAAAGGATAACATAAACATACTTTTAGATGTTTAACTGCTATTTGGAGTATTGGGATGGCTAGACGAGGGCTTAATAAATAATTCTCCAATGTATATATGTGCAATGTACGTAATACCAACATGTACATTTTTTCTTTTTTTTTTTCTTTGTTTTGCCTGTAGCTTGTAATTAGCTTGTGCGCATTCTGACTCATTTTTTCCAGCATGGGTCACATACATCGCCCAGATCTACTTTCAAGTTCATGTTCAATGTGCTAATAATTGCCTCACTTCATCCACCTAAACGCTGGTATGAAAAAAAATAAATAAATCTAGTTAATAAAACAGTAACAGACAGACAGACAGAGTCCATTTCACAATGTGTTTAAGGATGTTTTCATCACAGTTTTAAAGGTCAGCTCTGCCCAGCTTTGCTAAGTGTGTTTTGGCAAATCGCCACCACAGATTTCGCTCCTTTTATGGGAAACTTGTGCGTAAGATGTGGAATTATCAATCTCATGCTGCTCATTAATGTCCGAGACAGCAGGAGTTTAAAGTGGAAGTATTCGTGTGATTAATACTTCTTCTTGCTTCAGGAATGTGGGGAGAACTGCACACATTTAAAGCAAGCATCTGTTCCTCCACTACTCAGGCAAACACAAAAATGCTTTGCATATTAGTCACATATTATAAGATGAACCAGCCAGCCTTCGGCAGTTTCATTTCGTTCATTCTTCATCGTTTTAAAACCCAAGGCACGGCGCATCCTTCTCAGTTGATTAGCTGAAAACGTGCTAGCGTGGACCAACACGTCACCACGCGATTGCAGTTCGATACGTTGCCACCTCAGAGTGACACCTTTATCTGTGTTCCAGCGGATTCTCATTTAGCACATGCAGGCTTGTTGCCTTTTCATCAACTTATTACTATTAAGTGGTCCTTATTTCCCTGAACAATTCCTACCCAACTCACACTTAAAGAGCTGTATTGATCCTCATGGTACACACCATCCCCTCCTGATTTCATTAGGCCCGGTGCTGTTAATTACTCCACACTGTAACCTTTCAGTGTTTCATTTGGACCGACAAATTGGGTGAATTAAAAAGGAGCTGAAAAGCAGTGCAAGGCCTGACGGTGTGGATCTCCGAACTGGTACGTCAAATTCCCAAGCGGCGTAATAATTAAAAAAGTTCATCAATGTTCCCTTTGCTCATCACATTATGCAGAGGCTGGTCTCACTGGTAATAGTTCTAGAGGATTCATTTAGGAAATTAGACCAGTTTGATCTGGTTCTTCATCAAGAGAGCAGTCTAAGTCCCCCCCAGAGGATTTGTGTGGGTAAACTGCCACCTTTATTTTAGTGAAACAGATAGAAAGCATGCGAGGCAACACACACTAGCCTACCTGCAATTTTGCTCTCTGAACTAGTGATGAGTACAGGACACAGATTTGGTGCCAACGCAGTCATTTTGTGCCATTTAAATGACTCCGATAATAACTTCATCATAATTGGCTTCTGATGCTTGAGAGTGTTGAATACCCATTTTCAGAGGGGAATGAATTGATTTACTGCTTGATTTAATTATGCATTAAAATTCAATCATGTAGTTTCAACCAAATTCAAAGCGAGGTTTTCTGAAGCGATCCCTAGGATGCAGGTGGAGTTGAAGGACATCTTCAATTTTTAACTTAATAATCAGAACTTATTGATTACATTAGTGTGCAGGTCCAAGATGAAACAGGATGTAGTTATTGATGAAACAGCTTCAATTTGTATGCCATGCATTAGATATACATTAAAGGAAGTCATCGTCAAACAAAAAGATTGACTTTGATAGGAGGAAAATTGAGAGCTTGGATAAGCCGGTAAGAGATTTAGCAGCTGAGGGCAAGGTAATATTTTTGCACTCACGAGAAAAGCCATTTGGAGTCCATGTTTAACTGCCCATCAGTCTACAACTGTGCCCTCTACCCTTTACGGCTTCCTGAAATCCCTCATCGACCGAAGGTCAAAACTCGGTCTACATGTGGTCTCACCACGCATTGTCATTGCTGCTCAACCTGAAAAGAGAGTCAGAAGGTCGTTTGAGTGCAAAGCATTGATGGACAGATGATGGGAATAGTAAGGAGAATATCTGCATCGATGTTCAATGTTAGCTTGACATTTAAATTGTAAATGGTTTGGATTGTTCTTTTATTGAATGACTTGACACTTCCATTCATTCGAAGTGGCACTGGCTTTGTCCGCAGTTGATAATGTGAAAAGCCAACTGTATTAGGGCTCATGCTGGAACAAGCAGAGGATCACTTATCACTGTCACTTAGGCCTTGCCTGGCAAACAAGACACCTGATGGTGACACTGATTAATGATGCCAGATAAGTTTGTGTGAACAGCGGGAATCCCACACAGGTTTCATCTGCATCATATTTAAGCATATGGGCACCATATGGGCCTAAGCATTTCCATAAATATGATGACCAACCGCAGCGAACCAGGTGCAATATTTGGGGCCTTTTCTCCCCCTTGTTGTGCAAATATTGACAGTAATGCTTATTAAAAAGATTCCATATGAGGGGTCACCTAACAGTCGTGATTCTCCTTCAAGAAACACAGTGCATTTAGAGTTGGGGGTTGAGACGTTTTGAATTTGAAGGTAAATTGGACTTAATTGGTCTTAAGTATCTTCTGTTGCTTCCAAATGGCAAAACATTGGGCAAAATTATTTTATATTTAAACAAAATAAGGAATATTTGGACCTCTTCATCATGTTCAAAAGATTTCACCCCCGGCTCTTAATACACCGTGTTTCCTTCTGGAGTATCAGTGAATGTTTGAAAATATCTTTAATAAAAAGAAAAGATGGCTCTCAAAATAATTCAGTCACTAATAGAAAGGGTTAAAATATGCAAAAGATGCTGGAAAAATGAAACATTTTCAGGGACTCAAGAACAACCATCGCAAAACAAAACAAAAAACCCAGTCATGTTTTATCCAGGTAACGACACACTATGAGGAATCAGTTTTGAACGCGACCATTTTCATAAATTCGGCAATTTTTTTTGTCTTGTAATATCTTATTCGGGACAGTATTAAATAAAAAATAACATGATCCCTCTATTGTGCTAAAATGAGTAACATTTTGCAGATATCACAAAATAATGTCTGTTTATGCTCACTGCACATTAAAAAATATTGCAAATAAACATCTTTATGAATGCATAAATTCTTAAGTTTAATAGCAACATTTTTAAGAGCCATGACTCCCACTTATTCAAGATCTGAAGTGTTTATTTACACTTTTGATACACTTAAAGGTATTGACTTGGCTTTGCCTACTTTAACATTAATAGCAATGGTTATTGATTGTCAAGATTGATTTTAAACTGAGGGAAATAAATGCATACCCATGGTGGACTTAAGTAATTTATACCAAGAGAGAAAGACTGAAAGGGAGATCCTAATAAGCCCAGACTAATTAACTCAATAGCAGTTATCCATGTGCCGCATTTCAAGTATTCATGGCCTCAGAACAGGTCTTCTTAGAACAGGTCTTTTCTTATAATTTGAGCTCTTTTCTAAAGAAACATAATTGCAGTTGTCAAAAAAAGCCTGTCTAGAAGCTTTTCAATATGACAAAAGAGTGGCAGCCTATCTGAGAATTTTTGAGCTTTGATTGCACACAGTCTTTATGAAAAACTGTCTGTGAATAGCAGGAGATGAGACTGCAACTCATAAAGCTGAAAACAGAAAGACAAGGTCATGTGTTTTATGTGTATCATCTTCACATGGAAATGAAATAAAACTAAAGCAATAAACAGTCAAATAAAAGAAAGAAATACATTTTTAAAAAAGTTAAAGGCTTTATAGTCCACGAAGGAGAACAAAGGACAAAAACAGGATAACTAACAACAACTGTAAATCATAAATCAGTTTCTGGGCAGGTGACTTGTAAGCTACATTTTTCTCGTTTTCTTCTTTTTTGGTTCGTGATTCACCAAAAAGGTGAGGTACAGACCTACAGGGATCAAGGCGTACAAAATATTAAAGTAGAAATTCTGCCATAAAAATGGTGTTTGCAGTCAAATCACTTCATAAAAAGATTCCCACACTGGCCTTTCAATATGGATTTTCTACTCTAGGAACACTAAGCACATGGCAGGGGTATTACAGACACTATCTGATATTTGGAAAATGTTCTGGGATTGATGTGCTTGTATTTTGCTGGCCTGGCACTTGCTTTTGCTGTGTGATGTAGCCTCGACTTTGGAGGATATTCCTTTATATCCCGAGAGCTAAGAGGTATCAACATTTTACAGCAGGCTGAGTGTGTCCACTAAAAAAATAAATAAATAAATAAATAAACATTACAGCACCATGACTCATTGGGACCTTAAAAGAGAACAAAACAGCCCGAGGAAGGTGCACAACATTAAGGTGACAAGAAACATCTATATGGATGAACAATCAATGTGTATTTCAATCAATTTGAACCTGAAACAATATAGGTCTACTGTACATCAAACAGATTTTTGACTCTAAATTTAAAATTCTGCCATAATTTACTCACCCTCGTTTAATTTTGAACCCATATACATTACTTTCTCATATACATACATGTATAGCAAATGATGGCCAATGTGATGTGAGAATTACGAGCCCATTGCCATCCTTTGGCGACACCATATGACATTTCGTCGAAATACTACGCACATGGCACCCTTTAGCATCAATATAACACGCAGAACCCAAGGTGTCATACAGATGACTGGCATCTTTTAGCGTCAATATGAGATGCAGACCTAAACCTACCCATAACAGTGTGTGTTATTTAGACGCTAAAGGGTGTCATGTGCATAGTATTTCAACGAAATGTCATATGGTGTCACCTATTTGACGCCAAAGGATGAGAATGTGTTTGAATTACCAATATTTTTTGCACTGAAACTTTCTTTAAAGGGGTCATAAACTGGCTTTTTAAATTGTATTATATTGTTGTCTGAGGTGAACTTATGACGTTCGCTTGGTTTTTGCATTCAAAAACATCTAAAATGAATAAGTAATAGGCTATTTTCTACCCTAGTTTTGAGCCCAGCTCAGAAACGCTCGGTTTTTATGGACGTCTCCGCACTGAAGATTTGGGAGTAAATGCCCACTGCTATGAGAGGATAACAGTTTTGCATATTATAATGAGTTTCATCTCACCTTGTCGGTGTATCTGGTGGAAATTGTTTTGAACACGTCCAATGTAGTAAAATGACAACCGGAATGATTCGCCCATACATGTTCGACCCAGAGTCCGTGTGTTGCACCATTCCTGTCAGATCCAATATAGTCGGCATAGCACCGTTCTTTACTCTTAATCGGTCTGCAAATCCAGTCTTGTTTACAAAACAATCCTCAGTGAAATGAAGTGAACAGACGGACAATGTTTTACCTCATCAGCTGAAATGTCCTTAAAAATATAGTTTATCCATGCAGTCCTATTGGAATCTAGAGGAAGCTTATGCAGCGACTGTCTTCTTCCACAACCAGGCACTGCATTTTGCTCAGTAGCTCGATCTGGTTTGTCATTACGAGGTAGGCCTGTGTTATTTAGCTATGTGTGTAATGCGCGAATCAGTGGGTGGGGCTAAACCGGACGTGTTGAAGTAGGAATTGATCTTCTTCTGCGGGGGTGAAACGTCATAGTTCCCCACTTTGAAAAATGAGTCTTTACTGAGGCTGAAGCTTTTATTGGACTAACAAGGACGTTCTCAGTTCTGAAACTTACAAGATATTCTTATAATGACCTCTTAGATGTCAAAAGCTCAATGAAAATTAGATTTCTCAGTTCACACCTTTAAACTATTTTTGTAAAATGGACGGTTATGAATAATTATGTACCAAATAGTTATTGTAAAACAATAACATAATTATTTAATTTGATTAGCCCCAGAAAAAGTGCTATACTCTCCTTTGGTGGTCATTTGTTTTGTGTAGATGCATTCATTATTCATTTATTTTACCATAGATAAAGGTGCTCTTAAGCGATGTCGGGTGACATGACTTCTTGTTGACAAATAAAGTATTTTCGAAAAATACAGAGGCTAGATAGACCCTCCCTCCTCCTCATCTGCAATGACCCAGACCCCACCCCCAGGGTCTTCTTGTCATTTATTGGCTGGAACAGTTTATGTTTCGTGGAGCGGGTTGCCGCAGTTTGTTTTTGTTGCCATTTGCGGAGCCTGGGTTGTCTACATAGACCGCTGTTTGTTTTTTTTTTTTTTCACAGTGTATTTAGGGGACAGGCAGCTTGCAGATAGTGAGGAGATGTTTGCTGTATGTGACAAAAAATGTTTGGGCCTAAAGAATGTGTGACATTGCTTAGAGCACCTTTAATAAGTGAAGAGTAGCTTTGCTTCAAAGCGCAACTAGTGAAGAAATGCACCAATCAAATGCAAATGTCGGAGAAAGTGGAAAGGTAGCTACAACTTTGTGGTCACTCTTCATTATGTATGGAAAAGAGCAGCTTGGACATTATGCTAAACATCTTTTTTTGTGTTCCACACAAGAAAGAAAGTAATACAGGTTGGGAGGGTGACTGAATAATGAATATTCCGTAACATCAATGACAGACCGCTTTCCAGGCATGACAAAAGCTGTTTATATTTATGACTAACAAGATATTAATAATGTATGAGAACAAACACGAGACAAAATGTAACCACCAGAAACGGTACATGTCTGCACATGAAAAATGCTCTATTAAAACCCGTGACTCAAAATATAGTCCATGTCATCAGCCGAGGTAACAAGGGAGCAAACCTAACATTATTTCTATTCCAGACCTCTCACTGTTTTCTGGCTATGGCTATCAAACGCAACATATGTTGTCACAGTGAACAGTGCAAGAAATCTTCAGAGCTCGATTCAGCCTGCAATCTTCCAGAGCTTGTTTATATTGAGTGTCAAGCCAACTGTTTCAAGACCTGTACTACAGCCCCACATGGACCTTTAGAGGACAGTCTACATGTAAATCTATTATTATCAAGCTCTCTGCTGTTTGGGAGATGCTAACAATCAGATATCAATGCAACAGCGACTCTGGATTGGAGGAGCTTCGTCTAATGAGGTCAGCTGGTAGTTGTGTTGTTTTACTATTCATTTTCAAGTCTTAATTTTCATTCCCAGAATACACAAGTATGTGGAGCAAATTTAAAATTCCAGTCAGTGCATTGCTATCACAGTTAGGTTTTCTTTTGCACTGAGTACTTACATGCGTTTAATGATTATCATACCACACCAATTCCCCCCAGCCCGTCTCGAACAACGATTCCCATCTGTGGACCAGACAGAGGTTCTCAGAAAACCATAAATTCTTCTTTTAAACCAAACTCACTCATCATTAGGCAAAAAAAATCACCTTTAAATATTCCCCTGTCAATTCCCCTCGGCGCCTCTTGGAATGAGGCTGGAAACGTATTTAAGAATAGTATACAAATTATTGCTAAACTTGACAGTGAGAGTCCTATGAATAATAGCATGAAGAGGAGAGGGAGGGAAAGGTTGCGTGAAGGTGAGAGGCATTAATTTGCTTTTAAGCTTATGGGAGATTCTTTCATGCTCCCTGCGCTTAGCCACCCACTGTAAAGATACAGCACCACTCCTAGTGCTTGTGACACAAACTCATTAGCATCTCACCCTACATCAGGAAAATGACTACTTTCCATGGGTGGATCATTATGCCATGTTATAGGGAATACCTTATAACCATAAATGTGGGAAAAGCATGTGCAAAAAGGCTCCAGATGGCTTTTTTTCTTTTTTGAGAATTTTGAGAATTTGCTTCTTTGTCAAAACAGGGCACAATGAGACGTGGAGTCGTACAAATCAGGGATCCAAATGATTGATTAATTGCATGACACTTGACAGCAGGAGTTCGGTAACATTGTCTGAAGGCCTCTTATTCGCAGATAAAATAGAGGAAAAAGTCATTTTAGAGCCCAGAAACGAGTCACGTGGTAGTCGCCACATACTGTTTTTATTCATACTGAAATATTTAGCATTTGAGTAGAATGGCTTTGATCAGTATGGAAGATCAGATAAGAGTCGTGGGCCTGACACCGCTCTAGCATTATCTTGATGTCCTACGCTTCAAATACATTTTGCTTTCGCTCAGTATGCTCATGCAATGCACCTTTTTTAAAAATTTTACTAGACCTTGTTTGTGGCTGCTCATTTATAGTGGTTCCTATGGAGGTTAAGAGTGTTACACCAGGAGCGCTTTAAAGAGTACAAAAACTAGACGGCTCACACTAATCTCAACTTACATTATACACAGATTCATAATCAGGTGGTGTTAACAGTACTGAGAAATTGAGGTACTCTACTGCATCAAAAATGAATTCAAAAGTGTCAAAACACACTTGCGTAAAAAGGGTGCACTTTATATTTTAAATTGAAATACATTTCATTGGCTGTTTTAAAGTTAATGTAATTAAAATGATTGAACCCCTACAGTGTGTTGAAAACCCTGTAACACCTTTGATGTTACGGGTCAAAAATGAAAAAAAGATCGCTTCTTATGCTATATTTTTCAACTTTTTTTTTTTTAAATTAGGACAGGTTTTGTATTACTTCTTGCAGCTAATTGTTTGTAGGCCTCATCGATCTGAGCTTATGCATCGCGGTTTTTTAGAGGATAAATCTGTCAATATTAATAAAAAAAATATATGGAAAAAAAGGTCATTTTTTATCACACTAGTGTACTTTAATGATTAACCAGGAAGACTAAAAATAGTTTAACAAGTGTAACAAAGTATAGAAAAAAAACTTACAAAGTACGACAATTTTTTGAAGCAGTTATACCCTCTGTGAGAAAGTCAGTAAGTTTTAGTCCAATGTGATGCAATTAACTAACATTTTCAGGGGAAAAAGAAAATCCTCATCGGATTCAGGTCAAAATGACGAACACAACACAAGGATTAAAGCGACTTTTTAGTGCGAGACAACAACGTAATCTAATTAGTAATATGTATCCATATGCAAAATGTGGTTTGATCACTTATAAAATATCAACAAATAAATATCTATACAATTATCAGACGCGAGGTTGTCGCCCACTATGACACACTAGATGATACGATCAAATCTTGCGTCCCGACGCCCATTTTCGATTACGAATCCCCACGACACCCTACGTCAAACGGATCATGGCTAAAATCGTGTAATCTGAACTGGGCATAAATCTGTGCTATTTTAGATGTTGCCAATTTGAATATACGTAAGTTTCAAACAGCATTTATCCAAGTGTACAAAAATGTGTAAACAATACATACATCAATACTAAAGGAGATCAGAATGGACATATTAACATGCTTATAAATATATGAAGAAAAAATTTAATTTGTACTTCGTAGATTTGAGGAAATCGGATTAATTGAACAAAAGCACGCAGTTAAAAGTGCAATACTTCAATTGAAGTGTAAATTCCTAAAATGTTTTCAGTATAAAATAATTACTCAACACCCCTGTGTGGATAAAGCAAAGCATTCTCATCCTTTAGCGTCATATAGAACGCTATATGACAAAACGGCGCTATACAATGCACATGGCGCCCGTTATCGTTAATATAACACACGCTGTGATGGGTAGGTTTAGGTGTGGGGTAGGGTAGGGTAGTCTCATATTACACTAAAGGATTTATGACGACTTGGGTTCGCGTGTTATATTAACGATAAAGGGTGCCATGTGCGTAGTATAGCGTCGTTTTGTCATAGCATTCTATGTGACGCTAAAGGATGAGAACGGGCTGGGATAAAGACTGATTTGAACAGTGCAACTGCAAAATCATAAACATTGTTAGCTAATAAGTGTCATGATTAATCAAAACATTTATATTCAAATGCTTCCAGTAAATCCATTTCTCAAAAATAAGAATCCTTTGCATCATGCCTGCTCTAAATTAGACTCGCTACAGAAGGAAATTAGGTAAAGTTTGAAGTTTTCTCCAGGAGTTCCTCTGGGAGCCATAAGAACCAAGAAACATGAGAGAATTATTAAAAAGCACAATATATGAACTAAATGACCCCTCAGTGCTCAAGCTGCCTCTCCATACAGCACCATCAGCAGATTACCTCCACCTGAAGAACTCGGGATTCTTTCACTTCCTATCGCAAATTACACAATAATGGCAGAAAACCAGATTACACTCGATGCTTCTATGTCACGCTGAACGTGGTTGTTGTATCGTGTAACGTTCAATGCAATAACCAAGGAACAGCAAAAAGCAAATCATTTGAATCCTAATGGCTGCCAATCTGTTATATAATATCGAGCTTTCTCTAGGCAGAGCTTTCAAAAAATTAAGAGGTTAAGCTATGTAGTCAAGAGGCTAATGCATGGAAAAAGCCTTTGGACCCTAGCTGGACTAAATCCAGCGCACACAGTGACACCCCATTAACAGGATGGAGGACACCAGGAATGCCTGAATCCGAACGCTGAACAGATTTCCAGGTGGATGGGAGTCAAGCGCCACGGACTCCTGGTTAACTGCACTCTGACACCTTCACTGATTTGACAAATGATTCTGTATCAAAGGGCTAGGCACACATTTGACTTAATTGATTAGACAGCATGTGGCGAAATCCCTGATTGGTTTAACTAAAAGAGCAGGAAACGTGCCATAGTTTCATAAAAAAGGCAAGCACTTTGTGGTGACAAGGGTGGGGGGAAAAATGAGTTCCTGCCTTCTTTTAAGTATGACTGATTAATATTGAAATCTGTGTGAAAAATGAGACAAATTAATCTTGTTCTAATGCCATAAATCATCTAATCCGAGTGGGTTTACAGCTGTAATTTCAGAGGTTAGGATTTCTTTCATCTCTTCATTAGTTGGGTCAACCACAGCCAGAGGACCTTGTGAGGTGCAAGTCTATAAACGCGGTACCCTGTGCGCAGACCCCGCTTTAATACGGCTGTAAAAAACCAACATGTCTGCCAATTAAAGAGACACCACATTAACACTGCTTCTGTAATTACAGACAAGAGCATGACCGAAATAAACCGAACGGGGGACCGCAAACACTTCTCTGGAACAAAAAATAGTAGAGATGTTACCCGAGCTAGTCATTTAAAGGCAAATAGATAATCTGTTAATTAGAGATGGAAACGGTAAAAAATGTTACAGTTCCTTTTCTGATTCCTTTCGTTTCGTATACTTTTAAGAAAAAATAAGCACAATTGATAAGGTAATTTCAATATTCAAAACAATTATAGAAAAAGGTGTGTTCACATTTCTGTGACAGCAGGATTGGGTAAATAAAAGCCGGTCTCAAATAGAGGCCGGGTCTATTTTTTAGTTTCGGGTTGTTCGCGCATTCTCACGTCTTCAAACAACACGAGCGCTGTTCTTGCTCTCTCTCTCGCGTGCATATTAATCAATTAACATGATAGTAAAAGGTTGGAAGACCGCAGTTTCACGTGGAGCATTTGGAGATTTTTAGAGATTAAAGACTCAATGAACATCATCTCAACACTAAATTATAAAGACCGGTCTCATATAGACGCATGTTTAAAATACAATCTGGTGCACGATTTGGGAAAATAAAAGCCTGGTCTATTATTTGAAGTTTTATGGTATTTGGTAAAATACTTCTGATGACCCAATCTAGTCCCACTTTATATTAAGTGGCTTTAAGTACTATGTACTTACATTGAACTTAATAATTTGATACAATGGACTTATTGTGTACGTACATGTTTTTTCATTGTACTTATATTTTTAAAATACCAGCATGTAATTACAGCTATAATTAATTTATGTAATTACATTTGTAACAGTTGACCCTTCCCTCACACCTTAACCTACCCTTAAACCGACCCATACCACCACACATGTCCCTAACCTTACCCGTATCACACCTCAATAGCAGCAACAGTGTTTTACAATACAACAGGAACACAATAATACATTGTACTTATTGTTCGATGTAAGTACATAGTACTTAAAGCCACTTAATATAAAGTGGGACCGAAAAAAAAAAATAGAATAAGAACCTGTTTTCATTCGCCAACCCTACTGATGATGAATCTAAAAATCTATAAATATCCTTTAAACACATGCATGCACACACAACCTGCTGCACAGCAGACTCAGAGAGTTAGCCGGCCGGTGTACCTTTTTTTTTCTTCTTTTTGACATGAACATGCTGTGCTTGCTAGTGACAGGCTCAGCATAGCCCTGCACCCAGAGGTCACAACTGACCTTTCCGATTGTGAGTTTTTCCAGATCTACTACATGTTTGTCTGAAGATGTATGCCAAAGCATCCTCAGGCTCCACACTGAGACGGCGGTATGGATTCGGGCATTTTGCTGCTTGTCTTCCAGCATCACGCCTACTCCCTCCTGACTAGCGTATGAATGCAGAGCACACCGCCTTGAGTTTTGCATGCTACGAAGCTTAATTGCTGCATGACTAGCCTGTTGTTGCATGGCTGGAGGGATTTCCATTTATTATCTGGTATGAATCATTTTTAAGATGTGCTTATTCACCACCGGTTTCCCCAAGTTCAAAACACCATTGTGAGTAGGATGTGGAGGAGTGCGTGGTCACAAGGTCCAGTTTCAGAGCGTTGACAGGGAGAGAGCAACAACACCCCTCCCGCCCGCAGATGGAATATGTGTCTGTGTTTGCATGGAGGGGTATGTTGGCCGCACCGTGCCCAGATCAGGCAGCTCGTGCCAGGGTTCTGCATGCATTGCGCACAGGAAAGGAAGGGTCAAATTAGGTACTCCATCTGCCATCTGCTTTGGCGGCTCGACGGGGAGGCTCTGCGATGCGACGCCTGCTAGGGTTAAATCAAAGCCTTGATGAATGGTGTCTGAATACCTGCAGAATATCAGCCCGGTCGTACGTTGAATCGGCAGAGCAGACGTGCCCGCTGTAATGTCAGACAAATGATCACTTTCCTCAAGCCGGGGCCTCTTCATCAACGCTAAGCGCTGAGATGAGCCTTCCTTCACGTTCTGATAGGAGGTTTGAAATTGGGACTCTCTCCACTTTCACTACTGACCTATTGTGAATCGCAGTGGCTGGAATGAATTACTGCTGAGAGGACAAACGCATAATGTAAGATATTATTGGGGAATTTAACAATGCTCAGGCCTCAGGGACTCTCACGATGTAATGTATGGCCTTTGAAGTACAATTGCTATGGAAACTGGAAGCCCTGGGTGACCAAGTTGCCCACCCACACGGACAGCCGTTAATCATCTTCACTCCAATACTGGCACAGCAGAATTTGGCCAATGTGTCAAGCAGCAATTATGTATACTTAGTGTTCTCTCTACCCCCCTCAGCTTCGCTCTCTCGTTCTGCCGCCATCCTTCTCTTCGCCTCTCCTTTCCATTTAATCACGGAGCTTTTAAAAGCTCTCTGTTCATTAGCTCCCTTTCATTGTGAATGCATACAATACCAGCAAAGAAAATAGGAACAGTCCACACAGTACGACATTCCTATTATAGAAATCATATCTAACCGTTTAGCCATTATACTTTCATTCGGAGCTGAGTGACACGCCAAATTACTCCACTGCTCCATTGCTTTCTTTGCATATTGGTTTGTGCAGATCACAGGCGCTAATGGGAAGCGACGAGACAGAGATTATGTTCTGCTGGTCGCGGGAAACGTTAACGCCATCACAAATCGGTGGCATCCCTTCATTACCTCCATCCAGATCAGCTGTTTCAAGGAGAGCTGACAGCAACATGGGAATTGCAACGCTCTCCATATTTCAAGGACAAATGTTGCAGCCTGGGTGTCGAGCAGGTGAGTTGGAGCACATCAGCACTATATAGAACGTGTTATTAGAGGTGATCTCGACAGGGGTGAAAAGCGCGCAGGCTCGTGTGAAGGACTGGTCAGCAATTAGAGCCCCGTTGTGTGCCGAGAGGTCCAGGACAACGCTGATTGCCTTTTCATACATCTCACAATGAGCGCTGGGGAGATTTGTATAAATATTGTGCAGCTTTCCCTCGCAGCTTCAAGTCACTTTTTAATGGCAGTTGGTATATTAGGGGTTGTCGAATTGGATCCCTGGCTGACAGGCTCTTAGATTTGCCCATCCCTGTCTTTGACTGACTTTTTGTGCGAGGTCTTTACTCTTGACCTGCCAAGTCAACCAGAAAAGGAAATGAGCACTTTGCCACATTTGAGGTTAGTGGACTGACAATAGTGCGAGGTTTGGCAATATAACACATTATTGCGTTTCTCACATAGGACGCATGAAAAAAACAGAGGCAGCCAGCTTTCAAGCAGGGAAATATACTTTCTTTTTGTTCCTCTACACCAAGAATATGACTGATTCTTGTCACTGTTTTGGTAAATCCTGAACCCAAAGCATGAAATCACAGATAATTCAACATCTTGTAGCAATATTACGGTTTAATTCAGGGTCTTGTTTCCAACATGAGATAAGACACAATAAAAAGGAAATATCTGCTGTCATGCCTCCTTGCTCTGGTACATGGCGGTGTGGGGAAAAAGAAACGTTGTTCAATTTCAACGTATCCCAAGAAAAAAAAATAAATAGATAAATTTTGAAATATTCAGAGAATATGATCTCCCAGATTAAAAGAATAAAAGTGTATATACGTATCAACAGTTCTCAACAGGTTTTGCTTTAGTCTGCAAGTGAGGGCCCAACACAGTAGCAAAACCACATAAAAGTAAAAAAAAAAGAAAACCTGTCATTGAATATGTTTTAAGGATGCACAATACATTGATATCATACCGGATCTGTGTAAGTGAATATTTGTGATAGATCCAATAGATATTGGATAATCATTTACTTTGACATCATCTTAGTTAATGTTAATCTTTCAAGACACTAGTAATTGAATAACACTGTTATTTCTAAAATGACTAAAGTATCCAAATAAAATCAATCATTTAAAAGGTTTTTAAAGTGAGTTTTTACATCACCAATTTGTAATTTATTTATACAGAGTAGTAGTGAAACCCATGACCTTGGGACCGAGGCCTTTGATGTTAAACAGAAGGCACATTTCCACATTGTTTTTTCCTTCTGTATGTGTATTAGAACAGTTGAGAACCAAAGCTTTAGGAAGGTGCAGCTTGCTGCAACAGCTTTATCACATAGTGATGCCTCTAATAAACAGAACCATTAACAAGACAGTGACTTACCTTGTGAGGGCACGTGGCTGGGACAATAGAGAATGTTTTATCTGGGGTCTGGCTCTGGTTCTAGAAGAGAAACAAATCACCCTGTGTTAGTTGTTTTAGTAGGAATAAAACTGTTGCATTCAAACACAGTTCCTATAAATTGCATGTTTCGTAATAAGGCAGAACAAAGTGACCTATTATGTACACTTATTCTGAAGAAATAGAAAAGCCAATTGAGTGAATAAAGGTTAAGGTCATCAATCTGCGCTGGTGGAATATACAGCCAACAAACGGCTACAGCAAAACTTCTCAATGCACTCCTATTCCTGTGGTCCAAATACCGAAAAAACAAGCAAATAGCACAGGCTTCATAACATATGCAAGGGTTCTCAAACAGGATTTCATTAACCAATTAGCATATTGTAAATATGGTGCTACATCAGACTGATACATGAAAACCAACACTAAAAAGGTTGCACGTAGGTAAGTCAACAAGGCAACAACAGATGGCCCTGCTGTTTGCGATTATGCATGATGCAGGGCCTCTGCGCACCGACAAAGGCAGCGTAGGGGGAAATGACCGTCTTCAAGTGACCTCGCATACATATGAGGAAAAAGAATGGGTCGAGCCAGCACAGCGGGGGACAAACTATTTTCCCTAATACTTGAGGGACGCCTAGTTGATTCCAAGCAGGTGCTGCCAGTCATTCTCTTACACCCAGTTATCTTCTTTTTGTAGAACTAATGCTCTCTGACACTATTAATGGCTTCCTTATGGTATCGCCAAGAGAGATGAAACATTGAGCGGTCCAGACTTCAACATCTATATTTCATCAGCACTTAGAGTAGTCAGCATCGGCTGTGTGGTAACCTCACTTCACACCCACTGTCGGGTAAAAGGCAAACACTGCATGGTCAGCCCTAGGCGTCTGAAATAATAGAAAGGAGTTTTGTGCCACTCTTGTAAAGAGGAAATTCTAAAGAGACATGGGTTGTACAATTTTTAACAGAAATTGCGCAATTGACCAATGGAGTCATTCTTCTCCTCTTCAACCTGGCTCATGCACTCCTAGAGACAGTTTTCCCTTTAATGAGGTAGTTTTAAACAATACATGATATTGTAATATGAGCAGAGCTGGCACAGGAATTCAAGTAGGTGAGGACTAATAAAGAACACGTTCTCCTGGTTGCAAGGGCAACTCCGAGGACACCGCATGTTTATTCAGGAGAGCCGCTGTCAGCATCACTTGCATTGACCCGTGTCTGCTCTACTTTGGTCAGTCAAAACATAAGAACAGTACAATTTGAACTCAATTGCAGCACATGAAACTCGACCAACACTGCTTTTCTGATTGTGTGATTTGTTCTACAACATTTCACTATAGATAAAGTAAATAAGTTAATATGGATTAAGAGACATTTAGACTCTTTAGACTTTAGTAACTTTAGACACATTGCTGGTTACTTCTTTGCTCCACCAGCAAATAGTTCCAAGCACAACATAGCAGAAACGACACATCTCTAAGCAACACACATTAGTGTTTTTTAATAGTTCCTGAATTAATCTGTGAACTGAATCGGGTGAATGATTTAATGACTCGCTCTTGAACGAATCAGTGCATTTGAACAAATCAATCCATACATTTCCAAACCGCTTGTCGCTGGGATGATGGACATATCTCGTCTTTTGCATGCTCAAATTTGTTATTTCGGTTACACTTTATTTTGATAGTCACTTTAGACGTGACTATCAACTAACTCTCATTGGAGTATTATTATATTATAGTAGACTGTCAGTAGACTAGTAGGTTATGGTTAGGTGTTAGGGTTCGGGTTAGGAGAATAAGTCTACTTGTAGTTGCCAAGTTACTTATAGTCAGTTAAATGTCTGTTGGGGGACAACAAAATAAAGTGTTAGCAGATATTAAGCAGACAGTCTACTGACAGTTAGTTGACATGTAGTTGAAAAGTTACTTATAGTAAGTATAATGTCTAAAGTGGACTATCGAAATAAAGTGTTACCGTTATTTCAAATGTAGGCGTGTGGTATGTGCGCTCATAATTGAAGTGACGCAGTTGCAGTGATATGCGCTCTTTTTTTTTCTATGCGCATCCACACCACATAGAGATAAAAACATCTCAACTTTTCAGATTGCTGCACTGTAGGTTAAGTGACAAGAACCAACCTGTGCTTTTCTACGGTGCTATATGTGAATGGCACTTAAGTCAGCACCTAAACCAGCCCCATCAGAACAGTTGAACAAGTTGAGTGAATTATTCAATGACTCATTCCATAATGAATCATTGTAGCTGAATGATTAAGTTGATAGAATGGATTGATGACTCATTCGTAAAGATCAACAATTGTTTGATTGAACAAATCAGTTTAATGAATGATTCAGTGACAGTATGACACATACTGATAGTTTGGACGGTGCAAACCCAGACAGGCAGAGTTATACAAACAGAAAAATATATAACAAACAACGTGTCAATTGTGTCTGAAATGGAAGTCGCATATCGTTCAACAAAACTTTCGAATAATAAGCAATATCAAACGATCCTGTAGAACAGCATATCAATTATCCTCTGGCTTTGTGCCGACAGCTTAATCACAGTCGTGCTGATATCCAGAACAACACATTTTGCCTTATGTTATGATTTGAAAACATGTTGAAGAGAAAGGAATCTCTTTGGGAAAATTGCATTGGTGTTAATGCTTTATTTCCCGTTTAATGTTTTGCTCAGCCACGGTTAATTATTTAATATGACAGGTATGCTACGCGGAGTGTATTAACTTGTCCTGAATGTTTAAATAATATATGATCCCATTAAAATCTGACAGAGACGACAGACACACACGCCACTGGGGCTTTATTCATTTGCAGGTACACAGGCACCATTGTGTGGCAGAGTTGACCCAGTGTGTTCGATTGAATGGCCTTTCTGTAATGTGCAGCCAAATTATATGTTGCACTGAAAGCCTAGGCTATGCAAATGCTACATAACTGCACTGGAACAAGCTGATGATGACTTCCGTGCTCTGCTGTTATTTTGGAGAGCGGATAAATCTGTAAAATAAGTGCGGATGGAGGGAATGGTTTTCAAATGGTTGCTTTCGTACAAAATAAAGCTTTATTGGTACTGTATCTCCTTCCTTCTCAGCTCTCTCCTTAATTCATGCGGCGCCAGTAAACTCGTGAAAGCAAAATGTGATTTTGTCAAGGTTGTGAAGTGCAGTCAAATAAACATGATGAAAAATGCCAGATTGAAGGCAAATTTATTATCTCTTCTCATTAGGTGTTACATCTCTGCTTCACAGTACAGAGACAAATTAGTTTTTATCGAGAAGCCAAATTGCTAATATTAAACCTCTCTGCTGTTCCTCCCCAAAACAAGCCATGAAAGTGATTTCTTCACTTGACTCTGCTGAATGTTTCCCTCTCCAAATGCTAGTGGAGGGGGAAAGAGAGCGAGCGGTAGGCTGCAAAGAGCCGTAATCTCCTTGCCAGCAGTGTTGAGGCTGACTGACGTTCAATGTGCCGTCGTTATAAAGGGGGTGCTCTGAAACGACAGCCTCCCACAAGTGTGTCAAGACACCAAGTCTTCTTGCTCTTGGTGTGCTCATTTGCTAAGCTTTGTGAAGCCCCTTCTTTTAGACTGGTCTTGAGAGCTGGAAGAAGTCTCAATTAGAGCTTTGTAATGAGTTAGAGGCACAGGTAAACTGAGCCTGAGTTTGGCACTACAGCTGCATCAGTCTGCGAATGGAAAACAAGGTCCTCCGAATGCTGTGACGACAACAAGCACAGCAGGTTCTACAAACTGGGTGCTACTTGTGTCCCATTTATAGAGATCCATTTTTTAACAATGAATAATTGTTGTTTCAACTCCTAATCTCCCTTGCTGTATGAGCAAATGGAAATAAAATACTACCTTTCAAAGATTTGGGGTCAATAATTTATTATTATTATTCAGCAAGGACACAATGAAATCAACAAATGTGACGGTAACATTTATCTGACAAGAAATGTTTCTGTTTCAAATTGATGATGATCTATTCATCTAGGAATCCTGACAAAAAAGTTATCATATTGCCAAGAAAGTATTGAGCAGCACAACTCAACATTAAGAAAAGAAGACAGACAAAATTTTCATATTTGACATCATTAAATCATAATCTTAGAATGATTTCGGAAGGATAATGTGACTCTGTGTGTGTGTGATGGCACAGCTGAATTTCCAGCAGTCATTACTCCAGTCTTCACTGTTCTTTCATTCTCAGGCTGAGGTGTGTGTTTGTGTGTGTGAAAGCAACCATTTTTATAATAATAATAAAAAAAATATTTCAATAATGTATTAGGATGGTGGTATGTAAAATCTGTTACCATCATAGATTTTTTTTCTCGGTGTAAACTATACACTAATCCAAATATCTCTATTCAATGGTCTTAACGTAAGCCTTGATAATTGCTGAAATATCTGCATTAAATTTGCTTTCTGAAAAGCATCCTTTATATATTAGTCTATAAACTGCCAGCCATTACTTTATTTCATGACATTTTCTATACAAATGGTTTAAAATAGCTTGAAACGGAACAATGTGGTTTATTAGAACATAAAAACTCATTAGTTAAAAAAAATCATCATTTCAACATGGTAGAGGGACTTATTTCATAAAATGACCCAGGTATGCATGACTGTTTATCAGTATATATAAAAAAAAGATAAAACCTGTTTCGCTCATAAGCGCTGTGGGCCATGTAATAGTCGAGATCTAATTTGGAATGATGTATTTTTTTCTTTAATGTTGCCAACAAAGATAAAGCACATTTTGTCACATACACACAGCTAGTTTAAGAAACACAGCAACGCAAAATGCTTTCTCACACAGACACTACTGTAGCCTATCCTTAGGCCATAATGAGCCTGCTATGTGTTTAAAAGGATTAGCTGCATTAAAAATCACATTTCATTCTCAAGCTGAGCAAAACAAAGCAGTTCATAGCAAACATGTTCATTTATTACTGCTTTGCACGGGTTTAAATACAAGCATGAATATTTCATCACGGCTAATCTAATCTGGTCGTGCCTGTGCGTGCATTTATTATGACACCTAAAGAAAATGACAGATGTACAGCACCGGTCAAAAGTTTGGAATAAATAAGATGCTTTTAATGTTGTTGAACAAGTCTCTTATGCCAGCCTGGTCTCATTGCTAATATGTAGGTATTAATACGTTATTTTTAAAGATAGAAAACATACTTTTTTGTATGTTTGGATAGATGTTAAAACGTATAATATGGATGTATCTGCTACATTTAAACGTAACATTATTACGATTTTATAGTTTAAGATATTTTAGATTTAGTCTGAGAGTTTTCTGTCCATAGTAGTCCATGTTCCATCATAGTAGTCCATGTCACGGTGGGTTAGTTAGAAGTGTTGACACATCGAAATATAACAAAAAAATAACAAAAACTACGACTTTATTCAGCATTGTATTGTCTTCCGGTTCTGTTGTCAATCCGTGTTCAGTGATACTGATGACGTAAGACGCTGCGGACGTGTTATCTGTTGAGCTGACTGGCTTGGAACGACATGAGGGTGAGTCATTAATGACACAATTTTCATTTTTTGGTGAACTAACCCTTGAAAACTACGTCGAAATTATGAAGAAAAACAATTATTGTGACGGACAAGTCACAATAATTAATTTATTGCGAAAATGTCAAAACCGCTACCAAAAGTCATTCACATGATGATGTGTTGCAGTCGAAATCCTCTCTGGCAGTATTATGTAGTTTTGTATGAGGTACAGAGCAGAATTTAAGTTAATAATCCATGAAAATGTTAATCCGGCTTCGGTTCGCTCTGTGAAGGCGAGTGCGCTTCTCCATTTCAAATGTCTACACCATCACTGACTGAAACACGGCATGTCGCAATCTGTGACGAAGCAGGGAAGAGCCTATGAGCGTTTGATATCACTGCCATAAAACATGACGCAACGCTTCTTGTGGGCGAAATTTTTGAATTTGAATTCAAATGGAATTCAATTTGGCGTGTACTGAGAAATGGAAATGAAGATCACTGGATAGAAGGCTGAATTTAGATTTGTACCTTTCAAAAATGCATTTTAAAGATTTGGATTAGATCAAATTAATGAAAATTGATGTCTTTCGTGAATGTGTTGTGTTTTATAGGAGAACACACTTTTTTGTGTCCTACGGTTTTACAAAATGGTTAAAAGAGTAAAGAAGGTATTTTGTAACGTTTTATATTTGTTTAACAACATGCAGGCGAATCAAGCTAAATTTTTATATTTAATGTGTTATATTAATAAATGTGACTGGAAACTTAATTAATTAGACAGGTGAATGCAATATAGAAACCACAATTTTAATATGGATAAATAGTAATACATACAAATTTGTATGTCGGTAGATTTGTTCATACAAATAAATAATTTTTTGTGCAGACAATACGTAAATGTTTTACGTTTTTTTTTTTTTTTTTTGTGCTGTCAATACGTCAGTATTATACGTTTCTGCGTGTATAAAACGTAAATAAATGTCCGTATGATAGATACACTTTACGTAAAAACACAAATTAACTAATGATCAAAAGTGACCGCAAAGACATTTATGTTACGAAATACACGAATGAATGTTGTTCTTTTGAAACTTCTATACAATCATAAATCATTATTTATTTATTTATTTTTTTTTATTAATAAGCACCAATTCAGCATATGGGAATGGTTTCTGATGGATCAACACTGAAGACTGCAGTAATGATGCTGAAAATTCAGCTTTGGCATCAGAAATATATTAAACTAGAAAACAGTCATTTAAAATTGTATTAATAAGTGTTTTACTGTAATTTTAGTCTTCAAAAACCTTAAACCTTTTCACAGGTACAGTGTATATGCAATGCCACCAACAAATGACCTAATCAGTCATTCCTGATGCAGTAATGTTTTGTGTTTGATATTGATGGCGCTGCAACACATCTCCTAAAAGAACCCGCAAATAATTCTGTTACGCTCTCTCAGCCAGCCCTCGTGAGATAAAAAGCCTCGGGCTGAGAATTGGCAGGAGCGAGCGCCGAAGTACTTTTCACCCTAAAAGCAATCTTAAAGAGAAGGTCTGACGTCGTCACATTAACTTGTCTTCTCCACTACGCACCAGGTGGAGAAGACTCACCGCGATCCCAGACGACTCCCATTTAAACTCACAAACAAGAGCACTATTCACCCAAGGCAAAATAAGGAGCAGGGCTTTTCTGGCAGGCTGACACAGTGAGGATGATCTGGCCCAGTAACATTCTCCTCACACACACTGGGAGACTTTTTACTTGTTACTTCCTGGCTGACACTCAAGAGTACTGAGCGTTAAATAAGTTGCACACCCCTGGCATGCTCTTGATTTTGTTGCCTTCCGTTTATGACATGTTTTTTAGTTGCGGTTGTTGTAATATGAAAAAAGCAAACAAAAGAATAAGAACGAAAAACACGAGGAAGCAACACCACCCACATTTCTCTCCAAGGGATTCAAAAAAATGTCTGTAATTCATGCATAATCAGATGCTTTTGATCACGTGACTTCCATGTTTTTGATCTTGTGAAGCTTCTCTGTCCCTAGATCTCAGCACCACATAATGTGAGAACGTGATGACAGTTGTGCAAAATAAAGAGTGTAACAGGCCATACTTAGTTAGTACCTCTTACATTTGTCAGATGTGTCTTCCTTAATACTGTAATGCTTATGCATGCATCATGTCTGCCTTTGGAGTGAGTTGGGTCACTTATTCTTTTTTTTTTCTTGGATTTTTCTTCCTGTTTCCATTTTCGACATCCCCTATTTCTGAAAGAGTAATGGTACAAGGTTTCCAGTGTGAAGCGGGTGCTTCGCACACAACAGTAGATCTGCTTTAATGTCCCCCGGCACTGCTATCAAAGTGCTTCTTCACAGTTGATCATTAGCAATTTAAAAGCCTTAGGCAACTTGGAGCCCTCAAACTGAGCAGTATAATTTAGCGGCTGCCTCGGCCATACAATCAAAGGACCGTACTGTACATTTATCATATTGGGGGCTTCTACTTCCCCAAAAGAAATAAGGGGAATTTGGGTTTGTGACTGATATGGTGGCTGAATTCAATAACCACTGACCAGACTGTCATACATTTTTACAGACGTATCCAGAGGAGAGAGAGAGAAAAAAATGCTTTTTATTGTTCTCCAGGATCATTTTCACCAAGTAAGTCCTATTCTGGATAAAATCCACTACGTCTCAAAACAATTATTTGATGCTGCTTCAAGGGACGGATGCTTTCAATTTGAGTGGTCTACCTGAAATCATGATAAGGTGTGGTTTCAGGCACAAACCATCAAAGAGAGACCAAATATCATTTTAATGGCAAAATATAAAATAAAATAAAAAACCTACTAGGCAGTCAAAGTACCCACCTGCCATATACTGAAATAAGTCTTGTCATTCATATCCAGTCTAAATTTATAAAATCTGATATTGGTGGGAAAGAGTCATGGCTGTTGTTGCTGGCCTATATTTGGACTATCAGTTTGTATGTTTTGTAAATGAGCTTTAGCATTGGAAGGTGAAAATGTGTACACTGGAATATATCAAATAGAACACCCCAGAACAACAACAACCACACATTTTAACTACATTTGCATTGCCTGAAGGCATACTCGGTGTCTATGAGGTTTGGTTTTAAAGTTTTAGATAGGTTTTGTGTCTGTGTGTAAATGAAATGCTGCATCAAAGCTGCTTTTATAATGTAATGGCATCAGGATTTGTCTTATTCTCGTTTTAATAAATGAAATTCACACCAATTAAAGTGAAAAATGACCTTGTTTAAAATTTCACAAAAAAAAATGACAATTTTGTTATAATTTACTCACCCTCATGTTGTTCCAAACCTGCATGAGTTTCTTTATTCTGCTGAACACAAAAGATTTTTTACACCAGACAGTTGATGGTAGCCATTTGTCCTACTATGGAAGTCAATTGCTACAGCCAACTGGTGATCAACATTCTTTAAAATATCTTCTTTTGTGTTCAACAGTATAAAAAAAAAACATTCAGGTTTTGAACAAGGTGAGTAAATTATGACAGAATTTAAATTTTTGGGTGAACTATCCATTTAATTATTCTCATGCCGTTCCAAACCTTCAAAGGAGTAGCACTTTTGAAAAAAAAAAAAACCTTTGCTGATAATTTACTCATACCCATGACATCCAAGATGTCCATGTCATTTTTTTGCGCAAACATAGCACTTCTCGGAAATTCATAAAAAAGTTTAAAAAAGTCACTTATTATAACACTGCTATAATATAATGATGATTTGAAATGTACTGCACATGACTGATTTTTCATTTTTGTTGTAGGCTTATTTGTAAATTACTATATTTGTAGTAATGTCCATGTGCACCACCTGGCGGTCATTTCACAAACGACTTTGAAATTGGACTGGTTTATTTTTGCAGCAACAATGGGCAATCTGGTTGACTATACTGTTGTCCAAGGTACATATCCCCCTCAAAACATCAAAACATGGCAATTACAATAATTTTAGTGTTTCTCATGGTGTTTGAAAGTCCTCCATAAGCTGCAAATGCAGATGCTGAACCTTCTGTACCGCTGGTAAACGATAGTCTGCTTTTGCAGGTTTTGTTTCAAAGGAATATATAGGCTATATATTAATGGAAAAAAATAGCATTAAAAAGGTTCTGACTTAGCACTTCCAAAGAGTTCTATTTAGCACCAAAAAAGGGTTCTGCTACCATTTTTCTTAAGAGTGTGGAAACCGACTGACAGAAATGTTGACAGCAACCGAGTTAATACATAACCTTAACCTTTATTTTTTTGGTACTGAGGTGGATTTTAATGTTAATCAGAAAATAAATACCATCTTATTTTCGAAAACAAAACTCTGTGAATCCGAAATGCTTTTCCATATCATGAATAAAAACAAAAGAGAGAATAAATGGGCCACCTCCCTCAGACTCCTTAGAGACTGCTTCCTATTCAAAATAAAAGCATTACGAATGTTTGCTTCATGTGAAATCGCACATGGTAAAAAAACAAAGCGCGTCCTAATTATGCACAAACACCCTGTACCGAGTCATGTGCACATACAAACCCTGCAGATATTTGATTTGTGCATGTGTGTTCAGCTTGTCTAAACTTAGTTCAGATTGCCAATTTGGTGCGGTGTGTTCTGCGAGTGTTTCTTGGCATGTGCCTGGTGGTGTCTCAGACCAATTTGTCATTCCATGCTGGCTTTGTGTGTTGCCAGCAGTGAGACCATGGCCACGCACCGCTCTGATCCTGGAAGCACCGAGGGACGAGGCCAAGTGTTCCACACACTCAACTCTAGGACAAATAAAGGATTCTGCCTGCTGATCCTCGTCTCTGAGGCAGAGTAGCAGAAGAACCAGCTTTTCCCAACTTCTCCTTTGCTCCAGTAAAGAGCTCATCCACTAGAATGTGTGTGACAAGATACCGCTTTCTCTGAATGGCTGTGGAGTCTCTGCAGTGATTTAGTGTCTCATTTCTGAAAATGTTAACTGGTATTTGGTCACACTGAATAATTCATAGCCTTTGGAGATTCGTGAAGCAAACAATGCTTTTTCTTTTGTCTGCGTCTTTTACAAATATTTTGATTCTGGGATAAAACGTGGCACAGAAACTCACAATGTGCTGTGATTGACCCAGCTTTAGCGTGCAGCCTTAATAACTTTGAGTTTAAAGCAATGATGGATTTATGTTTTGCTTCATAAAAAGCTTTCTATGAGCACTTCAACACTTAGAGGCTTTTGATTTCTTTCTTTTTGGGTTTTGTTTTTGAGGCTAAGTGGTTTATAAGCACATTGTTCGGTTGAGTCATCTGTTCCTTAAGCCACAGTCAGTGGAGCAACGCGGCCTGGCTTATAAGATTGAGAAGGAAAAACACTGCGGCCGTATGTATGTCGGGACAAATGACAGCGGATTTTAAAAGCAAACTGATCCTTGATGACACTATAATTCTGTTTTTTTTCTCCTCTGTTTTGTGAATCCGTTCTCTCGTTCCCTTTCTTTATCTGCTAAAAAAGCGCTGTATCATATAAAGATGCAACTGTATGAAAAATGTTGGCAGGCTGGTATTGGATCTAAATACAGTCATTCTGTGACATTTAACACCACAGTTGCCAGATTAGGGCACTGCATGTCGAAAAGATTCAATTGTGGTTGAAAAGAGAAGTAAAAATGTGAAGTGAAATTGGTAACCTCATATGCAAATTGCAGCCTGTTAACTCAATTACATAGCAGTCAGTCCAAATGTTGGTGTAGATGTGAAATAGTGATCTTTATGTTGAGAACACGGATCCCAATCATTAAGACCTCAGACTATTTTTGAACCAATGCAGGGATGATTATAAAAGACCTTAATATTTCAATGCAGTGCATATCTGATTATTTCAAATACTGGATACTTTAACCTAAAATGTATGCATTTGTGAAGAGCATGTTCATATTTCAGACAATATGACAGGAATTCAAGCTTTTTGATTAAAGTGCCCCTATAATGCTTTTTCATATATTGCCTTTCATGCAATGTGTTATATATCTGTTTGTGTATTTAAAAGATCCTGCCAAAAGGTAAAAGATCAAAGTGCAAAACAAAGTTATCGTCTTTTAAAAGAAAGGATTGATTCTGAACTGCTGAAACGAGTCGTCGGCAATTCCAGTCTCACTGTTACATACCTACATAACAATGTTACACATTTGCATAATGCCAATGATCTTCATTGGCTCCTTGCGAATATAATCTACTTTGGCTTTACACTGTATTTGTAGCTGGGGCCAGGAAGAGTTTGGTACTTTTTTTTAGTACTTTTTAACCTTCATAATATACATGTCCAAGTCTCTTGTGATGGAACATCGACTTACAATAGGTTGAATAACACATCTGCCAAAGCCTGACGGGGTCTGTAGTGTTTTTAATCGCACTTTTAAACGGCCAACAAAGAGAACTACAAAATTCGACTGCTTTATGGCATATACGTCACTTCCACCACCACCCCCACTTCCTTAAAAGCGGACGTGCGAGCCAAATGTTATAGTTATGGCCGAAGCAGCACAGAAAAACAAGAAAGCAAAGGTTTTATCGGAGCAAAGCAAAAAGAGAAAAAGTGAAAGTGATCGCGTTAAAGGCAGAACGAGGATCAACATTGGGCCAGCGTTTTCTAGCTGGCGTAAGCTGAAGGAGGAGGAGGGGTGCCTGACCGATGCAGACTTGGCTGTCATGCTTTTGGACTAGTAAGTATTGCTTGCATATTATTTTTTTTTTGTCTGCCTGACTATGTTACGGAAGCTATCTTATCCTCCGTTTATCTTTATGAATCAAGTAATGATAGTAGAGTAGCAAATTATCAATCTGGTAGCTATTAAACGATATTCTAGTTTTTGATGGTTAGCTATAAAATTTGCAGATTCATTTATGGTAGCTTGATATTATAATATTGACGATATATGGTTATTATCTACCACTCAAACATTGCATTGAAGTATCATATAGATTCAGTAAAATGGTAACCAATAGACTAGGCTACTATAATGACGCTGGCTTGTAAACGTGAGCATCGCGATCATTAGTCGCTAGGGAAAAAAAAATAAAACCCATGAAATTATATTCATATGACATGCTGAAATATATGCCACTGTACCTGGGATGAAGACATTTCACAAGCGAAGCAAGCAGAACACCTGCATGTGACCTCCTCCTTCAGGGCTATCATGGTTGTCAACAAATGCACGTGCATGTAGGATGACAGAGTTTACGACAGTAGTAGAGGACAATACTGTTTCCCAACTGTAGGGGGACCCCGAGAGCAAAAGTTACCTAGTGTTACTTTAATATACTGTACAGTATTGTCAACATGCACTTGCACAACGTGTATTATTACATGCACTTCAAAGGCCCAGTTTCCACCTGGTATTAAGATGTGTTTTGGTCGATTGGATCACAAGTGTACGACGATAAATACAGGTGGAAACTTGCAGAGCTAGTCGAAAACACATTTGACTGGATAGCTTTCGTAGTGGAAAAGCATGTGGTTGTGGATATGTCTCCCGCGTTCGACTAAAATGCATCTTAATACCAGATGTAAACAGGGCCAAAAGATGAGGACTCATGCTGGAATTGATTTGGAAAAACAGATGCCATCGTTCCTGTTCGTCTCACTGTGTATCAAGCACTGAGGAGGCCGAGCTACTTTTAAGCACTAGACTAATCACAATGGACTAGGCCTTTTGACCAATCAGAGCAGAGTTGGCTCTCGAAGGTGAAGGGTTTAGAGAGACTGAATCTTTGAATCTTTTTCAGCAGACACTGTGTATGTTCTTTTTTGATTTACTTGAGTGTATGTATTGTAGGAGACCTCCAAACCAAAATAAGGAACCTTTAAAATAGCATAATAAGGGAATTTTATGTATGATTTGAAATGCTCCATTCTACAGGTATTACATTGAATAACCCACGATGTCTTGAAACATACAGTGTTACCTCCCTGCTGCCACTCATTTCTTTCTCATTTTCTTTTTGTCTACAAAAAAACATAATTATCTAAATGGCTATTGCGGTTGGCGTGGGCTCTAAGGATGGACCAAACGTGCAGCGACGATTGTGCACGGCACAAAGGTAAACCGTTCAAAAAGGAACCGCTGGCAGGCTTTAGCTCTCTAGATTACAGCATCCTCCAGCACTAATAAAGAGGCTGTTTGAAAAGACAATGTCACGTCGTCTCCATTTATGGCTACGTCCTTCATGATGATTAAACCAATTCGAACAGCATGCTCCCCTTAATCCAACAGTTCTACTTAGGGCCATCAAATCAGGCCGTGTGCTCGGTTAGTAAGGGGCTTTCAACACTTACACATGTCAACGCTTTCAACATACATCGCACTTACAAACAAGCGGCGGTCAGCCTGCAGTAACAGGTGTGGTACTTGTATCGTCACTTGCTGAGCACTACAGGTGTAGCGTGATGAACTAATGGGTTTAGAATAGGATAAGGCTTTGTGAGCTTTGGTTTTCCATAAAACACAAAGGATCAAATCAGGTTGCTCTATCAAAGGTTACTTGTGGCCAGGGGCGTTCATGGTCCAAGTGTTTGTAGACGAATCTTTGACATGTTTGAGGGCAAACTGTTCTATTGATTTATGTTAACAATATAAAATGTCAAATATTGCTAAAGGTACATTACATTGCATTCAAATGTACATTTCATCAGTTCAAGCATGTCCATGGGAATCAAAACCTTGACCCCATTGTTGCTAACACCATGCTGTGCTGTTTGAGCTACATGAATGTGTAATGCATTTCAGTTTAAAACACAAGCTCTGTGATATTCTGCGTCTGTTTTGGGAAAGAGCAGTGTTGTGCAAGTTACTTCCAAACTGTAATACATTAGGTATTACTTGTTACTGTTATTTAAAAGTAATTCATTACCTTACAATATTACTGTCTCAGAATTGTAATGCGTTACATAACTCATGTATTACTTTTGAGTTACTTTCACCAAAATAACTAAGTAGAACTTAACTTTGGGGCTGTAACGATATGCAATAAGAAACCGAAATCGCGATTCGCCACACGACTCATTCACGAACCTACAGAATCGCGACACACCTCGTCCAACTCCAGCTTTATTCTCCTTACCGTCCAGATCCAATGCTGCCTTATCTTTAAATTAGGCTATTAGTATTATTTGAAGTTAACATTATAAAATACGTAGACCTACACCACAAAACTAGTTGAGGATAAATTATTTAAAATTGGGGAAGTCCAGCATTATGGAAATGACATTTGCAGTCAAAACTTGAAATAAACATTCTCAGAAAATACATGTATTGAAACGTATATAGGCTACTTCCTTAAAGGACTCCAGACATTAGACAAATATCAGTCTTTGTTTTATTTTTAATATTAGGGAAGAGACACACATTCATGCGTGACAAAAAAAATAGTAGGCAAAATATATTTTTTGTAATTCTGTTAATTACACTGCGCAAATCGGATGAGGAAAGGTTGGCTCTCCAGTCTCCATAGAACTTAAAATATTCATTTTATTTTAGTTTTCGTGTTCGCATTTATGAGGAAAAACAATGTTACAGACGTGACCGCTCTGAACTGGCACTAAAAGACTGCTTTAAAACTTTCACATAGTCTGTTGCCTTTAAGAAGTAAAAGCAGACAATACACTGTAATACAACTGTAATACAAGCCTCACTGAACATGTAACGAGTAAAATATTACTGAAAACTGATTAGTAATGCCTTACACTACTGCGTTACAGCAAAAAGTAATATGTTACTGTAATGTATTACTTTTGTAATGCGTTACTCCCAACACTGGGAAAGAGTGAGCCCTCACACATCGTGGAACATCAAAACATGCCACCACACTCCCATTTGGTGTCAATACACCCACAAAATCACACAAAAACGGTACACAATTTAATCTATTGACAGCCCTAGTTAATACTGGTCTAGGGAAATAAAGTACTTAGGAAGTTTTATATGCTAGAAGTACATTTTACATATTGCCCCCATTCATTTCTGACCCGGGCACAGTGTCATAGTTTTGTGCAAGAAAATCTGCCATACAGAGTAATGTACTGACGTGTGATTTAGGTTGCACTCAAACAAGGCATTTGTCGTACCACATAAAACCGTGTAGTATATTCAAAACATAAGAGCGACAGAGCAATATAACCTTGTATCCTGTTCTCAATTTTCAATCTAGGTTTTTGAGAATGAATTTACTCTCTGATCTCTCAACAGCTTGAGTGTTCCAGAACAGCAGAATCCAGCGTATTATCTCTGATGATGAAACATCGTTCCGATAAATCCCACCTCCCAAACAGGACACGCGGCAGTAAACCCCAAAACCCCTCACCGCCATCATTCCCCATGTATTTTTTTTTCTTGATTATTACAAAAGGAACAATAGAGACTATGTATTAACAGCATGTTGAGATTTATTTGTCTTTGGCTGCACCACCCAGTGATAGACACAAATCCTTAATCCTCCCCCAAGATAATAACTATGTAATCCTCATTCCCAGATGGAGCTGTTTCAGAAAAGACAGTGCTAGCCAACACCGTGTCTGTCCGAGATCAAGAGAGGTGGGCTCATTAAAATACAGAGCAATTAAAAAAAGGAAAAGAATGACATGGTGCCCATTGCAAGTGGCAACGTACAAACAATATTATCATATTTCCCTCCATATCCGTAATTGTGGAACAGCGAAAAGCTAACCAACAGAGCACTTCAGCATCACCTCGGCCCCCTGATCGACGACCCACACACTCTGCAAGCCTAATGAGCACGCTTCCTGTATCTCTCCATCCTGATGAAAGCTGATGTGAGAGGTGCTTGGCTTGATTCATTTGCTTGACATTATTCAACATTGTAATTAAGAGTCTTGCATCAACACTGCGGCGCACTGATTGTTTTCTGCATCTCGTCGGCTAATAAAATCTTGCTGATTGTTATGCAAATCCGTTTAAACAACCAAGACAATCAAAAGACTAAGAGCGAACGCATCACAAATGCTAGGGAAGTGGGTGTCTCCTGATTCCAGTCAGTCTATTAAACACTGGCTGGGAAGTAGTTTTCCCACACCACTGATGCGGTGATTCCAAGTCCATCCAGAAGATGCCTTCCGCTCGCTGCCTCTCCCCGTCTCGCTTTTTCACACTCGCTACCCCACGTGAGCGCTGGATGTGAAGGAGGGCTGTCGGCGGGCCCAGACAAGCGCCTCTCCCTGCAAGGCAACCGCTGCCAACTGCAAGCTCCAGGCCACCCCTCCCACCTTCCATACAAGCACCCTGGGGAAAGACTGAGAGGAGAATGGCGAACGAGCCATGCCCACCCGTGTGCCATTGTCTACGGGGAGGCCGGCTCGGAGCCCTTGGCTGCGAGTACAGAGTGCTGCACTGGAGTGCTCATTATGGCTCTGTGGGGACTGTACTCCAGGGTATCCAGTGTGTAGCTGAGGAGCTCATTATGGGAAGGCTGCCTCCGAGCCTTGCACCTAGAGGCACAGAGCCTGGAGAAGAGAGCTGCCAGATTAAACTTAATCAGAGCCACCTGTAGCCAGAAGTGCCTCCTCCTCCTCATCATCCTCATCCTCATGCTAGCTGATGTAATTAACGCAATCACTTTTATTTCTCTGGCAAGGCATGGGCCAGAGGCTTAATGAGGACATGTCAGTTCGGATCCCCTGATGTAGATTTTAAACAGAATGTATAATGCCAATTATGCTTTTAGCATGACATATTCCCTCAGTTCTCCTGTTTATAGAGTATTTTATGGGATTTGGCTGGAATATTTTTACAACTTGATCCCGTGGTTGACACATCAAAGGGAAATACTGAGTGACAAATAAATAAATAAATAAGGCATCAGCAGACAGTGAGTGGATAGGCATTCCGGAATGGTGAGAATACATTTGTATGTGTGGATTATGATTATAGGTTAGTGCAAAGACATCAAATATTTAAAATATTGGATTTTTAAATGAATGTTTTTTAAAAGAATCATCATGCTCACCAAGGCATACAGTAAAACAATACAGAAAAAAGGAATATAGGAATAATTTTAAAATGTAAAGATGGCAAAGCTCAATGTTTAGCATCATCTTTACTCCCGTCATGTCACATGATCTTTCAGAAATAATGACAAATATGTTTATGTGACGCTCAAGAAACATTTAAAATTGTTATCAGTTTAAAACAGTTGTGCAACTTGATAATTTTTGTGTAAACCATGACACACCTTTTTTTAAGGTTTTTTGATTAATAGAAAGTTATAAATAAATTTAAAAAAAAGTAAAATATATATCTTTACTGACATAAAAGTCTTTACTGTCAAACTCTCCCAATAAATAAATATATAAATCTCACAGACCTTTTGTGGATTTAAGCATGTTGGTCTGAATGAAGAGGATGCTCTTCATAATATATAAATTATATATTTATAGGGGTCCTACTATGCTTTTTTCACTTAAGTTAGACAGTAATGTTGCAAGTTAACACAGCTCAAAGTCCACTCCATAGGGAGATATTTTAGTTAACAGAATCCACTTTTTAAGAAGCCGGGACGATTACCTTATTCTAATTTATCCAATCGTGATCTAATACTTATACTATAAAATATCGGTACTTACACATGTCTGAGTTTGCAGAAACTGACATCTTTATACACCTTCATCCTCCCCACAACCTCCAGGATAATCTTTTCCCATACATCCCAGGGGGTCGGCTGCGCCCCTGCCTTCGTTTTTAGGCAGAAAATGCAGATCCAAACCTTCAGATTGCGAGCTACGAACGAGGCCTACGCCAAATAACTTTATATCATAACATATGCTTGTATAATAAATGTATACTTGTTTCAGTATTTTCCTTACCGTGTCTTTCTGGCATAACTAAAACAAACAGCTCGTTTTGACTACAACACACTTTTTCCGGATCTTATGAAGACATAAGGTCCTTCATTTAAATAATCTCCACCTAGGGAATTCGCAAAGAAGTTGGCGACGCCTGTTTGAGCTGCATTAGAGAAGATGAATGGTAAAGTTTGTCCCGGTAAAGTTTGTCCTAAGGCAGACAAACTTAGATAGGTTGAAATTTTTAACACTGTTCCTGAACATTATTACCTCAACGTTTGTCTTGTCTTATTGTCTTGTACGTTGTCTTGTCTTAACTGTACTTATTACTATTAACTTATTAACAGTTCCAATTATAAATTTTATGGAGTTGCTATGATGTAAATGAAGGGCAAAGTAACATTACAGTATTGATGTGGTGTTTACTGTAGCTTTTGTTAGCTCTTGCTTTTGTAAGACTGGTCACCACACCTTTCACCACATTTTCAAAGCTTTTGTGATTGATTACTGTTTGAATTACCATTGTTTTCTGACAAATATGATTAAATGGTGGATAGCATTGTGTCTACAAGACAATTATAAAAAAACAAATTAAAAAAACAGTCCACCCTGGAACATCCTGTGAAAACTGTGCTTGCAAAGTCAGCATGATCCTCTTGTTGGTTAACATTGTCAGGGTCTGAATCTGGCTCAAACTGGTTCAAAATTGATGCCATCGTTAATATTTATATCCGAGTAGAGCTTGCGGTTATGTAGGGGCGGATAATTTCCCGAAAACGTGCTGCCAATCACAACACACTGGGCCAATCAGCACTTTACACCACATTTTGTATTTCGGAATGATGGGCTTCATTGAAAAAGACTGGGGAGAGAGGAGCTGTAATAATGTAAGATAAAAAAGAAAAACAAATTAGATATTCTACACCCCAACAACAACATCAAGACTTCTTAAAAGGGCACAATAGGACCCCTTTAAATTATAATTGTAGAATCAAGGCAATTAACCACTGTGCATATGTGATACCATTTCCATGTCCAAATAAATACAATATTTATAAAATACCTCCTAAGACATTCAAAGTCTGTCAGGTATTGTATTAACACAGAGCCCATCAAAATGTCACATAACTCCCTCTGTCATAATTTTATCACATTAAGACGTAGATAGATAGATAGATAAATTGAAAAAGTTTGAAGTGTTTTTTTTTTCTTTCTTTCTTTCTTTTTCTCTCTGCGGGTTCTGCACAGACAGTTTGCAATGTTCAGGTGGGATTAATGAAAACAGTGTGATGTGATTTGCATAACTGAATTGCCTCTGTGATTTCTCCTTCCTTGCACACCTCCCCTTAGGTATTGAAACATTTTGAAACACTCTTTGAAACAAACTGTCAAACGGCTGTCTACTTACAAGGAATACAAAGAGCTCACGTAGCAACAGTACGACACAGTCTGACATGCTGAAACTGGGGATACGCTTCCCTACCTCAGAATAGAGCTTCTGCCTATAAGCTTAAAATCAAGCCATTCTAATGCAGAATTAGCCTTTAAAATGCATGTTTAATATCATTCACAGAGTGTGTTTGCTTAGCTATATGATCGATGGGATTTGTGACAACTAAGAAAATGCTTTATGTGTAATGACATCAACATTACATTTGATGATGAGGAGAGATTCATGCATGTAATGTGTTTAACTGTACCAAACCTGATGCCTGGGTGCATTTAATAGGGCAGATTGGGATGAAGGAGGGGGTGGGGTGTCTGACCCTATTAATTAAAGCTTAGATCTCCCTGGTGGATGTCAAAAAGAAAAGGTTGGGGGTCTTGACAAGTATATGCATTTAGCAGCCTTATTTTTCACACAATTCCACAGCTGATGAAATTGAGTACAATTGGTGTATGTATATATAGATTGAAAAAAATGTTGCCTGGTCTGATGACTCTCGATTTCTGTTGAGACATTCAGATAGTAGAGTAAAAAGATTGAGAACATGGATTCATCATGCCTTGTTACCACTGTGCAGGGTGCTGGTGGTGGTGTAATGGTGTGAGGGATGTTTTCTTGGCACACTTTAGCCCCCTTAGTGCCAATTGGGCATCGTTTAAATGCCACGGCCTACCTGAGCATTGTTTCTGACCATGTCCATCCCTTTATGGCCGCCATGTACCCATCCTCTGATGGCTACTTCCAGCAGGATAATGCACCATGTTACAAAGCTTGAATCATTTCAAATTGGTTTCTTGAACATGACAATGAGTTCACTTTACTAAAATGGCCCCCACAGTTACCAGATCTCAACCCAACAGAGCATCTTTGGGATGTGGTAGAACGGGAGCTTCGTGCCCTGGATGTGCCTCCCATAAATCTCCATCAACTGCAAGATGCTATCCTATCAATATGGGCCAACATTTCTAAAGAATGCTTCCATCACCTCGTTGAATCAATGCCACATAGAATTAAGGCAGTTCTGAAGGCGAAATGGGGTCAAAAACAGGTGAGTGAGTGTATATATATAATTTATTTATTATAGTATATAATAGTATGTAGTATGTCTATCACCCCTATTATGTGTCATACTATTGACATTGCCTGAGGGGTGTAATAGTGCGTGCAATACTAATCATATTGCTAGAAAGCATGTTTCGCAAGAAGCTACACAAGAAATATCTCCTTGTAATTGAGTCCCATATTATAAATGAATTGTGTTTCATGAATAATTTTGCCACACAGTTAAATTATGATGCTTACCCAGTGTGTTGTTGAAAGCAATCTGTTAAAATCTCTTAAATTTGTCATTTATGGAAGCAGCATCATTTTTTTTTCTTGAAATGAATAACAGTGTAAGAAACTCCTATAAAAGTTAAAATACAAATCACATTCTTTTCAAATTCAGGTAAACCTCCCCGGACTGTTTCCCCCCAAAAAAACTGAAATTCTGTTAATTATGATGCATATGTGGATATGAAAGTTCAGCAGGTTACATGCTTGAACAGGCGTGTAAGCACAAAACAGTAGAGAAAAAGGGCACTTTCCAGGTTTTTTTGTGATTTAAGTGCCTTTGTACAGCAAAAGAACAAGTGGTGAGTTAGAGAGGTCAGGTTAAATACAAATATAAGCAGAGAGAGAGAGAGAGAGAGAGAGAGAGAGAGAGAGAGAGACTGGCTGCTGGATGATAGTGTAAGAAAGATGAGGAATGTTATAACAAATTTTGTTTTGTCCTTTATATAACATACCCACTAACCCACACTTATTTAATACATGTTAAAGTTGTTTAGAATTTTACAACACTAAAAGTGCTGTTGATAGTCATTGAAAAGATTTGTATTGATGGTATTTCAAAAACATTGAAGTATGCACAGTGCTAAAATTTTTGTTACAATGTTAATGTATTTACTACCGCTTTTGATAAATGTGATCTTCCTTGCTGAACTTCTCTGTGCATGCGACTTCTGAAACTTCTGTGTGCATGCTCTTTGAGGTGGTGACCATACACCTGCATTATATGACTGACAGACAAGAACGGTGTGACCTAAAAATATCAAAATTGTAACTGCGGAAACAAAGACACCGACATCTTGGATGCCCTTGAGGTAAGCTAAAATATACTAAAAATTTAATTCAAAGTGAACTATCCCTTTATCATGATAGCAAATCGTAAAGTTACTGTATATTGTCTTACCTCAAACCTTTATATTTCTATATAGACTTTCAAAATGTTTACTGTCACATCAGAAGGAGAGTGGTCATGTATGTTTGTTAAATCACCCCTGTAGCTAACTTCTAATCGGTTAAACTAATGGTGCTACAACTCATGTTACAACATTTCCTGTTCTCCCCTACAGAAACTCTCAAAAGCTTGAGGAAAAAATAAGCATGTCTTCCTTAGTATATTTCCCACATCGTTTTCTGATGTAACAACACGAAACGCCATACAACATTTTTCTGCATTACTTCTGAATTTCCCTCTTTTTACACAATGTGTGCTTAAAAGAAACACATGGAAATATAATATGTAAATAAAGAGCATTAATATTCTAACCTCAGCCACTAAAGATATCTCATACCCCACCAACCTCACACGCATAATCTGTATTATGATAATCATAATCACAATTGCCAAGTTTACTGAAGATTTGTTGACTAATGGTTCGAAAAGAAAGTGATTATAAATAAATAATATCCAGGCATCATGTTTGCTTACCTCATGTTTCTGTACCTCTAGAATGAATTGCTTTTGCTGTATTATTTCTCAATTGTGAACCACTTTGGTTAAAAAAAAAAACATCTGGTAAATGATGTACAAACGTAGTTACTATTAAAGCTACACAACATACAGTTTTTGATTAGGTCTTAATAAAAAGTATGCTAAAATAAAATTATTGTATATAATTATAGGTAAGAGGTGGATTAAATACCGAAGTGATGACGTCACTTTGTAGTACAACTCAGAAGCTAGCGGCGCATGGGTTCTCTCGATCGAAAATCTATGCGTTTTCCCCATAGACTTTTGGAAAATCGTGAAAAATAAGATCTGTGTTTAACAAAGTGTTGTGACCCTTACACGTTTTGTCTATCCTACGTTATCTCACGACCAATTCGTACAAATTCGTACGAGTGATTAAAAAGTGGCTAATTCGTACTAATTCAGACGACTTCACTCGTACGAATTCGTACGATTTGTCCAAACTTATGTGATGGGTAGGTTTAGGGGTGGGGTCAGGGGTAGGTCATTCGTACGAATAAAATATGTATGATTTAGCAAAAATCGCACTAATTCGTGCAAGTGAGGTCGTACGAATTGTTACGAATTAGCCGCCTCGTAAAATTCGTACGAATTCTTGTGAGATCGGGTTGGTCTATCAAGATAATCTTTACAAGTTAAAACAAAATTTATACATTTTGAAGCCTATATAGTTTTTTTAAAAACACAAGCAGACACAATAAAGTTTAAAAAAACACAAGCAGGTTATAACTGTTCTATGTCATAGATCAAAACTTGAAAATATTTAGAGGCTTTGTTCACTACAGACCTTATTTCAGGTGATTTAGCAAAAACCCATTCAAAAATCCCATAGATTTTAGAGTGAGGGAACCGGTAGTGCTAAAATGCTAACTCACGTCCGCGTTTTGGCCTACAGAGTGACGTTGTAACTTCTTCACTCTATAAGTAAATATATGAATTAACATGATATATATATATATATATATATATATATATATATATATATATATATATATATATATATGTGTGTGTGTGTGTGTGTGTGTGTGTGTTATTTAAATCTTATGTATATATGGCTGCCTTCACGCCATAATTACCATAATGTTGAGATAGCAACACTTTAAGTTGTGCTCAGAGCTGTTAAAAATGTACTTAAATAAAAAATAAATTCTCCCAAATGTGTATATATAGTATGCGTATATATCTAGGCTATATCTCATATATGTGCATTTTTAAATCTGTTATCCATTCCCCATGCAGTCGAGATGATACCTATTCTAATATGACATTTGGCAGAAACGTTAGAAGACTACGAAAATATTCAAAAGTATGTAAATGTATTCCTCCTCAAACATTGTTTCACATGTCCTCATTACGTCCGCATTGAGAAGATCCCACACCTGCCATATGACAAACTGTGGATAATAGTTACATGTAAACGGGCCTGATCTAACTAAGATGACACAAACTCTTGGGGTTTTCTAAGGGAGCTCTGCCCCCATCTCCCAATGACACTCCCACGCTGCCCAACATCATGGAGAAAGAAAATATTAACAAATAAAGAACACAATCCGGTAACTGTGCTCTCGAACTGCGCAAGAATTAAAACAAAGGCATTCTTATAATTTTTGAGTGGAACCAACAAACACATTAATTACAGCCGTCTAATAAATGAGTCTGCATTGGTGTCGCCCACATAGCACATCAGGCAAAGGCAGAACTCGCTGTTTCAAAGCGTCTGTGCAGTAAAAAGCTACAACGTCTCCTACATGTGTTGGGAAAAAGTAGGTTCAAAAGAAGCTTTTCTTCTTTTTTTGCCTCCTACTAGAACACAAAGATGAAGATACACAAAGCATTGGTTTCTCTCTCTATTCTCTCCATGCTAAAGGAGCTTAGCGCATTTTGTTTTGCGTTTAGCCTGCAGTGAGGAGGCAAAAGGTTGACATGAAGTGAAAAATGTAAAAACAGATGCTTTTTTACTTGCTAAGAAACATTGTACTGGCAACCTTTTCATGGTCATGAATGGGGAAGTGATTCCCCAGAGACTGACTGACAGTCACATTTGATAGCTCCCTCTCCTGCTTTCTCTGCGTTGCTGTGAGAGGCAGCATTAGTTGCCTTGCAGTGCTGCGTGGGAGTCCCTTTAAAAAAATGGCATGTAATATCTTGTTATTAACTCCCAAACTCCTGCAATCTGTTGTTTAGACCATCGGTTGATGCCACTACTCTGCCATAATAATAGACATCACATCGAGGCTCACCTGCGAGTGATGATTAACGTCTGATGGAAATTTAGTTACAGGCAAAACAAACTGTCAATAGTTCTACCATGACAGCATTTTTGCATGCATCAACCGGCGTTATTTTGTGTTCCCATATTTGCATGGGGTTAACAAATGGAGATGGGTGTGAAATAAAGCACTTTTTTTCCATGAGGAAGCTCGATATGACAACAAAGACCTTCATTGATTTAGGCTGAATTCAGGTCAGCTCTTGACACGTTTCTAGACAGATGGTTTGCTCAAAGCTCTCGTTGACCCTCGCAGGGCATGGGTATGTAAAACGTCAAAGAATCGAATGTTTTCGATGTGCGCTTACAAGAGACACAGGCAAAGACAACGAAGAGCTGAGAAGATTATCCATGCTGTGTTTTTTTTTTTGTAAAATATGACATGGCTTAATCTAGGAGAGCATTATGTTCATGAAATGATGTGTGACCAACAGCAATAATAATTCAGTAGACCTAAGACTCTTTGACAAACTAATGCTGCTTAACCTAATCATTTTCAACCAGTCTCATTGCGGCATCCGCCAAAACACCTCACGCACACAGAAAACAATCAGCGGAAACCCCATAACACTAAAGAAATTAGTGGTATCTGCTAAATAGAGGTGTTAAATGAAACTCTGGATAAATCAGGCTGTCGGCCGTGACTAGCCTTCCTATAAAACACGACTCCCTCGGCCTGATGTCGTGGAGCCGAGCGCCGCAGCACCAGTAGTCATTATCATTACTGTTTTATTAAGGCAGTGTACGCTAGCTGACTTTCCTGCCATTGTGGTGGAAGTTGATGGGGAGCAGGGGGAGGGATTTCTGTCGTAATTTGGGTCAGCAAGCGGCCCGTGTGGAACGGAGTGACAGACCCCTACCGGATTGAATCGGCAACGCACATATGTTCAATCGCTATCCGCTCGAAATAATTGGCCTAATTATTCACAATACAGAAACTCAACGGTTTGTCAACTTGGGCCCGCAAAGGCTTAACTCAGACACAAACATTAAAGGTGCATTTAGTGAGATGGAGGCCACCTGTCAGGCTGACAGGTTAGGGCCTAATTGCTTTAAATGCGAGTACATGCAAATGCTTTGTGGTGAGGAGAAGAGAGCGCCGGGTGGCCACAAGGGAGAAGCAGGCAGTCAGGCTAGCCCACAGACAAAGAGCGAGCAGAGACAGGCGCCACAAACAAGGAGCCGCCAAGTATACCTCACCGCACCGCACGTTTCATAGTGACAAATTGTGCGCTCAGCAAATACGCTGTAAAACGGGCTGGAAACAACTAGACTTCTTACATGGTGTTGGGATGAAAAACGCTTTGACCGTGGCTCATTTAATGATTCCATATAAAAGAAGCACTTATGTCTGTGGAGGGGATCCAAGATAATATGTTTATTATGCCACAATGTTTATTAAGCGGTAATTGAGAACGGGTATCGCTCAGTCGCATATACGCAGTTTAGTCTGTTGGAGTCGTTAAAATAGTCAATAGGCACTCGAGGAGGCAAAGGGGTTTGTATGTGCAATATTGCACTATTGTTAAATATTCATCTCACTTTATGCTTAACTGGTTATGTTAATAGAATTTCAACTCAATTTATTCAAGTGCTGATCAATGGCATGCAATGATTGCACTTTATGCATTATGCATTTTAATGAAACACACTTGCTGTTTGGCATGAGGTTAACAGGCCCGATAGGTACGGCTCCCAAAACCATCTTAAATCAAATATATTCCTTCCTAAACTCAAAAAGAACAACACCTGAAAAGAGCTAGTGCTTCTGTCTGTGAAAAAAATAATAATAATAATTACTTCTCCTTGTCCTTAACCCCCAATTAGGATGTTATCACTGAAAGAATTGCTATGGCATATTGTCTGCTCTGTTCATAGAGAAGAACAGAACAAACAGAACAAGGTTATATAAGGAATATGAAAATAATAGCTAGTATGTCAAGTTCTTAGAGTGTAATTGTCACATTATCCTCATTTCTGGTAATTAGTTATATTAGGTATACCACATATGGTAACACTTAGTAAATTATGCATTTTTACAGGTAAATACCCAAAACCACAACCTAATCATAACACGTACGTCTAGTTAATAATACTAATATTAAATAATATCTTTAGGGTTGGACAGTATGTGTAATTAATTACATTGTACTTACCCACACAAGTATGTAAGTTAGTACATAATTGTACCCAGTTAGTGTTATAGCTACTACAATAATAGTATATGAGACTGGATTGTAAAATGGAGTACTGGACTGTAAAAATAAATGTATTTTGTGTATTCACGTGGGTGGGATATTGGAATGTTATTCGGTTCTCGTTAGGTCAAGCAAGATAAATTTTAATGACAAAAAAAAAAACATTAAATAAAGAACAAGTAAATAATTCATCTAGAAGAGGCGGCTGGTCAGTAAAAGGGTTTCAGTGACCAATAGGTTACCAAAAAGATCTGGAATATTTGTAGAAAGCCTGTTGCTGGGCTAAAGACTATAAGAGATGAGAAAATGCCAAATAGATGGCCTGTACTTTAACAACAACAATGGCAGAAATTGGTTATCATAGTAAGCCATCAGTTTATATCTTTCCATGCTCTGTGAATATATACCTGTTGTCAAATAATTCAGTAAACAAATGCTTCCAGTATGTAATATCCTCAATACAAGAAGCCACAGAAGTATTTGCATTGGCGTATTGCTCAACTAATGATAAATTCATACTAATATGCCAGAAGTCGACTGGCAATACACTTGCTTAGAAGAAGCATGAGTGTTGAGTGAAAATATAACTGTTGGAAAATCACTTAGTCGCCAATAAAAGATCCCAGCTGGAAATGGATGTAAAAGCTGCAAAGATGCACTTGCCTTCAACACAGCTTGAGCCTCAGCCAACCATTTTAGCCGGCGCCATCCGTCTCCCTCCAGGTAATCCAATTAGGTGCCACTAATATATCGAGATGCTCTTCAAACCACTAAACATCAGACAATAATAACCTGTGACAGCGCTCAAACTCTCCATTGAAGAAAGGTATTTTTGATTGTTTCAATTGATTGAGCTGGGGAACATGCTACTTTTAAAGAATTCATACACAATATAAAGACCTTGCAGGAAGACAGCTGATGTTACTAGGCAACCATCCGAAGTGCCAACATATACAGACTGCAGCCATGCAAGTGTCTCGAAACTTTTGTTATCTGAGAAGCATTAAAGATTTAACAGCAGAAGCCTACAACTATCACCAAAATACCAACTAATAAATCCTGCGAATCAAATTAACAGATATCATTCTTTATAAGACTCACAGGCACTTTTCAGCGCTTCAGACTTCAGCAGAGCCCCTGACAACAGCCCATGAGAAGAGAATCACAATAAGGCGGGAGTTCATATTCAGGGCAAGAAAGAGAAGCCGTTATTATAGCAGACCAGATAGACCTTAGCACGTTGGTTTGCAAGCTGCCAAATGAGTGGCCCTGGGCCATTATCTGAGCAAAATATGCAGCGTTCAATTTGTTTCAGAAGGAGAAAAACCTGACACTGTAATTTAACACGATGATGGCATACTAAAGTCCCTTTAAGGCAGGTCAATCTACTCGCCGGCCATTTTGGTAACACCTCTGCAGCTATTTTCCAGGTAATAGGAATACAATGCAGTGCATATGTACTTGATGATGATGTTTTTTTTTTTTCCAAAACTGCCAGAACTGTTTATAAAGATTATCCCTCAAGATTATCAAACCCAAAAAAGGGCCATTGACTTCAATTCCTACCGCCGTCATGGAGTGTTACAATTTCTGCCATTAACTTTTTTGAGTTTCCCGCGCTCCTCTGCAGAACCTGCGACATGTTCCTGGATCAACACCTTTGTTTATCCTGGGTCAACATTCCAATCACCTAATCAGATTTGAGAGGCAATTTTACAATTAGGCTTACAACCAGGGTTCCACAACAGTTTCATTTCCATCTTATTTTAGGGATAATTTAAGGGTAGGTTTAGGACTGGATTTTTTTTTTTTTTTTTCGGATCCAAAAAAATATGTTAACCCAGGAACGTTTCTAACTCTGCAAAATTAGGACTTGAGTCTCCTCCTCCATTGTCTCGGTTCATACTTAGGTATCATCATTTTCTGAACCACTTTGCTTTAATCTTCAGGACCATGGCAAAATAAAACATATTTTTCTTGATATAATGTAAGTTTACAGTCTGTATTGAATGTGATGTTATAAAAGCACAGTCTATCACAAAATAATGGGTAAAAAACATCTTTCTAGAAAGATGCCCTCATGAGCTGCACACAAAACATGTAACACAGCCAGTGCAGTCCAATTTTTGAACAAATTATGATTTTTTTTCTTCATTTTTGTTATTACCAAGGATGTATTAAATTAAATCAACAGAGACTGTAGATACTAGCCTGGTTAAAACCAGACCATTCTCAGTTGTAACTGAGTTATCTGGCAAAGCGTCATAGACAAATCATTTCCAGAGAGGCGTCGCCAATGGATGTCGCGGAAAGACCTAAAACCAATCAGAGCGATGAGAAGATGACGTATGCAGAGCGTTGCGCTCCGAGGGTTGTTCTTTGCTCGGTTTTTAACTAAAAGGAAACGTTCAAATCACTTAAAACAGACCCGATAGCTGATTCGAACGAGTGATGTTCGACGGCGGCATCCATCTTTGTAATGTAGGCTACAAAATCTGCTTCAAAATCCCAGCGCTGTCGTCATCGTGTAAATCCTGCCCCAACGTTTCTGATTGGTGCCTCGATTTCGACGGATTGGAAATGGGCTTAAATGAGCTCTTTAACTTTCAGAGCAAATCTAAATTTGCCGGAAGTTGTCTGGGTTTTCCCATGCTAAGTAGATACATAATGTTACAAAAGATTTCGGATCCAGATCCAGCAAATCAGAATTATTTCTGAACGATCATGTGACACTGAAGACTGGAGTAATGATGCTGACAATTCAGCTTTGCATCACAGGAACATATTCCATTTTAAAATATTTTTATTATTTTAATTGTAATAATATGATAATATTTCACAATGTTTAGTGAGGGATAGGACAGGCTTCCACTGCTGTAGCAAAATTATGTAGGAAACTATGTTTATTCTATATGAATGGCTGATGAGTGTGTTAGTTTGTGAACAGCGGCACTACGTGTATCATAGAGTTAAAATGCAGCTGGGAGTTCAAGTGTCTAATCTAACATTAAGCTGGTAAGTGTTGTAAGTGGTTATCAATCCCAACACTTACCACGAGCCAAGCACTTTAGTGTTCTCTAAAGTAATTGAAAATAAATAAATAATGTGTGTGACATGTTGAAATGACATACAATAACATCACAATGCTTCTAAGCCATCAAGTAATTCATTAAAAGGAGATTTAAACGTATCTGACGAGTTGTATACAGATTTAGGCCTCGTAGATCATGTATAAGCAAGTGCCAATGGGAAACCCGGTGCTTCCTTTTCCGCTTTCTCTCTGTAGGATTCGAATTATAACATCGCCTCGGGAGCATTTGCTCAGACATGCGAGAGCAAGCAAGAGCCAGCGTTCGTTGAAACAGTGTAATCTCGAGTTAAATCTTTTACTTGAAGGATTAACTGGAATATCAAGGAGCAGAATGCAATATTACTAAACAAGAGGATAGGGGAACCAGATAACAGTTGTGAATTCAGCCAGAAGCAGGAATCTGCTCCCTTGTTCTATTCTCCCGCAGGCAACTTCAGGATGAGTATAAAGGATTACCCCCGTCAAATAATGCTCTTTTCTCCTGAACATTGTATGCCTCTTTAAACACAAACTGATGCACCCGATATTCATGGATGGATGGAAATCTGTGACAGAAAAATATTCCCCTTGACTTACATTCTCTACACTTCATAAACAATATTTACATAGCCTAACAAATCTGTGCTTCAAATGGGCAGTGGGCTTTTAAAAATGAAAACACACTTTTCTCAAGAAGTCAAATTTCCCTTTTGTCCACTATCAATGTCCAATGCAGATGATATACATGAACTGCCATATACAAATCACCAATCATTTTGTGATTGAAATTAAATTTGAAATCTCTGGAATGAAAGGGCTTACTCATTTAATATATGATAAACTTTTTTTTTTTAATAAGGTGACTACATTTCAGATAGATAAATGATACAAACTATTCTATTGATGTTATTTATATGTTAATACTAAAATTTACTCAAATGTCTTTTTTTTTGCATGTCTTTTATTTCATCTCAACTTATTTACTGTTAGCTCTTTAGTAAGCAAGTGCCTTTTGAAGAAACAATAAGGAAAAGTTATTTGTCACAATGTCTGATGGACAGCTATAAACTTTGCATAATAATAATAATATGAATACTTTCTACAAAATGAATATTGGAGCGATTGATGTTAATTTCACTGTTCGTCCTATTATCATAGTTTAAATAAATATCTTTATGAGTTAGAAGTTTAGGATTGAACTTTTTGGTCTTGTAAAAGGGTAAAACAATAAAAGTACGTCCAAATTAAGCAGCAACTATTGATACAGGCATGGTGAAAAGTTTTCGTTTTAATCTGGCTTTCAAATAATGTTAATGTTTAATAAAAACCCACCACTGGGACACAAAAGAAACACTCTTAAGTTGTTGTACTATTATGAGTGTGGTTTGTTTGAATGGTTGTGAGTCATCCTCTCCCCATTCTCCAATGGCAATGAGATGTATTGGCTTCGGCTTTGTGTTTCATCAAGGGAGTGCAGCAAAATCTCGACTTTGTTGTGCACATTAGGATTGTCAGCCATACTTTGAGAGAACTCATCAACTCAACTCAACTCAACACTTAATTATGTGTTAATTATGCAAGCTGTAAAGAGACCAACACATCTAGTAATTATATTTCGAAGTTGCCAAACAAGTGATCACAGACTTTGATGCCAGCCATTATTTTCCTTTTAAGATGGTCACCACACATCGATTTCACAGAGTTTGGTGGAGATCAATTGGCTTCATTCATGTCCAGAGTCATTGAAGGGGGGCGGGATGTATCTAGAATCAGCCGGGTCAGTGATTAAAACATGATTTTATTAATCGTGTCCTGCATCCAACAAAAGAGCATGCCTTCTCATTTTGTCTAATGGTTAAGCCCACTTTGTTCAGAGCAACTGCGTTTTCCTTTAGACTGGCTTTTTGTATAAGAGGGTGACTTTAATCAGTATTCTTTTGGTTTGATCAGTTTAAAAGACAAAAACCAACACATCTAACAAATGAGCTAATATACCTTTTAAATAATACTTCAAAATCAATATTACTCATCTAATCTCTTCTACGACATTGCTTTTTAAAATGTAAAATTCAATAGGGACATATTGAATTATTAGTTCACCTAAAATTTAACTCAAAAACTCTTGGGAACTTTAAAAGAAAACGTTTTGAACGATGTACTCATAATTCTTTCAATTACAATTAACTGTGAATTAAAAGAACCTTGAAATGATCATGAAATTGTCCATACGACGGTCCAATTCTCTCTTTTTTTATTGGAGATTAATGGTACGGTAACACTTTATTTTAAGGTGACATACAGTAGTTATGTGATGTCGCTACATGTACTTACTAAAGTAATAACAATAAATTATGCATAAATACAAGTAACTAATGCTAAACCTGTAAACTGTAACTCTATAAAGTACATGTAGTTAATTCATATTACTCAATAGTACTTATTTGAGCAAGTACTATGTAATTATGTCACCTTAAACGCATACCTCAGGTCTTTAGTGACCTAGGCCTTCATTTACTACCCTCCTCCTCGTTTCGTCATCAATCATCTTAGTATTCCTTAATTAATTATAAATAATATGACAAGAAAGTAATGCCTGTTTTTGCATACATTTTTGGCAAAAAAGGTGTGTAACAGTGTAAGTTTTTCCGGTAACGCTTCCTTTTACAGTACAGTACTTACAGTGTATTTACATTGTACTTACCTAGAAAGTACTGGCTAATATAAGGTAAGTACATGGAACAGGGGTAGGTTTAGGGGTAGGTTCAGGGTTAGTACAAGTTATTACCCAGTAATTGTAGTTACTAAAATAAGTACATAGTATTTACATGGGTAACTGGACTGTAAAAGGAAGCGTTACCGTTTTTCCTCTTTGTCGCCATCTCTGTTATTATTAACTTATACGTTGGTTGTGCCTCTACACAACACAGCGTGGATGAACACAATGTTTGAGGAGAGTGCAGCTGTGTGGATTCTGGCATTCAGAGTCACAGATTATTCTTTTTGGAAGTATGGCCAGCCAACATGAGAATTTTCAGTGGAAAATGTCATCTGAACAAGTAAGTAACATCCACTTTTGTTCTGGTTCTGACCAATTAAGGGGGAAAAAAAGCATTGCAGTAAATCGTTCTGATTAAATCTAACAATCACTTATCATATCAAGGTTAAACCTTGCAAATTACACTTTGTTCTCAAAATGATAATGTTCAACATCAGCCTTGCATGACTACATTTAATGATATTTATCCTTGTTTTCGCATGGGTTTTTCGTATTCCAGTCTCCTTTTCTCTATAGCCACTCTGAAGTCTCTTGCATTCTACATTTTGAATCAAGCTAAGGCAAGCACAGAGTTTTGAACACTGGTTGGTTATGTACTTGCTCAAACATTTATTTGGGATATTTTTTTTTTTTACCCAAAAAAGCTTTGGACTGCAGCTATAAATAAGACAATGATGAATAATTATGTTTTTGAGTACCAAAATCAGCATATTTTTTAACAATATACAGTATAATGAAAGTAAATGAGAATTGGGACTGTCATTGGAGCTTGACGGCCCTGGCTCTCACTCACTTTCATTATACCGTATAATGTTAAAAATAAAATGCCCTCTTATATTTTACAGGAGAAAGAAAGTCATCCGGGTTTGGAACAACATGAGGGTGAATAAACTATTCCCTTAAGTAGGACATCACTGCCAGGCCAGAATGCTTGTTCACGCCTGGTTTTATGCATCTGAGGTTTCAGTTGCAATACTTTCAGCTGCTTATAAATTCTCTGGCTTCAGCGGCCTCATGCTTTTATTTGCCGGAGCATTGATCTCCGACTGGATGGCAGATCACAAAGCGTTATCGTTCCACCATTCTTCACACTGTGGCTCAAATACATTAAAGTACACTGCCACCGCCAGATTAGGGTTAAAGTAAAAGCTCAAGTCAAAGTTTTATGTGCATATCTCTTCTATATAGGAGCTTAACATTAAAAGGAATATCACATCGATCTTTAGCAGTAAACAATGATAGAAAGACAGCAGTCTGCAGCAGGCAGCTTAACCTTGGCAACACTAAAACTTTAAAAGTATGTTGCTGTATTGAGGATTGTAGGTCTAATTTATTGATTAACATTTTTTTTTTTTTAGTCTGAACTTTTTCTCTAAATACAAAAGCATACTTTTGGTATTGACATTAGATTCCTGAAAAACACATGACCAGATACCACATGGAAACTAGTTTTCGAGTTCAAAGCATCTTGATTCAGACTGAATGCTTAATTCTGTTTTTCTCTCCAGCATTTTTAGCGCCAGTTTAATGTCAGTAACAGCTGCGCACGACGGCTGTTAGCATTACAAGTGCTCTTGTCGCAGGTTGATTAAAGAAATAGTTTTGATTCTGAAAACCTAATTGCATTTCCATTATGTTATGTCAAACACGGGCATTAATATAGGACTAAAACGCTAAATTGTTGATTATAAAAGCTGCTTTGTCCAGCTTTGAAGTTGCAGGAAGCTCGGCTCTTTCTCGGCCAGAGATGTTTCATTATTCATGCATTTTAATTAATTTCAGGAGGCCTAGCCAACTAACCAGTTTATATGAAGTGACAGAAAGACTGAGTCAGATTAAATTATCCTCTTCATGTGATTTGCGGCCTTCAGAACCCCTCTCCCTCCCCCTCCAGGTTCCCCTCCCACCGCACTTCCTTTCCATCAACAGCTTGTGTGTCTGAACCGAGCCCAGTCGCACGTCTTTGTTTTAACTCTCCAAGCCTCAAGCGCATGCAAATGAATTTGGCACTTGACGTTTGAAGCGTAAGATGAAGAAAAATTCCCCAAGTGCAAAATCAAATAGATAAGAGGCAGGATTCCTCACTTTGCAGGAAATGTGTGTTTTGACTTGCTCTTGTCTTTCATGTCTTTTCTTTAGACTTAAGCGGTCAAGGACAACTGGTTTTTGAAGACACTTGATTTTCAATATCCAATTGCATTGACGGATGTACTCTATTAATATCATACTTCTGGTGTAATTGGTAAGAAGTGACACTTCATTTTCATGATAGGAATATTAGAGTAAAACTAAAGAAACCAGCTCATTCCTTCCTTCCTTCATACTTTTTTAAAAAAAATCATCATTAATAATAAATTAACAAATTAATACAAGAACAAATGAGCAAAATAGATTTTTATTTATTTATTTATTTATTTTTTACAAGACTTAGGGCCAGATTTACTAAACAGGATAAATTAAAGTGAGGGAGTAATTCCATAAAAATCTACCGATGATCTACTGCTGACATGCAAGCAGTGGAAATTAATATTTGGTTTAAGACATAGTTTGTTTTGGGTGGTGTATAATGGAGCAAATACCGGTAAATTGACTAGCGCAAACCTTAGTAAACCTTGCATGATTCATTTAACATTTATTTGCAAAAATTTAGTGCCTGAAAGGGAAACTCCTACAAATGCATATGCAATAAGATGTTAGTAAATTTGGCCATTAAAAACGTGTGCACTTAATAAATGTCAATTGAATCATACACAACAATACAGTTTAAAAATAATGACTTAAAGCCATTAATGATGTAAGCTAAAGACAATTATATAATAGTTCATTGAAATATATTGCAATAATTAGGATTTTAATGTTTTTGAAAGAAGTCTCTTACATTTATATACACATATATATGATCAATAGGTTATGACAACATACTGTGGGTTTATACATTGCGCTAACTACGTTTAATAAGCTAAGCAATTTTCAACTTTTTTATGTTATACAAAATTCAATATATTTTAAGCCAATTGAATGTAATTTAAGTTGAAATGACTTAAACACAATTATTTATTTATTTTTACAGAACTTCACTATAGATTGAAACCTTACATTGTGATTTCAGAAAAAAATAAGCATCACAATCCTTATTAAATAATCACCGCTGCCTATTCAGTCTTGCATTATACATAGTTTGATCAATGCTTTATATAAAACCTGACAAACAAAGTTATTTCCTCCCATTATGTGCCAGCTGAAAATCAATCATTAGATGCTACCGAACACCCAGCTGGAACTGAAGCCCTCACTCTCAAGCTTAGATGATATTTCGGTTTTCCATTGACACATTGCTCATGCAGAAGACTCATAATGCTCTGTAATAAAATGATGTGGTCTTAAAATCCCTTAAAATATATATATATATATATATATATATATATATATATATATATATATATATAAAAGTCCCCCTGTGGTCAATAATTTTATCCTCTAAAACTCATCTTTGATCACCAAAATTACATTTTAAACGGTTTTTATTTTCTTGAAAAATAAAGTTGTTATGCCTTAAACTAATTTGAATGTAACTATACACCTTTGCCTCATTTAGAATGGCCCTGCCTCCACTCACTCACAGTAGATCAGAGATTGACCACTCATCATTGATGTGAAAGGTTACAAGGTTGTGATGTCAGAAACACCAAAGATTTCAAACCGTGATTTTGAGACTGACTTTGGTTCATTGCAGTTTTAAGAAGAACATGCTCAGCAATGGTGTTGACTTTGCTTGACTTTGAATTTACTCAATGTTGTTTCATTAAAAACACCACATAGACGTATAAACAAAATTAAAAGCTTGATATTCACCACAGAGGCGACTTTCAGAAAATGGTGCATTTTGCTTAATTATTTATCATGCGAAAGGGATTCTGATCTTTAATAAAACCTTACAGTATGGGCAAATATTCTTGAGTAGGTTAGACTGAGTAGGTTCATACTGAAGAAGCCTTAAAAATCGATAACCTTTCTAGGAATTACTGTTCATCCATATGTGTTCCATCAGAGTAACCGCCGACGTCAATAAATTGTCCTACGTTGCCAGCAGCGGCAGTGGAAAAGTGCAAGAGTCATCTGTTATACTACACCAGGCCACCACGGAATATTGGTCAGCGGCGACAGGACACTTTAAAATAAAAAAGGCTGACTTTGACGCCCCGATAGGGCACAGCAAGGAGATGAATTGAGAGTAAACTCTGTGTTGAAACTCATAAATCTCACATTACAGGCCATATTCAGCTGGGAACATTCAGCATGAGCTGCAGCCCAGTGTCTTTTTTTTTCCCGAGTAGCCATCTTACTAATTACTCGACATGGCGGTTTTAGCGCTGTGGTCATGACTGAATGCTTGTCCTTGGTAAGTTAGTGAGCAGCATATGCTTTGAAACTTCCCCTGCGAGTGTTATCAAGTTGTCACAAAATAGATAGGCCGAAAAAGAAAAGAAACTGCGACAAGGCGGTTCGAGTGCCTCGCCCCCGCCGTTCTGCCAAGGTCTGATGTTTGCATTGTGACGAGAACTACAAAAGAGTCCCTGATGAATTCAAGCTGTGGTCGATGTGAGCAAGGGGTCAAGAAAATGTGGTATGTCTGGGTGACCTTAATCACACACAGGTTCAGACGGACTCGGGTTTCACTTGTGGGCCTTATTTCAGGTCACTGCCTCAAAGTCAAAGGAGGGCACAGTCATTATCTCTAGTCGGAGAACCCAATCATCCACACGATGAAATGAGCTCCGGTCTCACAATGCACTCAAGTGTTGTCCATCTCCCTGGGCTGAACACATGTATTCGCAGTACGTGCTAATCTATGAAGTGAATTAGCCGTAAGAAATTAGTTCTGGTCTGCTCGCTGTTGCCTCGGCACAAAGATTTACAACCCATCAAACAGCATTGGTACTGAACCCACATCAAAACCAGTGCCTGGAAAATAGACTATATTAGTCATATTGTGCATTAGGGTTGGCTATTATAGCTAGCTGCTTTGTTGTGCCTGTTATTGACATTGCACACGCAATAAATGTATTACATTATATAATTGCATGTTTTTTCAATGGTTATTTCTACTAGGCCTTCATGTAGCTCAAAAAGGTAAATGTTACAATATAGCACCAGCAAAACAGCCTATGACATCTCATTAGTATTTATAAGTGTGGCTCACATTTATTTATGCTTGGATAGAAACATAATGATATAATCCAAAGTATAAAGTTTAGACAAAACAGTCATACAAGTACTGCAAATAACTATTTTTATTAGGCCCATCTATATTTGAGTGAATACATAAATACATCTTTGCTAAAAGTTTCTCCATCATGTCTTCCTGTAAACAAATTGCTAATAAATAATTGTAAAATTATTCACCAAGATTTGTCCTTTAAACCAGCTGGTTATTTTAGATACTATGTCAAAATCTTGATATTGCGTTAGTGGGTGACACTTTAGGTTAACTAATATTAACAATGAGCAATGCTTTTGCAGAGTATTTATTAGTATTTGTTAATGTTAGTTGATAAAAATACAACAGTTCGTAGTTCATGCTATCCCATTAAAAAATGTAAATAGATACAACTTTTGATTTTAGTAATGTATTAGTAATTGTTCAAATTAATAATAAAGGTACAATATGTAGGGGTTTTTTTTGGTCACAAGAGGGCACAGTTTCCAACAATAACAAAGGAGTAGGTTGATGATGCAGTGATGAGCTGAATTATGGGACTTGATGGATCTAATCCAAGCTGATGGATCTAATAATGTTTATGGAAGAGTGCGAACATTCGTGTTGTGTAACATTACAGTGGTATGAAGCAGGTCGCGATTGCTAAAGAGACAGATATCACACGCGAGTCCCACGGATATAAAGGAATAGCGCTGCCACACTTGGTCTAACGTTACACTATCACACTAAACGGCATTTAAATGTGTGCTGAAAGTTGTAATAATGTTATACTACGTGTTAGTGCGTTTGCTATATGAAACTAGCAGTAAGCTAGATCAACATTAGAATAACATACTGACCATATTCTCTAACATTTCATCATGTTGATCTAATGTTATATAAAATTGATTTGTTTTATGTACATTTGCTCACCTGTCTATTAAAGCTGTCAAATCACGACTTGTGAAGCTTTATCAAGTCCAATTTAGTCGCAGACAGAGCTCTCGGCATCTCAAAAAACGCCATACTGATATTGATCCTCATTTTAGTTCTCCTTGTTTGTCCCCAAGTCTGCTTGCCAAGGTCTATGTTTGAAAGAAACAAGAACTGTGTGCAGCGATATGCACTACACAGTTGTCCACGTCTGTCACCATGGTTACATCATGGCTATGGAAGTATGAACAGAAACCGAGGATAGTGCGGATATTGCGAAAAAAAATTTCCGGGACGGCTACTTATTTAAAATTGGAATTTCTCTGAAATAAAATAAATCTTTGGAGACTATTGGGATATTGTAAGTACACAACTGCAGGAAATGTGCTTTTTGGATATTTCATTACAAAATTCTTACAATGTACCTTTAACTAAGATAATAAATGCTAGTTTATGCTATCTACTGTAGTCAACTTTAATGCTAACAATTTTTTTTTGCACAGCATAAACTATGGTCAAATGTAGCTGTGGGATCAACGACAAATCGCTCCTGTAAATACTGAAGCCGAGCTTCTGTAAACTCTTTGTAGACTTGATTTAGAGTTATCAGGCTCTAAATCACGTTAGATAGAGCTGCCAGTCCACAGGCACTCTCGCCTATGTTTAATTAGTACAGATTGACTCCCTCGTCAGAGTGACACGTGCTAAAAGGAAGACTACGAGCAATGGCTCCCATACCCCCCATTGATTTCAATATCATTCAGTATGATAGCTTTGTAGTGTTTTTACACCTGAGGTCCTTGCCACACAAACAAATAGAAAACAAGCACAGCAAACACTCTACACTTAAAGCTTGACAGCGCTTTAGTCAGACTTCAAACTACATGTGACTGGAGCAAAATGACGATCTGCTCTGGTGCAGGCTGAGGTGAAATTATTTCATCTCATGAGATCTAACCAGCCAAAAAACATCACAAATATACGGTGTCGGCGGAAATCACATGCAATAATCCGTTTAACTGGTCTATCAAACGTAGACTTCACATGCTCAGCTAATGAATCAGTTATGACTCCCAGTCTGATTGTTTCAGAGCGTTCTAAACAGTTTTAACACGTTTCACTCGATTGCATGAGCTCAGCTGCTCATTTTAAGGGACAGTGGCTCAATGTTTCGGGGGAGGAATAGCATTATCTGTCCATGTGCTTGGCTTCTGCTTATTGAGATTTATCATGCCCACCATCCACGGCAATCAAAAGGCTTCGCCCCATTCAGACAGATTGCAGAAAAGCCAAAGCCCATTTTTTTATTAATAAAAATTAAAAGAAAAAAAGGAGACAGAGAGAGAGGCAATGCAATATGAAAGTACACAGTTCACAAAAGAGAATGCTACTGTCTTTTATCTGCCGATAAAACAACTTTTAAAAACTACAACATTTGAAACAGCAATGACCACATGAAATGTTTATTCCTTTATGAGTTGTCAAAACATCAGTGAGCTTTGAAAAAAGCAGACGCTTTGGTCTGGTCTCATGATTTCAATTTTTTCGTTTTTTTAAATCCAACGATCCAAGCCGTTCTGTTCAAATATTAAAATCTCAGACGCTTTGAAAGCTGCGCTTTAGGTGTATTTTCAGCGCAAACGAGATGTGCTTGGTTTGAAAAGGCATCCGTTTCATTTTAGTATTGAAAGGTGTTTTAAAAAAAATGTGTTCCATAAAGGAGGATAAGACTGCACCCAACGAAAGTAATTTATCTTTCAGTGCCTCTTTGTCCTATTTATTTAGAAAATATACAAAATGTTTCAAGCACCCATCATGTGTGACAAAAGCCACTGCTGTTAGATGGAGGGAAGCAAAGAGTATGGTATGGCATTAAACAATACAGTAGCTTTCAAAGTGCTTACTAGGCAAGCGGCAGGCATCCGAAGGCATGCAGGGTCTACAGGGCAGATCTCTGGGGCCGACAATCTGTACGAACAGTATAAGCTTCCAGCTCCTGCTCACATTCCCCCTGAACAGCAGGTCTGTCTCTCTTACATTTGACTGCCTGCAGCCAGATTTAATCTAATGAACGCGTAATGGGACACACAAACTATCCTATAATAAAATCTTCCTGCGTCTGTTTTGCAATGTAATTCCGAGCTGACATTTTGTTGACATTCCAGATCAGGGTTTTGTACTTAAGTCCAAAGCAAGACAAAGTTCGGATGTCATAAATATATAATGATCCATAGTATGAATAGCGATCTTAAAAATAGCAAGCTCTCTGCCCTGATATTGATATTCGCTAATAACCTCTGCCAGCACGTTAAGTTTGGAAGAATGTCAATTCAAGCTTGCATAATTCTAATATCTTTGTCTCCTGGAAACTTAACAGTCTGTCTGCTCTCGTTTACCGTCCACTGAACCCGTCTGGCCGCCTGCTGCACGGACCGCGGAGGGGATGATGCTTATTAAATCGAGAGCACCGGCCATTCAATTTGGCCTCTGATCAGACGTTTTTGTCCAATTAAAAAGGAAAGCTAATTGAATTAAATTCCATTTAGCATTTTTTGACCACGTTATACAATGTTGATTTATTCTGTTAACACTTTTCCCCCCTCCAATCTAGCACCGGTTCACATTTAAAAGTGCATTATATGGTCTCCTGACTATGTGACGTCCATACGCCACCCACTCTCGTCGTTCCGAGCTCTAATGAGTCTGCTGCCGACTAATTAGAGAAATATGTCTCGGTTGCGCTTGTTGTCCATCCCTGATGATGAGGTGGTTCAAAAAGTAGGGACACAAAAACGAAAGGTTCATTCTAGTGGTGTTGAGAGAATTTGCTTCTAGCATTATTTAAATAGCAAAAGAGATTACAAAGGTTATACAGTACCACTCAAAAGTACTTTTTTGTGAAAGAAATTAACTTTTTCATTTTGAAGAGTATTAAACTGTTCATTGGAGAAATTTATAGTATTCTATTTCAAATTAACACATTTATTTTGAACTTTCTATAAAATTATGTGCAGCTGTTTGTAACGTTGATAATAATCAGCCCGTTCTCATCCCAAGGCGTCATAAACTGACGCTTTTGACAATGCGTAATGCACAGGGACCCACAGCAACACTATCTCACGCCCAATTCGTACGAATTCGACGAATGATTAAAAAATTTTTAATTCGTACTAATTCGTATGACCTCACTCGAACGAATTTGTACGATTTGTCTAAACCCATGTGATGGTTAGGTTTAGGGGCGGGGTAAGGGGTAGGTCATTCGTACGAATTCATACGAATTGGCCAATTCGTAAAATATGTACGATTTAGCCAAATCGTACTAATTCGTACGAGTGAGGTCGTATGAATTGTTACGAATTAGCCACTTTTTAATCATTTGTCGAATTCGTACGACTTGGTCGTGAGATCGGGTTGGCTCTGCACATCTCCCTTATTTAACACACCTGATTCAGATCATCATCTCGTTAAGAAAGAGCTCTGAACTGAACTGGGTGTGTCAGATAAATGCAGCCTTGGTGAGCATAACAAGTCTTCTTTCAAAACCAGAGAAAAATGTTACGAGCCCAAACATTTGAATAGTGGTGTATTTTTAGTATTCATTTTATTTCTTTTCAAATATCAGAAATGCCATTCATAATAAGCAATTCAGACCAGGCTTAAGAGCGACAGCTGTATGTTCAGTGCGACAAACGCAAGCCTTGTTGAGAGACAGCTCTGTTGAGGGGCTATTATATAGTCCACAAAGGTACAACGGCTTGGAGCAAATCGCTTGTCTATAGTGTGGTCCAACATTGTTCGGAGCAGGGTTCAAAAGTCTGCCCTAATTGGGTCTCTCTCTTGAGACGTCTACTCCATGTCAGATGTGTAGCATAAACTCGCCGGCAGAGCGGAGCAGAGAGTGTCTGAGGCGTAGTGATTAGCACCCTGCCCAGTTAATTTTAGCAAGGTTTGGAACAGGACTAATCAGGAATTAAGAGTCGGCATCCACCCTAAACCACCTTCTTTATGCCATCACACTTTCAGGATGGAAAAAAGGCAATTGTCTGCTGTCTCCGATTATCCCCAGGAAAGCCTATAATCTGGCTGACAGTACTTAAGGAGTCAAGCAGCAAATAAACAACATTGATTATCATTCACTGTTCTTTTTTCTCCCTTATTTTTTTTTTGTGTCCTGTAGATAGATGAGGAAGTTTGGTGGCTCCAACCCCCCTTCTTACCATCTGCTTCAGCAAATGTTAAGGCTGGGTAAATACCCCTTAGTCCTTTGTCCAAACCAGATTATCAGCTATTCTAAGATGGGCCTGTGCTCTTATCGTCTTCCAATCTCTTTTGCGAGCGTAAATCAAGAAATCTGTGCTGGATTACCTGGATTACAGTGGCTCTGAACAGTGTCTTTATGTCAACGCCTCCCAACCTGACTAGCCGATCTTCTGCTTACCCACTTAGAAAAGATCTCATGCAAATGTCCGTTCCGCACGGCACTGTTTCCTACAAATAAGCCCTGAAGATGGAGGAACTGCTTACTTTGGAAAATGAGCACATGTTTTGTGTTAGTCACAATTGGGTATATTTCTTATAAGGAACAGTTCAGCCATAAATTAAACTTCTGTCATCATTTATTCACCATCATGACGTTCCAAGCCTCACGGTAAAACACAAAGAAGGCAATTTGAAAAAAAAATGTCCATGCTGCTCTTTTCCATTCAATCAAAGTAAAAATATATTTTTAAAAATCTTGAAAGAAAGTCATAAGGATTTGGGGAGATATTTTATTTAAAAATGTCAAATGAATCAAGAATTGTATGTTGGTGCATGTATATATAAAAAAGAAAACTTAAGGGACCACTGCAAAGTTTGCAGTTTCTCTGGATTTATTATTTGTATCTGTTTGAATATAAAAAAAGTGTTTTTATTTATTCTACCAATTACTGAAAACATTTCTTTTAAATTCCACATTAATATATAGTCAGTTAGACCGTTTATTTTTAGAAGATTTACATTTGGTTAAATTAACAGAAAAATATACAATGTTTTAAGGAAAGAAAACAACAGAGCTGTATAATATATATGCAAATATATTTCACAGCAGGACAAATATAACTTGTATCGCTTGCCTTACAATAAAAGTGAGACAACCATGTTTTACATAAGAGAAATAAATAAATAAAATAAAAAAAGCAGGTTTGGAACAACATGGTAAATTATCACAATGTTGATTTTTGGGTGAACTATTCCAGTTCAACATATTAAAATCATTAAAACAGCCATGATGCCACTGATAAACATATAAATGAATACATAGTGAATTGTGAATTATGTTGCAGAGCAGTGCAAAGATGTGGTCTACACAATATACCTTCCAATATATGCAGACAAAATGAAAAACAAGCTCTGGAAATTGAATTCTGATCCCTTGTTTCAGAAGAATGCATTTCTTAGACAGTGTCCTCCTGAAGATTAGTGTATAACAACATTCTTCAATTGAATTTCGAGAGCATTTAATCAGACAGCAGTGTATTTATTTTGAAGCTTTTTTACATTTTCCCCTTGGAATAATAAGCATATACAACCTAGCAATCCTAGACAAACAAGCACGACAATCAAGTTTAAAAGCAATTCCTAATCTCCCCTGAAAACCAACAAAAAAAAAAACGCTATATGGCTGTAGAGCCGCTTTAACGTCAGACGTGCTCCATTTAGGACAACCTCTTCTGCATTAGGATACTTTTGAGTGTGAGAAACAGCAGACTCTCTAATTGACTAAACACATTGCTCAAATCTGCACTGAAACAAATGTCTGGATATATACAGACTCATAATTCATTCCCTTCATCAATAACATTAAGATCAGCTATCTCCGAGCAATTGTATGTAAATCTGTGCAGCCTAAAAATAGTTATCCCTGTGTGGCTTGTGAATATTTATACCATTGTACTTTTAACCAATGGGCACATTTTAACAAGCGACAAGCGTTGCCTTTAAGAATTTTTGAACCCACAACTGTAAAAAATGATTGAATAATTCAGTTTGGCAGAGATTTGGCAGCAGGAGTCCACTGCACTGCCTTGAGTGCAAATAACAGAGACCATCTTCCTGTTTCCTACACCGCTGCACAGAAAATGCATAAATAGCACTACATAGAGATAATCAGCAAACCCTTTGGGGCTTGGACACAATATTCTCAGTCTGCAGTAATTCCCTCGTGTACCTGATCATTTATAACGACAGACGACTCTCCGGCACCCTCAAATCCCGGCCCCATTCTGCCCCTCTGTGTGTGATGTAATACTGAGCACACAGGATATGATCGATATGAATTATAAATACGATCTCAAGACATATGTTTTGTTGCACTTTCTCAGCAATCTGATCCTAGTCTGTCCTCTTCATGATACATTTTGTCATTCTTAAGTCCAGCTGATTTATTAATTCATGAGCTCCTCTATGGTGCAGTACTCTCATAGTCAGCACCTGCTGGAGAGGTACTTTCATAGGCATTCTGAGTCAAGTAATGCAAAACCCTCACTGGTTTCACTTTCATTGTGCTGTGGAAGCGAGGCTGGTTTGGAATCATTAAGTTTCTTTAAATTAATCAAAAGTAAATGTATTTTTAGAAATAATTCATGCATTTATTCTTTCCCAACAACACGTGCAGGAAAGGAAAAGAGAGCAGTAAGCTATGTGTTTCTAAGGATTTGTAACATTGTGCAAAGTCTGATGTGAAAGTCGAGTGTAGTCAAAGGTAACATTAAAGAAAAGTTCACCCTATATATTATTTAAACTGTGTCATCATTTACTCACCCTCATGTCGTTCCAAATCTGTATGACTTTTTCCTCTAAAGAACACAAAAGAAGATATTTTGAAGAACTGTTTTGGCTCATATAATGAAAGTCAATGGGGTCCAAAACAACAGCCTTCAACTGACAAAATAATAATAGAAAAAAAAATAAAAAATAAAATAAAATGCACACGAGGCTGCATTTGTTTGATCCAAAACAAATACAGTAGTTCATATAATGAAAGTCAGTGGGGTCCAAAACAACAGCACTGTAAAAAAAAAAAAAAAAATTGTTGGTTTAACTTAAAAAATTAAGTAACCTGGCTGCCTTAAAATTTTAAGTTCATTGAAATGGAAAGATTGAGTTCAATGTTATCTGAGATGTTATCTGAACTATATAAATTATTTAAGTTGATTTGACAAAAAAAAATGTTGTGATTAAATTTTCATGATTTACAGTGAGCCCACATACCTTCAACTGACAAATTAATAATAATAATAATAATAATAATAAATAAAATAAAATAAAATTCATGAGGCTGCATTTGTTTGATCCAAAAAATACAGTAAAATCAGGAATAATCTAAAAAAAATACAATTTAAAAATAACTGTTTTTTTCAGCATCATTACTCCATTCTGATATTTTCTGAGATGCACAAGAAACATTTCTTATTATCAAAGCTGAAAACAGTTGTGCTGCTTAATATTGTTTGCAGAAACTGTGATACTTTTTATTTTTCAGAATTCTCTGAAGAATAGAATATTCAAAAGAACAGTATTCATTTGAAAAACAAATATATTGTAATATAAATGTCTCTACAGCTTTGGATCAATTTAATGCATCCTCACTGAATAAAAGTATTAATTTGTAAGTATAATGTCTCACAATGCATGTAAATGACTTTCATTTTTGGGTGAACTTACAGTACCTTTAACCTGTTCAAGGTTGTTTTAGGCTAATGCACGCAATCCCTGAGGCATTTCCATTATTAAGGCTGAAACTTTACAGTTAATCAGTCTCCTTATTGACAGTTGCTTTATTAGATTATGAGCAAACATGCAGGTACGTTAGCTTTGTGCACGCCACATGGAGCCACATAATCCATGGCATCCAGCAGCAAGCATTTCTATTTGATTCAATGAGAGTTATTCTTTCTCTAAACGCTGTCAAACAAATAATACATTTAAGCTCAATGCCACAAATCAAGCAGAGCCAACACACAAAACTCTCCTCAGCTGTCACAGTCGATTTGAAGAATAACAATAGCTAAATTACATATCTTTAAGAAACATAATTTGCCAGCAGATGGAGACCAATCTGTTGGAACATTTTTGCCCATTCTTTAAATCCAAAGACAGTAAGACTCACTGGAATACTCAAGTTTGATTGGTTGATTCATTCTGCATTCAGATTTGCATGACAGTATAATTGACCGTTCGCAAAGACCCGCCCCCCTTAGTTACTGTCGCTATGTCCGACAAGCTATACGCTGCTCTCTCACACACACCATGTTCTCACAAAGTGAAAAATACCTACGCTATCTCACGACCAATTTGTACGAGTGATTAAAAAGTGGCTAATTCGTACTAATTCATACAACCTCTCTCGTACAAATTTGTACGATTTGTCCAAACCCACGAGATGGTTAGGTTTAGGGGCGGGGTCAGGGGTAGGTCATTCGTACGAATTCATAAGAATTGGCCAATTCGTAAAATATGTACGATTTAGCAAAAATCGTACAAATTCGTACGAGTGAAGTCGTACGAATTGTTATGAATTAGCCACCTCGTAAAATTCGTACGAATTCTCGTGAGATCGGGTTGAAAATACATTGCGGAATGACAACATGCTGACAGAAAGGACAGACCAGGTTACTTTTCGGTTACTTTTGATATTAAACATATTAAACAAAGTCTCACCTTTCAAATTTGGTCATTTTTTTTAAAAGAAAATGAAACAATAAATACTGTTTTGTGGCTCTATAATGTGTCGTGACAGATCGCTGTAGTAGAGCATCAGTTAAAGCTGCTTGTGATCCAATCATCTCTTCCTTCGAGTTCATCTATAGCATCAAATAAACATGAATGAACATAAGAAGGAATGTCGTTTTAACCGAAGAATGGCGTTCGTACATTCCGTTTTTCAAGTTCAAATCCTCCTAATGTTTACCTACTAACTCTCCTGACTGCTTTGTCGGACAAAATGGCGGATGGCGAAGTATGATTGGTCAGATCACCTGTCAATCAAGCTCCCTGCGAAGGGTCAATCGACCGTTTCTTCTCGAACAGCTGATGAAATAATATTTACATTTATGCATTTGGCAGATGCTTTTATCCAAAGTAACTTACACTTAACTCAAGCTTTATATTAAAATTTAAAATCATATCAATTCAAATCACTATTTCATGTACATTCCTTTATTTATTTGGTAGAAGCTGAGATGCAGCAGCCTGTTGATTATATATTATCTCTCACATATTTGACGCAGAATCGTAAAACATTTAAAATGTATACATATTTATCTGAAACACGCGCAAGCTGGAGTGAGCAAAAGTGTTTCACGAAAGAGCAAATGTGCTTTGATGATGGTCTTCTTATGGAAGTGTGCATGCAAACATAGAGTGTACACATAGTTTAGCACATTGAGAGTTTACATTGTGATATTAATAGCATGCTGACATTTGCACACTACCTCAGAAAAAAAAAAAAAAGGAGACAAGCTCAACGTAGTGCATGTGCACCATTTTCTCTAATCACCAAGGACATATTTCCCTTTGGGGAAATGGGTAGCTCTCCAGTCTTGCAATTTAAAGTAACTTTGATAAGCAATTAAATTGTTTTCCATTGCGCCTCTCATTTCTCCCTTCTTTCATGTGAACTTCTGGAACAGATGCTTTGAAACCGCATACATGGGAACAATAGCTGGCTCGTGGGCCCGCTCACAAACGGATGTTGAGGTATTATGTGATCAGTGAGCCTTATAAAATGTAATTGTTCAGTCTTATGAAAAGGTAAATTTCAATAGATGCATAAATTCCAGTGCAATTGCCTAATTGAGCTAAATAAATGTGGTTGCGTTATTTATAAACTGCCACAGACTGGAGCACTCGTGAGTTTAAAGAGCCAATGTGGCTCAGCATTTATGCTTTATATAGGCTTTAATTAATGCACAACAACAGTCTTTATACTTTACAGTAAAACAAACAAACATATTTTGAAAAGGAAATAAGTAATATATTAAATGTGAATATGTACAGTGGGGTCCAAAAATCAGAGACCAGATAAAAATAAATAAATAATAATATATTTTGTGACATGCTCCCCTGATTGTATTGTTTATAATAAAAATAAGCATTGCTTTAAACAACTACAATACAGAAACATTATCACAATAGTGGTCTCAGACTTTTGGACCCCATTGCATATAAACGTAATATTGTTTAGTTAATAAATGACGCATGGAAATGTGCAGTACAATGCAAAAGACTTTAATAAACTTCCAAAGCTCAAACATACATAAAACAGTTATATACAGTTGACTTCACATGTTGGCAAATCAAAGAAGAATACAAAGATAATGTAAGGTGCTTCATAAATAATAAGTGATGAGACCCTTACATTAAAAAAAGTCCATTTCTTTTTTCCCCTTCCCATCTTTTTCTTTGCCTATCACAAATATCCAGGCATGTCTAATTGTTTCTTGCACAGTGCTACAGTTTTATGTGTGAGTCATTCTGTGTTTCCTACTCCAGAGTGTTACACTTGACACCATTAAGACATCTGATACCGCCGCAGGCATAAGAGGTCAAACATTTGGGCCCAAAGACACTTCTACAAATCAGCCCATTTGCTAAAAAGGAGTAAATTACTGCTTGAACAAAAGTGCTATCCATCAAAGCAATTTATTAGTGATGTAAAAGTCATTCAAGACGGAAATACCCGACTGCTAAGTTTCACAAAAGAGCTGCTTGTTATCACGACTTTAAAGTGCTCATGTAGTGTGAGTTCTCGTTTGATTGCGAATGTATTGCTGTTGACATACAAATCTGAATAGACCACGTTGTATTTTCGTGCTCTGTATTGTATTTTCTACTTTTAAAATACTTTTTTTTTCCATCTCTGAAGTGTGAATACATAGCATGTCAGTTTCAGAATATACAAACACCCAGGTGATGTAACTAAAACCTACCATCTCGTATGACAGATTGCCGGAGGCTTTCTATTCAAAATCAGTTAAATACATCTTACAGGTTATATTGGCTCTGGTAAAAGCGAACTACACAGACAACACATAAAGGTCAGACCCGGTGTCCCTTTCTACTGCGTACAAGGGGATTCTTTGATTAGAGAGCAGGGACACTGTCCCATATGATTGCAGCTTAGTAAAGCATTAGGGCTATTTTGGACTCTTCCACGTCCAAAATTCGGAGGCAATCAGTGTCACAGCATAAAGTGTGATGGTACCTCCTATGGAGGGCCATGCATTTCAATGTTAGCCACACGTTAACAAGCCTCGGCAATCAGTGACGACGAGTTTGCCGTATCAAGGCTGTGATAACGGATCTATCGGATACACCGCCTGTGCGAGCACAGAATGAACAAATAAAACAGTAATAGCAGGTGAGCAAAGGATATATAGAGTAAAAAAAAAACAAGAAACAACCAGCAGGCACGTTAAAGTTTCATCGAACTTTGCCTAATGTGTCAATCAAGAAAATCAGTGAACAAAATCAATCAATAAATAGACACACAGACGACAAGGACTGTGATGCTTCTATACATAAATACATATCTATATAAACATCCTATACAGAGGTCTTTGCCATAGTCAAATTCCATTTGGATAAGCAGAGTGGGGGTGTCTTTCGTGCCCTATTCGGTGCAACCGGTGAATGAGGGCAAAAAGGGTTTAAACAAAGCATTTCAAACCTCCTACAAGTCACAAGCAGAGTTTCGGACGGTTAAATTAGTCTGATGTTGCTCTCTAGGATTCGTTTGAGGCTGGAGATTCTGTACAGTTCACGTTTTCACCTCTTCAGTGATTGCCTTCCTCTCCCTCCCTCCCTCTCTTTAGGAAATGGCAGCTAGAGATTGATTTTTATCCTGTGGGAGCGAGCTGTACCTGTGCCACAGAGTGTGCCATAGAGTGGTGGTTTCAGTGCCGTCTCCTGTAATATAGAGAGACAGACAGATATAGGGAGATTGTAGTTACAAAATCATCTGGCTTGCTAAGCTGCAGAATGTACTGTGTAAGATGATAATGAAGTCCTCTCTCTGGACATATACATCCACATGCATACATAAAGAGAGAGAAAGAGAAAGCATTCTTCAAGGAACAGACTAAAGGATTGATGTGCTATTTTGATCTTGTCGGATTTACCTTGAAGAATGCTGGGTGTTATCAATGGGTAAAAGTGACTAGTCAGTGCATGCAGGTAAACCAAATCGCTTTTTTGCTCCAAATGTGCCGTTACATCCACCACACTACAGCAACACTCATTCATTGATGACAACAGGAAGCTCATGTGACTAAAACATTTCTTAAGTTGGATAGTGGTTTGGTATAACACTTTTAAAAAGGTGTTTTTTTTTCTTTAATTTATATGTATATTTTTTTCTACTCAACTGATAGGGTTATATTACCTCATTATTACTTTTCTGAGTCAACCTCTTAAATTCATCACTGAAATCTATATCTGCAAGCAACAGTGGATGAATCTAATGAGCAAGTGCAAGAGAAAAGTACCATTTCAAAGCTCTCTAGTTACTCTTCAACAATGCCAAAAAAATCTAAATAAAAGATAACTGACTTAAGAGATTTTTTTCAAGCTGACCGCAGTGACATTAAAGTGCAGCTCAACTGGTAGAACACAATGTCAAGCTCATTGTTCCTAGGAAACGCATGCTGATAACATGTATATAATGGATTTAGGTTATTTTGGGAAGAAGAAAAATTCTACCACACACTGCTGTTCCTACTGCAAAAATGCAGCAACACATATATGGATTTCTATGTGAGCCCCTTTAATAATTGTATGACCACAACTGAGAAGCTGAATTTTTTTCAAAAACAGTAAAACAGTAATAATATGAAATTATGTTACAATTTAAAACAATCATAGTAATCATAGTAATAATCCCAGTCTTTAGTGTCATGTCATGTCACAAAAAAAAATAAAATAAATAAATTATATATATATATATATATATATATATATATATATATATATATATATATATATATATATATATATATATAAAGATAGTTATTATTATTTTATTTTTTTATGCAATAACCAAAACATCCATCAAGCCTCAGGGCAATACTGTTAATGACAAACTTGTATTTAACTTGTGATTCTCTATGGAACTAAATGGAAACTAATGAGGAAAACTAATGGTAAAAAAAAAGTTTTCCATGTAGAATATATTACTAAAGTCCAAGATGCACAAGAATTGCAGATGGGGAATTGCTGGTTGCCTATAGGCAAAGTAGGAAGCCGACTAGTGCAGCAGCACAGTCAGGCTGGCAAGAAAGAAAGAGTTTTATTTTTTTTTTAATGTAAATAATTCATTTATTTTTGGGACATTCACTTATAATTATTGGACTTATATTCAAAAAGTTATTACCCCATTAGTTCTAAATCTAAATATACTTTCCATCATTCTACCTAGTAGTGCCACTCCTGCCCCGCCCTGCCCTGCCCCCACCCCACCCCACTCTTTAGAGCGGTATTGGTCTACATGCCCTGATGTACAACCCAAAATGTCACCAAAACGAATGTAACTATCAGGACATAAATACAAAAGATGACGACTTTTACCTTTTACCGCTGGAGATGACTAATGATTTTGAAGCCCGAAACACACTTCTGAAAGGTATAGCTTGTATGTTTCTGAGAGAAAGTGAGGGATAAGTGACGTAACTCAACTTATTGTTTGCGTAATATTTATATGCACCATGTATTAAAATGTATAACTGCTACGAAGAGCTGTACAAGTGACATGATTCCGGGTGAATGAGCATAGCTTGCACACCGTCGTTTCACAGCTAAAGAAACTACCACCAATTTGCTGCTTTCCATGTGTCTCTCATTGAAAATGAACTAGAGACTTGTGCTTCCACATATTATGTAAAACATGTCGAAGTGGCCCACCTGGAATTAGACTGAATCTTCCAGGAGATATTCTTATTAATAATATAAAATGGAATGGCATTTGCAGGTAGTGGTTGCGTGCAGCTTTATTTATTATTATTATTATTATTTTTTACATTGCATAATGAAAAAAATATAATCAGAAAACATGCTTGTATTTGCTTTAATTTTAGTGCAATTGTATCAATAAACCAAATCTCCAGTCTTTCACATCTATCTCAGAGAGAAATTCAAGAGAGATTAATCACTTCATGAATTTCTAAAAAATGTGTTTGTTAGAAATCTAGGCACATCTGCCCTATTGCCGGTGAGATTCAAAAATGAAGTAGAATTATTGAAACGAGGGTGGGTAAGAGCACAAACTGTGAACTCAAAGACATCCTCTCCCATATTTTATGATGTTTTTGAAAAGCTGAACATACCATGAAGCCTGATGCAAAGAAAATGTGTTTGACTGTGAGGCCCCATAAGCCTGTGAGGGTACCAATCTGAATGAAGGCAGGTTTGCAAGTAACATGAGGTTAGAATGGTAAAGCTACTGACCTCAAATACACCCCCATCTGTGAATATAGAGGCCTTATAGAGTTTGATTTGACTAGCGGTCTTGCATATTCATGGCCTTGCAGGGATCAGTCAAGTACGGTGGAATTTACTTGATCTGCCACAACTAAAGTGTGTATTCAGACAGAAGCCCCACCACCACCGGAGGGACTGACCTCTAAAATCACTGTCTGAGAACAAGGAGTGTAAAAGATAAAAGAAAGGCAGAGATGAGTGAAAGGGGCGGGAAAGAGGTTCGTGGTGCTGAGCAGAATGCAGAATGGACCTCTGATGGTATTATGAGCCATATGGCCCATAACTATGTTGTATTTTGACAAGCTTTTCTTTGATGCTGACATCATTCCCAGCCTCCTAAGCATCCCATTGACCTTCATCAACGAGTGTTTCCTGGGAGAAATGCATCCTTTAATGGTCGCTACAAATGTTCTTGCTCCTATTCATCATGGCACATTCAGACATGATGTTTCTCAGACATCGAGATGGGGCCACTAAAGTTAAGTAATGCTGACATTTGTGTTACTGCTTTATAGCTTACATGAGACACCACAGCTAATGCAGCAAATATGGGGCCAACGGGTATGGGATATGATCTAATATTCAAGATATTTCAATATCTGGTGTCTGTATGTCAGTAATATCTCTCAACTGCTTTCCAAGTGTTGTTTACAGTGACTAAGAAAGGAGAAAACAATTTCTATTGTATGAAAACAAAAATAAGGTTTGCCAAAAGTGGAATGCTTAGATACTACACAAAGAGCACTTTACTTCAGAATTGAAGATGAATTAGGATAGTAGAACATTTTTTATTTGTTTTTTAATGGGCTATTTTAATAGTCAAAGCATAGAGGTGTTGAACTGCTCATGTAGGTTTTGAACTGCTCAAAGAAAGGGCCAATATCTGTTTGAAAGGGAGGATTTTTGAGAATGCAATCTTTTACTACAGTATCTCTCTCTCTCTCTCTCTCTCTCTATATATATATATATATATATATATATATATATATATATATATTCATTTGCTTTAGTAATTATAGTATTGACAGTACATGGCACCATCTGAATAGGATTTTTTGACAAACATTTCAAGCAGAATCTGATGCAAGGTTTCAAAAACTTCAACAAATATTTCTGCATATTTCAAAACGTACAGAAGAAGGAGGACAACTTTGGCAGGGCACGTTACAAACCTAACCTGAATTATGTGTCATTCCATAATCTCACTATGTAAGCAGGCTCATAATGCACCATGGCGGAGCGTTGCTTTTAACTGCATTTTAAAATAAAGGCCTCATGGTGAAAATGGAACATCAGCTATGTGTGGGTGTCACCTTAAATTACCATGCGCACAATGTGTCTGAGTGGATATACTGTAATTTGTAAGAAATATGCAGAGGGGGATTTTCTTCAATAGGGACAAGAGCTCACCGTGGATGACATGATATTACATAAAAAAACCCTAAAAAAAACAAAACAAGATTGTCTGTGATTGAATACTAGTGCTAAAAAAAGAAACTAGAAAGCTAGTTTCTGTTCATGTCAATAGTGTCTTATCTAGTGTCCTAGCACTATTTACATGCTCAGTCTTGTTTGAATCTAGGCCTCTGGAGTAGTGCCAACTTACTTTCCTGACCGCAGTCCTGTGCTTTCTAACCTACTCAAGAAAATGGCTATGCGGCAGACTCAATGCCTGGTCATTAAAAACATGCAGTTGATAGGTAAAATGGATGGTGTTTCAAGCTATTAGTGAATATGCTTCTATTTAAGTCTCACGGTCCCACCGCTCTGTCTTCACCTTGATCTCTCTGACCTACAATCGCACAGCTCAGTCTTCCACTCTGCGAGAAAGACCAGTTGCCACAGCGAAGCCACCTCTCTCTCCACCCCAATTTACATTTATGTCCCTCACCTGCTTTTATTTATTAGCTATTTTGCATTTGGCACATCTCCTCTGGAACCATAGACTAGAATACTGGTATTCAAATGAACCTTCATCTCATTAATGCGAGCAATTTCCCTCAGAGACAACTTATAATGTTTCCTTTGGACTGAGTTTGGAATTCTATTTAAAAATAATCATCCTTTCCCTACTATGTTACAAGTTTTAGCTCTAATGAGTTCTATCAAGCATTTCTGTGGGAAACAATTGTTTCAGCAGTGTGCATCTGTTCAGTTGCGCCTGTGAAACACAACCCTATCTTGTTTGGTTTTCTGTCAAGCATGCTTGGTTTTGGCATGTCAATCAAGAACAAACATAGCTGTAATCTCAAGATAGCACTCTTGTTTTTCGTAGATACAGAAAGTTGTTTTGCTAATAATTACTCTTTAGAATTAAATGTCTAATTTGGAAAAGAAAAGAAAAAATATCACATAATCAAAGCTATCCAACGTCTTGCTATCTGTCAAAGTCTTCCTAATGTGTAGAATGTTCCTTCAGTTGATAATTTGTGGCATTTTTCTTACAGTATTCTTCAGCGAAGAAATGAAATGGCATTTTTGTTAATACGAACGCACAACCATAAAATCATCAACCTCCCAATTTTAAGTTTCAGATTTTCATTTGCGTATTGTATCCTTACATGCATGCATCTTTGAGCCCTTGTTGAAGCTCAGAACATGTGGCTGCCACCCTCCATTTCACATTGTTGAAGAAAGAAAGTTATGAATTACCTGTCTGGTGTGGATTTGTCCAGGTGCCTTGAAGCTCCCTTGACAGCTGCACTCTGAAACGCTGTAGGGATCGGAGCTGCTGGAGGAACATTTGGATAGTGAGTCACAGCCCACGACGAATGTGTTGTCCAGTGGGAGTTCCTGGATGACATGATGCTTCTTGGGAGCCACAGGGGTCTCTGGTTTGATCTGGAATGTCGGCTGAGGGGAAGCAGATTTGTAGTGCTTGGCCAAGTCAGGACTGTCAGGTTTGAAGGTAGTCGGTGTGGTAGCCCAGTTGTACTTTCCCATTGTCTGCTCCTCAAGTTCAACAGGGAGGTCTAAGGTGCCATTGATGTGCTCATGGGTAGGGTCATCGGACTTGGATTCCTCGATGGTAACGAAATTCAACAGCAAACTTTTTGGAGACCTCTTCTTCTTCTTTTTTTTCTTTTTAATCTGCCGACCTTCCTGGTTTGGTGATACCCACTCACCACTCTGCTTGCTCTTCTGGACAACTTTGTGTCTCGGTGTCTGTCGACAGCGTACCAAAGCAGTCACAAAGATCACCAAGATAACAGTCATAGTCCCAGCAATTATGGCAATAACGACAATCACATAGCCATTGGTCTGGGGTGTCACATCGTTGTCCCCAATGTTCCGCTCCAAGGGAGTCTCCAAACTCTTGCGTAGCTGCTCCTGGATGAACGTGGCATTAGAGACAGTATCATTCACAAACAAATGAACAAGGGCAATTGCATGTAAGGACTCAGGCTGTCCCAAATCCTTAACCTTTACCACTAGCCTATGGAGACCTTGGTCTGTCGCTATAATCTTCTCCTGCAGAGTAATGTTGCCTGTCGTTTTGTCAATGGCAAACAATCCTCTCGGCGACCCTCCGATAATACTATACTGCAGTTCTGCGTTCATACCTGTGTCATTGTCAATGGCAAACACTCTGGTCACCACAGATCCAGGGCTGGTGGTTGAAGGTACTAGATCATAGGAGTAGTTTGAGGAGGGGATGACAAACACTGGTCGATTGTCATTCACATCCACAACGTTTATGGTGACCTTGGCATATGAGGTGGTTTGCATTTGACCTGCGTCCACAGCCTTGACAACAAATGTGTAGGAACTTTGTTGCTCCCTGTCAAAGGTAATGTTTGGTTTAATCACCCCGGTTTTTGGGTCGATGATGAAATTGTCCTTTCCGTTTATGATCGAGAGGGTGACGACTGCATTGTCGCCAGCATCTGCATCCGTGACAGTGATCAAACCAACTGTTCCATACAAAGGTAGGTTCTCAGGCACATAGAAGTTGTACTCGGGATGGGTAAAGGATGGACTGTTATCATTTTGGTCTTGGACTATTAGCTTTACGGTGACATTGCTTTGAAGAGCGGTAGAACCATTATCCCTGGCAATGACTGTGAATGAATACTTCTCCTGCTTCTCTCTATCCAGCCTTTTGACGACAGAAAGGATACCCGACCGGGGATCTATGTTAAACCCATCAGGAGCATCTGGCCCAAGACTGTAAATAATAAGGGCATTAGAACCACTATCTGCATCTGTTGCACTGATTTTTATCAACTGTGTGCCGGGGTCATTGTTTTCTGGAATGGACAGCTGGATTTCAGGTTGAGGGAAAACTGGGACATTGTCATTCTCATCCTTGATTTTAATCAGAACCATTGCCGAAGTGTTCAAAGGAGGTTTCCCAGAGTCAGATGCGACTATCCTAATGGCATACTCACGAGTGGTCTCAAAATCTAAAGGTGCGGCAGTTTCAAGCAAAAACTGGTCATTGAAGACCGGCTTCAGTCTGAACGGTACATCGTGATCAGTGTAACAAGTTACTTTACCGTTCAGATCTGCATCTCTGTCTGTCACAGTAATTAGAGCTATTTTTGTGTTAAGGGGCGCATTTTCAGACAACAGCACAGTGCCATTAACTAGATTAATTATATAACGGGTGTCTATAGAGGGGACATTGTCATTAATGTCTGTTACGTTGACTATCACTGTAGCCCTTGAAGGGGTAGAGCTTCCGTCACTGGCCAGCACTATAAGCTTGTGCACTGGGTTGACTTCCCTGTCCAATGGCTGCTTGACGGTAATCAGTCCAGTTGTGCTGTCAATAGCAAAATGTCGTTTGGTGGCAGGGGAGATTTGGTTGCTGAAGGAGAAGTGAATCTGAGCATTGGACCCCAGATCAGCATCTGTGGCATGAAGGTGAGTGACAGATGTTCCCATTGGGGCATTCTCAGGAACGTTTACCTCCACCTCACTGTCCTTGAACACCGGCCGATTGTCATTCACATCTGAGACAGTCACCTGCAGAATGGCTGTGCTGGACTTTGGAGGTGTGCCACCATCCTCAACTTTAATTTTCATCACAAAGGTGTCCTTCGTCTCCCGGTCGAGACTCTGCTGGACTATGAGTTGAGGCCATTTGTCTCCTTCAGGCGTCTCAATGATGTCCAGGCCAAATTCGCTCACACTCTGGAAAACACAACCAAAAACAGTACATTTTTAAATTGTTTAGTTAAGCGTCAGTTAGAGGACACCTCCAATTGATGTTTATGTTTGAACTAAACATTTAGCATTTTTCCTGTCTGTTGCATATGTTATTGCTGTTGTTGTTGTGCACATTACTAGCCCATTTTTGCTATTACCGTATGTCAGAACTTACAGACACAAGTAAGAAACATACAAATACTAATGTGTTTGAGCCCGTCATTTATTCTGGCTTTTAACAGATGTTGGCTTTAGCTTTAGAATTAAACCTTGGGGTTAAAGTAATTTAATCCTATGAGAAACTGCACAAGGTCTTCAAAATATTTACTTGAAAAGCCCATCCGGGGGATATTATCCTATAAAGCAAACACTGGATCCCCACACAGTAAACAGTTCCATCGAGCACCTGAAAACTAAAATGTGACATAAACGATGCACTGAACACCATTTCTCCCATTAAAGTAAATAGGTCTAAGATGTGGTAAACAATAAAAAAAAAATGCTGGACAGAAAATTACCTTGTGTCATTCCATATTTAGTTGGGTGAGTATGAATCGATGCACATATTCCTCTATAAAATATCACAAATATTACAGCTAGCCTTTTATTGACCCTATTTTTTTTTTTTTTTTTTTTTTTGCTCTGACCTTTACTGATTCCATAATTAGCACATTTAGTTTACTTTAGTGTATTTTTAAAACCATTTGCCAGTCTGACATAAAATTGCAGATTTAACATTAAAAACAAAAAACATTTTCTACGAACCAATACAAGTCACAAAGCCAAAGTGCATCTCATTACAGTATAATAATGAAACAGTGAGTTCAAGTCCAATCCTCTATAGTATTCTGTTTTGCTGCACACTACTTATTGTTTTACCCAACTAGCAAGACTCTGATTTATTGTATGGAAGACAACTTGTGCAGTTTCGAGTTCATATGTGAGCAAGGCAAAGGAGTAAAATAGATAAGCTTCCATTTAAACCTACAGCAAGACCACCACAGATTAAAGAAAAAGAAAAACCTGAACACTAAAAAAAAAAAAAAACATCTTCCGGCAAGGAGCTAAATCTAGGCAACACCAAAGCCTGAGGAAAATGAAAACAAATGCATATGTAATCCCCATGAGGGACCAGCTTCGACTGTTTAAAATAATTGCCTTCCTACCAAAACTAGCCCTGATATGTGTGATTACAGATCAGGCTACATGGTACGGCAAAACATCACATATATTCTATATTTCAGACAGGGGAACAGTGCCTGAATGAGAGTCAAGCACATTTGTGAGACAAAGAGGCTCTTTGAAGCTCTTTCAGTCAAAAACATTTTCATGCTAGAACAAGAAGCAGCAACTTTCTTAAGAGATAAGCTTCCTGCCACACATAAAGCTGGGAAAGATTACTCTGTCTAGGCACATATTTCAAATGTGATTACGATATTTATATGCATTTATCAAGCTATGAGTAATCTTGAGTCATTTAGTCTCGTACAAACCACTTTTTATTGGCACAATGCATGCAGCTACAGTACAAGTTAACTACATATCAAACTACAATGTGTTTATTTGGTTGACAAAGTAAGCTTTGTACATGCTAAAATCATGTAACATTCCCCTTTGGTGGTTCTTGGCACACTTTTGTGACCATCTGTGGTCTGCTATCAGTACTACCAACACATGCGGAAACACATATCAAGACTCATCCAAGACACAATTTGAATTAAAACAGAAAAGATTATAAAAGGAACAATTTGAAGAACAGCTCCTTCTTCCATATACAGTCAACACAAACCAACAGAGCTGATTGCCGTGGAGATGTTTTTTTATGAGAATTAACAGAACAATCTGTGAGAAGCGGATCTGTTTGGTGTGCTTTTGGTTAGGATAAATTGGGTTAAATTTTGTCAGTTACAAATACATGCACATGTCCAAATTGCCAAGCAATGAGAGGATCAATCATAACTTTTCAAGCCATGCCCAAAATTCTGATTATCTATAGATGGACTCAAAGTCAAAAGACCATGAAACACAGGCCCATGGGAAGTGACAAATATCTGAAATCAATACAGGTAGTGCATAAGAATCTACATATTCATAACTAAACTGTAGAGCATTATGATGGACATGGGATACATCTCTTTCATTCGAGTAAAAGACTGACTAGAGTTGATACTGGGTGTTAGACAATGCGAAAAAAAATACTTACTTAAACTGAACCCAATTGTCTAGTGCAATCATTAAATATATGCAAAAGTGAATGTCAGTCATAAATAACAGAAAATAGAGTGATATCCCAACAGTAGAACATTAAACATTAGTGGGCTTCATTTTGCATAGTTCAACCCCAGCGTTTCTCTCAGCTTTGCAGACTGGCTGAAGAATCTGTTGTATGAATCAATGAGATGACCTTCTACAGCAACAACTCAGAATGAACTCAGTACCAACAACTGAGAAACTGAATATTTTAGACACTTGAACCATTGCATTGTGTTATAACACAGAATAAAGTAATACATATGAATGTCACACAACATATGAAGCCCTAAATAATTATTCACATACTTACAAGTAGCAATTATAATCAAATTTAATCAGATTTGAGACTAAACACTAAAACACAAGCATGGTCTCCTAGCCAGGTCAAACTTTGGCTGAAGAATCAGCCAAAAATTAGGTACAAAATGAAACCTGGAACCAACTGACAGCCAGCAGTGTAATTAGAATCTGCTACAATTTCCCCAGAGTCCACTATAGTCCAGAACACTCCCAGAAATCAGTTTACCTTATCCACTCACCCTTAAAGTTGATTCACTTTTACTCAGACTGATTCTCAAGGGAGTACAATTACACAACATTTGGTTTAATGAGCATATTCTCTCATAAGCTAATTGTTATAATTATTCTTATTTATTTTATATAGAAGATCGACGGCACTGACCTAAGAACCAAGACATTTAAGTATCTTAGCTAAACGATTCCAGTTGATGGAACCACAGAAGCCATTGTGCAAGTCAACGCCGCCTGGCTTAAGTGGTGCACGACGGCCAGCTTCACAAGCGATAGGAAGACCAGTGACTGTCTCAAGTCGAAGATCTACCATACTTTCATTCCTACTTTTGCTCTTTATGGCGCTGAGTGTTGGCCCATGACAAAAGATGTAGAACACGGTTTCTGTTTCGTGGGAACAAAAATGCTTTGATGGATCTCTGGCATCACGTGCTTCGACCAAGCCTGTAATGATGACATTCTGCAACAGTATGGTGTTACCTTAATATTTGACGAGCTACATGAAGCCTGGCTTCGGTGGTACGGCCATATCCTGTGCGGTGACCATACAACGCTTGCCAAAATTGGCTTCCAACTGCAAGATAGCACATTGCGACCAAAGGGACGACAGAAGCAGCACACTGCACAACGACACGCTGCACAACTATCACAAGCTTACCGGTTTGTTACCGGTTATCAAGCCGAAGATCGCATCAAAGGAAAGCGGACCCTGCTACTATGCGGGATGAATAGAAAAAGAATAAGAAGATGATTCTTATTTATTTTATACTGCAAGGGATTCCTGGGGAACTAAACTTTTGTGGAAAGAGTCAGAACCCTTCAGCTCAACTTCAGGCACAACAATTACTGTGTTCAAAGAGGATGATATATTTCTCAAGAATCAATATGAAGCCTTTGTGGTGCAACGTTCATAGAAACTCTTTATGGCATGTTACTTGTCAGCCCTTGATCATTAATGCATCATTCAACTGGCTCTACTCATTGTCTTCAAGTGAACTAACTGGAGAAGTGAGAACTTAAAAATAAAATCACAATTTCAATAAATTATTTAAGCTGAACTAGTTTCTCTTCCATTTTAAATCGGAATCAGGCGCAGATGAAAACCCAATGATAACGTTAGCACTGACCTTGACTCCCCAAATAAGCAATCCAACTTTCTTTTCTTAAGTTTCGACTGTGCCGCAGATCTAAAATGAAAATGCGAACGGTCCCAGGTGATTAAAAACACACAAATGGCTTCAAAGGAGAGAAACTGCTTTCTTAATGTGAGGTTGGAGTGCTTAAATGGCAGGGTAAAAATAACAATGAGTTGGGTGGAACCCACAACAGAAAAGTCAATATCCTCATCCCATGAGCCTGATCTGATCCACATGGCTCCAGATAGGACTTGTAAAGAGGTTCTCTTTAAGTGATAAAAATCTCTTCTAATGGAAAGCACTCCTCCAGCCATGCATGGTATTACTTTCTGTAGGCTGACCTTGATAGTGTCCAGAGGTGCTTCTGTGCATCGTTCCAGGTGACATGGCAACACTAATGCTGATGGAACAATTAATATGGCACCGCAATTAAAACCAGGGTAGGCAATAACGGCCCTCTGTGTCATAAGCGAGGGCTTCCTCCTTAGGGGACATGACTGGAATGAGTAAAGAGCAGAAGAGGGATTGCTATCAGAGCTCTTTCAAAGCTATGTTTGCAGCAGCTGTGGCCCACAATGCTAATCGTGCAGCTCCATGCTGATGGTGAGCCGGTCTAAACCATTACTGTGTGGGAGCTTCAGAGATTCGTACTCTCATAGGACCATGCAAACGCAGTCCAAGAGGTGTATTCACGGCCAGATGCTGCTCGTGGGATGCTTTCAACAACCTCAGAGGATGAAACATATCCTCCCTTTCCATTTCTGTTTACTTAGATCTACCCTCGCCAAACTCGCATGCATGATTCATAAAAAAGAAACACTACACTTGCCGACGAAGAACAAATGAAATCATCGAAAAGGAAACAGCGACTTTACATATTTATTGTTATTTTTTGAGGCGACGGACTGGTCATTTTCCAAGCACAGGCAATTGAAACAGCCGCAGCAGGATTGGCAGAGAGTGTGTGTGTGTGTGTGTGTGTGTGTGTGAGTGAGAGAGAGAGAGAGAGAGAGAGAGAGAGAGAGAGAGAAAGAGAGAGACTCTTTAAAAATGCAAATTGGTAACTTAATCAGACATGAAAAGCAAGGATTCGGCTAATTCTCAAAAGAAAAGGTACAAATTACTCTTTCACACTTTAATGACAGTCTTGGGCTCTTTGTTTCACACTGTATTTGAATTTCACACAGTATTTGAATTTTAATTAAAATACAGGGCCATCTTTCTAGGGAATACCCGTTCATTCACTGAACTATGTTGTCGCAGTCTTCTGCTTTTTGACCGACATCCCAGACGATTGTGCTAAATGACTTTTTACCACTTCTTAGCGGATTGGCCCCTCTGACACTGTATAAAAGGCTATGTTAAATATATATGCATCATATCTGCCATGTATATCATTTAATAGCATGCATATCATTATCCTACTTTCCAGTTTGAGCAGACTATATTAAGCCTCTGAGAATATTACGCTAGTTTCTCAGAAGACATCAATTAGAAGTACTAGTACTGTTCTCCCCATTGTTCATATCTATCTCAGTGCAATTACCAACTTACCTTAAACAAACCTTGAGCCAAAAAAACATGTTTTTTATTGCTTATTCTGAACATAAAGGGCCCATAAAATGGCAGCGTCACATAATAAATCACAGCTGAACGTTGAACTCACCTTGACAAGCTCGTAGTGTTGAATCCCATTGATTCCTATATCAGGGTCAAATGCAGAAGGGACAGGGTAGCGACTGTTGATGGCTGTGTTTTCTGGAATGGAGATGTTGATAACCGTCGATTGGAAGAGTGGGGCGTTGTCGTTGATGTCTTCGATAAGGAAGCGTATCTTGACCAGTCGGAAAATCTCGTCTGGTAGCACGGCAACCTCGATCTCGTAAAAGCAGCGCTTCTCGTTGAAGACTCCGGAGCAGAGTTTCTCACGGTCGATGCGGTTGGCTGTGGTGAAAATCTCTCCTGTGCTGGCTTCTACCTTGACCAAAGGCACATCACCTGTCTTGTAGACAGGTTTAAACTGCAGCGCTGAAGACAGTTTAATGTCTGGATCTAGGTTCAAGTTTAGGTCTTTGCGCAGGTTTCCGATGCGCACATTCTCCGGCTGCTCCTCTTTTACAGTGTAGTCCTTCTCTTGAGCCCGGCACATCAAGAATAGGCAGGTGAGTAAAACCACCAGAACATGGGTCTCACTTGCCAAGTCCATACTCAGAGTAGGTGCTGCACTCTCTTCAAAGATCTGCAAGGTCTGTTAGAGGAAGGAAGGTGGGAAAAGAGAAAGATGGTCATATTCACAACTGAAACTGAAAGAGAGAGTTCAGCCACATATATAAAAATCATGTTCATTCTCTCACTCTAAAGGCCTTCCAAACTTGTACGACACAGAAGTGAACACACACAAAAAGAGAATTTTTGAAAAATGTGCTGGTTGCTCTTTTCCATCCATTTACAAAAATGGGGGAGGTTTTAAACCTTTATTCATGTTTATGAGAGTAGCGATGTGAACAAGGTACTCTTGAGTTTGAACATGTTCTCACTGTAAGTCAAGTTCTCACTGTAAGTCATCAAACATAGCAGTGAGCAGGTCACTTTAATTTAATTTCCCCTTTTTAAAGCTTGAAAGCAAGACAAAATATTTGCAGTGAAGTTTTTAAGCAAACATATATAAACCTCTGAAAACAAGATGACAAAAGATCATTGTTTATAGACCACACAAACTAGTTTTTTTCTGTAAAAAAATGGGAGGAAAAAAGATAAATAAGGACAACTACACAGAAAAGAAAGTATAATACTTTTCTCTAAAGTATAAAGTAACATTCATTCTAAAGAAAGAAATAAAGTCAGTTTGGAATGACATGAGGGTGAGTAAACGACACAGTTTACATTGCTGGGTGAAGTATCCCTTTAACTTTTTCTCTTTTTTTTTTGAATTTGTTGTTTAGGCAAAATAAAAATAATCTGTTTTAACAATATGAATCATTGTTTAAAATGGTCACATGCTACCAAATACAGCATACAATTGTATTAGAGAGGCTCTCAAGATTTCAGACTGCAGATAATGGACCTTTGTATGCCATTGGCAACACTCAACATAACTAAAATGCATGCTATCAGATTACAGTATGTTGATATTTTGAGTAGTCAAGATGCAACTGTAGGGTAAGAAAGATTTTTATTATTTAAAGTTTAAGAATTGAAAGACATAGACCCAAAATAACCATCAATAACCATCAGGAGAATAGTACAAAGCCATAATTCAAAAGCACCAAGACATGATTTATGAATCATAAATCTCGATGGCCACACACAAATCCTGTCAGGGCATTATATAAATAAAAGTAGCCAGAGGGCTGAAGCTTTCACAATGTGCCAACAACTCAACTAGGTCACAGAGAACTGGTGGTGGAGATGCCCAACACTTCCAGATTTTGGGTTCTGTTGTCCATGCAGTGCTATTTCTGTTTGAATATAGTTCCTTTAACCGTAACATCAGAAACTCCACACTGAGTTTGACTTTCTTTTAAATTAAAGTGATCGTAAAAATTAACATGATGAATATAGATAATTAATAAGTTACACTTTTGTTTTCAAAGCAGGATTAATTAGTAAATTAATCAGTCAATTTTCAATATATGTTCTGATATAGCATGTTACTTACTATAGCCACTGTTTTTGAAATGGGATATCCATGGACCCATAATAAGATTGACGGCTCAATCGAACTAAAAAAAACCTTTATGTAAACACCTTAATCGGTCCGACTGAGCTCGATCCGACTAAAATTTCGATCGGATTGAAAGGGGTGGTTTACTCCTTTAAAAATCCGACTGAGAAAACCGAAACTAAAAGGACTCTGCGTGTGCAATGACGTTGAAATAGCATGATGACGTACGACACACAGAACAAGCTGTTCTTCCTGTTGAATAAAGTGTCATATAGACCATTTCACAAGATGTAAACAACACTGGTCCAGAAACACTTCCTCTTTCAGTTTGTAACTGTTTTCTTAATTTTAAATGTAAAGAAAACATCTTAAAGATGTTTGTTTAACCTTTTGATTCCGTTTTAAATGTTCTGTTGGTTGTATTTTATCCCAGCTTTTATGTAGTGTTAAAAAACTGAATCAGGAAGTGCTTCTGGACCAGTGCTGTTTACATCTTGTGAAATGGTCTATAAATGAGTGTTCCGTTATTTAAAAAAATCTCATTTCACCCAGTGTCTGTGAAGGGGAGCAGGACAACGTGAACGTCCCAAAAGTGCTTGTTTTAGATTCTCATCCACACACGACTTTTGGGCATGGGGTTTTCCTGCGTGATAAATACAATCAGCAAAACGGTTCATGCTCATCGTCTCCAAATTATGACCAGAGACGGATAAATATTAAGTCTGTTGTTTAAAACAAACACAGAACCAATAGGGGAGAATTTCCGATTTGAAACATGACATATATAAACGCGCACATCAACATTATCACTGTATTTATCATTCATGTAAACACCTTGATCGAATGTATTGATTTCATTACGATTTTGTCTATGTAAACGTAGCAAGTTGACTCCCCATTTGTCAAATCATTAAAGTGTAATTTGTATGTGCCAAAAGGCTGTTTGTTTAAAAAACAAAGTTGAATGCAGCAGAAAAAAAAAACATGATTGTGTGCCTTGAAGATGTGCTTTACACATCAAAAATTCATCACAAAGGCTGATTTTTTTAAACACACAGAGAGCTGAAGGCCCCATTTTTTTTTTTTTTTTAGTCGCTCAAGTCTCGCCTGTCAGCGAGATGTTCTGTTTTTCACAGTGAACACTCCAGCTGGACTGTTGGGACTCATTAAAGGTTTGTTGGGCAGGCGTGCACCACTCACAGTATTTACATGACAGTGATCAATTGCCAGCTTACTATCTGCACATATTATCAGACTGCTATGTTGTTCTTTGAAGAAGAAAAATTATTTGATTTGCTTTTGAAGATTGCACCATTTCTGAGTCGGCGAGAGCAAAGCAATTACTATTCACCTACTGTACTCTATTAAGCCAGACAGAGTCCAAGGCAGAATCCAACAATGCATAATGAGGAGGACTTACTGGCTAAGGAGTGCATTGCAGAGTAGTGCATAAAAGATGAAAAGACATCTCAATAACCACAACTGACATTAAGTATAACGTGGACGGGCCTTTAAAACACCCAAGAAGGGCGAAGGGTCTCTCGCATTGCATCTTTAAGTAATCGGTTTACTGTCAACAATAGCGAATTGCGCCGTCCCGGGGAGAGTGAACACTGATGAACCTGTATAACCCAAAATAGCACCAAATAGTGTAGGCAGTGTAAGCTCTAGCTCTCAGAAAGTGATGTCTGGCATTTTGTATGGAGCTCTGCTACCCTGGGACATGGTTCTGGGATTAGACAATTCCACACAGGAGCCCACATGTCACTCCTCCCCATATTTAGGACAGTTTATGTTGTTGTGAAAACTCGCGGAGCCATTTTCAGATTTACTCCTGGGAATTATCCTTTCAAAACTATACTCTGGATGGATTTGCAAAGCTTTGAGTTTCAACTTTCCCAATCTTTGGAAACTTCCAGCTTGAGAGTGAATAGAGAATTAGCTGGGAAAATTGCGCTCATGGGTATCGGGGAGACTATCTCCCTGCTTGCACAGGGTTCCAGTGATCTATTCTGAGCAGCGGACCATGCATTCCAGGGAGTTTGCAAAAGCCGTTCTTCTCTCCGGAGCCTGGAGTGAGCGGCGCACTGACTCTGGAGCGCTTTACGTGACAATGTGATGGACAGACCTGCCTCTATTTTGATTTTGAGCTGAGCTGTCAAGGAAGAAAATAATTTTACGTGTCAACCATGAGTTCATGCTGAACTTCTGTCTATATGAATAAGCAGGAACCGAGGTGTGCAGATCAATACAATTCACCTACCGAACAGGCACCAGATTAAAACGATCAAATTTAATAAGAACGGTAATTAAAGCAAAATGACATTTCGCACAATGATTAAAGCCGCTTATGAAAGTTAAACTGGGACAACTGCCTGAAGCGCGTCACTTAACTTATTCTTATCGGAAGCATCACTCTCTATATTGGTTTAAAGAAACCCTGTGTAAGTGTGATTCTTTGACATTTCGATATCGTTTGAGTTTGCCCTCTACCTTTTGCCATCAGCAGCTTGAGACCCATAACCCCCTGCCAGCTGTTCACCCGGCCTACCTGCTGTCTTTCTTGTGCAGTCAGGATGTCAGCCTTTTCATCAAAAGGAAACATGTTTTTAATTATTTATTATGCCTTAATGTATCATGAAAACATCTCTTTTATATCAAATAGGTGGTAATGAAAAGCATCTAGTATAATTATTAAATGTGTTTGTTACTTTTATTAGTGCTGTGTTGTTGTTATGCAACATCATTATCGTATTTTTATATCTGTTAATTAGTCACTGGTATGTACCTGAATAGGCTAGACTGATGCGTCATATAACGTTAGGATCCTAGTGAAATACACAAACTGGCTTTGAGTAGCTTTGATGGCGACTACACTGATCCGAGGGACCAATGATCAATTGAATGATCAATAGGGAGGTATTAACATACCAAACAGGCTGCCAGTCGCGACGGATAAACAGATGTAGCCAACACGATGGAGTCGATTTATGTCCGTCAGCAAAGATTATGCATCCAAACAGTCATGTCTGCCATTCATCAATTTATCAAAGTATCCATGCGGTCAGACGACAAAATAAGTTATGGCTAGCTCCAGCCGGGAAAGACCCGTGAGTGACTTTGTGTGTCTACGTAAAATAGTGAACCATGAATCATCATGGAGATTTTGCTAATTTGAATCATAAATAATCTTAGTAAAATTTGATTTAATTCTTTAGACCAACATTAGGCAATTTATCGTGGGCACTTTCAGTGGAACAGCATGTCAGTTGTTGATATATCATTCTCCAAGATTGATTTTATATGGATAAACATTGCAAAGTGTATAACATGCCAATGAAACTAAATCTTAAAGGGTGGTTTTTGGCCTATGAGGCACCATTTATCTTCACTCTCACCCCTTAAATTTTCTCTTTGAATAAATAAATAATTAAATGTATCAATTCTATAAGTTATAAATGACAGCAGGGAATTACAATGTATTTTTACAAATGAAATGGACCTTATTTTTTTTCCATGGTTTGTCTTATGTTATATTTAGAGAAGTTTGAATTTTTCAAAACACATACCGCATGCACTTTCACAAATTATATCAGCTCACCTTGTTATTAAAATGTAATAAATAAATAAACAAATAAAAATACACTACTTTATTGTCTTATTAAGGTGGTAAAGCATCATTTGTTTATTATTACAATGCATGGCATGATTGATAAATCAATCGATAAATAAAACTGCCAATAGAGGGTACTGGAGTGGACACAGTGTGGTCAAAATAAGACTGATATACAGTAAATAACCATTCATATTAATAATTACATATAGTTGGAAGCTAACTCTTATCCTAATGTTCAGATAATGCAAGACACTCTGCATAATATGTTAGGACATTGTATCAAGTGAAACCACATTGACCAGCACCGCAGTGCAGTTTCAGTATTCGGCATTGACAGGGATAATCGTTGTCGCATGCATCTTTTTTTCTGTCAATTTAGTATTTCTACTTTTTTTAAGTTTGCAGAAGATAACAGTAAAATTGATAGAATTTGCTGTTCATCATATGCTGTTACTATTAAAAATGATATTGGTAGCTTACAACGATACAGTAATGTTTATTAAAGCATTTGACTTCACCATGCATGTGGCTGTGATCAATTACTGAAGCCTTAACCATGTATGTTGCATTATTGGATTACAGGCAACTACATTACAGTCAAAACTGTTTTCAGACATGCATTGTATATCACTTTCATGTTACATCATCAGTCTTCATCATCATCATACTTTTAGTGCTCGATCAAAAATGTTAACTCACACCTTTATATGTGCAAAACTTTGATCTATACAGACAAATCTTTTATTTTGCGTATAGTTCACAGCATATATTGTGACAACACAACATTCAATATATTTAGAACCACAAAGAATCAATAAATACATTGAAATTATAGGCTAGGCGTACAGTAATGCATGAAAAAAATTAATAAGCGTTACTTGTGGCAATAAATTATGCTGGTGCTATCTACTGGGATTTTTTTGTTTCTTGTATAATTTCACAACATTCTTTCAGCATCCACTCAAGGGGTTCAGTACTTTCCACACATCATGAGGGGGTGTGTGAACAGATACGAATTACTACAAACAATAAGTTTCAAAGAGAAAGGCCTGTTGAATTTCTCCATATCCGAGTGTTGCTCAACCACCAGAGACACACTTTAAAAAAAATAAAACCAGTTGCATCATTTTGCCTTAGAGCATGAAACAATGCTGAACTCTCGTCCCTATAAATTAGAAATGAATCAGATTTGACTCATACGTGTCGTCAAAGGTCGTTTGATGCAAAACTTAGTGACAAAATGTGAGCAAAGCAAGCAGAATGGGCTACATCTACAGTACATCGCACCCCAGTGTACATTTGAACACTTCCCTTAAATATTACCATGGTAACTATTGCAATTTAGCAGCTAAATACAAAAGTTATTATTAAGGCAAGACTAATAAATGGATATGGGATCACCTACAAACAGTGTAAGGCTTTAAGACTCTTTGTTATTTTCATTTTTTGCACATGAACATTAATTATCAAGTTAACAACACTTTTAAAGAAGTAACATACAATCTACACTTTTAATATTAAAGGTTACATAAGTTAAACAGGATAAACGTTTTAATATTTAAGGTTACATAAGTTAAATAGGATAAACGTTTTATTATTAATACTGGGCTATTAGCTATTATTTTCTTGTTGTAGAGAAAACTATCTATATACTGATTTAAAGAAGCACAACGTCAATACTGATAAGAACTTTTTTAATCTAATGAGAACGAAATATATATATATATATATATATATATATATATATATATATATATATATATATATATATATAAACGGTTGGCTGAAAATATAAGTAAATAACCTTTATTTCTAAGAGCATATGGAATTCTTGTGGGAACTTACCATGGCATGTTATTTATTTATTTATTTATTTATTTTTTCATTTATTTATTTATTTATTTGCTTATTTATTTATTTTTTTAAGGAACGTGATCTGTATTTAACTCCAAGTATTTCTGTTCTGCCTCGTCCAGCACACCGCTTTAGAAAATGACGCATCCTGGATCAGCTTCCGACTTCATCTGCTGATGCTCTTCTGTCTCGCGAGCTGCATAGGCTTCAGCCGTGCATTTTTGAGTAGCCTAACCTATGCGATGTGGCCATTTCCTTAATAGAAAGCTATAGAATAAGATATTATTATTTTGCTCATAGCTTCTAAATAATTACAAACCAAAAATCATCCCAAAGCCAACGGTTACAGAGAATGCTTCAGAAGTTAGATGGTGTCTTGCAGTTGCTATGCTGTTATTATTCACGTGTTGGCAGTAGACGTTCAGACTGAAATGCTTTAACGCGACTTTACCTTGGGTTGAATCGGACACATTGCACGATACTTTTGTGCAACAAAGCCAAGTCATGATCCGAACTGACAAACTAGACTAGCGCATCTCCAAACGGAAAGTGACGCGCTAGGGAAGCTTAGGAAATTCTGCAGTTCGCGTTATTGGCTACCGTATATTTTTAAATATTATAACCTAATGAATGTATGTTGCTCAGGCAAACTTAAACACATCGACTTTTGTGCGCAAATGCCCTTCGGCTTGTTTTTCGAAAAGTGCATGTAGCCTATAAGTGTATTTAATCAAATTCACGATATTTTAAAGACGTTAAAGTAGGCTAAGTACGACCGATCGTCTTAAATAAGTAGGTAGTGCGGTAAAATCCTACACATTTCTCTTGACTCTTGGCATAAGATAAAGAAATAACCATTGAATGAGCATATAAAGAAGACGTGTCTTACCTCGGATTTCTCAGTGAATAAGGAACTCTCAATTCCCGTCACGTAGCGGCATCACTACTGGAGGAGATGAAGTGCCGCGCAGAGACTGAAGAAAATCCCAGAATCAAACTGCTTCACGTAGTGACCAGTCGGTATCCAACTAGAAAAAACGATCCATGTCCATGAAAAAGTCCACGGTCCACGCACGAACAGCGAAAAACATCTGTGAATGACTTTTAGAAGAGACGATGTAATTCCTCAGATGTCTCGCGCTTGGCTACTGCTTGAATCCCACGCGCGCGGAGAGATAGTGGTGCTCCAAATGGGGTTGTCAATGTGCAGGACTTCTTATTTCAGTGCATTCATACAGTCATCACAGGAAAACCTGGGAATGCACCTCGCATGCACTTAAACTGTTTGGTGAAGTTGTTCTTTTCATTTTTTTTGTGCGTTTAATTAACGACTAAAGAACTTGTAGATCATTTAAACCGTCCTCGGACGCGTAATTTAACGGCATCCCGTGGTTTGGCAGGGTGATGGAGAGCTAATATCAATTTTGAGAAAAACTCATGGACTGTCAGTGCAACGGAGCAGGTGTGCCTATGTGTGCAGCATCACTTCCACACACTGAGGCGTTTTGCCGTAGTTGTACGCAGAGCTCTAGCAATCTCTGTTGTATTGCATGAACTCAGTTCCTTAGAACTGCCCACCTCTCCACCTCCGATTGACATCATCGCGGGAGGAGGAGCCTGCGATAAATTTCACAGCCTCCATCATCTTAAAGCCGCACTGCTGCTGGAGTCAGAGCCCCGCTCGCTCGCACTCACAGCAGACTATACCTCACACCAACGCCGCTACTCGCCTGAGAGGAAAAGGGGGCACTGTTCGCTTTCCTTATAAACACGAGTTTGTGTGTGAAGTCCAACGTTAAACTACCTCATTATACTTTACTAATGACAGACAGACAGACAGACAGATAGATGATAGATAGATAGATAGATAGATAGATAGATAGATAGATAGATAGATAGATAGATAGATAGATAGATAGATAGATAGATAGATAGATAGATAGATAGATAGATAGATAGATAGATAGATAGATAGATAGATAGATAGATAGATAGATAGATAGATAGATAGTGATGGTCTAATGACCGGTAATTGACATGTAGTTGCAAAGTTACTTATAGTTAGTAGATTGTCTAAAGTGGACCATCGATATAAAGTGTAGCCTAAGATTTACAAAACATAGCCTATATATGTTTTTTTTTTTTTTTTTTTTTTTTTTTTTTTAATATAATGTACTACGACATGCCCGGTCCGCACTAATGTATTCAAATCAGACATATATAATTTAAAGAAAAAACACCCTTCAATTAACCTATCTGAAAAGTCGTTCATCAGCACAATCCAGCACTTTCTATTGCCATGGACGGCTGAAAATATTGCACAGCCCCACATTCAATAAAGGTCACTCACACAACATGTACACATTGATCTTCCCATTAATTTTTACACTGTTGCAATGTAACAAATCACAGTGTTTGACTGGTCCCCTCAAGCTAGCTTTTCTTACCAAAAGCCATAACCTTTGTATAACATCAATCATGTCCTGATGCTTTACCTCAGCAAGCTTTTAAATGGTCACACTTACAATTGAGTGTGACCTGCCCTTAAGTTTGGAAAGCTGGCATTTATTAAAAAATCATATTCAATTCTTGTGTACAATTACATGTTTACAGTTCTTGAACTCTTAAACGATTACAGTGTTTAACATCCCATTACCAGGCATTATTTTAGGGCTACATTTACAATTGCTTCCTTCATAACACCGCAGGGAAATGTCTCCCCAGTTAGACAGAATAGTCATGCTAATTTACACATACTCTGGGAAACCTTGGGAGAAATTCGGAGTGTCCAGGAGCTTCTCTCCCTCATCAAGTAATGTACCTATCCGAGAGCTATACCTAAAAGGGTTGATCCCTTCATATTTTTAAGATTCTTACTACATGTCACTGAAGGACTTCTCCCAGGCATGTTAAAGAAATGCAAATCTGAAACCCTTAAAGCAAAATGAAAGGCACAAAATACCACATGAATTATTCAGATGGCTATTTTGCCACCCTCAAAATGAACTTTTAGAGAAACCATTTATGCATTTCTGATAGGGCTAGAGAATCCACCAAATGCACAGAGCAGTTTAAATGTCATGCTGCACATCTAATCTTGGACATTGTTTTATTTCCCGCTGTAATGGACGGTGAGTGTAACATTTTTGAGGAAGCATATGTGAATAAAATCTTAAATGCATTGGCGACATGTATAAAAAGCACCAATGATAATGATTTCATAGTGCATCTGAGTCACTGCTGTTGTCCTTGCTCTGTCTGCTAGATTGTCTTTCAATAGAACTGTATGCCAAGCATTTTCAGATAGCTCTTCTCCACCACCTCAACCATGATAATCTAATGACGTGTGACACTGGATACCTGTGTCTGAATTTTTAGGGGCACATAAAGGACAGAGTGACAATATTTAACGGTGTGAAGTGCTCCCTTTGTGCTCAGTAATTAAAACACTCACTGGTTAATTCATGCCGGGTTCAGAATGCGACATCATATTCATTTCTAATGTACGAAAGCCTGCAGTTAAATTTTTTCTCGCTGCTTAGGTTTTCCCATTTTTGGCACAGCATCATTACACTGTATTTTTTATGATAAAAAAATATCTTCTAATTTACAGGAAAAACTGGAAGGATGCTGACATGTGTTATAGGCATAATGAGAAGCATTTCGGTGACTAACTATCCCTAACTTATAGAGTTCATAACTGTGCCATTAAAAGTTTAAATGTTAATATACCAACTCATTTCGATCTACTAAATATGTTAATAATGATAATGGTGCCTAAAGAAATGTTGCCAATAATCGCAGATGAAACAAAAAAACACAATGCACATAGCATGAGATTTTACTTTTACAATATTTCTACACTTTTAATATGAAAACAAACAAGTCTGCAGTCAGAATACAACACACGAATACACAAGACAACAACTCTATCATATTTTTCTCTTAATTTAGCTGGGACATTAACAGCAAAGTGTTACATACACCTACTTTTCAGTACTTTTCACAAAACACCCAGTGGAGAATGGTGGTTTCTCATGGTATAAAACACATCAAGCTGCGACTTCCCATGGGCAAAGCAGATCGAACCAACACTTGTAATCAAGATGACTACACGGAGTGTTAATTACACCTCTTGTAGTAAAATCTAAACTAATGTTTTAGTGATTATGCAGTTTCTTTAATGTGATAAAAAGGTACTTGTGTAATATGAGCTCATGTGAACGAACAAGCTAAAGAATTGCACAAAGCCGTGTCTCCACGTTGTTTTTTTCTTTGGCTGATATGATCAAATGGGGTTTTCCTCTATGCATCCCTTAGTCTGCATGTGACTGGCCCTCCTACCGGATCCATGACTCATTACCAACGGCACAAAGAGAAATCATTGGAGGAAAGAACACTCTAATATACCTTATCAGTCTAGCGCAGCTTGGCAGGGAACGGTGCTGAAGACCAGGGAGGTAAATTGCAAGGTGTGCCTCAGTATATTAACATTCAAGTTCTTTCAGAGAGGATTGATCTTTCTTCCCTATAAAACATGACCATGCCTCTGTATTATCCAACCTGCCTTTAAAGAATGACTTGTTACCGTTCCCCCTTTCCTCCAGGCATTCATTGGCCTCTTAAAAAATCTTGTCAGGCTACGCAGAGCATACATATTATTCAGACAATCAAAGTCACTTCTTTGTTAGCATTCTGATGTTTCTGACTAAACAGCACAGTCTCATCCCAAGACGTCATATAACTGACGTCTTGGGACGTCTTTTGACCAAAGGGTACCCTTAAACGTCGGTTAGATGACGTTATCGGATCCTAACCCTACCCCAGACCTAAACCTACCCCTAAACCAGTGCAGTCTCATCCCAAGACGTCAGTTATATGACCATTCGTCTTTTGACCATTCGTCAACATCCGTCGTTTTAGGGTACCCTTAAACGTCGGTTAGATGACGTTATCGGATCCTAACCCTACCCCAGACCTAAACCTACCCCTAAACCTACCCCGTCACCTAACTGACGTTAAAGGTGAAGCGTCAGTTGTATGACGGCCCGGGATCGTCATGTAATCGACGTTTAAGGGTACCCTAAAAAGGCGGATGTTGACGTATGGTCAATTAGACGTCCCAAGACGTCAGTTATATGAAAATTGGGATGAGACTGTGTTACAGTAAACAGGCTTGCATTTAAAAGATGTTTAGGAAACTATAACCTTGTATTCGTTGTTATCGATCATTACTAACCTTGCATATACATTTGCCTCACCACTGTTGTCTATCTCTAAGAGGATGATTGAATTATCATCAGCTATAATTGAAGTCTGTTATTTCCTATACCAACCCGATCACACAAAATACGTCTCTGTTAGTAGCGCGCAGTGTGTTTGTCATGCAATGTACACTCGAAAATGAGTTTTTACGTGCATAGAATACGCATGGGTTGGTTAGGTAGTGTATTATACGTTTGGGTAGAATTAGTGGTGTGGGGTGCGTGTGTATTACACACAAATGAAAACTGCATATCATATGCACATAAAAACTCATTTCGCGTATAAATTGCATGATAAAACACAACGCGTGCTATAGAGATACATTTACGTGAGAACAGGCTGCCTATACATGAAGACGTCCCTGCACATAGGTGGACATTTTCATCCAGCTAGCTGCCGTCATCTATTGAACATAATAAACAAAGACACAGAGGTGTCTGAGGTTGAAAGGAGCTTCATATCTTGACCTTCGCCTTCAAATACAACATTCAAGACCTCGGCTCAACCCGGCAGAGCAAGCCGGTATTCAAACGAAAGCAACCTTCGGGTATGATGATCGCCGGCACTGTGGTGGAATATGTAGGTAAACAAAAGCAGTAATACGGTCAGTGCCATGAATTATGAAGGCCTTTGGAATCTAATGAAATATGTAAGCATCTGGATTCTATCTTTTTGTCAGGTAGGTTTAAAACCCTTTCTGTCTACAAAAGAGGAGGAAGGTAATCCTGTCTCTCTCTCCAAATGCCAATGACATCTACCGTCAGGGGTGAGCGTTAGGGGTATGCATTCAATAAGGAGAGAGTCTAAAATGAAACATTTCAGAGTTTGACGTACTCTGGCCTCACAAAGCTCTCTATTATTGTTAGTCTTGCAGAGCTGTTGTATGGCTCATGGAAGAGTCAATTGCACAGGCCATGGGGTTTCTCAGTTAGATGAGACGAAGCGATTCAATGAATGCTGGTACTCGTGAATTGCCTGGCATGAGCCAGCTTGGCGATAGCCGGGGTGAAGGATAGTTGTTTGTTTGTGTGGAAGTCAAGGTTGATTGCAATCATGGAGTGGATCTATGCCATGTCCTTGGGGAATATTATGAGGTGAGGGGGCCAAGGAGATATCTGACAGCAAGGATACATCTGTCCCGAAGCCCGATTCCACCAATCCGTGACAGCTACGCTTGTGCAATGCTGAATGTTTTCCATGGTCCTGAACTGAATGTTGAAGAATACATGTGCAAAGAGCCTCAGACTAATAAGGGGCTTCAATTGACGTAAATATGGACTAATTATTATGGCATACCAAGGACACTACAGTAATGGCAACTATCCAGATGTTGGGACTTTTAATGAGAAATAAAAATACCTATGGATATTTATTTGTCCTTTTAAAAGCTATTTGAAGGGTTTTGTAGAATCTTGACAACAGGCTATTCATTTTGTTTATGACTATAAGTCATCACTGCAACATAATCATACCAGCTCTTGCATCCTGATTGCTTCAGATTCTTTTTATTATGTTTACATACACATTGCATTTCATTGACAAATATGTTCACGGCAGGCTGCTAACTTGTTTTTCATATGATACCACTAGGGGAAAAAAATGGATCTGGTTGCAGTAAATGGAAGTTAAAATGTAGAAAATGTCTCTTTTTTGCTGATATTTATCAAAATGTCTCACAACAATGTATTGAGTAATACAAAAAAATCAGATGGGAAATGCAAAAAGACAATAATTTAGTGTATCACATCGTAAACAGATTTATTCTAATGAAGAAGATAAAACGTTCAGTGAGAAAATGACTTATCCTTAAAATGTGTCTTTAAAGAGGGCAAAAAACCCCAACAAATTTGTCTCCCTGAATCTGTGATGTATCAGTACACCAAGCAATGAAAAAATACAGCTTATTATTGTTTGCACATCTTGCCATGAATGAGAGACACTGTTTGTCCTTTGCATTACATTTGAATAAGAAATAATATTAATGCACTGTAGTCACGCTGCTCATCCACATACATCACTGCATGCAACATCTGCTTTCTGTGACAGAACAGAGCAGGATCAATTTGTTGTGTGCATGCATAACTAATTTATCACATTGCCCCCCCCCCCCCCCTACCCCCCCACCCCCCATTGTCTAGCGTGTGCTAGAGAGAGGAAAGAGGGGGTGACAGCAAGAAAAAAAACTGAAAAGAGGGGGGTTACATTAAAATACTTTTTGTCTTGATGAATCATGTTTGAAAAATCAAGGCATTTGGTTGTGGAGGCTGCACGTTGAAGAAATTCATGCATTTAAACCAAAAAAGACTCTCTTTTTGAGACATGTGTGCAGTTTCGATGGGGTCTTTTTGCTTTTAAAAAGCCCATTGATGTAGTATGCCTTTTTCATGCCATCTGTCTTTCCTTTCTTTCGGGCTAATGGGCCAAAATGAATATGAATATAAAGTGATCAGACCCCTACATTTAACTCCCACCAATAATTACAAGTAAATGGAGGAAAGGAACTTGTCAAGTGCTCCTTGACTAAATTAAAGGTGTTACGAACTCTTATGACCTAGGTAACATTGAGGTTGTGATACAATTGGTGCGAGAAAGGTGGAAAGAGACAACACATAACAAAATGCAAAAGAAAAATAATTGATTATACATAAGTGAATTAAGTACGCAAAAATATGAATAAATATAAACAAAGAAAAATCAGCAAAATATTGACAGATCAAAAGATACCAGATAAATAGATAACCCAAAAGAAGAAAGGGATGTAATTTGTGAAGCCAAATGAATAAAAAGAACAAAACAAAACTCAGTCTGGCTTGTAAATCAAACCTCTAATCTAACTAATAAACAAAATAAAAGTAAAGACAACGCTTCAGCGTCAAACACCCTCTCAATTACACTGGCTGACAAACACAAAAAATACAAGGGTGGCATTCACTTGCTTACCTGATGTGTATATACATTGAGTTTTGTTGCTTTGTGTCATGTGACATTTTTACCTGTCCAAATTACTCTTGGTAACCTCAAACCACACCATCGAAAAGGGCAGAAATCAGAACTAAAAGGGAACGTGTCACAATAATATTCAAAACGAGATGGCAAAAGATAACAACAGGAAAAATGACAGTAACAGAAAATAAGGAGCGTACAGGGCAACAAACAACACATTCTCATCCCAAGGCGTCATCTAACTGACAATTTAGACCAAGCTTCAACATCCGACGCTTTAAGCACCCTTTAGCGTCTGTTAGATGACGCAATCCTAGGGCGTCATCTAACTGACACTTTACCTTTAGCGTCAGTTACATGACGCGGGTAGGTTTAGGTTTGGGGTGGGGTTAGAAATTGATCCTAGGTCGTCATCTAACTGACGCTAAAGGGTGCCTAAAGCATCAGTTAAGCCTAGTTCACACTACAGGATTTTAAGCCCGATTTGCAAATCGTTGAGCTCGCTGACAGGTCAGGGTATTATCGCGTGCAAATCGTGGGGGATTAGCCAGCGATGAACGCTTGGCAATCTGTTAGTTTGAAAGAGCCAACAATGCAGCGAAGATGCTCGCAGATGCGTCGCCAAGCCCAAAAAAATCTAGCATGCTAGATATCCAGAGCCGTCGCACGACTTAACCTCAGTGATGTCATGAGCTACAGCCAATCATAGCAAGGCATGGGTTGAGGTCACCGGGTAAATCTTATTTTTTCTTATTTTGCATTTTTTTTTTCTCAGAGCAAATCATCGCGCAAACAGTGTGCAGCAATAGTTTCTGTCTGATGTCCATATTCGAGTGTTGTGTTCTCTTCTTCGCTGGGAATTGGCGCAAGTGCTGTTTCGTGTCATTTCTGGTTCGTTTTATTGCGTGGTTTTTCGTGACAAAACGTGGTTTGTAGACAAGATAGAATCGGTGGGTGACAGAGTTGTTGTCAACTCGTTATTTATTTGATAATTTTCAGGATTTAGACCGTACCATAGTACTGAAACAGCTCTCATTAGAGTCACAAATGATTTGCTCTCATCATCCGATCGTGGTTGTATCTCTATGTAGTGCGTTGTCAACTCGTGTAGTGCGTTACCTCCTGTTGTGGATCAATCACGTTGTGTTGTGTGGGGTGAACAGCTAAACAACTTGAACACTCCTGATTTCACAGAGAACAAGTCATGTAGTGTGAACCACACAGTTTTAAAATCATGTAGTGTGAACAAGGCTTTAGATGACGCATGATCGTCAGTTAGATGACGCCTTGGGAACGGGCTGCAACAAAGCATGGGGAACATCAGCTGACAATCAGGAAAATCAACTGTTCTTTGCGGCTTCCCTTTAACTGGTGGGAAACTTGATTGGCTGAGAGGGCAGTGACGTCACACCAGATAGAAATGGACCAACAGCATACCAGTGGTGGAGCGAGCCTAAGAATGTGTGAGAGAGAGAGAGATACATCCACACACAACCACAGGGACGTAACAGCAGGAGACAACAAAATGCTTGAACGTAATGATTCCTCTGCATAAAACACTAATAAAAGCATGAATATTAATAAGCAGTTCACAATTAAAGAGCAATTTGATATAAGCAAGCTTAATTCAGAATGTGCCAGGGTGATGCCAATTAGCTTGCTTATGGCTCTCAAAGTCTAGTTAAGGGACCTGTCTTTGCATAGGAAGGTTGCCGAATTGATTTTAAATACATTTTTTATGTGTTGAAGATCTCAATCTTAATGACTAGCCTTTGTAAGGTCAGGGATTAGACCGGCCTTGATAGGAACAAAAGCAGGTGAAATGAATGGCATGTGGCGACTTGAGATCCTCCATCAACCGAACCGCAGGGCCGGCAGCCCTGTCTGAGAAAATTTTAATGGAGCCTTTTCTTTTAGGGAGAGACAAGATGACGGCGACTGCATGAAAATATCATCGTGTTGAGATATTTCTCCGCACTACACAGATATAAGTGAAACACAACACGCATTAGCGAAGCAGTGGTCATTATTTGGCGCTTGTAATGTGGCCCAGATGGTCCGACGCTTGATGTTCAAATCACGTTTAGTTGCGGTTTTCAAACCTTGAATGAGTTGTGTACACAACCATTGTTTGAGGAGGAAAATTGAAGGCATGCCGTGCAAACCGCCACCGTCTGATGTAGGAAACGGGGTGATTTGTGCAGGATGCCCGCTGTCTCCCAGTCTAGCCTCTGAGGTGTACGTTTTGTGGTTAGAGTAAGTGTAATAATTGCGACGCATGCTGGGATCGAGATGGTGGTGCATCTTAGGCAGGCGGAAGAGATAGATGAGCGAGAGGGAGAGGACTTGGGTTTACATGGATGAGACAATTTCTCTTCAGGGTTTTGGTGTAATTTAGGTTAAGCGATGCTCCTCCTCTGACAATTGAAGTGAAGGCTCCATGTAATTAACCTAGAAATAGGATGAAACCCCAGCTCAACTCCGAGCTTCAATACAACACTACCATCAACTTATCCAACAATTCAATTTCATCTCCTCCCTAGTCCTCCATTGAATAAACACTTTAATGAAATCATAATTAGGCTACAACTCTTTATGGGGTCAACCCTTTTAGTACCGGCTAATATCCCTTGAGTTTTCTACAACTTTATTTGATTTTGTAGCTCTTTAGACGGGGCCGTTTTGATGCGTGATATATTCCGACAACGCAATAGCCTACATATATTCATGCAACAATCCAATAATTTACGCTCCCTAAGACATCTTAATGCGTTGTAACCGCTGCATGGTACTAAGGAGCAACAAGACCTGTAATATAATACAAATTATTTGTTGATTCATTACACATGCATGAGTTATACATTATTGATGAGAGCATTGTCAAAGATGTTACTGCTAGAGTATTGATTTATCATTCCTGCACCAGTCGAATTACCGTGTAAGTACTAGTCTCAAATCTATTTTCCATTCGCCTGCTTTAAATTTTAACGTATTTTGCACATTAGGAATCCAGACACTGACAGACAATATCTGCAAGATATGCAAATTTGCACTGAAGAGGAAGAATATAGCCCTTTTATATGGTATTGGTGGGAGTTTGTGAATGTTTTGTTTTTTGTGGCTTTTGGGAATTTGTAAATAAGGCCCTCACTAGGAAAGAGAGAACAGCAGATATGTCAGTTAATACAATACACACATTGATTCAGAGGCAGGTGTTGCGTATGGTCCTTTCAGTAACTTTCAATTTCAATGGTTACATAAATGGACCGCTGTAAATCAACAACAAGAAAAATATACTGATCAAATTAAAACATGTTTTGAAACACAAGTGTATTAATTGCCCTCTTGCAAATTTCCCTATTTTTTCTAATGTTATAACTTTGTTAGCAGCTAAGTTACATTTATTGCATCTTACAGTAAACTTTAGCTAATATTAACAAAGAAAGGAATCATAAAAATAAGTAAAATTCAAGCCAATTCAAACGATCTTATTACAGATAATACGCCTTTCTCTCTTCAAAGGTGAATAAGGGTCTGCATATATAAATATGACATTCATAATGTTCATAATGAGAACATTCATAATGTTGAGCTGATTGATCTAGAACACATGTGGACTGACCTCTACCAGCAACGCTTACCTCCAGCTCAGTCATTACCCCCTTCTGAATTCATTAACACCTTTGCAATGTTATTTTGCCGGTACCAACTGGTTGCAAAATGTTAATCCTTATCTAAAGTGACAGACATTATTTCCATTCAGTTGCCTATATACTTTATAATGATCTTAAAAGTAGCTATTCATTGTGACCTCTCTGAGACTGAAGCTAAATTCCATTTTTTTAAAACCACTTACATATCTTACAACAGCCTCGCATACCAAAGTGACACAGCATGGACACTGACACTACTGCAGACTGTTTTGAATCACATTTTCAAGTGAGTATTTGTACAATATTTCTATTTTCTCAGTATATTATATCATTAAGAGACTTTCTTCCCCTGAATGTTGCAAAATCAGATCTCATCCCAACCATCATGTAAGCACTAGTCTCAAATTTATTTTACAAATCAATAAATAATAAATGAATAAATGAATGAATGAATGAATAAATATTTAATTTTTAATATTAAATATGTAATCATATTTATATAATATATTATTAGAATATTATATGCTATTAGAATATATATATATATATATATATATATATATATATATATGGTTTGCTGCTCTAAACATTTAAAACATTATTTTGCTGATTGTGGGAAATTTGAACAACATTCAAAAGAACAGCATTTATATGAACAAAAGTAATTTCATTATAAAAGAAAAAAAAATCTCACAGACAGTGAATAAAATGTTTTACATTACATTTTTTATTAAAAAAAAAAAATTAAAAGACACACCTTTAATAAGGTGGATTCCTCCAACACATTTAAAGGAGGAAAAAAAAATCATTGTTTATAAAACATGGAACTATATCACCACTGAACAAGGTGACTTTTTTCTTTTCTTTTTTTTCTTCTTCTTTTTTGAAAATCTGTGGATTGGTTTAGTGTAATATTTCAAAGTGTGTGTGTGAGAGAGAGAGAGAGAGAGAGAGAGAGAGAGAGAGAGAGAGAGAGAGAGAGAGAGAGAGAGAGAGAGAGAGAGAGAGAGAGAGAGAGAGAGAGAGAGAGAGAATCATTAAGGTTAAGAATGCACGGATTATGAATTTGTTCATTGTTACCATGTACATAGTTTTTTTTTTTGTATAATTCTATTTTGTTCATAAATTTTGCATTCTATTTTGGCTTTCTTGTGTGTCCCTAATTTTTTGTCTCGTCCCTAGAGCCACGGGTTAGAAAGGTTAGTACAGTAGCTTTACAAATCTGAGCACATGCAGCTGACTTTTTCTCCAGTACTTTTGACGTAGGATATTTATTTCATTTAAGGTCGGGCTGCGATGTTGTATTCCCAGGAATGAGCGATACATTTTCTGCTTTTAAAGTTTTATTAAAGCTGATTTCAATTTTAATGGACAGTAAAAAAGGCAGAACACCGTACCATCTGATAGGTAGCATTATTTGACAGAACACCAGCACAGTAACTTCATTTTGACGCATGGCTAAACAAAAGCATAGTACTGTAACTCAATTTGTGCGTTCCAAAACAAAGCCAAAGGGCAGTAACCTGTGTAACACTGTTCTGCCTTGGTTTCTCATGAGCTTTTGGAAGTTACTGTTAAGACAACCCATTATTTTCTAAAAAAAAAAAAAAAAAAAAAAATGAATGGACTCAAGATATTTATCCACACAAAGTCTTGAATGTGCCACTAATATCAAGAACTCATTTTCGATCAAAACCAAACTTACAGTCCTTTGCCTTTGCACAGCAGCATTGTCAGTAATAACATTGTCCATAATTAATTTGATTTTAACTCCTATAACTGCTAAGAGGGGATAACAATCTTTTACTTAAACATTCCTGTTATAAACAGCATCTTTTCATGCCCAACCTCCTGCAAATCATCATTTTGCAACACTTAAAAATCAGATGCCATAGAGTACACATTGTTTTAAAAAAAAGCCTAAACCCTTTGAGAAAGACTAAACCTTTAATTATTAGACACAGGTACGCATTAGACACATTGAAAGGACTCTCACTCAGCCAACCAAAACTAATGGCAGATTGCTCTCCCATGCTCTGTGGCACAAATTCATCTCCACATTAAAACTATGGACGTGAAATTATATAGTTAATTTTCTTTAGTGCTGATGAATGCATTATCAGTTGTAGAATGACCTTTTGAGATATTACCACAAGCTCAAGCCTTCTCTTTTCCCTGTCATTAAGGCCAAAGGGGTGAGTGACAGGTTCATAAGATGTACGCGCACACAGAGAATCACAGCACTAAAGAGAAAGCAGTGCCTTGCGTGTTATGACCTCTGAAATGGCTTAAGGCTGTGTTATCAGATTTTTCACAATCTAGTTCTACTCCCACACTTTATAAGATGTGGTTGATAAGCTTTTATTATACCTTAAAAATAAAGAAGCGTCTGTTTAGCAGTTCAGAGATCTTTCTAAGTTACTATCCTATGTGTCAGCGTTTCCTCCTTAAATAATAACATCCATCTGGTTTTAAATCTGATATGTGACACGTATACTCCCTCACGAACACATGAAATAAGCGAGTGTTTTCCAAAGGCTTGTTTTAGTCACAGACAGTGAGCTCAGTGAAGCAAGATTTTGAACAATGGTCACAACTGTAGGTATTGCATATGAGTGCTCTACCAAAGGAGCCCTACTTAAACTGGGTCTTATGGGACTGCTTGTCTCATTCTTGAAATCACTTTAGCCTCTTTTACGTTTCTTTCGGCTTTTAAGAGACAGTCTCAAGTAATGCTCAGAGGGATACTTACGATGACATTTAAAATCTTTCACATGAGCTATCGCTGTACTACTAAATAAATCAGAGCTTCAAACAGATGTTCCTCAAATTAAACACTGAATTCATTAACATTTCAATTCTTCTAGCATTGCCATTACCCAAACGTTCAATATATCTTCAATACACTGCTTTAGGCCATTTGTTTTATAAACACTTTTTGTTTTACTGATAGAACCTCTCTTCACATCCTGATAGCAATCAATAATAGAAGTAGTCCAAATATTAAAAAAAAAAAAAATGTCTTACCAAAAATTGGTCCAAATGCAATGATATACCCTACCTGCCTGTCAACATTTGTAGTGCGTTCTAAATGACATGGTCCCTACACAGTGTCCACTGCTCCCTACTCCCTCGCTGACAATATTAGCTCATTTGGAACCCCTACGCCATCTTCAAAGAAAGGCAGATTAAAATGTAACATAAATATTGTAATCTACTTTAAGATGTATCATTTCAAAATCATATGACATACAAATCAAACATTATATAATACATAGCCTATAAACAATACATGTTTGTTACATAGAATACTTATATAGGCTTTGTGTGTATATTTAATTGAATATTAAAGTTATTAATTGACAGTTGACAGATTTGAAGCTGTTAACGTTACTTTAATTCATTAATTCTTAATAATTCATTAAATCTTAATAATTGTAACAGTCTCATCTTAAACATTCCTGAGGTAAATAAAGTAAAATAAAAAATAAAATAAAAATACACAGCCTGTCAGCCTCAGCTGCTTCTCGACACTTGTAAGTTTGGATATTTTGTTTACACAACTCTTCATTCAATATGAAAACATCCATCTCCATTATCATCAGTTTGTATAATAATAACACAATATTTATGAATATTCACTACGTAAACTCCACCGGAGCCGTTTAAAAACTCCATTGTTAGTTCAGACTGGTGGCGTGATGCGCAATGAATGACAGCAAGTTTTTCGCTCTCCACTTTCTGTGAAGGAATGTTTCGATGTTCCCTTATTCCCTATGCCATTCGCAGCGCCCTTCGAACTGAATATGCTCACTCCCATCGGATTATACTAAAAATGGCGAATACCCTGTGAAGTTCACTTCGTAGTCCACTAAAGGTCGATTTGAACGCACCATCATGCCTCGCGCACCTGCTAGCGCAGACATCACGCGTCATCAGCGCGTTCCGTAGTTGTAGATAGTCACCACAGCAGCCGCCTTTTAGGGCCTACAGTTACTCCTGAACAAACAAGGAGTTTGTGGAGTTCAGGCCATGTCATAACCGTAAGAAACGAAATGGAAACCGTTATACTGGGAGCTGTTCACGTCCTCAAACTAGGATGCACGTGTTTCTCTGGCAACAATATCAACGCAACAATTAATCAGCAACAGTCAAGAGGAACAACTAGAACTCTGTAAGTTGTTTACGTTCACTATTATCACAATGTTATGTGTTTTGAGACATTTCACTCCGTCTCTCTTCTCGTGACGCTTTGCAAACCCCGCTGTGTGTTTATGTTTTGAAGGAGGCATACTTGGCTTTGAAAACACTCTAGGCTAGAGGGGAGGGTGGTGCTTTTAAAGCTAGGTGTCCAAAATTGCCTACCATTTACCCAGTGATCATTCCATGTCCATAATCTTTCAAAAATATAGTAGGCCTATTAGAGTAAATCTCTCTACGAGAATGATGGAAACAGTATTAGACAAAGGATGTATGGAGAAAGCATCTTATCATTCCCATCTCAATGCAACAAACATTTAATCATGTTACACAATTACTTTTAATTGATTACAATTAGCTTTTAATAGAGAACAACACTTTTTTTGTCTGTCATGTGTAGTATTTACACACGTTTGGATAAATGCTATAAAGTACAATATGGATATATTGATAACATTTAAATTGTAAAAATATTTACATAATACGTTTTAGAAACAAGTATACATATTTATATTATGAACATTTTGTGTAGTTACATCTATTAACTATTAGATTTTTCTGAGCTCCCTTGCCAAAACACTTATATCCCAATAATGATGATGATTAGTTACAATAAATTAAGTGAATAGTTTATTTTTATTATTATTTGTTTTTTTTTAAAGATTGTTTGTCAAATTAGGTAAATGGGTTTAAAATTGGTATTGAACCTTTAACCACATTGATTAAATACAATATTCATTCCATAAATGCAGTATTTAAAAAAAATCATAAACATTTGTTAATTTCTAAAGTTGTTTGCATGTCAAATTCTTACATTTTAGATGCTGTCAGTATTATCAGTCTCAGTTTATATACAAAAAGATGAAAATATGTGCAATAACCATCATGTATGATTAATAATGAAATTGTATTGTTCTGCCAACTACTTAATATTTGGTTTTAGACAATAATGCTATAAAGATACTGAAATAATCACCTGGCCTGATCTTAAGCATAATTTCCGTTTTGATCTGTCAATCAGTCATGCTATATGTTTCAGTAGACTTAAATATAGTCCAGCCAGTCTGTTCGAAGGAATGTTTCTTTTTCACTGTGTCACTATCAGCTGCAGAACGCACCGTATTGATTTCATGTCGTGTGACCATAGAAAGAACAGTTGGAAGTGATAGGCTGTGGCTCAGCATCCCGTTGACACAAGCTGCACTTGGCAGCCATCAGTCATTCAGAACAAAGAACTGATTCTTTATACTACACACAAACACTGATAAAGGAATGGCAGATGAGTTCTTTCAGATTGAAAGCCATATTCTACATGAGATGTTTTAGAAAATATGTTCACGTACAAAAGCTGTATTTTTGTGTTGTCTGATGTAAAAATCTCAATTTGCACAAGAAGAAATATAATGTAAAATAAGAATATACATTGAAAAAAACAAAAACAAACATTTGTCCTGTTTAAGCATGAAAATAAAGCATACTATAAAGACATCGAAGAACCATTTTTGGATCCCCAGGTTATTTAAAAAAAAGTTTACAAATTATTAGGGCTGTGCGAAAATTAATTGCGATTAATCGCATCCAAAATAAAATCCAAAAATCTGTGTTTACATAATATATTTATTTGTGTGTGCTGTGTATAATTATTTTGTATATATAAATGAAGAGTTCAGATGCAAAAGCCTCTAAGTGCCATTTGAAAATTTCTTCTAAAATGATCATTTTTATCAAGCTTGTATATTCAAGTTCAGTAATTTCACTTGAATGACAATTAATAGGTAATCTTCATTGCAATTTAAGTGAAATTACTGAATTTAAATATACAAGCTTGATAAAAATGATCATTCTAGAAGAAAATTTCAAATGGCACTTAGAGGCTTTTGCATCTGAACTCTTCAAATACACACACACATGCATGTATATATTTAAGAAAATGTGTTGTTCATATATAAAATATTTATATGTATATAATATAGATTATGTATTTATATACATACATATATATATATATATATATATATATATATATATATATATATATATATATATATATATATATATATATATATATGAAGAGTTCAGATGCAAAAGCCTCTAAATACCATTTGAAATTTTCTTCTAAAATGATCATTTTTATCAAGCTTGTATATTTAAGTTCAGTAATTTCACTTAAATGACAATTAATAGGTAATCTTCATTGCCATTTAAGTGAAATTACTGAACTTAAATATACAAGCTTGATAAAAATGGTCATTTTAGAAGAAAATTTCAAATGGCACTTAGAGGCTTTTGCATCTGAACTCTTCATATAGACCATTTCACAAGATGTAAACAACACTGGTCCAGAAACACTTCCTGTTTCAGTTTGTAACTGTTTTCTTTATTTCACATGTGAAGAAAACATCTTAAAGATGTTTGTTTAACTTTTTGATTCAGTTTTAAATGTTCTGTTGGTTGTATTTTATCCCAGCTTTTATGTAGTGTTAAAAAACTGAAACAGGAAGTGCTTCTGGACCAGTGTTGTTTACGTCTTGTGAAATGGTTTATATATATATATATATATATATATATATATATATACAGAATTTAAGCGCAAATAATTCTTAAGGATATACATGCATGCATAGGTATTTATATATACAAAATAATTATATACAGCACACACGACTATTTTATGTAAACACAGACTTTTATTTTGGATGTGATTAATCGCAATTATTTTTTGCACAGCCCTACAAATTATCATTTATTTATTTATTTATTTGCAATGGTTCCATGGATGTTAAAGGTTCACATGAAACCATTGATACGTTCTGAAAGAACCTTTATTTTTAAGAGTATAAATTAAGTACTGTTTACATTTATGCCCAAAACAAGAAAAAATAAATTGTGTATGAGAATGAGATAGCCCTTATTTATTAATGAACTTAAACATGTTCAATATTTTATTTCTATGGCCCTGTCCCAAATGGCACACTTCATGCAGACTTTCGGTCTTGTGTACTTAAATCGCGTGTGCTCGCCGAGTCTACGAGTCCGTAGGCCATCCCATTTAGCATTTTAACGGTCTGAAGTGTGCTCAGCACCACCCCCTTTGTACCCTTGAAGCGGTCTTCCGTGAAGCCCACATAGATGCACGCACCACGCACTTTAAGTACCCAGCAATCCATGCGAAATGCCAATCAGAAAACGGATGGGATTTCACTCATGGACTGTAAACATGGATGAGAAGACAATATTTAAGTAAAAGTATCATTATGGTTTTTATGACATAGGCGTATATTTTACCAGTTGTTACTTACAGTTTATACAAACATTATCGACCAGTGGCTGATATCTAAATAAAATGGGCGTAGTGTCCGTGATGTCACCCGTAGGATTCTAAGGAGCATTTTTGAAGCCCAAACCGGCCGTCGCCATATTGGCAGCATGTCACCGCTTGCCATTTTATGGTGTTGTGATAAACCGAAAATGGGTAAAGAGGCAGGATTAGCTGTGGTGACGAGATAGCTAACGGACAGCGAACATACATCTAGTAGTGAAAGCAGCGGCAATCCATCTGACACTCAAATGGCCACACCCTTAATTATGCAGAACTTTAAGGCTTAATATAATTTAAAGTCTTGAATGCCATCATTTTTTTTGTCCGCTGTAAAGTTGGGCATTTTAACATGGGGGGAGGGTCTATTGACTCTCTTTTGCAGGCTATCTCTAGTGGCAAGTCGATGTATTGCATTTTAAGTCACTTCCTTGTTGGATACAGGAGAATAGAGAGAGACTGGAAGGATGCCACTTGATTAAGACAGATTGATAGTAAAGTCATTATTAATTTTTAATTAATTAATTAATTAATTAATTAATTTTTAAAGTGGAATCCTCACAACCCACCATCCCCAATTAATGCATTTGATTATGTCTCCCTTTTTAGTAATCAGAAGAGCATTCCTAATGGCAGTTTGACATATTTCGGGAATGGCATAAATGACTTGATGAATCTGGCTGCCATTCAAACCCTTTTACCATTCCCTGTGGTCCCCGTTTTACAATCCATGCCACATTCTCCCCATTCCATTTCAAGAAGCTTCATTTATCCTCAATGTGATCTGATTTGAAAAGCTTTTCCGCTGGCCACCATTAGACACAGAGGAATCCTGCTTTGTTTTGGTCAGTTCGTTGAAACGACACAGTAATCTCAGTATCCATTCAGCCATCATCCGTGTCCGCCCCCATAGCTCCTCATACAAAATGCAGCTGAATAATTGTCTGTCATAGTCATGGAGAAATGACCTTAAGTTGTTTTTGTACTTAGTGTCAGCGCTTTGTGAAAATGATGGAGATTAAACATGGCAGAGCGGGCCTGTTTGTTTCACCATCAAAACGTTTGTTTAAAAGAATGCAAATGATTCCCTGTCTGATGAAGCTTTCCTTGAGAGCGGTTTTGTACGGCTATGTTTACAGACGAGCTCCTTAAGTTGTCCCCTCTAGCTGGCACGGGCAATAATAGAACTGTTCTCAATTTTGTCATCAGAGAATTAAATGGCTTCTTTTTGAAGTGTGTATTTCTGAGAATGAGGAATGGGCTTGTAACTATGTTTTTGGTGCAGAGATTTGCATAAAAGCCCCTCAGTCGGGTAAGTTTTGAGCGGATTGTGGCAAGAGTGGAGTTAGGATGTGAGACAAAATGAAAGCCCCGGGGGAGAAGGTGAGCCTCCGTATGTCTGGGTATGAAAGGAGTAAATCCGACTTGGTTGGTAAACAGAGGCTCTGGGGACTGCTTTACTTCCGCATGTGCGCTACTGAGGAAAAGATGTGGCCCTCTGTGATTCTAAGAGAGTAAGCCTATTCAAACCAGCACAACAAAATGCCAATAAATCATACGCAATGCTGACACATTCGTGTTTTAAAGGAAGAGATACAAATGGTGAGACATTCTACTTAGTGTAAGTGAGACCTGCATAGCACATCATCAACATGTTCTCTTAAACTGTGTCTTTTAAATTAATCAAAAATTATCCATATGTTCCCATAGCAATAGACTCCACAAATTAAGAAAAATATAGGAGAAAGCGGAGCTAGTTATCACACTTTGACTCTGAATGCTTCTCATGGTTTGTTTTTGAAAATCAATTTCCCAAATAATCAGAAGAGCATACACTGAGTACAAAATGTCTTTTGAACTTGTCCACCATTTATGTCCAGGATAAAAGATGCATGATGTCACACTATGGTTTAAGTTGTTACCTGCCATTAAACATATTTAACCTATTTTTGGTTTTTCAGCTATATTGTATTTTTATAAAATAAAACCTTGCAATTTAATAATTGTTTAGCAAAACATAAATTATCTCTTTTAAGGTACAATATGCAAGATTGTATCGCCACCAGGGGTCGCTAATCTCTTACAATAACAAAGGCGTATATTAATGACGTATATTCCGCATTAAGCGGAATTATGGATCTTGTCGTCAAGCTGATGTATCTTTTATGGATGAGTGAATACATTGATATTAGCACCACACAGCGGGAGCCCTGCCAACACTATCTCACGCCCAATTCGTACGAATACGACGAATGAGTAAAAAATGTTTAATTCGTACAACCTCACTCGTACGAATTTGTACGATTTGTCTAAACTCACGTGACTGTTAAGTTTAGGGGCGGGGTAAGGGTTAGGTCATTCGTACGAATTCATACGAATTGGCCAATTCGTAAAATATGCACGTTTTAGCAAAATCGAGTGACGTCGTATGAATTGTTACGAATTAGCCACTTTTTAATCATTCGTCGAATTCGTACGACTTGGTCGTGAGATCGGGTTGGTCCTGCGGATATAAAGGAATAAGGACATTTAATTCTACCGAACTACGTGCTGAATTACTCACACAGGTCAGTTTATCACAGGAATTAAACTTGAGGTAATGCAGCGCTACTTCACTTGCTCTAACAGTTTCACTATCACACTTAACGGCATTCGAGTGTGTTGAATGTTAGTTAGGTTGTTTGTTAGTTGTATGAGTTAGATCAACATTAGAATGACATACAGATCATATTCTAACTTTTCATCATGTTGAACTACATAACATTGATTAGTTTTATACACATTGTTTTGCTCACCTGTTTGCTCAAGTAACATGCAACACTCACGTCTCTGTCAAGTCACGTTAGTCGCGGACGTGGAGGAAATCTTCGTTTTAGTCCTTTTTTGTCTCAAAGTCTGCTTGCCATGGTCCATAATGTTTGAACAAAACCCTGCTAGGGACGCTCACGCTGTTGAGCACGCATAACGGGCATAACCGACCCAGTTGTCCACGTCCGTTGCCATGGTTACTATCGCAGTACGAGGTCAAACTTGGCGGAAACCGGGGGTAACGCGGATACGACGTCATTAACTGGCGACTCCTCACCCCTGCTCACACGCCCCGTTTTCTTGGTTAAAAATCACAATTTTCTCACGATTTACAAATAGTTGGAAACATTTGGGATATTGTAAGTAATCCACTAAACAAGAAATATAACACTGGCCTAGTGGTTTTTGGATATTTTACTGCAAAAAATCCAGCATATTGTACATTTAAACAACAAAAATTGCAAAAATAAATTTACGAAAATACTAAACTGTTGTTTTGGCGAACGGATAATAATATACTACAGTATTAAATGTGACAACTTGCCTCAATAAATGTAAATATAATAATATGAATTTAGTGTTTTTAATTAATGGTATGTTTATAATCTTAGTTTGGAGGTCAGGGTTCACAAGAATTATTCCAATGAACACACTTTAAAATCAAAATAACCATTTGCATATTTTGACTGACAATAATAGATAACCTTTTTCTATCTGTGACAACTAGCCCTGGTCTGCTCTTATACTGTACGTCTGATGACTGATTAACATAAAGTGACACATATCAAATGCTATGTATTCTTATTCTAGAATAGCACAGGAGTTACTATTCTATTTTATTCTGGCTTAGTATTAACCTCATTCTGTGCATTTGTTCTAATTAAGGGTTTCAACTAATAATAACAAAAACACGAATTTCCATTTTCTGTTCCTCTTGTTTTTGCTTCTTTCTCTGTCTCCAGATAAAATTACCCTGCTAATAAGCAGGATAATTAGCTTGTCATTTTCTTCACAGATTAATACACTTTTGATGCTCTTTTGAAGTGATGTTATCAAATGCAACTATGTATAAAACAGTTTTCCCGCACAAGCAATCAGTTATGCAGTGCTGACCACTAAAATTGCCATGATTGACCAGACAGAGAATGTTTTATATGATTTAAGAAAGATTTTATTCAGGTATTATTATTAGTGTATTTGAGAATACTCATTAAAAAAACATCTGTTAATTACAGTGGACACCATGCACATAGACATTTCTGTGCATTGCATTTCAGTGAGAATTTCCAGTCAAATCTACTGTGACTAAGAGTGTTTTTAAGAAAATAATGATGCAACTTGCCATGGAAATTTGAAATAAACAATACCCACCATAATTAGTTGCAAATTAAGACTTGTGAATTACGTATATATTGCAATGCAGAATAGGAAGACATATGATATGTATACAGTATATGGATACAAAATAAGAATGTGCTACTGTAATAGGACGGCTGCATATGCACATGCAGATTCATTGTGTAATTTTATAAGTTCACATCAAGTGTAAAAAAGTAACATTTTTGCTTAATGCCATCGGCTTGCAACCTTCATACGTTTAGTTTCCCGCAATCTACAGACGTAGATAAAAAACAAGACTTCATGCTTTTTGTGGAAGAACATTGTTTTGTTTGCGCTTTTACTGTGTGTCGAAGCGCAGACTTTGACTGTGCGAGGGAATAAGGCTTAGGGCTTAAGAGATATAATCAGTTTACAGGGAAAGGATCTCAAGCTGACTAGCTGAAAATGTTACTGTGTAGTAGCTATACCCATCAATAGACATGGTACTTCTTTGACAATACATTCAAGCACAGCACTACAACAATCAATGAAAATAACTCTCTACAATGAACTCTTAGAGATCTACTTATGGAAATGAAATTGTTTCATTAAAAATTCACCTTTTTGAAATTTTCTTTTTTTTTTTTTTTACAGGGAATTCCCCGTAGGTTTGAGATTTAGTGGCTCCATGTCGAACTTTCTCACTTGCTAACTAACCTATGCCACTCCCACACAATACACTCATCAAAATAGCTGAGCAACTTTCTCTATTTACGGTGTAGCATCTGGACCAATCAGACACACACAAATTATTCATTATATTTAATGAATAAGCCAGCAAACTCACTATCCCAACAAAGGTCTGTGAAACTTCCCCCAAATTACGCTAACACATTGGCAGAACTTGGTCTCCTGTTACAGGACAGAGTACTGATAAGTTTTAATACCAAAAAGAACGTGCAGGGACTTAATTCTTGCTGAGAAGGAGAAATTAACCCTTTTAATCTTATATATTTTATATATTTTTTACCATGTATTATAATGTTCCAAAACATGATTTTACTTTTATGTGTTTTGGCCTATGTCTCTATTCTCTCTTCTAAACTATATATAACCATGTGATGAATGTAAAATGTAATGTTCCATATCATGATTTTACTTTTATGTGGTTTGGCCTCTCTCTTCTAAACTATTTTGGTCTGAGACATGACTTTGCCTACTATGGTTAACCAAAGTCATATGCATAGCATGTTTAGTCTCTATAAACTCCAATCTTCGCCCCCCATTTGTTAATTTATATCACATTTTGCTAACTTTGTGACACAGTATCATAAGAATTGTGAAGATTGTTTTCTTAAACACCCAATGAAATTACATTATGCCCTGCTAGAACAATGGGCCGTAAAATTCTCTCCAAAGTGACCGCTTCCTATTGGCTCAAACACCTTCAGAGGGTGTGACATCTTCACTATTTAAAATCACTGATCACAATATCAGCCCTCTCTCTTGTTCACTTAGCTGTCCTCTCTTGTTCTCTTGGCCTCTTGCTCTCTAACTCTTTTGGTCCTTGAGAAGTCCTAACTTGAAGATGATGGTGAACTGGAAGTCCCTCAAGGACTTCCAAGCTCACGCCAGGCTGTGGCCTTGTCTTTCCATTGACCAAAGATCCTCTGTCTGCCACTGGTTCTCTCTCATCAACAGGGCTGCCAACTCTCACGCATTGAGCGTGAGACTCACGCAATTGAGCCAATTCTCACGCTCTCACGCCACACCTCCGATTTCTCACGCTAAAGTGTCAAGCCAGTCGGCAAAATACCTGAAAGATAAGTTTATCTATAAATCCACCAGTTGAGCCACTCGTGATCGACTAGTTTTACCGCAAATTAGTTAAAATATCCTCTAATCTAGTCTAGAGCGATCATGCATGCGAAACAGATGTTCAGCTCCTAACGGCGCGGACGCAAAACCAGGACTGGAGTCAAAGCCAATTCCTCTCTACACTCTAAGCGTTCTGTTATCACTCCGATTACATCCACTACGGGTTTTCCAGTGTCACGCACAGGAAAAACTGCTCCGTGTTCGCGTGAGCAAAGTGCACACGTTTCTCTAAAAACACCCAGCACAAACAGACTGCCTATTCTTAAAGTCTTGTGTTGTTTTATGAAATCATAGTTTCGTTTTTTAGTTCTTTGGAAAAATGTAACGCTAGAGACCTTCATGTTAGTTTATTACATCTCATGTTCAGTAAAAGGCAGATTCGAACTCGAGTCCAAGAGCAGCATCAAAACCTCAGTCAAAAACTACAGGCTCTACGATCTACGCCACTGTAGCTCTCACGCATCGAGCGTGTTTTTGGTATCAAGACAGGCAATAAAGGCGGCTTTAGAGCAAATATAGGCTATGCATTTATCAGACCCCCCCCCCCCACCCCCCTGATAAGTCTCACGCCAAGCTAAACTCAAAAGTTGGCAGCCCTCCTCATCAAGACCACATCAGCAAAGATCAACTGGAGCCTCAACAAATTGCATCAGGACAGTTTAATGCAAATGGACAAAACATGCAAGTATCAAACTTGGAGTCAATTTTTGATACATTAAGTACCCTTACCCCTTTTCAAGAAGGGTGTGTTATAACTAAACTGATGGTTTGCTCTGGCTGTTGATCTGCTGAACATCAAACAATGCTCTAACTTCTTGCTTTCCTGTGTTCTGCTTCAGCTCTCTTTCACTTGGGAAATTGTATGCCTGTATTTATGTGTATTTTTAGAGTAGTTTAAATGTTTAGTCTAGTTAATAAAGACTTTTTTCATATCACACATAAAGTTGGCCGTGTCTCAAGCTCATAGATCTTGACTACTTGCTCTTAGTAACACTTAATAAGAAAGACATTTCCCATGCCCCGGAAATGCACATTTCTATTGATTAATTAAAAACCAATATTGAGTGTTCAGGGGATGACCCGAGTAATTGTTTTTAATGTTAATGTACTGTAGCTACATCAAGTTAACCCGATTAACTGATCCCAAATATTCATGATCAATTATAACAAGTTATGATTGATTAATAATATTTCTCAGGGCTAGTTTGCTACAACTGGTAGGACAAAACATGTGCGGGTTAGTGGCTTACAAAGCCATCCCACCATGTTTAAAATGGAAACAACACTTATAATAGGCTTACCATAGTGAATCAGGGTAAGACAAAAACACATTTTGGAAGGATTGATGATCCATTGACCCATTATTTAAATTTAGTAAATTTTGAAAATGAATACTCTTGAAAATAATAATTAGTAACAATCATATGATTTTTTAAAGGTGCCATTAAAAGACATTTTGCATGGAAGACTGAAATTCACACTCCTTTTGCACTTACACATCACACTTCTTTTCATCGCCTCTCTGTCAGTTTTGTTTTGCACATTGGTTGCAGCATTCAAAAATTTGCAGCATGAAAAACAAAACAAAAAAAACCCAAGAACAAAGATGAAGACGTATGTCTGTAAATGCTGTACATATGTTAGGCTGGGCCGCAGCATGTGGTACTGACAGCTTGAATAGATAAACGTGACTTTGTAGGAACGCTTAGTCAAGCTTGGATGCAGAAATTTTGGATGTTTCATGCCCTGCAGTTGGAATGCCAAAACACAGCTAGACCTGCATGAGTAGAAAAGTGGATTAAGCCACCTTTACTGTATGCTTGATTTGAGTTGTAAATCTGCTTTTATAAAATGAAATAATTTGATTGGCTGAACCACATTCAAAGTCATAGTAAAATGGCCATTAAATGCACACCATTAGTTGAATACTATAATAAAAGGACAGTTCCCTATCGTCGTCACTCCGAGTTCTGTCGGATGACAACAAATGGGGTTTCGCTTAGAAAGCCTATCAGCTTCGATCAATATAAAATGAGCCAATGGCAAAGAAATGCCATGGGTCTGTGGATTTTGCATAGCGTAACTCTGCCTCACCTCTGGAGTATAAAAGGAGGATGCTGGCAGAAAAACAGACATGTTTTCGCTGCGGAGCCAAGTTCATTCTTCGTTCCACAAGCCTTTTGATATCGTCAGCTTCTTCAGACGAGCGAGATTCTCGGTGCTGGTGTGACGCTGATTTCCTGGCGAGTTCACGCTTCCTGCTTATCTGTGCAGTGGTTTGCCAGTGAGTGTGTTTCTCCCCGGGCGCTTCAGCACTGAGTTTTCCTCTCTAAAAGAGTTTGCATGTGGCACATCGTTCTAAAAATGCCTCACCTGTGCACTTTTGGATGCGGCAGACTCGTGTCTGACTCTGATGGTCACAAGCGCTGTCTAGTGTGTTTTGGCTTTGATCACGCTAGTTCAGCGTGAATGACTCATTTTCTCTCTGTGGGAACATGACCTTTTCTCTCGCGTCACGTGACCTGTGTAATCGCAGCTTTTGCGATTACAAAATTGTGTTTCATCATATTGCGATATTATGCAAATAATCGTTCAGCCCTAATTCCAACGCGCCATGCCGCGTTCGATCTGTTTACTGAAGTCTATCATGACTGGTATCGTTGTAAAGCTCTGAGTCTCCTGCACAATGCTATGCTCAAATATGGGCATTTCCTTTCTATCAGTAATCAATTGTGTATGTCCAAAGGGTGATTTAAAGCTCATGACAAAATCTCATTGGTTTCTGCTTACGTTATTCGCTCAGACGCATCACGTGGTGTACTCTGTCAATGTTAATTGTCAGTTTTTTATGAACTTGAAATAGTATATGTTATTAATCAGGGTCTGAGCATTTATTCTGTTTTTGAGCATTTTTATTCAATAGAAATGTATTAAATTTCCTACTTAAATTTTAAATGTCTTTTTCTCAAAATTGTTTTTTTTTTTTTTTTGTCATTCTCCCGTACACCATGTACCTACTTTCCAGTTATACACTTACACAGTATTCTGAAGATTTTTTTTCAGAGGGATTTGTTAATAAATCATTCATGGGCTGATTTATGTGATATTTTATTCAAAGAAATATGTCGAAAATCGATTTTTCAAGGATATGGTCAGTATATTTTGATTAATGAAAGCATACTATATCCTGAAATCCCTCTGAACTTTTTCTTTCATCTCGTGTGTAAACAAAATGGAAAAAAGAATTTTGCACCTGACTTTATCATATGTTCAGATCTATCTACAGAAAAAAAAATATGCAAAATTGTGCGTATTAATGAGATCATGCCTAATTTGCATAATTAAACACAAATTATAAAACTTAAAATACTTTTTTATTAACTTATGTAAGTAATCAACTGAGGAAGTTTCAAGGTCATATCTTTTATTTTACCCTATTCATCTGTAGTGCCTCGCCTTGTGAAGAACATTAAAAAAAAAACTTTTACACTATAAAGAACATTTTCTGCTATAGAAAGGTTCCATGCTAAAGGTTCTTTATGGAACCATCAATGCCTTAAAGAACATAAGAGTGCATGGAGGAAACTAATAATGATATACATTGGTCTGGATCAGAATGAGAGAATTTTCTTTTTTTGAGAGATTAATCTTTTCAATGCACAAAATGCTACATGGCTGTATATAACCTATCCCAATGAACTATGATTTCTTTTTTACTGTGATCATTATTTAATAATATTAATAATACATTTGATTATTTATTGAACATTATATAATATTGCTGTTGCCACTGTTTTATAAAACCCTTTTGGCATGCCTAACAAATCTCTTGTGTGGCTCATTGCTTTATTTTAACATATTTTCTGTATAAAAGCTATGTCTGATGGATTACCACTGTAGACACAAGTGATTATAATTAATGAGTTATGGAAAAAAAAACAAGATAATCAAGTTTATTTTATTTCTGATTATAGGATTTGATTAACAGTGTGGATTGTGCATATTACTATATCATCAAGTAGCCTCATTTTTTATGATATAGGCATTTAAAAACAAGAGATTTGATGTTATTTTACCTGGGAAGAATACCTGTAATTTGTCTTCATCAGTCTGTATGGACATCACTGGTTCTAGCCTGAGGAGGATCAAATCATTTCTACAATTTTCAGAAATGACAGATCCAATTTAATGTACGTCCCAGCAGCATTCCCCAACTGTTGCTGTGTTGACCTCTCACCCATTCTGCAGTGCTCTTTTTCTGTATGGCTGCAGTTGTGTAAGATTGTGCTACATCCTCTGTAAACCTTCTCTTATCTTTGACAGTAGCATAACTCTAAAAAATAAGAAGTGACAACAGCAAAGCAACCAAATCACATGCATACTGATCGACAGCCATATTAATGATATAAAATGAGACATTCACAAAAGCATTTTTAAATTTATGCACATTCTACTGTGGTTCATAATCACTTGCATCCTTATAATCATTTGATACCCTTTCGCAACTTCTGTCAAACCGACTTTTGTTTCTACCTTTTAGTTACTTAACTTTTTCTTAAAACACCCCCCTCTTTTTTATATGAGATACGATTGCTATCCCTTTATATTTGTCACAGTCACCTCGCTGACCTGAGCTCATTATGAATACATTGTAGAACACCCACACAGCATTGTTCATTATTTGTGAAAGTTCACTCTGTCAGGTCCCTTTCGTTGTCACTCCGAGTAACGTCGGATGGCGACGAATGGGGTTTCACTTCGAAAGCCTATCAACTTTGAGTATTGCAAAACGAGCCAATAAAAGGAGGATGCCAGCGATATGCAGATATGTTTTTGCTTCAGAGTTGTATGTGGATGACTCATGTTCTCTGTGTGGGAACATGACCATCGTGTCTCTACTGTCGAGACTCAATGATCGCACAATAGTGAGTTCCCTCATCCACACCCTGATCTACTTTCTCTAGACCTAGAGCTAGTACTTTGGCTGGTGGTCAGGGTGACCTGATGTTGACGGTGTGGAACGCTGACTATTTGTCCGTGCCCCACACCTCCCCCTCCAGTGACTGTGCCCATTAGTGTTCAGGGGATTCCTGCGGGTTCATCTTCGGATGTCCCGCGAGTTTCCTTTGGCACTACAGAGGAGGACGCAATGTCTATCGCTGCATCACAAGGTGGGCAGGATTCATCGAGTGAAAGCTCGGCAGCGCTGCTGCCTTCGGTGTGCAGTCGTTCGCCGAGACTGATCCCGAGATGACTGCAATGCTCTCCATGGCGGCCGTGAGCATCGGTTTAGAGTGGACAACTCTTCCCTGTCCCGAGCACTCGCGGCCGGACGATTAGTTTTTGGGTGCGGCCGCTGACTCCAGTCCCCAACCAACCCCAATACCTTTCTTCCCAGATGTGTGTGATGAGATCTCAAAGTCCTGGAAGAACTCCATGTCTTCCAGTGACCACTCATTGATTTCATCCGCCTGCAGCTGCCTGTGGATACACTGGGCTCCTCCTCGATGAATGCTCTGTTGCGATGCACCTGTGTACTCAGAGTGCTTCTTCTCATGGCAAGCCTAATCACCCATCCAAAGCCTGTTTATTTTCGACTATGTTAGGGGCGAAGTCTTACATATCAGCAGGACATGCAGCTGCTTCTCTGCATGCTATGGCCACTCTGCAAGTCTACTTGGTCCTGATGCTCAGAGACATGCACAAGGGTAGAAGAGACCCAGGGCTCTTGGGTTTGGTGATGTCCACAGCCATGGCCCAGGAGAGACATCTCTGGTCCATCTCGTCCCAGGATGGCCTTTTCAGTGTTGCAGTCGAGGACTTTTTCGTTGGCTAGTTGTATCCGTGTGCATGGTCCCCCCTTTGGCCGACCCCACATGTGTATTTCCACTGTAACCATCTCTGAGCATGTGTCTTTCCCTCGGTAAGCCACCTTGCCTCCCCTGGGGTTGAAATATTTCACCTGCTGCTGGACACCCAATTGTTTTCCATATGCATCCCTCTAGGTGGGCTAGCATTAATTGCAGAGATATGAGATATCATCCCCAGTGTACCTTGGTATTCCTGTGTTAAATAGGAGTCCTTTGTCCGTGCTAGTCTCACGACAGGGATCTCAGATTTACGCAGGGCATTGGAAGACAGCTCTGAGGTGGTGTGATTAGACTGGTAACCCTATTCGTCGTCATTTGACGTAACTTGGAGTGACACGAAAGGGAACATATCAGTTACGCATGTAACCCTCGTTCCCTGAGTAGGGAACTTCCGCTTTACTACCGGGATCACCTGAGCTCAGTTTTGGCTCCTCAGCAAAGAAACATCTGTATATTGCTGGTGTCCTCCTTTTATACCTACGAGGTGGGGCGGAGTTGTGCCATGCAAATTCCATCCCCCATGCTCGTTTTTTAATACTCGAAGTTGATAGGCTTTTTAAGCGAAACCCCATTCACTGTCATCAGACGTAACGTCTCTGTTCCCTACTCAGTACAACACTCAGTCTCTACACAAGACAACACTAACTGGCATCTATATATGATTTGCTGTTTTATAGGTTTCTCTACTGCATTATTTATTTCTAAGGGTTTTTTTTTGTTTACCCCAATCCATGTAATCGCTAACAGAAAACAAGACAGCAAAAAATAAAGTTTTACTTTCGGGACTGTGAAATAGTGCCCCAGATTTGATGGTGTGACTATTTCTCACTTCTCCTCCCTAATCTCACGAGACAACATTCTGGAGTAAATACTTGTCAAATGACATGTAATAGAAAGAATGGTTTTGCTTGGGGGAAAAACCTAGACATCTTTTTGTTTCTATCAAATCCTTAGATTATCATTTGATGTGGTGTGATGAAAGCAGCAAGAAACATATCACAGGTTTCTGCTGAGCAAAATCTTATAAACAAAACACAACGTTTTTTTAAATATAGAACCGTTGCCCATCAAACATTTCCAGAAAAAGTCCAACGATAAGATGCATGGTAAGACATGGTATAAAGTTGTTATTTGGCACTGATTCACTTGTTGTGATAAGACGTTTTATGCTGTTGCTTGCATAGCAGGTCGACCAAATTCTGAATATATGGAAAATAGTAGATGAGCAGAGGGGTGTCTCTGAGCACATGTCAGATGAGACATGAGGCAGATCCAGAAAGTACGGAGAAAACAGACTGTGATGGCACTGAAGCAAAAATGCAACACGGAAATCTGTCAAAGGAATCAAAGTGCTGACATGTTGAAGGGAAGGATTCAAATGCAGCAAAAAACACACAGTGTTTCTCACCAAACAAGGGGGTGGAAAAGCCAATCGTAATCTAGTTCACCGAGGTATTTTAGAATGTCCACGCAAATGTTAAGCTCTGTACGTTCTTGGTATTGCTGGTCCAAACCGCAGGTCCCACAAAGGTCAGCGTCATAGTTAAGTTTTGACCTTTGTGGACTGTTTAAGCATGGAACTCTTGATGTAGTGAACAGTTGATCAGTTGATTTGCATAGCTGGAAAAGTTTGCATTCCCTATCTGCTTATGATCAGTGGTTTGTGCTTTAAAGATTTCCTATCTAAAAAAAAAAAATGTATATATATATATATACATATATATAACTCAGTCTCACATTGAATTTTTTTAGTTATATTATTTTCTTATAATTTTATTGAGACACTTCCATCCTTGCTTAAAAAAAGACCCTGCTGTAGATCTACCGTATGTACGTAGTTGCTCAAAGCATATTAAAAAAAAACCTATCAGAGAAAATTGTTTCCCTCTTTAAAGCATGTTGTTCTGTGTGGGAATGTCTCTCATGTCTGTTTTATTGGCCATGTACTGGGAAAAACTTTCAGTTCACTATAGTAACCTCATTCAATGTGTATGTGTACCTTGTGCTATGAGTATACAACAGAGGTGAGAAAGGGCAAAACAATCCCTTTTCAAGAAGTTGACTTAGCCCAAGTAATCAGGTTTTACAATATACGTTTCATCTCAATTCTGTTGAGGATCTCTGAGTTTTCAAGTGCCTTCAAGTTATTTTTGGTCCAAAATTACCAGCTAGCAATCTAAAATTAATTTACTACCCCTGTGCTTTACATTGTGTCCTTCAGACATGTGCATATTTCAGCAGGGCGAAGTCAAAGGTGATTGTTATGATTCTTGCTACCTTGACAAATTTTGCTCATATGGTGCGACATATCTAAAGCACTCACGCAGAGCCTGGCGTGACTTTTATGATGATTTGCTACCCCTGAAGTGATTAATGGCGACTCATATTGGCGAGTCAAACCTGGCATTGTTTTTTAATTGTACATTCATTAAAGGTCTGTTTTACAGGATTACTTCAACAAAAATAAAATCTGCCATCATTTACTCTCCCTCATATCATTCCAAACCTGTAAGACTTTCTTTATTCCATGGAACACAAATGCTGAACTTTTAAATAATATCTTGGCCACTATATTTAGTATATTATGCAAAGCAAAAATCGTGATTATCCATGCAAGTTGGTCTTTGTGTATTCATGAATGAGTCTGACCCTCGTTTATAAAGCAGTCTGGTGAGAAAAGATTCGCGAATCACGCAAACATGAAAGCATTGACGTTGATTGTGGGGAATATTCCCTTCGAAAACAAATTTCAGCCACTGCATCTTCAGCGGTTCGGATTTAGGAACATCAAAATTACTGTGGTCGTTATTATACCCAAGAACAGAACGCCATCCAGTGTATCAACAATGACGGACTATGATGATGTGTTGAGACGCTGCTGTCAATCAACAATTGTGGGAGGGGTGTCCGTTTTGATTGACATCACAAAAACGAACTCCTCAATTTTTGGCAGGGGAAAATATTTAAAGAGATTAAAACAAAAACACTGGATTAGATTTTTCTTATTATATGTTGGTTGTGTACAGGCACTGCCAACACACAAATTGGTTCACCAAAAATAAGATGTTTTGAAAAATCTTCTCTTTTTTCCCCACAAAATTTCAGTCAAATCAAAACTATTTTGTTATCGTTTATTATTTTTAGTTGAATTATCTCTGTAAGAAAAAAAACAACAACACAAAAATAATAACTATATACATCGTCTCAAAACAAAAGGTATTTAAGATGCAGTATACACAACTGAAATTCATTTACTGCATGCTGTTCCCAATATATGGAAGCCCATAACAAATTAAATTTTCCTGATCCCAAGTCATTCTTCCCCATGTGTCCCTTGTTGGACACCTTAATATTATTCAGATCTTGCTGCAGATACCTCATAAACAATATGAAAGTCAATGATATTTTGGGGAGGAAATGATTACAATTAAAACTCAACGGAAAGGAGGGGAAGATAATGATGGCTGAAATAAAAGCTATCTTTCCCAATTACTTAAGGCTTCCTTATCAAGGATAATATGACCAGCAAGCTCTCTAGAATGCTGATGAGATTGTGGCACTTTTCTTGGCTCCCCTTGCCTCGTCCTTTTAGTGTTTGACAAACGTAAACAAAGCTTGTACAGTGGCTGTCAAGAGTCCTGCAAATGCAAGCTTGATTGTTGGTTTAATCAACACAAAACTCAAAATCTAAAAATGGCTGCATGTTATTTGTGTTTTGTATTTCAGTAGCACTACACTGGAGTGTTCCTTTCATGATTGATTGACTCACATGTAACATGTAAATGATCTGCAACATTTACGTAAATTTGGATAATTCTTCTCATGGTGTGACATATTTGTTTAAAAAACGCCATTGCTTGAAAGTCACATGCAAATGTATCTGCACTTATCTTAAAGGGATAGCTCTCTCTCTTTCTCTCTCTCTCTCTCTCTCACACACACACACAAAATGTATTCCGTCTATTCTGTATAATTATTGACTTAAAACGAAATGATTACAATTGCCATGGTGATCTCTACAAGGCATATATGCTAAAAACAACAATAAATAACAAGCTAACCTTATGGTACTTTAAGGTAGGCCTTATTTCAAATGGATACTGTGTTTTGATGACTTTACTTGCAGTAGCTTACAGTCTCCACTCACAAGCTGTAAAATGAATTTGCTGGTTCAGTTTCAGTGAAAGTTAGGTAAATATCCACTTTATCCAGAGCTTTTTTTTGTTCTATATGTTCTAATATGTGTACTATTTTAATTTAGTAACTTATTTAGCAAGAAACTTCGGTAACGCTTCCTTTTACAGTCCAGTTACCCATGTAAATACTATGCACTTATTTTAGTAAGTACAATTACTGGGTAATAACTAGTACTAACCCTGAACCTACCCCTAAACCTACCCATGTTCCATGCACTTATCTTATATTAGCCAGTAATTTCTAGGTAAGTACACTGTAAGTACACTGTGGGTACTGTACTGTAAAAGGAAGCGTTACCGAAACTTCTCGGTTACGTGTGTAGCCTTGGTTTCTTTGAAAAGGGATTGAAACACCGCGTGGAGATTTGATGCTGTGGGGACATTCTGCGTTATTGTTTTCTGAAACGTGTGAAATCAGTCCAATGGTGGGAAGGGACATGAGACAGGTGATGTAACAACCAGGAAACTACAAACATGCCCAAATCAAGCAACTCTGATAAGATGGAAGTTGCTTACAGGCATGCATGAAGTATAGCAGGGCGACGCAGCATCTTGTTTCTTTTTCAGGTAACCAAGGTTACAGTCGTAACCGAGACCGCATGCTGTGGGAACATTTATACCCATGCCGCCATAATGACAAGTGCCTGACTTTTGTGAAATTGTAAAGAACAGCACTAAGGCGAGAGCACCTGGGATCCTGCTTTAGATCCCAAGTCTAGGTTGTAAAGGTTGTAAAACACAAAGTAAATGTGTGCGGAGAAGACCAGCCCACCACATCACAAAAATCTTGAAGTGAAACTCCTGCTAGAATAGCCTTAGAGGCAGCCATACTCCTATAGTATAGTGGGCTCGGACTGACATAGGCAACTGTTGTCCAGCCGACTCATATGCAAGAGAGGTAGCCTCAACTATCTACCTGCTCATGCTATGCTTTGCTGCTGGTGACTCCTTGCTGGGTGACAAAAAAACAACAACAACGTATGAACAGCTGTTCAGATTTACACCACAGGGAAGCTCTGTGGACGTAAGCATCTAATGCCCGAATTGGGGACAGCAGATTATTTCTTTCCTGGTCTGGATCCTGAAAAGGAGGAGGGCCTGCAGAACAATAGACCTAGCCACGTTGGTTGGGACCTTAGGAATGTAACCTGGTCCAGGGTGAAGAAATGCCTTCATCATGCCAGCTTTTTACCTTCAACTTTACTGGATTCTCCTCAATATGCTCCAAGGGAGCCAGGGACAGGCCTTTAAAACAATGCCTAATCCCAGGCTGGCGCCCTAGTACGAGCTGCTGGCCTCAGCCTCAAGGTACTACAGAGAAAACAGGTTACCAATGGGTCTCTCCCCAAATACATTACACCCAAAGGAATGTGGAAAGCAGCTATGGCTGCGACCTAAACCTTTCAGGTGGATGGGGATAACCCTGCAGGCAGTACATCGTTCTTGCAGGAACTCTAGCACTGTACCAACATGGAAACTGTAAACTGAGACCAGTTAATGACCACCGCACCATGAAGTGAACACTCCACTTCAGGGCATACAGTTTCCTTGTGGAGGGAGCTCTGGGGTGAAGTATGGCAGAGTTAAGGCACTCTAGTTAGCGACTCGGACTCGAGTCACACTTGAGTTGCATTTTAATAGACTTCAGACTTGACTCGGACTTGACCTGAAATTACTTCAGACTTGATTCGTACTTGACCAAAGGACTTGTGAATATTTTTAAAAAATGACTCAAACCATTAATCCTTAACTACTGATATATTTTAAAAAAAAGTAATAATTTGTGTTTTATTTGAATGGTTTTATATCTGTGTTACATATATTTCCCTACGTGTAGCGATAGTTTGGACTTTGGACACTTGTCATAGAATTAGATTATATCCGTGTATTGCGCATAATCTCCACGCCATATGTTCTTTCATTTGAGTTTATTAGCATGTCAAATCGGCTCGATGCAAATAATGTGGAAAACAATTAAAGACACCGGAACGACATCAAATTTGATGAGAAATCTCATCCACAAAGGTAGTCACATTATTATACTGTGGTGTATCTGCATGGCTCCTTTGGATTGCAAGCCTGTGAAAATATTATCAAAAAAATCTAGTCTTTAAACCTATAGCACTATGTTTTACTCTATCAATCTTTTAGAAGTACATGCCTCTTTTCTCTCTCTTAATGTATGTCTATGAGAGAGAGGAGATAGAAGGATGTTTATTCATTTATTACTTAAAGCGCATATCACAATCAGCATGCGTACAGATTTCTATTGATGTAAACATTCCAAGGTTTGATATTTTCAGATAATGACTGTCGTCAATAACAATGCTGCTGTATGTCTTAGGACCTTAATTACAAACAAAACAGATAATAGAAATACCATATATTTTGTCTATATTATACAAATAATAGGATCATTATTTGTAAGGCATGTAATGACTCAAAACTCAACTCGGACTTGTGACAAAAGACTCCAGGCTTGACTCAGACTCCAGTGATAGATGAAAGACTTGTGAATATCTCTGAAGTATGGTCTGAACAACCTCAACTGAGAGACCAGCACCTATTAGCTGGTTCCCCTCAGATGCCAAGCCCACAGTTTCCACAACTCTGGATGGGGGTGAAGAACTGCTCAACCTGCCTGGGACAGAAGCATCTCCCAATGAGAGCCGTCGAGGAGAGATACTTAATCCGAGAATCATACTCAACCCGGCCACTGCGGAGCTACTTGGAGAAGACAGAACTTGTCCTGGCGAACTCTTTCCAGAAGTCCCAGATGCAGATTGATCGGGAGAAAAGCGTACAGTCTTAAGATCGTCCATGTCTGCACAATAGATTATAGTCCCAGCAGAGCTGGATGTGTGAGGGAAAACAATACCAGACAGTGTGTCGTCTGAGACGTCTCAAGACACAAACAGGGGTGGATCCTCCGTTCCCTGTGCCTAAGCCTCTACAGGATATCTACTCTCTGGTTTTGGCAACCAGGGATGTAAGCTGCCCTGAGTGGGAGCAGCTTTCCCTAAGACCAAAGGAAGATCAGGTGCACCAGTTTGCAAAGTGGACATGAACGCGACCCCCAGTGGTGATTGGAATGATTTCACACGTATTTCATAATGAAATCACACATAGCATTCCTACATCGTCAATTTCCGACGCAGCGCTAGTTCCCTTAAAAGGGAAACATGTTTGATGCTTGTGAGTGAACTGTAAATGAATCGCAAACCATTTTTACTTTACAAAAACAGATGTTTTGTCAGATGTTTCAGAGTATGAATCAATCATGAAATGACATGGTTGGTCCTGACAGAAAACCGAACTCCGATCTGACATTTTGAATTAATGGAGTTCTAAGTCTGAGTAAATCAAATAGGTAACTCGAGTTTGTGAGATTAAACATCAAAAGATCCAACAGGTGAATCATTCTGCTCTCATACGATAAATGGATTTGTGAACTAGACTGCATGGTGTGTTTTTGCATCTACTCCATGAGGACAAAATAATAGAAATACATGCTATCTTGCCTTTTTTTTGTAGTACTCCGTCTTTTTATCACTTCACATTCAATTGGCAACAATAACTGCTGAACGCCAGAGCAGGAGCGCAAAGTGCAAAACTGAGTGAACTCAACCAAAGCACCGATGCTAATGCACATTTGCAAGATTTTCTACACGTGTCTGGGCCTTGGCCATTGTGCCGCAGTAAAATATAGCAACGTTGTTTTATGGACTGTGTTTTTAGAAGTAGAATTCATACAGTAAGTTTTTGGAACAATATACTGCGAGGCTATGCAAGTGATCACAGAATTTTCATTTTTAATCATAAACATAACCAAAAATAAACCTCTACACTGTAAACACAGACCAACCTTAGGGCATGACAGTGTAAAAAATGATCTCTACCCAGAAATAGGAGGAGGGTAGACTACATGTACAAGAATTCTATGAAAATGTTGGTGAGTATACAATTACGCCCCTCTGGCAAACAGGTCTTTTTTGGGCTTGCTGCTGATTATCACATTTATCTAGATGTCTGTGAGCACTGGGGGAAGCTAGTCCAGAAGTGTACTACCTGGCAACAACTTCTCATGGGACATCCCACACCTGCTGGGCCCCAGATGTGCTCCCTCGTGTTTTTTAGGGTTCTTGCCTGCAGAGAAATCCCGCAGGGTTTTCCCATTACTGCTGAGAGAGAGAGCAGTAAAGAATATCTACCAATATACACGAGTAGTGTGCAGCATAACGTCCAGTGTGAGGTTATCTTAGTTGTTGTATTTATTAGTTGAGAGTAATTCACATCAGTGTTTATTATAGAACCGATTCATTATCATGCCGGGGTAATATATGGACTTTACTTTCCACACTGGTAAACATCAGTGACTGCCATACAATAGGGTCTTGAGCACAAGCATGCTATTGAAATTTAATTAATTGTCTGATTGTGGTTATTCTAATTGAAACTATTTATGGTAACCGTAATAATTGTGCAGTTTAAATTTTAATCACATTGATATGGATTTTATCAAACTGCATTATTATGTCATCATATTACAAATGATCACAGCATTAAAGTAAAATAATAATAATAATAATAGGCTTAGGGAAATAAACAAAACAATTCAGTTATTAATCACAATTATTTGTATGACAATTAATTATAAGCGCAAAATTCATGATCATGACCGGCCTAAATTCCACTATTATTGTACAGGACAATTTACAGCTCATTGATCCCATAATAACCCAATAGTGAACATGTTGTCTCTCTATAATGGGGTAGGTTGTCACATAGATTTGATAAATGCATTGCAGGAACATTTAAAAATGAAATTCACATCAGAAAATATATAAAATATTATGTACATGTATAAGTGTTTGTAAGGGGTTTGTAGGTGTGGATTCAGTCTTCATCTCTAACCTCGAATAAAAATTAAATATCCCATATGTTAAACATGACTAAAATGACTATGCTGTGATAAGCGTATGGAACCATTGCTATGCATCGTTGAATGCAGATGGCTGTACCATATTATACAAAAATTTGATTATTGTGGCGAGTAGGAAGAGGCTGAGGGACATGAGAGCGGAGCGTGGCCGGTGGCGTGAGTGATAATGAACAACACCTGTGAGACACACCAGTCTCACATCTCACATGGAGGAGCGGAAGTATAAAGGAGGAGTGACAACAGTGAAGATCAAGAGAGGAACAGGCCTGTTTTTATGTTGTGTTTTATGTGACCTGCAGTCGTCCGTGAGGGGCTGCTGGCTTATACTTTCGTTTTGTTGTTGATTTGTTTTATTTATTAAAGTCCGCCTCCTCCTTCCCATAACAACAAACTTCGTTAAAATTATCATTAAGAAAACAAACCATCATTGAGGAAGCTCTGAATATCATTCCAATGACACCAGTCTGCAATGTGTTTCTGTGTGCATTTAGCAAGTACGTCTTTTAGTGTTAAAAATGGTAAGAGGTTAGCGTCTGGACAGCATTGTGTTTAGGGGCCACTGTAAATGTTAATGTTCAAGGGCTCATTAAAACCTGTCCTCTGTCCCTTTATGTATCAGTGACTAACACTCTTCATGAACAGCCAAATATATCTGCCATTTCTTGTTGTCTTTTTAATTTAAAAGGGAGCTTTCCATTTTTTTGCGGATCTTAAAACATTACAGTCCCTCCGAGGCATCTGACTCACATCTCGCTCTCTTCTGTTTTCAGTGCACATAATCTTCTATACTTGAATAACACAGGAAGGTTCAGATAGACTGAGCCCAAGGTGAAATGATTTCTTAAGAGAATTTGATGAAAATAGAGAAGTGTACTGATAACGATCAGAGGAATCGAATCGCTCGTCTGTGTAGCTTCCGCCTTGCATCTTCCGCTTGATGGGGACGGGCTCAAGTGCTCTGACGTGTTGTTGGTGACTGGCCCAATGTTTGCTCTCTGGAGTCTCACAAGATACTCAGAGAAACATCCAGGGCCTGTCATTTGCCGTGAATGTTGCCTACAGCGACCCAGAGGCTCTGCTTGTGTAAGACAGACATTCTGCCCAGAGGCCATTTTGCTTTCCTGGTATCCCCTCTCATTTTATCTCAATGCACGATCTGAAGTCTGATGCGTAATAAGTTGTTTTCCTAGTGTGAAGCTTTGTGCTTGTAAGGGATGGTTTGTTTGATTCAAATTGTATTCTGTGAAGACCAAAAAAATTTCAGTATTACCTTTGCACCACTTTGCTGAAAACTGCACTCCTTTGAAAGAACGAAATCTACAACATCCACTGGAAGAGATCCGTATGACATGTTGTGTGTGATTCTATGATTTCAATGAACTTGATTGCTGTTGCAAAACTTGTGGTTGCTGGGGCAGTTTTAGAGGTTGTTTAACTGCCTAAATCAAAGAACCCACTCTGAATTCGGCAACATTTTTGGTCAAGTATGTGGGGTTGTTTCAACCATTTTGAATTATTTATAAATGTAATGTCACACTTCTCGGAAAATGCAGCATATTTAATTTATCAATGCACTTTTAAATGCACAATTTGTGTGGCATTGGCATTGAGTGAAGAGTGACATCACAGCTCCAGAATTATGTTTGTTATTTCTAGGGATGCACCGAAATGAAAATTCTTGGCCGAAACCGAAAACCGAAAAAGAGGAAACCAAGGCCGAAAACCGAAACCGAAACACCGAAATAATGCCAATTATTAGTATCATTGCATTTATGGCTATGACTGTGTACAAACTTTACTAAAATCAAGGCATTGCAATTGCATAAATTAATATAACATTTTCAAAGAATAAATCAATTACAAACTATGCAAATATTTATTTTGCACAATGCACAGTATAAAATAAAATTCAAACTAAAATGTTTAACTTGACCCCACTCATGTGTACACTAAATAATAATCTACTGGCCTGCAGAAAGGTTTTAAAATGAAATGTTCTCTCAAAAACAAAGCCGAGTGCAAACTTCTCATCACACCAGCACCCAGTTTGCATGTCTAAATTAGTTACATTTTAAAAATTTAGCATACAACAGCATAAAAGCCTTTTTAATGAACAATGGTCCATGTTTAATACAAAATGAAACTTAATGAAACATGTTTAGTGAATGTAGAAAAAATTTAAGAGAGCATTAATTAAGTTCTATACATACATATGTTCCCAATTCCCATACATATTTTTTTGTAATGTCACAAGTAATAATCTCAGGTTTTACTGGGTTTTACATGATTATTTTTGTATTGGTGGCGGAATACTAAAAGAAATAAACATTGTCATGTGTTTATCTTTCTTCTTCTCACCGATTCCTAATGGTTAGAGGACAGTTTTGAGTCGTCCACTGTCGTTTCAAGGAATTGTACAACGGAGAGCGCGTCAAGTATAAACGCCTCGACCGTTTGGAGCGGTGCGCGCGCTGTCTGTGGAGACTCGCGCTGCCTTGTTTATACTTTCGCCTGCCTCCGTAGCGCGAGTCTCCACAGACAGCGCGTGCACCGCTCTTGACCCGCACGCAACCGGAGTGGTCGTCATGGCGGCGCGCATTGTTTAGAGCTATGGTTTAGAGCAGATATAGGTGGATAAACAAGGCTTCCGTCTCCTCGCGGCTTCAGATACACTGAAATGCGTCCACACCACAGACACGTTGCTTCAGACAAGCACGTGCGGCTCGCGGTTTCTGTTTGCGTCATCACAATATTTCGGCCGTATTGTTTCGGTGATAAAAGTCTTTCGGCCGAAAACCGAAAATGCACTTTTGGGCCATTTTCGGCCGAAAATTTTCGGCGGCCGAATATTCGGTGCATCCCTAGTTATTTCCAAGGAGAAATAGATGTTCATTTTAACAGCACCGGTAACAAATCGAGCACAGGTGACTGATACCGCTTTTGTGAGATTTAGATAAAATGGAGTAGTGAGTGACGTCAGAGATCCCCAATAATATTTGTAATATCTGCATGACGAAAATAGTTGTGTTCTTTTAAAGGCACAAACTGAACACAAACTAATGGCACCAGTTGGAGCGATTTGAACGACATAGGGTTTGGATAGTCATGTCACACAACCAAAAAATTAACGTTCAGTATCACAAACACCAAACCAGCATAAACGTTCATCTTTGCGGCACAAATCAGCACAAACTAGTCGCATAGTTTTGGGGATTATTTCATATTATGGGGGTGCTACCTTCAAGGAGGTAGAGCCACATCTCAGACAGCATACCAGTTGTTTTTTTTCTTTTGCTTTCTTTTGAGTTTTCTTAAGGGTGAGTTTAATTTATTTAGTGAACACAATGCAGTGTAATTTTACATTTTATTACTTTATTCAATTTCTGTAGTATTTGTTACCTGAATACCACAGTTAGACCCACCTAAAATCTTAACAACCTTATTTATTAAAATACAAAGACATTTAAAATAAAATAAAATAAAAAAATCATCTACATTTTGGAAGGGCAAGTACAAATCGGAACTTTGAGGCCCGAATATATAATAGTTTTATGTGAAGATCCTGTATATTGTACCTTTAATAGAAATAGTTAAAAAAAAACAAAACACATATTACCACTTGACTGTATTTGAACTGCTTTAAATTAGTGTAACTTAGAAACCAATATAGTTCCACAGTAGCTTATGCAACACACATTTGCCCCACTGGAGGAGCAGCCGAATCAATGTTCAGTCTTTCTGTATCTTGTTAAGAATTTGAAGACCAAGCCTGTATCCGGTGAAGCATAGTCTTGAATGTAAATCACCAAGCTAATGACTCTTAAAGAAATCCATTGTATACACCCCACCTTGTCACACTCACTGCTTTTGCAACCTTTGATGGCTTTTGCGTGTTATCTTGAGGAGTTCTTGAGATTTTAAAATCAAAATGTGGTTTTATATCACCAAAAAAGTTAAAGGATGTCATGCAGATGCAATGGGGGATGCTTGTACTAGTGTTCCAGTTGTCACTATCATTTTCAGTCTGCTGCATGCAGCCTTTGTGGTGGTTAAAATTGCCCCATGACCAGTTTTAAAATCACCGATCCCTGACACATTCCAATTCGGAATGAAGAGTCAATCCTGATAACAGTCCCCCAGTGACATCTAACTAGTGCAGAAGTGAAGTAGTGCCACGAATGAGAAGCAATGAGCTGCTGTGGGCAGAGCTTTTGCAAATGTCTTTGATGCATAATAATCTTTTCAATACCACAAGCTTCTGTGGAAGAGCATTTTGTAGTCTGAATCTGAATACAGAACAGGCAGTTTGGCCTTTTTAATTGTAGTGATATATCTGAATTTAGAAGCACTGGTGCACGCCTTATTCATTTGGTGCCTTGGTACCCTAGAGCCACTTAAGTGTTTCATTAAATAAATCAGTGGAGCGGGATTCCTGTAGCCTCAGTTAATAAAGGAAAAGTGTAACATTGTCAGCTTTAGGATTTCAATGAATATATTTTACATATTGAACAAGCCATACAAAGCCACATGTTTATGGCAAGTTCTGCAAAAAAGTTGACATTTTGACTCAAAATATGTGCTTTAAGACTATTTCTACCATGAAAGCCTTTTTTCAGTTATTTCATAAACGTACTCAAAAGGGGGTCATAATTGTCAGACTACAAACCCTTTGGATCATCTTATGATTCATGCTTTGTTCAGTGGAAATTTGTTATGGCACTTGACCACCACCGAGGTTTCCAGAACATTCCTTCATCCCACCATTTCCCTTCTGGGAACCACATTTTTAGTGGTTTACCTGATTAACAAATGCTCTTGACCCCTTTTTATGGTGCATTATTTGCAGGTTCAAAAACATGGATGAATATTCACTCTGATGGTATATAAATACTACATTTATTGTATGTATTCTCCCTGCATACTGTATGTGACAAGTATCCTATGAAAGATTATAAAATAAAATAAAAACTTTGGGCAGTGAGGAATATCAGATGGAATCATGGCAGCTTAAGTAAGTGGGCTGTGAAAGACTGCCATCTTCAAGAATCTTCTCTCACTGGTAATCTCCCCATCTCGTCAGACTGCTGCTAAAGCCTCTTCATCCTTTTGTCATTCAGCATTACTTAAAGGGACACTATGCAGTTTTTTTTAAGCTTAACTGAACCATTTATTGAAATGGTTATATGACTTATTTCGGGTTGAATGGTGGCCGTCTCCCCGAGGTGCCTGTGAGCGGAAAAATTTAATGCAACTTTGGTCCGGCGGGCCGCCGGCCTCAGCGTCAGGAAGTATCGCGTGATATCAGCTTTCGCGATGTAACATAATCCTTTACGCTACTGCCATACATGCCCCCATCCAGGATCAAGGTAGGGTGGGATGGAGTTTGTCACACAATCGTCATGGCTGAGCTGGCAAATAAGAAGCAGAAAGCACTGTTAGACTTTTCTGTAATTTCTACAGTTATTTACTTTAAGTCACCCAGTATTATACTGCCATTTCTCTTTAGAGTAAATAATTGTGACGTCAAACACCACATACAGAGACTCACTGTATTTTTTATTTATTTATTTTTTTAAAATTTGCTGTATTCTACGTAACGGTCTTTCTGACTGGCACCATTCAATCATGCTTTTTATTTCCTATTTTTTCCTTACACCGTGTGTCTACATTATAACAGTCAGAGGTTTTCTATATTTTGGCACATTGAAGCGACCGGACCATTGATGCAAAATGCAAACCTGTTTGTCTCTTGTCAGATAAACACGGAGTACCGTACGTCAGAAATATAACTGCGCATATATACTGTCTGGGATTTGTCGTGTCGCGTCGAAACATCCAGTGTAATATCACTGGTTTCTGTCAGTCTTTTGTTAGAGCGCACAGTTCGTGTCTGGCCGGGGAAGAGACGGAATTCACTTCACCGAGAGAGAGACCAGAAAGCAAGGTAAAAAAAAAAAATGTTTGACAGGTTTTTGCAGTATACTTGTTTGTGCATTATACTCGTCAACATGTTATACGCTTGAACAAATCCATTCACACTCTTGACGCGCGTAAAAAAAAAAAAGTTTGAAGCGGAATGGCGTGTCGGAATCGAAACCCGTTGGCGGACATCTTTTTGTGACCCTTCGGAGGCGAACTAAAAGGGTTAATCAAAAGTGTTATCTGTCCTGTGATTTATTTATTTTTTCTCTCTCACACAACACTGTCCTGACACGAAGTTATGCGCTATAGTATGTTTGTCTTTACATTGTAATAATATTTCATGTAATATAGATATGGAATAAATAGCATTCAATACAAAATATGTCTCATATATTGAAATCAAGTTTTATGTGATAAAATATTTGCTTTGTTGTGCATTACAACCACACCAGGCATTTAGTCATATTACAAAAAAATCTATTTATGCATCCAGAAACTTCACCACATGACAGCAGCAAGCAGCTAGGCTCTTGATTGGTTAACGCGGCGTGAATTGACGTCAAAGTTCAGATTATTCAACTCGGATACCAGACATGAATTTGCGTCAAATGCGTGAATGCACAAAAAAGCGCGAAGGCATGTTCACGTCTACCATGCCGCGCTCTACGCCTCATTCGCCCTGCTGGAAACTTTGACGTGCGTAACATGTCTTTGCTTTAACTTAAAATTGAAATCACTTGCGCCAGACACTCTATTCGCGTCTGGTGTAAATACATCATGACACGCTTGGCAAAAGTTCTGCCACTGGACCATTAAAGTACGTAGGAATAATAGTCGGATCTATGCTCTAATAGTATTAATCACGTGAAAATTCTCACCACTAACAACATATATTAGATCTCATTAAACGACAAATTAAACACGATGTACTATTGTATACTATGTAACTAGGGATGTCCCGATACCACTTTTTCACTTCCGATACCGATACCGATGCCGCAGCTTTGGATTTTGCCGATACCGATATTAATCCGATATTTTTATTTTATTTTTAAACTAATAAAAAGTATAGCAATTTTCTCAATTAGCCCCTTAAAATGTACCTCCAGTATATAGTTCACAACAACAGTTGATTTATAGAAATAGAAAATGCAGGTACTTCAGTACTTAAATCTAGCTAGCTACCAACAGGTTTAACGTTAAAACAATTTAAACAGCAGTATTCTACATTTTAAATACCAGTACAGTTTTTTTAAAGCAAGTAGAAATTATATAACTGTGTGTTAAACTGATTATCACTCTTGTGTGTGTTAAACACAATCTACTTAATACAGACAGCTTCATTATAAAGATAAACAAATCCCCAAAATATATGATCATATGACAAAAATGCTATTATAAACTAGATTAGTGAACAATACATATTGCTCTTTGTATTGTTGTAAAATACATTCATGAAAAATAATATAACAAAAATGAAAAAGATAATTATTTTAGATATAGCCAAGGTTACTAAAAAAATGAGACATGTTTTAAGTGTATAGCACAGCTATTTAATGAGGCAGCAACATTAATAATTATTAAAGTTAATAGGCTTTAATTGCGTCACTGCATTATGATATGAATGACTCCAACACAGTGCGGCATAAAGCGCTTATGCGCATTCAGAGCGCAGAATGATGCGCTTGAAACCACGTGGAGTTAGCACGCATCCGAGTATGCACCCTATGGTATGCGCTGCACGTCGAGTCCGCTTTGAAAAGTTCAAAGCACAAAGGAAATACATATTGATGGACAGTGTATTAAACAGTATCTATCTATACAGTAGTTTATTGAGCCTTTTCTTTAAACAGTTTTAAATTTCAGTTACTGTGCGCATGAAGAACAATAGCGCTCTGACTCTAGTGTTGTGATCTAACCGACAGCGTCCGACACCTGGTAGAAAGTAACACGATTAAGATACAGCAATAAAGTCCAGCAAGATAATGTTGTTTTATGCGAAAACAGAAACCTTTATCTACAGATAAAGTATAATAGTATTAACATTGAATCATTCTGAAGATAGTTTCATCATTGACTGTAACCGAACGCGACGCGCTGTTTGAGTGCTGAATGGAGAATGACTGACAGCCGCGAGAGGGAAAAGTTTATGTGATCTTGAATTTAATGACTTAAATATTAATTTCTCTCACACATGTCTTATAATAGAGTGCACAAAAACGTTATGGTACTTTAGAATGTTTTTGTGCCTTCTGTGGAGCTTAACAATAACATAATAGTATACGCACAATCGGATTTGGATCGGCCTCGTCATGATCGATACCCGATCCCGCAAAAAATGGCAGTATCGAGCCGATACCGATCCTGAGTATCGGATCGGGACATCCCTATATGTAACATATGCTCTGCGTAAGTGCTATTTGCGACAGTAAGGTTGATTTATACTTCTTTGTCGGACCTACGCCGGAGCCTCTACGCTGTACACTACGCGTTGGTTTTACTTTATACTTCTGCGTCGTTGTCCGCGTTGATGCACACAGAGGGAACCTGTGAAACCCGAGGGAGCGATTCTAGCAGACCAATCATAGCGCTTGCGTCCGCGTAGAATTGATGCATTGTTACATTTTTGGAGAGGTGCACGTCAGGATATGCAAAGGGTATGTGCACTTCACACAGCCTACGACATAGCTATGGCAGGAGTATAAATTGTAAAAAAGTATAAATTGGGCTTTAACGTTACAAGTTCTCCACACCGACTCTAGCGGTCGCTGTTTGACAAAAACGGAATTCTTGCATAGAGTCCCTTTAAAACGGAATGGAATTTCCTTTATTTTCTTCCTTGACTGAAACAAAGTCTTTTTTTTTCCCCTGCTATCGCTTACATTTTGAAAATGGCTACATTGGGGAAGTAATACTGACATAGTCAAGCTTTGCTAAACTGCAGCGTATAACCACCTCCTTAGGAGCCTTCTTTACAAACACTATTACAACATTCTCCCTATATAGATCATCTAGTTATGTCCCACTTATTTAGTCTGGCGTAAAACAATTGGTCAGTGGGGCAGAGACTGATGTGGAGACATTAAGGGATTGTAAAGATTTATTTTAAAAAAATCCAGATTTTCATTTTAGTATGTCAACAGTCGAATTGTTCATTTGCTCACATCAGTTTTGAGACCATGTGCCTCTCCAGGGCCCTTGAACGTGAATATACGTTTATTATCCTGCATTATGATTGATTCTTAAAGGTGAAGGGTGACACTTTTTCCCCAAATGAAATTGCAAAAATCGTGACAGGATTCCCTAACACTCCCCAGTCTAACTTTGTTAGTTATAAAGTGATATTAAAGTGTAGCATGAAAAATGCTTACAAACAGTGGACGTTTAAACAAGCCTCTAGGAGTTTTATAATGTCCCTCCCCCTACCCCCATGTCTGATAGTATTTATATTCATATGAAGATTGGTATTCAATATTCATGCAAATCTCTTGGTGATTTTTTTTGAGAGGGCTTCATACATGTGACCCCTTTCTGGAGGTCTGAATTCTCACAGCATGCATCTAAATAATTGGAATTCTGTTTGTTGGTTAAAAAAGAAAAAAAGAAAAAAAAATGATACTTGGTTAATTTCCCAGAAGTCATTGTATGCTTATATCCAGTGTATAAAATCAGATCGAATTCTGTGAGTAAATAAAACATGTACATTCTAATTCATTCCCGGTCTAGGCTATCAGCAGGTCCTTAATGTGTATTTTTTTTCTTCTTCTTCAGTTTAGGGTGTTATTTCTTCGATCATTAAAGTTGTAAATGTTTACAATGTTATAATGAACAATACAATTTCATTTAAAACAGCAAGACCTAAAAGATAAGTAAGTGTCATTTCACGTTCATCCATCAGCAAGTAATGCATTTCTAACAATAAACAGAAAAGTACTTTCTTCAAACGACTCAATGCTTACAGAACTATGCTCCATGCTGCCATTCTAATGGAGATTTTTACTTGAAACTTTCCAAAAAAAAAAAAAAAAAAAAAGGCATAAAAGTGAAAGCTGTTTTGCTTCACAGGCTGCTGCTCTCGTGGGTTTAGCGAGACATATGCATGCTGCTTTTTTGTCCGCTGAAATCTTGCGTGGGCCTCCATCATTATAGTTGACATGTGATGTGATGTAAAACAAGCAAATAATTTGCACCACTGTCTCTCTAGTTTGCAGAGAATCTGAGATTAAAGCGCATCAAGCTGGTGAATTCAGGAAAGCAACTTTCTTAATTGTTTGATTCTTAGAGAAGTCGGGCTTCTGGCTCAAGCTCTTTGTGTGTGTGTCCGTGCATTTTGGTCTGGAGGTAGAGGGTGTGCGGAGGAGGTTGTTATAAGGTGAAGAAACATAGTTAACAACAGATGGCATGCAAGGTTTGTGCATTTGACTCCATTGATCTCTCGTCTAAAAGTTTGATTGGCTCATTATTTACTGTGCATTTTCTCGTCTTACTGCAGAGATGATCAAACGGGCTTTCTTGAATCTTTTATTGCATTTTGCTCATTAGTGTCACATAGCCACAATCTTAAAAAGGGACAAAACAAATCATAGGCATAACATTTTCAACATGATTATATATATAAAAAAATAAATAAATAAAAAATAATAAAAAACAGATGTATTCGAGATGTGTAATGCTGTCTTCCATAAAACCCATGGACTAAAATTATTTTTGTGGTTTTTACTTTGTCCACGTCTGTTAGCTTTGAGGTTATGCTAGTGCCTACCTAAACTCTGACATTGATACTTACTTTTAGCAGATCTTAACATGTAAAGTCTTTGGCTTTCATGAAAAAAAAAAAAAAAAAAAAAATATATATATATATATATATATATATATATATTTAAATAAATTAAAATTTATTAAAAAAAAATCTGATTTATTTATTTTATTTATTTATTTTTCTGTTTATGAAATCTGTCAATGTTCTCTTCAAGCAATTTCATGGGGCTCAATTTCAAGGGCACAATGGTGGCTCTATACTTGTAGGTCTCAAGTCAGGATATTTCTGCTAAGAATCATCAGAAAAATACCTGTGGCAACATTTTAGCATAATGCGAAATGTTATCTTTAACATGTTTCGTGACAGTTTCTAAGTTAAATGTCCAGTGAGTGGCGCTAAAAGCATTTTTATTTTTAATTAATTATTATTATTTATTTATTTATTTATTTTTCCAGAACAGATGAACGTGAACGTTGGAGTTTGTATGTATCACTGTAGTTCTGAATTGAATTGAGTGGTGCTAAAAGCTTAATGTTCCATTAAAAAAATTACGTACACCTACACTAAACCTACCCGATAGTGTTAACAAAAGCAAACGTGACATAAGCAAGCTTGGTATGCCAGTAAAACCGAACATATGGAGCTGTTTAATGATGCAAGCACAAATCACAAATCATGCACTATGGTAAAAAGTGTGTTTTTATGTTATAACATAATTGTGTAAGGAGCAAGGAGTCTTAATTCATCCGTAATCTGCCCCTGTAATCATAATTGTGCGTGAACACGATTAAAAGTGCTTGCTGTTTTACTGCCTCTGTTCAGTTCGGTTGGAAACTGCAGTGATGTGTACGTATTGCTACGTATTTTGCGGTTTGCAAAGATTTTGCCACAGGTACGTTTTTACAATGAGCCTGAGTTGCATGTAGGGCTGGGTATCGTGACAAAATGTTCGATACCGATACCTTGACTTCGATACCGGTTCCTGAACGATACCTTTTTCGATACCAATATTATGTTACCAGTTTTATCAATATAATATTACCTACATTTTTATTTTATTTTTCAGTTGTTGACTTTTTCACACTTATATTTTGAGTATGTAAAAAAGCACCAATGCTAAAGTTTTCTCTGTTTCCTAATAATTTAACAACACGTTTTCTTTACTTCAATGAGCTAATTCATTGAAATGCATTACACTATCACCTCCCTGATAATAAATGCATTGAAATGCTTGAAATGCATTACATTATCACCCTGATAATAACAGATCATCACTCAAATAGTAATTTAGAAACATTAATTTCTGTAAATCTGCTTTGAAACGATATGTATTGTAAAAAATGCTATACAAATAAATGTGAATTAAATTAAATATAGGCTACTGGGGGGCGGGATATACCTCGCCCACAGCACACGTGAAGCTTGCCGCAAAGCACTGGCAACAGAAGCCTAATGATTATGTGTCGGTAAACAACAGCAAGGATATATTTTTAATCGTTTATTAATGAACAAGTGTTTAATACGTCTGCTGGCAGCAAATATGATTATGGCGATGCTGGCTTGTCATTCCTACAGCAGTGAATGCGCGCACCTGACGCGCTCCAGTTTCTGCAGTGGAAGACGGACTTTGTACTCTTAACAAGTGTCTGCGCGCTTATCAGATTTACCGTGTTACTGGTCTTGACTCTTGGCGGCAATTATCCTGTCGGAATTATTGCATCGCGTGCTTCTGGTATCGAGTCTGGCACAGGTACACTTTGGATAATTTCCACATATTTTCTATCCATCTAGGTTGGGACGCTTACACGCACACACACACACACTCACGTGCGACGAACTGTCTCTCATGCTGTCTCTGAGCAGCCGCGTTAACTAGTTTTCCGCCACAGCCTATCATGCTGCGCGCTTATTTTTTCACTGACGTTGACGAGATTAACCACTTAGGTACCGAAATTTGGTATCGAAAAACAAGACATGTTTCGATACTCGGTAGTACCGAGGCAATTCGGTCGGTACCTAAAAAGTACCGAACTTCGGTACCCAGCCCTAGTTGCATGTGATATTTCCAGGTAAAAAGCCCTTGCCTAACCATGCCACTAAGTTGTGCATGCATTGCTAGGTTTTTACAGAAAACTAAATCTGTCCACAAACAAAATTAGAAATGGCAAGGTCTACTCTGATCAATCTGTAAAGATAGCCGAACAGTAAAGCATATTGGATAAGATTTCTAAACCTGAAAGTGAATGATAACCAGATCCTGGGCCTTTTTAATAATGCCTGGATAAAATGTCAATAGACATTAGGTAATTTCATCATGAATGCTTTTATTAAATTTGTGTAAAAGCCACTGTGGTTTCAATGCCAAGATTTTATATGAACAAAAGTCCTTGGGGAAACAGGATAATCTCATTTCTAGCTCCGTGTGTTAAGATCTTGCCTTTAGTCTTGCTGTCATTGATGCTGGTGTTTGTTAACTTTAGCTTTTACAAACATACATTACTTAGTAAGAATGTGCATTAGTTAATTGCAGACTCATTTGTTGGAAATACTATGAAAGTTCAACCTGCTTAACCTTAACCAGTATGTCTGAACAAAATGCAGATAAAGTTGAATGTCTGCCAATTTGTTCACTTCATTCATTAATGTGACTTAAAAGATTATTGCTGAAAGACTATTGCTTTCTTTTAAAGCATGTTTTCCTCACATATTACTGTGGAATGAAAAAAAAGAAAAAAGAAAAAAAAATTCCTACTTATCAGCTTAAAGATGCAATATCGCCGCGAGGGGTTGCTAACCTCTTACAGTAACCTAAGGCGTAGGTTGATGATGCAAAATTCCAGCTGAATTATGGAGCTTGATGAATAGGTGTACTGATGTCCTCACTTCCTGATAATGTGTATTTTGAGTGATTAAGGTATGAAGTAGGGTGCGATTGCTAATAAGAGACAGATATAAGCGCCACACACGAGTCCTGCAGATATAAAAAGGATTAAGGACATTTAATTTTACCAAACTACCAGCAAGTGCTGATTCTGAATTACTTATACAAGTTAGTTTCTGTTTCACTTGCAGTTACTAGCAGTAAGCTAGATCAACATTAGAATAACATACTGATCATAACATTTCATCATGTTAAACTATATATAACATTCATTAGTTTTATGTACATTTGCCCTCCTGTCTTATAAAGTACATGTAAGAGCTTTGTCAAGTCGAAGTTATTTGCGGACGGGGAGCTCTCGGCATCTCGAAAATGCCACACTGATATTGATCCTTGTTTTAGCTCTCCCTTTTTCCCAAAGTCTTCTGCTGAACGAAACAACAACAACAATAGTGTGAGCATGCAGCTAGACGTAACAATGTTGTCCACATCTTTCGTCATGGTTTCAATGTTCGTGCTGCCTGAGCGGAAACCAGGGTTAATGTGAATGTTACGTCAGTGACAGGCAACAAGTGAAAATTCTTCGGGAACTTTTGGGATATTGTAAATACACAACTGCAGGAAATATATCACTCTGTGCAAGTGATTTTTTTTTATATTTTATGACAAAATTCTTACAAATTGTACCTTTTAAAAGCATAAAAACGCTAATCTGAAATGTGATGTAAGAAATGTGGTTCATTTTCATTACAGTGAAAATTATGGAATGTAACAAAAAGTGGCTTCATCTGAGCAATCACTTGAATTTGGAGGAGGATTTGCATATATGCTCACAACAATGTTCCCATGATTATTGATCAACTTAGATTCTTCCAGTGTGTTTACCACATCCACACTTAACCATAATACCAAACATCACAGGGGGACCTATTAAACGCTTAAGTTGAGATAATATATGTTCAGAGAATAAGCTAGCCTAAATGGCAGTGCCTTGTTTTCATTCCCATGATGCATTCATCTGCTGCTACAGGTCCACTTATTCTATATCTGTAACTGTAGCACTCTTATATGGGCTCCAGTATAGCCATTTATTCTCCTTCTTGCAAGCCCTTCAGTGGATGTTAAGCCACTTTCAGTTGTAATTCTATAGTACACAAAATATTTATTGGCGTCTATAGTTGCACGAAGAACCTTTAAAGGTGCAATAAGTGATTTCTGTGACAACACAATTGTTGAGTGTCATTGTTTGTTTGGAGCTACTGTGTTGCTGGCAATTTTCCACAAACTCTCACTGTTATGTTCATTTTTTGCTCTTCCTTATCATGCATCCGTCATCTTCATTATTTTGCTTTGCTCTAGCTAAGATAAAGAGACATTCACTCTTGCGTGTGTTCGTGCATTTTGGGGGCGGAGCAATGACGGGTGGGGTTTGTTTTGTTTGGGTTGATTTCAAATAACATTGTTTTTTAGAAATCTCTTACTGGACCTTTAACATTTATGAAAGCTTTTCATTGCACAAAAGGTTCTTTAGTGTAAAACGAGAAGTTATTTAGATCATTCAAATGTTCCTCATGCTAAGAAAAATGAAATATTTTGAGAACTTTTCACTAAAAGTTTCTTTGGGGAACCCAAATGGTTCTTAGGTCCTATTTGGGAACCTTATTTTTAGTGTAAAGTGCACATGGAAAAAGCTAATATAATGTGATTTACTTGCAGTGCGTTGATTTTATGTGTTTCGTTTGTTCTTTTATACCCTTTGCCTATACGTTCAAAACAGTAACTCAAAAATCGCATTGGAGGATTTATATTTATGGGCATTCATGGTGTTATTTATTGATTCATTTCACCATCTTTCATGTTCTATAAATATGAGCCATACCTGAACCTTGGGGACATCTGGTGAACACCAGCCTAGTCTCAGTGAAGGAGACATGTGATGCTGGATTTATGGCAGCAATGATAAGGCACAATAAGCATCGGTACACCTCATCAAGCACTGCCAGAACAGCTCTGTGCTTTTGCCCTTCCTTTTGGCCACCCACTAGAAAGATGATGTTCTGGCAACGAGGAGACATCCTCCGTCTGGGCTACCAATTAAATGTAGGCTAGCTTTTAGGCATCAGTTTAAATCCAGATCAAATTAAAGCTGTTGATTTATTTCTCTACCATTGTAGACTTCCTCCCCCCTCAAAGAAACCTCAAAATAACCTGCTTTAATAGTTAAACAGAATATAACAACATAACAGCGGCACACCCAAGGAAAAAGTCAACAGGAAGACGCGCTCCTGAAAATGGCCCATAACTCTATTAGTATCTAACTGGAACAGGAAATTAAATACATGAGAAATCTGTACCATTCTGCTGTCTTCTTGAATGCAACTGAGTGCTATTCAATCCAAATATCCTGTCCTAATGCTGTACTACATGCTCTCCAAGAACAGCTCTCGTCCTCTTGCAATAAACTTTAGATGAAACGGCTTTGCTTTGTTTGTTTCATATAACTTTTTCTTTATCATCGTTATTTATTTTCCAGTAAGCCTAATTAAGCTCATATCGTTGTTTTTCTGTAGTGCTAGTGGAATTGCAATGAAGGAAGAAAACAAAGATGAACAATATAAAAAAATACTGATGGCTGTACAACAATGACAACTAGAAAAAAAAGTTTGATGACACAAACTTTAAGTTGGCTTGAGAAAGCCAGACCAGAGAGTTTGAAGAAGTTTAAAGTAGTTTGAAAGATAGATTAGTTAGAAAGAATGAATAGATAGACAGAGAGAAAGATTAGTTTCAATGAAAGACAGAAAGATTAGTTAAATAAATGGATTAGTTAGAAAGAAAGAGAGAAAGAGAGATAGAAAGAAAGAAAGAAAGAAAGATAGATAGATAGATAGATAGATAGATAGATAGATAGATAGATAGATAGATAGATAGATAGATAGAAAGATAGATAGATAGATAGATAGATAGATAGATAGATAGATAGATAGATAGATAGATAGATAGATAGATAGATAGATAGATAGATCTAACATGTTTTACCAAGAAGCCAGCATGATCAGCATGTAGCTAACATGATTAGCATGCTGTTAGCATCATGCTAACACAATTAGCATTTTGTGAACATCATGCAAGCATGTTTTTACCAAGAACCTATCATGATTAGCCTGTAGCTAGCATGATCCTAACATGATTAGCATGTAGCTAGCATGATTAGCATATTGCTAGCATCAAGCTAATACAATTCGCATGTTGTTAGCATCATGCTAGCATGTTTTTATCAAGAAGCTAGCATGATTAGCATGTAATTAGCATAATGCTAGCATTATTAACATGTTGCTAGCATGATGTTAACATGATTAGCATGTTGCTACCATAATGCTAGCACAATTAGCATGTTGTTAGAATCATGCTAGAGTGTTATTTACCAAGAAGCTAGCATGATTTGCATGTAGCTAGCATGATGCTAGCATAATTAGCATGTTGCTAGCATCATGTTAACACAATTAACATGTTGTTAGTATCATGCTAGTATGTTTTTAACAAGAAGCTGACATGATTAGCATGTAACTAGCATGATGCTAACATTAATAACATGTTGTTAACATGATGCTAACACGATTAGCATATTGCTAACATGCTAACATGTTTTTAACAAGAAGCTAGCACAATTAACATGTTGCTAGCATGTTTTAGCAAGAAGCTAGCACAATTAGTATGTTGCTAGCATAATGCTAGCATGTTTTTAACAAGAAGCTAGCATGATTAGCATGTAGCTAGCATCATGCTAGCATGATTAGCATGTAGCTAGCATCATGCTAGCATGATTAGCATGTTGCTAACATGATTAGCATATAGCTAGCATCATGCTAACATGATTAGCATGTTACTAGCATCATGCTAACATGATTAGCATGAAGCTAGCATCATGCTAGCATGATTAACATGTAGCTAGCATCATGCTAACATGATTAGCATGTTGATAGCATCATGCTAGCATGTTTTTAGCAAGAAGCTAACATGATTAGCATGAAGCTAACATCATACTAGCATGATTAGCATGTTGCTAGCATCATGTTAGCACAATTAGCATGTTGCTAGCATAATGCTAGCATGTTTTTAGCATCATGTTAGCATGATTAGCATGTAGCTAGCATCATGCTAGCATGATTAGCATGTTGCTAGCATCATGCTAACATGATTAGCATGTTGATAGCATCATGCTAGCATGTTTTTAGCAAGAAGCTAGCATGATTAGCATGTAGCTAACATCATGCTAGCATGATTAGCATGTTGCTAGCATCATGCTAGCATGATTACCATGTTGCTAACAAGAAGCTAGCATGATTAGCATGTAGCTAGCATCATGCTAGCAAGTTTTTAGCAAGAAGCTAGCATGATTAGCATGTAGCTAACATCATGCTAGCATGTTTTTAGCAAAAAGATAGCATGATTAGCATGTAGCTAACATCATGCTAGCATGATTAGCATGTTGCTAGCATCATGCTAGCATGATTACCATGTTGCTAACAAGAAGCTAGCATGATTAGCATGTAGCTAGCATCATGCTAGCAAGTTTTTAGCAAGAAGCTAGCATGATTAGCATGTAGCTAACATCATGCTAGCATGTTTTTAGCAAAAAGATAGCATGATTAGCATGTAGCTAACATCATGCTAGCATGATTAGCATGTTGCTAGCATCATGTTAGCACAATTAGCATGTTGCTAGCATGTTTTTAGCATCATGCTAGCATGATTAACATGTAGCTAGCATCATGCTAGCATGATTAGCATGTTGCTAGCATCATGCTAGCATGTTTTTAGCAAGAAGCTAGCATGATTAGCATGTTGCTAGCATCAAGCTAGCATGTTTTTAGCAATAAGCTAACATGATTAGCATGAAGCTAGAATAATTAGCATCATGAAAGAAAGAAAGAAAGAAAGAAAGAAAGAAAGAAAGAAAGAAAGAAAGAAAGAAAGAAGGATGGATAGATTAGTTAGGTAGAAAGAAAGAAAGAAAGAAAGAAAGAAAGAAAGAAAGAAAGAAAGAAAGAAAGAAAGAAAGATGGATAGATTAGTTAGGTAGAAAGAAAGAAAGAAAGAAAGAAAGAAAGAAAGAAAGAAAGAAAGAAAGAAAGAAAGAAAGATAGATAGATAGATAGATAGATAGATAGATAGATAGATAGATAGATAGATAGATAGATAGATAGATAGATAGATAGATAGAAAGATAGAAAGAAAGATGGATAGAGTAGAAAGAAAGAAATAAATAAAGAAAAGAGAAAGAAAGAAAGAAAGAAAGAAAGAAAGAAAGAAAGAAAGAAAGAAAGAAAGAAAGAAAGATGGATAGATTTGTTAGAAAGAAAGATGGATAGATTAGTTAGAAAGAAAGATTGATAGATTAGGTAGAAAGAAAGATGGATAGATTAGTTAGAAAGATGGATGGACAGACTAGTTAGGTAGAAAGAAAGAAAGAAAGAAAGAAAGAAAGAAAGAAAGAAAGAAAGAAAGAAAGAAAGAAAGAAAGAAAGAAAGAAAGAAAGAAAGAAAGAAAGAAAAGCGAAAGAAAGGAAGAAAGATGGATAGATTAGTTAGGTAGAAAGAAAGAAAGAAAGATGGATAGATTTGTTAGAATGAAAGAACGATAGATTTGTCAGAAAGAAAGAAAGAAAGAAAGAAAGAAAGAAAGAAAGAAAGAAAGAAAGAAAGAAAGAAAGAAAGAAAGAAAGAAAGAAAGAAAGATGGATAGATTAGTTAGAAAGAAAGATGGATAGATTTGTTAGAAAGAAAGATGGACAGATTATTTAGAAAGAAAGATTGATAGATTAGTTAGAAAGAAAGATGGATAGATTAGTTAGGTAGAAAGAAAGAAAGAAAGAAAGAAAGAAAGAAAGAAAGAAAGAAAGAAAGAAGAGAGAGAGAAAGAGAGAAAGAGAGAAAGAAAGAAAGAAAGAAAGAAAGAAAGAAAGAAAGAAAGGAAAAGAAAAGAGAAAGAAAGGAAGAAAGATGGATAGATTAGAAAGAAAGAAAGAAAGATTAAGTAGATAGATAGATAGATAGATAGATAGATAGATAGATAGATAGATAGATAGATAGATAGATAGATAGATAGATAGATAGATAGATAGATAGATAGATAGATTAGGTAGAAGGAAAGAAAGTAAGATGGATAGAATAGTTAGGTAGAAAGAAAGAACGATAGATTTGTTAGAAAGAAAGATGGATAGATTTAACAAAGAAAGATTGATAGATTAGTTAGAAAGAAAGAAAGAAAGATGGATAGATTAGTTAGAAAGAAAGATGGATAGATTAGTTAGAAAGAAAGATGGATAGATTTGTTAGAAAGAAAGAAAGAAAGAAAGAAAGAAAGAAAGAAAGAAAGAAAGAAAGAAAGAAAGAAAGAAAGAAAGAAAGAAAGAAATATTAGATAGATAGATAGATAGATAGATAGATAGATAGATAGATAGATAGATAGATAGATAGATAGATAGATAGATAGAAAGAAAGAAAGAAAGAAAGAAATAAATATTAGATAGATAGATAGATAGATAGATAGATAGATAGATAGATAGATAGATAGATAGATAGATAGATAGATAGATAGAGTTCATTAGTACATATAGAATGGTAGTTTAATTGAGTCTAGGACTTCAGGGAATTTAGATTTGAGTTTTTGTGGTACGCTATTGGGCCACCGTAGTCTTGGCTCAATTTGACCATGCTGCAATGAAAGTCAATGGGATTTTTATGATTTTTAATATTAATTTTTAAGAAATCTGAAAGTCGAATCAGTCTAAAAAGATATAGCAACTCGAGTCAGAACAGTCTGAAGGTCTGACCCGAGTTTGGAGTTTGTAGAGTTAAAGCTCTAGGAGGAGTAGCAGTCAGAAAATTTTGAGTAAGAATAATAATAATAATAATAATAATAATAATAAGTTTAAATAGGATTTCAGTAAGTTGGCTTTCTCAAGCCAACTTAACTAGTTCTCTAGGGCACCCACTTGCTTCTTGAGTGCTTTGTTTGCATGGCATGTTTCCATGGCAACACATTTTATGCTATGATGATCCTTGTCCAAGTGCCTTTAGCCTGAAGTTATGTGTGACTGAAAGACTTTCAAAAACACTGTTCTTATGCTATACGTGTATTTCGTAATTATTGTTCTTGCAATGTATTTCGTTAAACCAAAGTCTCAAAATAAAGTTGAAAAAGTTTACAAATACAATAATTAGTTGGCTTTATTGCTTAAGCCTACTTATTATTACTATTATCATTTATTTTTATTCATGTGCTTTTATTATGTTTGATTATTTATACACTACCTTTCAAAATTATGTTAAAAATATACAAATCACTTTATTAATAATGAGTAAACGTGATGTTTACGTGCTGTTTGTATTTATCAAGCAGTAAAAGTGCCCTTTCCCTTGCCCAAACCAGTTGTTTGTGGATGAGAGTCTGAAACAAGGACTTGTGGGACGTTGTCCTGCTCCACTTCACAGATGATGAGTGGAAGGAGAATTTGAGAATGACACGACCAGGGTTGCCAGGTCTGTGCAACAAAAATAACCCAATGTGATTTTCCCCATCGGTTGGCCAAATTCTCCACTGAATTTGTATGTGTGGGGGTTGTTTTGGCGGTGTTGGAGCACCGACATTGTACTTACGGGGGTGGAAATCAACCTGTAGAAAAAAAAAAAAATCCCAACGGCAATAACTTAAAAGTAGGCCTATCCCAATTTTGCCGAAACACCCTGGACACGACATTCATTTATGACTCAATTCAACAGAAAAAAAAATGCTCTTTCGGCGCGTCATACATCATACGTTATTTCTTTGTCAGTGCACTTGCGCAGTACTATCTAGTTCTGATTTTCAGTCTGATCAAGTGTTCAAGTGTATACATGCCCTCACGATTGTATTACAAAAAGGAATAAACCACTCCTTACGATCTGTATGCAATTTTAATCAGATCTGGTCAATTCATTCCGATTTAACGTGGTTACATGTGACTTTTTTTATTTCGATTGTGCTACTAGTCCAAATACAATCGGATTATTAGGGTCCATTTAAATGCAGCTGTTGTTAAAAAATAAAAATAAATAAACAAATGCTATTTTCTTAACGTTTTATTCATCAACATTGTTTCCAGCATTGATAATTCAACCCCAATGATTCTGAGGGTGTTGTGAGGGTGTTGATTTACTTTTGCAGTCTCAAAATTATTCAAGTAATTAAAAGTTGCATTTTCAGTTGATTTTGAAACATTTGTTGCGTGAAACTATTTCAATTATTTTGCTTGATTTGTTCATTTGTAAACAGCTGAAAGTCTAGGTTTTGCCAATAAACCTGGCAACAGTATACTGTATAATATTTTCCAAATATAAAAATAAATGTGGCCTTGGTAAGCATATCAGAAGGAATAAAAAAAAATACTGACCGCTTATAAAATAATTTATTTATTTTCTGTTTAATTCTTTGAGTAGTATTGAAAATTATTGAGCAAATACTGTATCTAAGCACAGGTGCAGTCAAAGCATAGCACCTCTAGACCAGATGAGCATTAAGTGCTTTGCCGAAGGGCAAACTAGCAGCGGTCACAGGAAGGGCCTAAAGCGAAATTTAAACCTGAATCTTCCAGGGCACGGTATACAGCTGTTCCCACTGAGCCACCTGCCCCCACAGTACATGAGACCTGAAAACATATAAAAGTCGATTAACTGTAATGCCACTGACAGATGATTGACAAGGTGAGTTCAGTGTCCAGTGAGGAGCCCATCTTCTTAGATAAAGCTAGGTCCCGGCTCTTGAACACTTCTGTGTGCCCTATATGTTCACCCATAAGCCATTGTGTTGCAGGATATGGGAAGTCATGTAGAAATGGTGGCTTTACCTACTCTTTCCAGGCATCTTTGACTCTATTGCCAATCATAGCCAAGAGGAACAGATACAGAAAATATAGCTGGTAATTTGTGAAGAAAAGCATATGCACATTGGGGCTAAATTCTTATTATTTTCTTTATTTTTTATTGCTTGATATGGTGTGATAGATTTTCATATCTAGCATACCATTATCATATCAGATAATTTTTTTTTCCTGGTGTCATCAGGTTGAGTCAGTTTTAAAAAAAGGCCAATAACATTTAACGACAGCACCTTAGCATGGCAGGATTTTTAATGAGTCTTTTGCTTGTGGATATCTCTCGATTTGTCATGGCGATTCCAAGAATCTCAGACTGTTTTATAATCTTTCATATCTTTAAAATCAATGGTGCATACAGGCCATTTACTACTGGTCCTCATTAAACCTTTGTATGGCTTGAGCTACTGTTTCAGTGAAGCATTTACACTAAAAATCAAGTTCTAAAGGAGTCGGAGAGTCAATTTTTTTTTTTTTTTTGCAGTGCACTTTCCAATCTCGATCACGTTAGTTATGTTTGAATTACTGCAGGATGCTGATATATTATTACCACAAGCCAAATCTTCATTAATTAAAAACCTAAAGGTGTCTGAGAGGTGTAACAGATGTGTTTTAACAATGGCAACAACGGCAGCACAGGACAGCCAAGTGACAAATACCTAGTCTGTTTGTTGAGTCTGTATCTACGTGTATCCCCTAGGTGACAGCTTTATGTGTCTGGGTGATCTGCTCCACTTTGGAGAATGTGAATCTGTTATTTTTATGCAAGACAAAAGCCAGCCATGGTTACTATTTACATGGAAAGCAGTAATGGTAATGCTAGAGACAAAGAGTTCTTTGTTTGAGCCTGCAAATCACTGCTTTGCTTTTAATGTCATGAATATTTATGTTTTTTTTTTTTCTTTTTTTACATTCTCACCAATTAATATGCTAGTGGTGAACCTGATTTGACCAAGTAGCGTTTGTTTCTGGATCAACATCTTTATTGATCCTGGAACAACGTTTAAATAAACCAATCAGATTTGAGGGACAAGTTTACAGCTTATGTCAAGTCTAGGCTTACAACCTGGGTTAGGTGCTTCTACAATAGTGTTATTCATATGCTATTTTCCTCAAAATGTAGGGATTAGTTATCGATGGTGTTAGGTTTAGGGGTAGGGATAGGGCTAGGACTAAATTTGCAGACTTACTCTGCTGAGTAACGTGTTACTTGGCAGTTTTTTTTTTTGTGCAAGGAGAATGCGCTTTTTTTTTTTCTTTTTTGCAGTTCATATTGAGGACAGAGTAGCATTACCTGTGGCACCCATTAACAGACTGTGTCGATTTTCCTTGATCACCTTTACCTCAGAGCCCACAGAAAGCTTCTCACACCAAATAATAGTTCTTTAATGCCACTAGTGACTGTATGGACTGTATTTAGAGGTGGCACATTCTCTGAAAATGAAATATGAATCAAGCTGAGAAATCTGATCATCAATTAACCTTAGATAGTCAGTGATGTCACTGACGATCTGCATGTATGTACTTAAATACACCTTTCATGGATTGTTTTATTGTTAATTTATGTGCTGTTCCTAAATTCCTAAAAAAAAATAATTGATTTTCCACTTTCATATGGCTGTATTTTTTTAGATTAGTTTATGTTGCAGGTAATGTGTCGTGCCGCAAATCTTACCTGCTGTTCCATCATTAAATGACAATATATCTCTGCTCAAGTGGAGCAGAAGTAGTCAATATCACCTTGTGCACCATGTAGAGTTTAAGCTCAGATTTGCTGGTAGCCATCAGCAGATGAACTACATGGCTCTCCAAGGACTAGCTCATCATCCACAGCTCAGGCACTGAGGCAGAGAGACAACAAGATTTCTGATTGCTTTCAAAAGTGTTGTTGTCTCATTATAAGTTGAGAAGCATGCTTCTGAAACGAGTGGGCTAATTGTACTGTACACTGACCATTTTTTAAAATGTTTTGTGCTGTGTTGGACACAATTAAGAAGTACACGACTCGTTCACTTGGTTATGATGGACTTTCACTTCATTTTGTATTGTTGTTATTGTAAACTATACAATACTTTAGAGGAATTTGTTTTTATCCTTTATTTCTTTTAACCTATACATATGAAAGTTAATAATCGTCTACCATTTTATTCTCATATTTTAGCATTATATAAAACATATTAGTCACAATAAAAGTCATGCATGTATATATATATATGTCTTTTTTTCCAAATACTGTAGGTGCTAAATAAATGTTGCATGCACCAGAGGAGGCACTCACCCACATAATTGCGATCAGTTTCAGGTGGCACATCTATACAGTCAGTATCAATTTATTATACATTTACATATGAAGTATTGTTTAGGAAGTCTTTTACCCCAAAGTTGAATTTGTATATTTACATTTAATAATTTAACAGATATAAAATGTATTTAAAGTACATAATTCGTAGACTGCACAATAACAAAAGCACTGTCCAAACTAGGTAAATGAACAGATATTTTAGATTTTGTTTGTGAGCTTCCAGTGTGCATCGTAGCATGAATGAATGATGTGGATACTGATATTTACTGTCAGTTACACATTTAGTATTGTTGTCTGGTGATGTTAAAGGGATACTCCACTTTTTTTGGAAATAGGCTCATTTTACCACTTCCCCAGAGTCAAACAGTTGGGTTTTACCATTTTCAAATGTATTCAGCCGATTTTTTGATATTTAGAAGAATATCAGTAACCAGACAGTTTCTGGTCTCATTGACTTCAGTATATTTTTTTCCTACTATGGAAGTCAATGAGACCAGAAACTGTGTGGTTACTGATATTCTTCTAAATATCAGAAAATCGGCTGAATTTGAAATTTGAAAACGGTAAAACTCAACTGTTTAACTCTGGGGGAGTGGTATAATGAGCCTATTTCCAAAACAAGTGGAGCATCCCTTTAAGAGTTCATCTTCAGTTAATGATGTTTGTCTCTAGTCTACTGTATATAAAAATGATGAACAGAACATCTTTGCTTTGCAAGATATTTTCTTCAAAGACTAAAAACTTGCGTAGAGGATTGGCAAAAAAAAATTAAATATTATTGTGTTAATATTGCTAATTTATCAGTACCTTGGTGAACTGTGTCAGTAACTGAGAGTTAACATTTCAACGAGACTCAAAAAAATCTCAGCGAGGAAAGAAACGTTGTGTGCACTGTTTTCATACTATTTCTTCAGTGCTTGTCATAATTAAGAGTTCACATTAATATGACGTCTGGACTGGTTAAGATGTCCTCAATCAAAAGAGTTGATTTAATTAGCATGTGGCTGTATCTGGGGTTAAACAGCAATGCATATATGCATATTCAATTAGACAGATTAAAGTCAAAACCACACTATGGGGTTGCTGGTTGTAACTGTGCCGCAGGGCACCGCTGGTCCTGCTTGCACGTCAAGGATGATTCCCAGCGATCCTGGTGGATTTTTTGTCTCTGAAATCTCAAGACATCTCCTCCAGGACATATTAATATAATAGGCCATATTCTTTTAGCTAATCAGAGCATGCACAGACATTTGCTTGGAAAGGAAAATGGTACTGTTCAACTAAGACTTGCATCCAGCATGAAATAAATCAAGGATGAATTTTTTCCTCGTCTTGGCTTATTGCACTGCTCGCTCATGAGACACATAGGCTCTTTTTTTCTTTTTTACTTTGATAAACTGCTGATAATGGCAGTTTTACGGTCAATTAAATTTTCAACAAACACAGTTGCCTGAAGTAATATTTAAGGTGACTAAAATGCAGACACAGTACATACACCTTTTTTTGCTTACTCAAATAAAAGAAATGAGTTTGGATGTTGAGCATTAATTTTCCATTACGGATGCAGATAATTCCACAAGATAGTATTATATTTCTGTACATTTTTTTGCCCTTATTGACCGATAGTGAAAACAATCTCTGTATTGACATTGATCAAACCGTGAGGTCTGGAACCGCCTCAGGACCCTCGGCTCTCCTCCTCATTTTGTGTAGATGACATTAGCTCTGACATCCCTCCTACATCATGCCAGCTTTTATGAACTAGAACAGATTGATCCTCAAAGATGAAACCACACCAAAATTAACTCTTCTTTGGCACATTTTCAGAATAAGATTGATTTATTCTGTAGTATTTTAGGTACTGGGCATTTTGGCTTTCAATGGAACTTGGCTGCCTATACAATAAAAGGGCTAATACAAGTTTGAAGTTGATGCTCCTGACTTGAGAAAACAGAGAAAAAAGGCGGTTGTCTTCTCTTTCTCCAAACAGTTAGGGAAACTTTAACGCCCATAATGCACTGGGCATAAGTCAAATTAGTTGTAAATACTGCTTTGCAAACTTTATGATGTTTTATTAACAAAGTTCGGGAGGAGCACGTCTGTTAATTAACACGAGTGGAGTGCAGTCAGCAATCAATGATAAGAGGTATATATAGATTCAGCAATCTCACCTCACTCCATAGCAGCATCCCTCTACCGCCCCTTTTCCACACTTCCAGTCCTAAACACTTACATGGGGGGAGTACTCTGAACTCGTGAAGTAGTTTCCTTGTGCAATAATCCAGAGAGTAAACATTTAGTTGGAGTGAGTTGCTTTTGGCTTGCTGTGAAAGATCCAGCGCATTGTAGGCAGTGGCTAAAGGCTGCAAAGAACCTTGAATAAGGAAAGAAAGCCACAATTGGAAAATATGAAAAACCTCTTAGTAGTTAACATTTGAAACTGGATGACCATGAACACAGTGTTTTAGGCCAAATGGAGGAGAAAAAAAACTCTTAAAATAAACCTTTTGTCCTTCCCAACCCCCCAAAGCAAAACGCCAATGCGTAGAGGTAAGAAAGCTGTTATGGGGCTTCATTTTTACTGTAATGCTATATAGTATGAACATAATTTCAGTAATAAACCTACTTGTGCAATAACTGTTTTGCTAACAGATCTGCCGATCTGACTGTCAGAAGGCAAGGATGCAAAATTCAGAAGCGTTCTGTAGTTTTCAAGAAAGCACTGAAGCTGTCAAAAGACTTAATAAATGTAAATTTCCCGGTCCAGGTAACCCAGAAAACAAGTAAACATTGAGTATTTACATATACTACTAACACTGTAACAATACAAAGTGTGTAGAAAAGCGGCAAAGTTACACTTTAAAGGATGCTATTCAAGTTACAATATGGCCTAAAATGAAATAAATAAACAATGTGTGCTTTTATGAGAGCAGAGCATCAGATATTATGAGATTTTTCCACTTCATTGTGAGGTTGTCTGGATGGGGACCTCAAAACACTTCTATCTTTTCTTACAAAGTGTTACCACACATATTTTCACAACAATGCCAAGACAAACATAGGGTTTGACAAGCAAGAAAGACTGGCTCTACTTGCTTTGTGTGATATATTTCACACTGAAAAGCGTAACAGGAAGAGAAAGGTGAGATACACAGCTTTAATGAGAAGGTTGCAGTGTCATGAGCAGCATGGGTTATGTTTTCTGAGTACACATTCATATCGGATGCTCTATAATGTGTCGTTTATAATATTTCTTGTGTGCTTTTCACCCACTAAAGGTTAGTAAATAAAGTGCCTTTGACCATATTATTATGGACACAGTGACACTTTGCACTTTCCATGTTACGCATATGACATGCAAATATAATTTAATGCAATAACTCCAAACCTTTCCAAGAAAAACCTTTCATTTAAGTACATTACACTTGGTGGTAAAAAGTAAATAAATTAAAAAATCAAACATTTAGAAAAAAAAAATGAAATCATGTGTTTCACAATTATTGGCACCCCTAACAATTCCGCTGAAAATTTGAATTGATTTTTTTTTTCTTTATAGTTGCTAAAGTTGTTCAGGGTATCCTATATTGGTCTTGGAACTTTTAATTAGCAATTCACGACTTCCTGTTTCCCTGGGGTATAAATATGATGTGACACAGAGGCCTAATTCCCCTACCCATTTGTCAACATGGAAAAGACAAGAGAACACACCATAAAAAGTAAGGCAGATTTGTGTTGACCTTCATAAGTCAGGCAATGGCTACAAGAAAATAGCCACTCCCATTAACTTGCCCATATCTATAGTCAGAGGCATCATTAAGAATTTTAAAACAACTGAAACAGTGACAAACAAGACTGAATGAGGTCCCAAGTTTATCTTGCCACAAGACACAGTGAGGAGGATGACAAGAGAAGTAAAAAAAATGTCCCAAGCTTACTGTCACAGAATTGCATCAAAGAGTGGTATCTTGGGGTCACAAAGTCTCCAAAACAACCATCAGACGCTCTCTACATGCCAACAAGCTGTTTGGGAGGCATGCAAGGAAAAAGCCTTTTCTCACTAACACTCACAAACTTAAACGCCTGGAGTTCTGGGAACTGGGATCGCATGCTTTGGTCAGATGAGACTAAGACTGAGCTTTTTGGCAACAAGCACTCTAAATTGGTCTGGCGTAAAACAAAAGATGAGTATGCCGAAAAGCACCTCATGCCCACCGTGAAGTATGGTGGAGGATCTGTGATAATGTGGGCCTGTTTCTCTTCCAAAGGCCCTGGGAACCTTGTTAGGGTGCATGGAATTATAAACGCTTTAAACTACCTGGACATTTTAAATAAAAACCTTATGGCCTCTGCTAGAAAGCTGAAGATGGGTCGTCATTGGGTTTTTCAGCAGGATAATTATCCAAAACGTGCCAAAATCTACACAAAACTGGTTCAGCAGTTACAAACTCAAGGTCCTCCCATGGCCATCTCAGCCCCCAGACCTCAACCTAATCAAAAACCTGTGGGGCGAGCAAAAGAGAGGACCCAGGACACTGGATGATCAAAAAATAATGGTCAAAAATCCCTCTCTCTGTGTTCTCCAAAGTTATAGGAGATTAAGTGCTGTCTTTTTGGCAGAAAAAAAAAACTATTTTTTTTTTAAAAAAAGCTCATACAAAATGACTAAAACTACAATTTTAATGAAAACTGAAAATACTTGAAACTTGAAAATATCAATAAATACTCTAATAATCTATTTTCCTGTAAATAATAAAGTTACACTGAAAAGTATGTCACTCAATTACAATATGTAATCACAGGTAATCTCATCACATTTGATTCTTTTGTATAAGAAAATAAAACTCTACTTTTTTATGTCCATAAAGAAATCCCTTCTACCAAGATACAATTACTTAAATGCATATTATAATATAAGACAATTATAATATGTTGCTCAGTTTGTAAAGTATCAGCATATTTCATAGTTATAGATTCAATCTCCTCTTGAGGATTTTTAGCTATGCTGAACAATGGAATCACATCCCATAGTGTGTTGCATGCCATCAGCATAGAAAATAATTGATGCAGTTTAATAGCAATAACAAATCCGCCAAGTGTAGGCTGAACAGTGCAATGTAAAAAAATAAAAATAAAAATATAAAAGATTAGTTTATGACTGACTGCCATTGATTTTCCTCTGATGTGACAAACTACTTTACATCTATTATGAAAACTCACTGCACAAATTTAGGAGAATGTACAGGAATATGACAACGAGTGTCAGCAAAACCTCTCAAAAAAAGAGCTAGGTGTGCTGTTGGCCAGTGTTATGTCAAAACGGTATGTTCAATTTGCTTAAAAACAGCAATAATAAGGCAGACAATGTGAGGGTCATGTGTCAAATGGTTTAAATGAATACGCTGGGCATGACTGAGTCAGGTGCAGAATATAAATGCTGTTACTGTTTATATGGGCCACAGCAGGTGAATGAACAGGTAAAACCTCAGCTTGACCTGAAACAACAAAAGGCATCGCACTGCCCTCAGGCTAGTCTATACGTGGATAATTAAAATTCACTCAATACACAAGTTTGGCTTAAAGTCTCAACAAGACTGCCAACCTCTAGATCATCAGTTTAGCATTTAACTTGACATTATGTACAGCAATACTGCATCGAAAAATAGTTTAAACAAAGCACATTAAGATTATGTGACATTCCTCACAGCGATTTAATGCTTCGAGGCCACTCGAAAGTGCACTGAATAATTACACTGTCAAGTACCATTCTCACTCTTTTGCCATCTCTCTGTCTGTGACATTTCTGTGATAGACTCATGTGATAATTACCATTAAGACTATCAGGAAATGTGTGTTCCATGTTATTAATTAGTATCATTGTTTGAAGGTTAACGTTTTTGCTGAATGCTAAACGTCTCGTTCATTGCATCAAACCGAGCGGATAATGCGTTTGTGCATCCGTCTGCTTGTGTTGACTAGCACTTCAGCTCAACACATTTCATCGCTTTCCTAAAGAGTTTCGTCGTTTGTTCTTCCAGCGAGCTTGGTAACTTGATTGAAGGAAAGGTGAATGATTCTTCTACTTGCATCTCTGAGATCAAGAAGAAACATATCAGTGTGAGGTTGGGTTTGAGTACAGTCACATGGCTGACTTGTTTTGTTTGACAGTCTAATTTCTCCTCAGTCTACAGAACTATACACGTCTTGTCAGGAACCAGCAGGAATAAAAGGTAGATTGAATTCTGGTGTTAAACTGCACCTCTCAAACAGAAACACACAAACACAAAAATCTCTCCTTTTTTTCCATTTACATCCTCTATCGTTAAGCGATCGCTGTCTAACAATCACCTGTTGTATGTAGGCTTTACCTCTGCAGAGTCTTTCAAAGTCTCCGTAATCTGTTTTTAATTGCAGAGGTGGGTGCCGTTATCCTCTTTGTAGTTCTTCTTAGCTTAATACGGCTCAGTCTTTATGCGAATCAAATGATGCTAAAGGCATCAGAGTCTTTCGGTAAGAGGATATTACTGCGTACATGATAACAAGATTGAGTCATGTTTACTATAATCTACTTGCAAGTACAGTTATCTGGAGTGTCATCAACAAATATGATCTGAGCTGCAGCTGCTTATTCCTACAAATTACTAAAAAAAAAAAAATAAGAATCAATTATAGTTACCCATATGGCTCCACTGTTTTTCCATGCACAAAGACTTTAATTGCATGAGGAAATACACAAGGCCCCTCTGGGTGAAGACCCGTGTTTTATCAGCTTACCGCCGCGCATCCTTGACTAAACACTGGAGGAGCTAGAAACAAGCACTTCACAAACATTTCAATATACAGGAAAGAACGTACCTGTATTTCACACAAACACATCACAGACTGTTTTGACTCCTAATAAATTAAGTATTTCAATCCTTATTTTTTTTGGTAACACTTTCTACATTCTATAAATATAATTAACTCTGCAACTACGCCAATTATCAGTCATTAAACTATTGAGAGACTGCCTGCTGAAATCGTTAGTTCACCCAAAAAGGAAAATTCTTTGAGTAATTACTTATTCATCTTCGGAACACAAATGAAAAAAAAAAATGATGAAATCTGAGAGCTGTCTCAGTCCTTAATGCCTGGTTCAGATTACACGATTTTAGCCTGATTTTGGCACGATCCGTTTGACGTAGGGTGTCGTGGGGATTCGTAAACGACAACAGGCGTCGGGACCAAGATTCGATCGTATTATCTCGTATAGTGTGTCATAGTGGGTGACAACCTACATCGCGTCTGCGATGCTTCACAACATCACGACAAAAAGACTAGCATGTTTAAATTTTCTAACGGTCGTCCACGGCGGTTTCGTCACATGTATGAGGTTGACCAATAGGAGCACAAGGTTTTCCGTATACAACTTTCAAAAAAGACAAAACGAAAGAGAGACGATGGTGCTAACATTAAAACTAGAAGTAAAAATATGTAAGAAAACAATATTTTACCTCAAGTTCTCTTTGGAGGATTGACAGCCCATACTGTCCTCTTCGAGCAGGGTTCTCAAGTCTCACGCAATGGCCGTGAGACACAGGCAATTCAGGCAGGCAAACCAGTTCACTCACTCACACGCCACACCGTGTATTTCTCATGCTGAAAAGGCAATGCCGAACAATCCAGGAACTCACTCGTTACTAGTTTCGCCTTCTCGGTCACATCACGCGTGCCGTTAAAGACGGCATGCGATGACTCATCAGGAAGTAATGTGCAGTCTGACATGTGTCTTGTCCACAACACAACAAGATTTTAGGAGCGAAAATCGTGTAATCTGACACAGTGAATATCGTAACAGACAAAAAAAAAAAAAAAAAAAAATCGTGTAATCTGAATCAGGCATTATAGGCTGCTTGGTAATTCAATCTACCAGCCCAGAAAGTTAGTAAAGACATCGTTAAAATAGTCCAAGTGATAACAGTGGCTCAACCTTAAATTTATCATGTGACGAGAATACTTTTTGTGTGCAAAATTTTTGTGATTGAAATTTGGACATATGCTTGGACACAAAAATCGCTGCAAAAGATGTTTTCCAACAGGTTTTATTGTAGTTTTTGTCTGACTTCGTTGACTTGACTACGAAAAACTACGATAAAACCTGTTGGAAAGAATGTTTTGCAGCGATTTTTGTGTGAGCATATCAGTGAACACCCCAGACCATTCGGTGAGTTTCACGTCTTTGTAAACTTAAGTTTAATGCGTGAAGTTAGGACGTTCGGACATAAATAGTTTTTTTTTTCTCTACACAGGACTCGTTTATCAAACTGAACGAATCTTTTTTCGTGTCATTTGGTTCATTCAACGAACGAAATGAACGAGTTGACTCGTGAAAAGATTCGTTCATTTTGATGTTCGAATAGGAGAGTCACGAATACTCATCACAGAACAGAGCAAGGCAACCATTTGAGTTTATAAAACTTAAACTTTGTATTTTTTTTTTTAAATGAGCGATCATTTTGCTTGATAAGACCCTTATTCATCGTCTGAAATCGTTTAAAGCCCTTTGAACAGTTTGCAGTTTGCACTGAAACTGTCTTTTAGACCTTGTACCGTTTGGTTCCCATTGTATGTTAAGTCCATTATATGGAGAAAAATCCTGGAAAGTTTTCATCAAAAACCTTAACTTCTTGGGAAAGAAGTAATGAAGTAAAGAAAGAATTACATGGATATCTTGGATGACATGGGGGTGAGTAAATTATCAGCAAAAGTTTTTTTTTTTGAACTAGTGAACTACTCCTTTAACAAGGATATAGATTCTAGGCTAGAAGCGTCCGCCGTTGCATGTCATGTCCCAATGTGCCCTCAGTTTAAAGATGCCTTTTTTCTGTGCTGCTGAGCAATTATTTGCTATTTTCTTCATCAAGTTCACAAAAAGGTATCCGATTGTATTTCTGTCAAATGACATCATAGTTTGAAAGCATACTGCATACAGATGTGGTACATTTAGTGGGACAGGAAATTTTTACTGCAATTGGAATTTTCACGTGTGAACGTGGCTAGCATCTATACACACTCTATCAATCAGAGTGAACTTTAAGCCAGGTAGCACCTTTTTTTTTCAATTCATGTTCACACCGAGGGAAATCTGATTTAGTCTGCGAGCGAGAATGATCCTGTATTTGAGCTTGCCTTCCAACACAGAGAAGAGATTTCTGATAGGTTTTTACTTCAAGGATACTTCCACTTCTTCAAGTCCAGGAATCTTGTTATTTCCAAAGCCCTCATGCTGCCCTAATTGGCCCCAGTCATTGTCTTGTTAGATAGACATGGTCCAGCCTGATATTTTGGCTCTTCTGAGGACCACTCATTCTTGCAATACCTCCTTGTTCTTCACAAGATGTCCACTTTGCAGGGAAAGGTTCATGATACTCTTGAGTGTCATTGACAGAAACCCTTGTCCGAGATATCAAGGAATCCTTTGAGTGTACACGAGGATCAAAGAACAAGGAATTTCAGGCAATTTCTTTGGAATCAGAGCGTATATAACAATACATTTTTATATATTCTCGTTTTTTAAATTAATTTATTATTATTTTTTTAATCAAAACTCACATTTGTCATACAAAAGTAAGCCAGAGCCTGGTGGCACTGCTCTCAAATGACATCTCTTTTCACAGAGACATTATGCAGCTAGTCACTAATAATAGAAACCACACCTTCGTCTTATCTCTTGCAATATCCTGTGGAGCAAATATGATTGCATAATTGCCATTCTAAAATGCAATATCAAGAGCTTATTGAAATGAGCAACTTGGCTAACATTTAATTGGTTTTACTTAGTTATCCAAATCTGATACTTAGCATGTCTTTATAGACGTTTTTGTGTGTGTTTTTGAGCAAGCAAAGACAAAACTTATTAAAACAAGGATCTTAGAGCAGTCAAAAGATCACTGGGTTAAAAAGGGAAACATTAGCAGCTTTCTCTGCTTGTTATTTCTGTGTTGTGTGCTTAAGGCTCTATCACTTTCAGCTGTCCTTTGTTCTCCTACATGTAACCCATGTTGTTTTGTATTGTTGTGTGTTTCCATGGTGTTACAGCATATAGGCTTGTAAGCCTTTTTTTTGGTGTGTTAGTACTGATGCTTGTGGCCTACAAAATGTGTTAGCACAAATCCAAATTGATTAGCCGACAGAAAAAAAGTATAGTAAATTAATTAGATTAAACTTTTTAAGTTGCAAACATTATTTTGTTGAATTCCGTTGACATATTAATGTTGATCACAGCATCAACTTAATATTGTGTAATCTTAATAGTTCGGGGGTAGACACTCTCCAGAGTGTCACCAGATGATGGCGTCCCTCCAGTTTAGTTCAGAGGTGTCTGGGAGGTCTATGGATTGATGGTAATACACCCCAATCGGGAACAATGATTTCAGGGTCTCGTCGTTGAAGGGGCTGGTGACGGCAAAAAGACAAAAGTTTCCATTAAAAACAAAAAGGAATCGCAAGCAAATTTGGCTGCATAATGCATTTGGTCAGTTATTCTCTCACAAGAATGAAGATGATGAAGATGAACGACATAAGCTTATAAAACATAAACAAGGTTTTATCAAGCTAGAAGGTAGCAAATGTAACAGCATGTGTAACATACACACAAACAATAACCGACAACTAAAGACTGAACACAGAGGAACTAAATGATGTGCTGCTGTGGTGGAAGATTAGTGTCCATGGGAACAGATGAGTGGCGGGAAAGAAAGACAAAGAAACATGACTGTTGACAACAAACTGAATGTCCATGAAAGTGAAACTACAGATGAGTGAATCCAGATAAAAGTGACAGTTCCAGGGCAAGTAGTTGAGCAACTTAATCAACTTAAAAATTGTGTTTATGCTTAGCCTGGCTAACGCCAGACTCAATTCTCACTGAGAATTGGGTCTGGGAACCACATGTTAATTTTCTCGTATTTGAGGCGTGGTTTACGAATGCCTGGCGCCGTTTATTGGTTCCTAAGAACGTCTATCAAACGCGCCTGTACAGCTCAATTAGAAAAACACAAGTATTAAGTACAGTTAAACATATATGTTGAAGTTGTTATTTGCATTGGAAATTGTTTTGCGCTTGTACTTCACAAGTTTAAAAAGAAAAAATATAAATAATTTAATGACTAAAGTGTCAACAAAATTAATCGGGTACATGTGCACAGCTGAAAGTTATCCTACTAAAACGGTGTCTGTATATTGATATTGAAAAGAAACACAACTTAGTGGCACTGTGACAACCGCAGTAGGTAGTCTACAGGCATAATGACAATATGATATTAATAAATACCACTTATAAGTTAAATGGACTTCGTCGATGACGATGCCTAGCAGGCTGGTACTACACAACTCCGTGGCTAATATGTCTTGCCACTTTGCGCTCATCCAGGCTTCGGGATTGCCGAACAGAAGTTGGTATTGACAATTCTTTATCGCATTTTCTTTCTCGGGACACGTACAGCTGAGTGGCAGATATTCCAAGGTTGACCGTCTCCTGTTCCTGGTCCTCCATAAGGGCGATTAACGGCGAGACAACAATAACGACTGGGGTCTCGCGAAGTTTAACGCCAAAAGCTGCCTTTTTTCAAAATAAACTTTCATTCTGAACTACTGAGAACAATATCTAAGGCTGCATCAAAAGGTAGTTTCGTGTCTGCTGCAATGTTGAATCCATAGATATAAACAAACTGCTTCGGTGTGTCATCTGTCAACATCTTCGATGTCGTCATCATCTTCTTACTGCTCCCTCCCCGGTCTGTGATTGGTTCCCTAAATGAGGCGAAAATCTGGGCCATGGTATCCAAACTGCTTTTCAGCGTGAATGAAATCACGCTGTGGGAAGGCAGCATGGGGAAACCCAGACTAGTTTATGCTACAAATGATTACATTCCTTTAAATCAGTAGATTATTGGTTGAACGTTATTTCACTCAAAATTGTCATAACTAAAAAAACAAACAATTTGATGGTCCCTTTTGAATATTCCGTTGACTAACTTTGCATCTACTTCTCAACTAACTCTCAAGAGTATTAGAGTAGAATAGACTGTCTGCTTAATATCTGCTAAACTTTATTTTGATACTCCTCCAACAGACTTTCTACTGATTATATGCAACTACATGTCAACTCATTCTATCCCTAACCATATCAGTCTACTAATACTCTACCAATATTCTAATGAGACTAACTGAGATGATACATACTACAGTCCTCTGGCATCTTACTGTTTATACATCCTATGTTTTTTCTCTAGCCCCCTGCTGCTGTGACCAAGCTAAGAGTTCATAGGCAATATTATACTTTCATTATGCAAAAATGGACCTTTTATGAGAGCTTCTTATTTCTCAGGCTCTAACATGTTTCTTGACTGCTCTTTCCTTGTCAGGTTAGAGAGTAAACTGGAGAGAAATTACGGGGCATGGAAAACCTGTAATAACCTGGAAAGCCCTGGAAAGCATGTACTGTACTTACCTATTTGTATTTGGTTTGGAAAAGGACTTGACCCCTTCCACCTTCTTCCTGCAGCTTTATTATGCTTCAACTGATCTGAAAGCCAGGGTCACATGTTCTCTATAACCTCAGACCTTGCTTCTTCAAGCAATTCTTTGTGCACCTTCTGGACTCTTTTCAGATGCTCTCAAAATGGATGTTTACATCATCTCGCTAGGCTGTTGCAAAGTCTTGATAGACAATTAAATGCATCAACCAACAGGACCAGTGGTTAGGGGTCTCCAAACTGATTTTTGATCATCTCTCTTGAGTTTCCCTCTCGAAATTCGAACCAGACAATTCGAACCAGACACAGGACTAACGTTACGTGATAAATACACATCACAACACCTGAGTTCAGCTGGCAAACTAGCTCTTGTGCCAAGCTAAGCAGTAAAACATAACGAAAAAAACAAAACTAAGAGAAATGACTGTTTGTTAGGAAGTCTGCTTACAGCTCTGGTAATCGAAAGCTAGATAGACATATGAGGGAATTATTGAACTGGTCTAATTATCAACAATGGTTGAATGAACAGCACCATAAAAAATGACATAGTACAAGCCAGCGCAGCAACATACAACCTAAAACGCAAACAAGTTTACAATTAAGAGATTTACTTACAAGTCCATCAACAAAATCGCCAGGTCAGCATCGCTATTGCATCCAGTGCTGCTTTTAAGCTCGCACCAATGAGTGAAAGCCTGACCGAGTGGGACTCTTGTCTGGTTTCTAGCCCGGTTCGATTCTCTTTTCCTTTTTCTTGACATTTCTGAGAGTCTGACCGAGTTTTCTTGGATGCGCATAAGTGGCTTCATATGTTGTTGTTGATATGTGTGACGTCGTTGCCATAAAGCATTTTGTGATTTTCGCGAGATTTGTCAGGGGCGCCAGTGGTATCTACCAAGCTTTACTACCAGGATGATTCGCCCTACTGTGGCTTTGTTTACCACCGGAACGACTTTGAAGCTGTTATTAAGGTACAAATCTTGCATAGTGTGCCCTTAAAAATAATTTGACAATGCTTGCACCGTCAAGCTAGTGGCCTCAAATGGTTATAGATCCCACTTGTTCACTTGCCATGATTAGTCCCTGACAAGACGTGAGACGTGTGGTTATTAGGGAGCTATAGTTTTAACACTGTATACTTAGAGCATGTTTGTGTTGTTTCAGTATTAGCATGCAGCTATATGTGTTGGGCTTTGAAGAGCTATTTCTCATGGTTTGTGGCAATTCAGGTTGTAAAGGCAGTAAAATGCACAGTTTCAAAGAAGGAAAAGATAAATATAAAAAAAGTGTTCATACACTGTTAATAAGATAACAATCCAGATAATATTTTAAGACTTTTGTTAATGACAATGTAAAAGATGAATATTTAGTTTATACTTTATATTTTAGAAAGGTCATCATGGATTCTTAGCATCCAAAAAATTGAAACCACTGTTGCAGGTTTTTTTTCTTTTTCTTCTCATGATGGAGATGACATATTGATACTGTTTTGCAAAGTCCATCACAACCAATATATATTCATAACCTATTGTGGGCTCTTGATTCAAAGTAGACATCAGTGGCACTGGAGGGATGGATAAAAATGGTCCAGTATGGTTGCTGCCTTGTTTATTCCAAAAACCTTATAGAAATGTCTTTGAAACCAGACTGGTTTCTCTGAACAACTGCTTTTTCTCAGCTGTTTTGGAGTTCCAGCTAAAATGTTGTTGATTTATTTTTATTTATTTATTTTTTCAAGGGGGTGTGATTACTTTTCCCAAGGGAAATATGGGTAATTGGTATTTACCTATAAATAAATAAAATAATTATTTAAATACTATGCTCCTTGGTTTATCGGGTTCCTTTTATTTAATGTATGAATTTAAAAGCACTGAAGAGGGAATCTGGGAGCAAATATTTGAGCATGACACTGTATGCATGGTTTCATTGTTTAGACCTGCAACTTTAAGCTCACAGTTGATCTGACGAGGCGGTTGCCGGGTTTCCAAGGTGGTCTGGGTCAATCAATCTGTGTGGGAAGGGAGAGAAATGTAAGCAGTCTTTTCACTTTTTACTCACAAATCTGAAGTGCTGGTATACTTTTGTTTTTGTTTTGTTTTTTTGGTAACAGGTAAACTAACATGCATACTATGAAGGGATTATTATGCCATAAAGAATCGCATGTGCAGGGTAAGATTTGTGCAAGTACATAAGATCGCAAGTGTAAATAAAATTTGCATGTGCAAGAGAAGATTTCTAAAGGTGTATATCGCCTTTTGACAAAAAAAAATATTTGCAGCATTTTACTCAACGAATGTTAGGTCCGAATGTGCGCTCTGACTTCACACGACGGACACTTGCTTGTATGGGGGCGTTGGTATTATGCGGAAGAAAAAGTGCAACTTGATAGGGAATGTCTCTGGTTACATATGTAACTTTAGTTCCCTGAAGGGAACGAGATGCTGCTTGTCTATTCCATACTCCCAGCATGCACTTGCTTCAGTCTTATCAGAAGCTGACACGCTTGTGTTTTTGGGGTGCTTTATAGTTTCCTGGTCGAAGACGTCAACCCGCCTATGACATTCCGTCTCATCATTGGACTGATTTCTTATATCATGCTTCATGACGCACTCACGTAGGGGCATTCCCACAGTGTTTACACGCAGCGTCTCATTTTTCCACACTTGCACGTTTTCTTCCGCACAAATACGACCAAAAGCACCGCAAGCCTGTGAACAGCAATTTGCAACCAAAAACAGCAGTGTCAGGAACTGCAAAATAGATTGATCGCGTAAAATAAACGTGATCAATCTAAACGCGATCAATCTAAAAAAAAAAGAAACTGGTGCAAATGTGTAACTTGTCATGTACAGGAGGCAAACAAGTTCCTGAAATATGTCTAAAGTCAACCCTATCTCACGACCAAATTGTACAAATTCCACGAATGACTAAAAAGTGGCTAATTCGTAACAATTCATACGACCTCACTCATACGAATTAGTACGATTTTGCTAAATCGTACATATTTTACGAATTGGACAATTCTTATGAATTCGTACGAATGACCTACCCATGACCCCGCCCCTAAACCTACCCATCACGTGGGTTTAGACAAATCGTACGAATTCTTACGAGTGAGGTCGTATGAATTAGTACAAATTAGACACTTTTTAATCATTCGTCGAATTCGTACGAATTGGTTGTGAGATAGCGTAGCAAAAGTAAGGCGCGCGTTATTCGGATGCTATTTTAAGGGCACATGCTTGGCCATTATGTGGTGTGTGCACAACGTGCATACACTTTTCTTCTCTCATCTACACAGAAGCAGCAGTTCCCGTTTTTGCAAACCATACATAATTAGAAGGAAAAATATTAACACACAAGGGAAATCATTGTGGTGTCCATGAAAATGTGAAAAAAATAGGCATAAATCTAGCTTACACATTTACCCAAAATATTATACGCCTGTTTAACCAAAGCTAATTTGGGTGGGTTTCTCCCATCCCCATACAATGTCACTTCTCTGTCTTTCATGGCTCCGACGAGAAGGTTGGTCTCATCGGCTGTGAACCGCTCCTAGTGTGCGCCTGGCAAATCCACCATTATAGCAATCTACCATGGAACAAGCGTGCCTGCTCTTAAAGGGAATATGAGATGAGGCCCTGATTTGGTTTATTGCATGTTACGACCTATGAGTAAGCTACTTCAGACCAACCCATTTTAAGTTTGGGTTGGGCGTAAGAGTCATTTATCCTTCCGGTATAATAGCAAAGGTTTTTGAGTTTGATAGTTACATTTCATATTGTTAAAATAGGGCCCCGAGTGTCACATCGGCTGCGGCTGGATGTAAGCAATCAGCGAGAGTAGCCGTGTGCAGGTGGGGAAGAGCTGCACTTTCTGGTTCCCGTAGTGACTGCTCATGTGGTGTTTGCATACTTAACCATAGCTGAAGTGAAATAAATGCAATATTTGCCAAATATACAGATATTTCAGACACGTTTTCATTCAAAACTTTACTGCTTCGTACAGCGTCCGTTTGAACAAGAATAAAGTTCAAAATAAGCCTATATCAATGAAGTGAAGTCAACGTTATTTAATCAGTTTTATTTGATAAACATGACACAATATAACATCGCGACTACATGAAAGACAACCCGATCTCACGACCAAATCGTACGAATTTGACAAATGATTAAAAAGTGGCTAATTCGTAACAATTCATACGACCTCACTCATACGAATTAGTATGATTTTGCTAAATCGTACATATTTTACGAATTGGCCAATTCGTATGAATTCGTACGAACAACCTACCCCTTACCCCGTCCCTAAACCTAACCATCACGTGGGTTTAGACAAATCGTACGAATTCGTACGAGTGAGGTCGTACGAATTAGTACGAATTAGCCACTTTTTAATCATTCGTCAAATTCGTACGAATTGTTCGTGAGACAGCATAGGAAAAGACTGTTTACTGTTATTAAAAAAAATGATTTGTGTGCTTTAGTGGAACTAAAGGTGTGAGATTAAACACGAAACGCTCCTGTGGTACTTTGATGGTATACATCTCAGTCATGTGGAGTCAGCGCTACATCAAGTCGGACAAAATTTCTAACCGGCATGCACTGTTTTAGGTCAGCCACCGATCGGTCTGCGCAGAGGTGCGTGAAGTTGAACAAGCCTATTGTCTACACCGCTCTGTCTTCGTCGGCACTACACTTCCCAGAATCCTCCTTGTCTCCACACCTGAACTCACTCCCTCAATTACCCATCTGTTCTTCGTCTTCATCATCTGTTTCACCTGTGTTCAACTCGTCTTTGTTCAATGGAATCTGTATTTATCCTTCTCCTCAGTTAGTCTTTGTCAGTTCTTGTGAATGTTACCTTGGTGTGTGTACTCTCTGCCCGTCTGCCTGCCTGTACCTGTTTGTTGTTTTGTGGTATTTAAAACAGAGATGAAAAGAATTAACAGCCAGAGCTGTATGTAAAACTCTCACCTGCAGAACCTTCTTCAACACAATGGTAGTTTATACAGTGCCCTCCATTCAGGTCCAACACCATCTATCAGACCTAAGCGAGCTCTGTATAAACAGTCTCCAACAGTCTCCACACTAGATCTTTGGAACTACTGTTCGGATAGATATGATAGACGATGCCATACAGTGGATAAAATCAGGTTGTTAATGACAAGAACTCGACCTCAAATGCTTCGCTTTTACTCCAGTTTACTCTGGCTGAAGAAATTATACCATATTGAACTATAACATTTGTTAACATATCAATTTCCTGTTGATTATCAACCGTGGTGACTAAATCATCTGCATAAGCAGATAACTTTAAAGGTATATTACACCTTGGTAAAAATCACACCAATCTAAATCTATGTTAGAGGTTTAAAAGCAAGAGAATATAACATGCCAGAAAGTGTAAATGTCTAATTCCCTGCTGGACCTGAAAAGGAACATTCAAAACACCATTGATTTTTAAAAGCTCTCTGAACATCACAATACAATGTTTTGATCTTGTTGATAAAACCAGAAGTAAACCCAAAAGCAAACATTGTTTGCCATAAATAATTGTGTTCGACACTATCAAAAGCTTTTTCCTGATCGATAGAAACAATTCCAATTTTAAGACCAAAAAGCTTAGAGATTTCTAACAAGTCTCGTATGAGAATAATATTATCAGAAATCAGCCTGCCAAGGATGTAGTAGGCCTGATCAGGCAGTACTTTGGAGAGTAGCTATGGTCAGTACAAAGCAGGGACACACGTCCCAAGTTTTTTATGAAAGGCTATCCTTCAGCACTGCCAGAAGGTCTTCTCCAATTATAACCCCCCCAAAAAACATTATAACAAAAAATCAACAGGTAGACCATCTAGTCCAGGAGTTTTCTGCTCTGCATACTCTGCAAAGCTACATAAAAGAGAAATATCACCCAGAGAAATATCTGCTTACAGCACCACATTATTTTCTTGTTTGACCTGGGGGAAGGCCAGAATAAAAAACTCTGTGTTAACATATGCACTTCTTGTTGTTCACATTTGTAAAAATCACAGTAAAAACTGACAGCATGCTTACGAATAGCAGCATGATCAGACAACATAATGTCCAGAGTCAGACATTAATCTATGTATATATACCTCGTTTGACCATTTTTTCGCTCCAATCCAAAATGAAAGTGTGATGGAACATCCATTTCAACTACATTCGTAAAACGGGACCTAATAAGAGTCTCTTATGCTGATACTCCAAGCAGGTCCGTTAACACAGACTTTTTGACCCCACAAGCTTCAAGATAACATGGACCCTTTGTGGCCTCAGCCAAAAACTTCTACTTCAGACTCCAGAGCTTTCACAGACCTCAATAAGACTTTGGTAACATTACAATTATATTGCTGACACAACTGTTTCGTTTGGACATTTACAAAGTACCACCATTGCTGTAAAGACATAAAAATCATTTGAGTCGGAAGTCGCAACGTTCCATTAAAAGATATGGGCCGATTATGTGGAGAAACAATGAAATAACTTTTTTTGTTTGTTTGTTTTTGCTAATTTCAAAGAACAGACATTCAAAAATAATCTCCCAAAGTTTAGTAGTGCAGATAATTGACATACTTTGACATTATTTTTCGATTTGATCAAGAACGTAAACCAATGACAATGCTGTTTGTGTAGCTATATAAGAGCCAGAGTTCGATGCTATTGTGTAAAACAAATGTGTATAAAAAAAAATAGCAAATTACTATTCAGAAACGTTTTGTAAGAGTCGTGTGTGGTTCTGCTTGCCTCTCTTCATCGCCGTTATCTGGGTTTGATTCTGTCTAATCGACACCATTATTTACATCTGACAGGAACACAGCATGAACACATATGCAACTTCGCCTGTAAAGGTAATGGCCGTTAGTATCCGGACAACGCGCATAACTCAGTTTAGCTAATCACAACACACTGACCCAGACTAAACAATCTAAGCCCATTGCCTGTTTCTGAGGGAGTGGTTTCATAGACTCAGGAAGTCAACCACTCGTTCAAATGAGAGAGGAGAACGCAGCTTACAATAAAGCTGAAATTTATGAAAAATAAGGCTTTAGAAAAAAGAAAAAAAACACGAATACATGTTATATTGCACCTCATAAACACAATCATGCAAAGAAAAAAAAACAGTAAACCACCCCTTTTAAGTATGAATTAATGCACGTTTGTGCAGATATTTTGTGAACTGTTACAATTTTACTTTTGGCTAAATCCACTTGTGGCATTGTTTTATTTCTTCTCGTCCACACTTTTTTGTTGTTGTTATTATTTACTGTTTTGTGCATTTCCTTTGAGATGTCAGAGCTGTACCAGCCTTCAAACTAGATTGTGTCAAATTCATCTTCCAGGAAATTCAGTGAATGTTTTCTTATATTACAACACAATGTTTTTTTTTTCTTTTTTCTCTTTTTTTCTGAAGATTAAATATTGTCTACATTGTATCACTCGTAGGTCATACAGTTCAATCTTCAGCTCCCTTATGAATGCACACGGTGCTTTATAACATATTCATCCGTTTCATAGCATATTTCATTTAGATATTTGAAACTTGTATGCGTTTTCTTCCTCAAAGTTGTTGACCGAACAGTTGTTGTTTGTTCGATTGTATGTGTCAACCTTGGAGTTCGAACAGAGAGAGAACCACTGTGTCTCTGTGGTTTCAAAAGAGATGCTATTCTGCTAATGTCTGGATTTCAGCAATTCTTGAGACTGTATTCAGTGAAAACACGATTTGAAAACCTTTGTCACGATGTTTGTCACGTTGACTGGTGTACTCAAAACAACTTTGATATTTTCCACTTTTCTTATTGCAGAAATAAACATCTACAGATGCTTAAGCTTTTGTTATATAACAAAACACTTTGATATGCTTTAGCACACACTTGGAGCAGAATAAAAATGGTTTAACTTCCTTTAATGGTTTATAGAACAGTTATTTCTTCTTTTTTTCTACCATCTTCTATTGTTATTTTGGAGAACAAAATGACAGTCAGAGTCTCATCTTTGTTGATAAGACTCATCTTTGATGATGCTTAGAGTTATATTTGTTATACTGCATCCCAAGTGGATTGTTAAAAAAATAAGACACAACGCACTAGTATATGAGGATATGAAAAGTATATTGACTCTTGGTCCATTTTTATAATGCTCAAACTTTTCAGAAAGTGAACACTTTGCCGAAGTTGTGTGATGTTGTCTCTCACAAGTCATTCCTGACTGGCTCCTGTTGTCTGTATGTGGTTATCATGTATTGACCAGGTAAAACACTGTGATTGCTAGGAAATACAGGCGCAATCAGGGAGAACACTTTTTCGACAAAGTGGACTTAATGCAACTTTTTGTTTGTTTGGTGGGGGTTACGATGGAGAAGCATAATCGGCCATGCTTTCCCATCATCCGTTGCTGTGTGTGCCAATCATTTAGTTATGATAATTCAGAGGACACATTTGAAAGAACACACAGCATGTAGTGTTCATAATAGCAGTAATCTGCCTTGATAATTTAAATGCATCGACAAACAAAGATATTTTTTTAATCTTCTGGTAAAAGTAGTGTATTTCAGAAGAGGTTATGTATCATAAAAAGGCATATTGTCTATGGATTGTAATGCCCCTTGTACAATATCTGGCACACGCACAGTTTTTGTGGTGCACTTAGTAGGAGGTGGTGAACGTTGTTGTGCACTACTTGTTTTTTAACCGCATGACACCTTATAGGGCGAGTGCGCTTTGGCAGTTTGCCTTGCCCCAAGAGCTACACTAGGATAGTAATAGCTGGAAGTTGACCAAAGCTTGTTTTTAAATGTGCATATTTATTATTTTACCCAGTATCCTGTGGGTTAGCTGTGGCAATATGTGATACTTGTTTACTGCCAGACATTTTGTAGCTGACATTATACGGAAAATTTGCTCAATTATACTGTACAATTTACAAAATTGCTGAAAACATGCACTTCAAGTTCAGTGCTTAAAAGGTGCAATATGTAAGATGTTTTTAATAAAATGTTCAAAAACCACTTGCACCATGAAGAGAACACCTCTCCAATGTCCAAGACGCCATTGAATGTGATCCTTTTCCCACAACGTTGAGGACGACAAGCTTGCAGATGAGCTTCCCTGAGACGGTTTCTGACAGTTTGTGCAGATATTCTTTGGTTATGCAAACCGATTGTTGCAGCAGCTGTCCTGGTGGCTGGTCTCAGACAATCTTGGACGTGAAGATGCTGGATGTGGAGGTCCTGGGCTGGTGCGGTTACACGTGGAAATGCGGTGTGAGGCCGGTTGGATGTACTACCAAATTATCTGGTGGTTTATGGTGGGGAAATTAATATTCTATCATGACCAACCATTCTGGTGAACATTCCTGCCGTCAGCATGAATGAATGTGAATGGGATGCTCTGGATCAGCATATACGACAGCGCACAGCCGATGAAGAGGAGTGGACCAACATTCCACAGGCCACAATCAACAATTGTTTCATCCCCCAGACCCCGCCAATACGGTAAAATTGCACATTTTCGAGTGGACTTTTATTGTGGCCAGCCTAAGGCACACCTGTGCAATAATCATGCTGTCTAATCAGCATCTTGATATGCCACATGTGCGGCGGATGGAATATCTCGGTGAAGTAGAAGTGCTCACTAACACAGATTTAGACAGATTTGCAGCCTTTTGTGTACATAGTTCAGTTCATGAAAAATGGTGGCAAAAACAAAAGTTTTGCATTTATAATTTTGTTCAGTGTACATACATCATTTGCGGCCGTTTCAATACCTACGTGTAGTGGGCCGTTATAAGTAAACCACTAACGAGGGATCTACACATATCTATACAGTATCTCGCATGCCACTGTTGTGTCGTTCAGTCATCATGGTTAGCGATTATTGATTGGCGAAAAAAAAAAATCTAGGCAACTCAGGCAAGTAGACTATAGAAAAAAAGCAGAGAAATAAATAATGATCATTATTTATTTATTTAGTTATTTTTATTTGTAGGAAAAAAAAGATAAAAGGGACGATTTTTCATAAATGTAAATATGCCAGATTATAGCCATAGGCTAATTTCCATCTACAGACCCCCTAGCAGGTAGATGTTACACATAAATACATACAGACACACTATGACATGGGTTGTGTAATAGGAGTTAGTAGCATGGGTTGTGTAAAAGGGGTCAGTGTAATATGGCTTGTCCTAATATGTTGTGATCACTGTTACTGTCCTTGCTTCTCTGTATATAGCCTGTATAGAAGTTTTCTTCTCTGTATAGAGGCTTTGTTTGTAGAAATGCTATATATATATAGTGATTCAACAAGGTGCTGAAAGCATTCTTTAGAAATGTTGGCCCATATTGATAGGATTGCATCTTGCAGTTGATGGAGATTTGTGGGATGCACATCCAGGCCACAAAGCTCCTGTTTCACCACATCCCAAAGATACTCTATTGGGTTGAGATCTATCCCCTTTATTTTTATAGAACACTAACTCTATTTTACATTTGATATATATATATATATATATATATATATATATACATATACTAATGATTACTAAACATGCTCACATTTGTGTGTCCCTCAATCATACTTCTAAACGACTCCTAAAAATAGGAAAACTTGTGGTTTCCCTCACTGACTGAGGAATAGTATTCCAGGAGCTCACCCCCTGGTTTAACTCGTTCTGTGAAAAGGTGGTCCACCTAAACGCCAAGTCACAGTCACCTCTCATAGTGGCTCTAGTTACTCGAGACCTGACAGCACTGATAGACTTTTGTTTAATAAAATCACTCAATGGTGCTCAGGGCGCCAGACCATGTATTACCTTGTAGATTAGACAGGCTGATTTGAATAATTTGAAATTCGCAAAATTTAAAAACTTATATTTATCTAGAATATTACAATGATGATATGATGAAGGTTTCTTATCTAATATTTTCAATGCTCTTTTGTAGCATACTTCATTGCCGGCGTGGCGGTTTCGAGATGGAGAGCTTTGCAACAAATTTGGATTCGACAGACACACTGCTCTCGCATGTGTTTTAATAGAGAGGTAAGCAAATATATATTATTTATTACATACAGTTATATTGCACTTTGTTTGTACTTCAGTGAAGCTTTTAATCAAGTCTGATGATCAAGTCAATGGCAGTTAATACAGTGTGTTGCTGTGGGTTAAGTACAGTGGGTTTGTTCAAATTTACTTTTAGTGTGATTGTTTTAAACACGTAAAACTGTGCAGCATTAACCCACCAAATCATAGTCGGTCACGAAAAGTAACCCACCAAATCACAAATAGTAACAGGGTAATATCATGTTCCTTTCAGCTAGTTCATTATGATGACATAAAATAGTGTGATCAAACCAGCCCGGTCTCATCCCAAGGCGTCATATACTGACGCTTTTGACGTTTTGTCTACATCCAACGCACATGGCACCCTTTAGCGTCAATATGAGACGCAGCTATATATATATATATATATATATATATATATATATATATATAGTGTATATATATATATATATATATATATATATATATATATAGGCTAGAAGGCGCCTCCTAGTGGTCTAACCCTACCCCAGACTTAAACCTACCCATAACCAAACAAAGCTCTGTGCGTGTTATATTAACGCTAAAGGGTCTAAACCTACCCATAACTGAACAAAGCTCTGTGCGTGTTATATTGACGCTAAAGGCTGCCATGTGCATTGGATTTAGACGAAATGTCAAAAGCGCCACTATATGATGCCCTAGGATGAGAATGTGTTGGCTAAAACGTACAGGTAATACAAAAAGTAATTTATTACCTCGTCCATGAATAGGGCTGGGCGATATGGCCAAAAATAATTATCACGATAATTTTTTTTATATCAGTCGATATCGATAATTATCACGATATATGTCAAATCTTTATTTCTTTCAAGTTTAAAGGCAGATTTTTGCTCCTAAGTGAAAGTTGTATTAACCAGAGCGTAAATTGTGGTTTTAAACTAGCCTACTCTTTATTGTCAGAACATATCATGACAAACACTTGCCAAACATTTCACAAATATGAGGTAGAACATTCAAACATTTTTCCTTAAAATAAATATCTCAATAGAAAAATATTTCTTCAGCACAGTTTGCAGTACAGGCTGCAATATTAAAATTACATGCTTTGTCTCAAAATGTATATTTGACAGTGAGTAAATCTGCATCCTAACTCAAGCTAATACTAAGCTAATGTAAAAATTATGTTCATTAACAAAAACAGTAACATTTTTTTTAATCTAACAACCAAATTTTTATTTGGTAAAATGTAATATTCTGACTAAGTTGTATTAAAATGAAACATTGGTCATCCAGTCTCATGCATTTAGATGATGATAACCACAGATAAAACCAGGCATAGCCTATAACTTAGCACCTCACTATCATGGCAAAATGTAACTTTGTTTTCTGTGGTATTTGTATGAAAACAGTGGCCTAACAGTTAAATACATTATTAAATGCTGTACTTATATTCCATAAGACATTTAATGCATTGTCTACATTAATAATATTATACAAATAAATATGTATATCCCACATTTCATGGTGCAGTTAATATTACTAGGCTAACCTTACAGTAAATCCATGGCTAAATGGATTCAATATCAATTCAGATTCTGACTGGATCGTTGCATGCAGTGTTTCTCCTTTTTGTCAGCGGTGTTTCATCTGCCCTAAACTGGTTTAAACTTGACATCTGTGTTCTTCGCTGAACTCAAGCGCTTCTCGCTGGATGTCTTGAGCGAGACGATCAAAGCAATCGCGTCTGCTCTAGCGAGCTCGCGCTGCGCTCACTGCCGTTTGGACTTTGAGCCGAGCGGATAAATGCTCCGTGTGGCGCGCGGTTCAAATGAGTTTCGTTCCGCTTTTGGCGCATAAACATTATCGAACATTTATCGACCTCTTGATATCGTTTTATCGAGAAAAATTATATCGCGATAATTATCGTTATCGTTTTATCGCCCAGCCCTATCCATGAACATGATTTGTGAATTCCATATATGTCTGGATGGTGAAAACAACATTTCCCATCGTTCCATTCTCCTTCATAGCATCAAGCTTATAAATGTGGTTACACAAATATCATTTGATGACTTGCAGCTGAATATACTCTCATATTGTTCACCCACCAAAGCTTAAATAATAAAACATGGCTCTTAAGGCTACCAGGGACCGCTGCGTTGCCCTTATAAACAATTAATTCTATGACTGGTTATTGGGTATAACTTTTAATGCAATTGTGAGAAATTATGTATTAAGCCAATCTTGCTCTGAGAGAAAGATGGGAGAGTTCAAGGGCTTTTAAAGAAAAAATCATGAGACTTTAAAAGCTATAAATAAAGTCCATTTCCAAAATTGACCATAACAGAATATGATTCATTCTCAGTGTCAAGTAAGGCGAGATGCATTTGGGTATGATTATTTATAAAATGGATATGGTCTAATTTTCATTATATGAAGGGCTATTTTTTAAACACAATTATTTAGCCTGTCATACTGTATGTAGAGGCTTTGTTTGTAGAAATGCTATATATATATTGATTCAACAAGGTGCTGAAAGCATTCTTTAGAAATGTTGGCCCATATTGATTGGATAGCATCTTGCAGTTGTTGGAGATTTGTGAGATGGACATCCAGGGCACGAAGCTCCCGTTCCACCACATCCTAAAGATGCTCTATTGGGTTGAGATCTGTTGACTATAGGGGCCATTTTAGTACAGTGAACCCATTGTCATGTTCAAGAAACCAATCTGAAATGGTTCGAGCTTTGTGAGATAGTGCATTATCCTGCTGGAAGTAGCCATTGGAGGATGGGTACATGGGATGGACATGGTCAGAATGGCCGTGGCATTTAAACAATGCCCATTTGGCACTAAGGGGTCTAAAGTGTGCCAAGAAAACATCCCCCACACCATTACACCACCACCAGCAGCCTGCACAGTGGTAACAAGGCATGATGGATCCATGTTCTCATTCTGTTTATGCCAAATTCTGACTCTACCATCTGAATGTCTCAACAGAAATCGAGACTCATCAGACCAGGCAACATTTTTCCAGTCTTTAACTGTCCAATTTTGGTGAGCTCTTGAAAATTTAAGCCTCTTTTTCCTATTTGTAGTGGAGATGAGTGGTACCTGGCTGGCTCTTCTGCTGTTGTAGCCCATCCACCTCAAGGTTGTGCGTGTTGTGGCTTCACAAATGCTTTGCTGCATACCTCGGTTGTAGCGAGTTGTTATTTCAGTCAAAGTTGCTCTTCTATCAGCTTGAATCAGTCGGCCCATTCTCCTTTGACCTCCAGCATCAAGACATTTTCGCCCACAGGACAGCTGCATACTGGATGTTTTTCCCTTTTTCTCCCAGAAACAGAGCAGATTGCGAAATACTCGGCCCGTCTGGCACCAACAACCATGCCACGCTCAGAATTGCTTAAATCACCTTTCTTTCCCATTCTGACATTCAGTTTGGAGTTGACTTGACCAGGACCACACCCCTAAATGCATTGAAGCAACTGCCATGTAATTGGTTGATTAGGTTGCATTAATGGCAAATCAAACAGGTGTTCCTAAAAATCATATATATGAAACCTTTAAGTCAATTTGACAATATCCTATCAATGGAGCTGGTATCAGAAATGCTGCTTTCACGATTAAAGGGTATAGCATAGGATAAATGGTTACCTTGAATTTGACCTTAATACATTTTAAAAAGCATTTGTGTTTTGTTCAATGACCAAAGAATTGCAGACTTGAATTGCAGTCTTTACACAACTACTCCACTTGCTCTATCAACAAGTCTGACATTGAACACCTTACAAACGTTTGGCCTCAATGACAGTAATTAAGCTCCTGGCCTTCTTGTAATTGGATGAACTTTTACAAAACCAAGTAAACAGTGCTTTTAATCCATTATGTTGTTTTTCATAGTTGCATGAACCTTTCCTTGCTCTGGGAATTTTGCATATTGATTTAAATCCAAGGGAATAAAGGAGAACATAATTGGTATCTTCTTTGAAACTACCAACATGTAGCTTATTTTTTGAGGACTCCGAATATTCTTGTAAGGGATAATCAAATGGGATTTTTTTTTCTTTTTTAAAGTTTTGTAAGCTTCCTTTTTGCTTGTTTATGAATGTGCTGCCTTTTCCGTTTGGGGCTCAGCAATTTTTTGTTCACCATTTTGGCACAAACCTCTCGAACGGGCATAACAATGAGTAGCGGACTAAAAACGACGGGAAAAACGATACTAAACAGACTCTTTTTAACTCTTTGTAGGATCAATATCGGCATGGTGATATCAGGATGCAGAGAGCTTGGATGCAACAAACTTGAACTTGACAGAGACCATTATCGCATGTGTTTTAATAGAAAGGTAAGTGATATATTATTTATATGCACTTTTTTGTACTCCAGTAAAGATTTTTTTTATCGATTCTGGTGACTTTGGCAGGGAAATTAAATTAATACAGGGTTGCATAAAAATATATAGCCATTACTTGCAAATCCTGTGGGTTTGTTCAAATTGACTTTTAGTGTGATTGTTTTTGAACTAAATTCAATCTCTTCATCATATAAAGTGATTGTGTCTCCTCAGAAAATTTGGAGTAAACCATTAAATTCATATAGGTTAGTTTTACGAATTCTTTATGAACTTTTTGAAGCGTCAAAGTGGTAGTTGCACAGACTGTCCATGCATGGAGGGACAGAAAGCTCTCAGATTTCATCAAAAATGATCGTATTGAATAATGACAGAATTTTCATTTTGTGAACTGTCCCTTTAATATCAATTTGAAACGTAATCCCAGGTTGCTATGGTCATGCAGGTTTATATGCGCATTTAACCCGTGGTCATACAAATAAATGTTGTCAAGGAGTCATGGTCATGAGGAAAATATGTCTTTCCCTCAACATCAGATCTTGAAGCCATGACTTCACATTTCATGGCCACGACATATCACGTTCCTTTGAGTTATGATGTGAATTAATAGGCCTATCTTGTGGCCATGCCAAAACAAGATGACATGTCCTAGTTGTCTATAAGATAAGAAGCATATCATATGATTCATCTCTTTTTTCCAGTGCATCAAACAGCGTTTTCACATTCTAAAGCATCAGCCCCAAATTACCTTTGGACACAGGCTTTTCCGGTGTCGTTGAGTGGCAATGAGGGCCGTTTAGCACATTGTGTCTCCAAGGAAGACTGGAAGAAGTATAATTGAGAAATCAGCAGGCCCCTTCACTTTCCACAAAGTAATTCGCTTACATACTGCGTTCCCACCCCAATCACCAGCTTAACAGCTTAGCTGTATTTGTACTTGAAGATTGTATGTCTAGTGGCACCCTCTTCTTATCCTGGCAGGGGCTGCTTGCGAAAATGGCAAACTTTCAGTTTGGCAGGAAGAAAGTATTGATTTATTTGTGCTATTATTTTGTCTTTGAAGTTGAATGAATACAGATGTTATGCTAGAGGACTATTTTGGAGTGTAATCTTGGAGAGGACAGTCAGCCTGTACTTTTGCCTATTTGTCTGTTCACATTTTTGAGAGTCAAATCTTGTCAAATTTTCTCCACCATGGCATTTTTATTTTACTTCTTTCAGTGTGTGTACAGTATTTGGAATAATTGATGGACTTTAAAGGGGATACATTTTACACGTTCACGTCCTTGCGAGAGAATCTTAGAGATTATTACAAACAAGTGGAGGACTGTTAATTAACAATGTCCATTTGTTACTGCACTACAGGTGATGTGCGCACATTGTACAATGACATTCAGGAAGGTTGATGCTTGGAAATAAATGTCTGTAAGAACAACAAAAAAATGTTCAAGAAGCATACTGTTGCTATGGTTACCTCAGGTGAACAATTTATCTCTGAATTCCTATTTACTACAAGGTGAAATACAAGACCTGGCAAACTTTGTTATCCAACCTCCGGGGTAACTTTAAACAAACATTTAAAATCACTTTTGAAGCATAAGTATACTCGTGTAATGATGTACGATATTTCGAGACTTTTTTTAAATACATATTTGGATATTTAATTAGATTGCCTTTTTCATTCAATGGTCACTTAAAGCAAATCTTAAAAAAAAACCCTAATCATTTAATAACCCTGGTTAATGCATATATATATATATATATATATATATATATATATATATATATATATATATATATATATATACTGTATATATATATATATATATATATATATATATATATATATATATATACTGTATATATATACTGTATATTCATACTGTACGATTTATGATGTTGTAATACCTTAATTAACTCCATTTTAAAACTGTTAAAATTGTATTTTTTTCAGACTTAAAATTACAATGCTATATGTCATTGTTTTTTACAGTAAATGAATACATGCATGCAAGTGTGTTGTGCTCATGAGTGGCTGAGCTTTCATTAGGTCAATGCACAACTTGTGCAGCATATGTCTGAAACAATATTATCAATTAGTCTGACAATTATCTCCTCATTCACAGCAACTGCTTTGCCTTGGGGCATTTCCTCCATGAAGGCAAGGGAGGCAGTGTCTCCTCAAAAAAAAGGCCTAAATAACGACAAGGAGAGATTAAATACAAAGTAAGAAAACAACTCAACCACTTATATATCACACTTTATTTCATGTCAAAAATCAAACTTGTAATGGCCTGAAAACATGATGATTGTTTTTTTTTTTGTTTTGTTTTTTTTTTCAAATTGAGTCCCAGCTTGCGGAACTTTTTGCGATCTCATCCCCTTCTCTCTCGCTTCCGGTCTACTCTGTACTGTCCTATCATAATATATATATATATATATATATGGTTGCACTTTATTTTAAGTGTCTTTGTTACACTGTAATTATACATTTATATATATACATATATATATATACATGCACACTCACCTAAAAGATTATTAGGAACATCATACTTTTACTGTGTTTGAAGTATTCTTTAGAAATGTTTGCCCATATTGATAGGATAGCATCTTGCAGTTGATGAAGATTTGTGGGATGCACATCCAGGGCACGAAGCTCCTGTTCCACCACATCCCAAATATACTCTATTGGGTTGAGATCTGATGACTGTGGGGGGCATTTTAGTACAGTATACTCATTGGCATGTTCAAGAAACCAATTTGAAATGATTTGAACTTTGTGACATGATGACATTATCCTGCTGAAAGTAGCCATCAGATGATGCATAGTAGTGTTATGATGGACCTTCTGTCAAAATGATTAATGGCATTTTAATTAATGATGATTGATGGTGACCTTTGACCCGCCCCCTCCCCGTGCCCTGTGTTTGCCCCGGCCCCTCCCCCCTGCGTCCTTGGGTGACCTTGTGATTATAAGGGAATCATTGATGTAATATTTTATGTTCGAAGGGGATCTCCGATCTTTGTGATTATAAGGGAGCCATTGATATGATGTGAGGTTCCATGTTTGAACGGGATCGTCCCACTGCATTCCAGAGCAGATGTGGATTGTATAAATGGATGTGTTGTACTCTTGAATCTCACTCGCTGTTTCTGATTTTATAAAAATGGAGAATTTATACTCACCTAAATCCCCAGAGGAATCAGTAGATCTGATGGACCGTCTGTCTATGGCGCCAAGAAAGCCGCATGGACATGCGAGTTTGACAAAGTTTCTCCATGAAGCTACGGACTGGTGTAAAGGAGAATTTCCGATGAATAGTGGCCGTGTATTCGGATACATGTTCCACAAACCATCTCGCGTTGTTATGCTCTACACCGGTGACAGCGTTGGTGATTTTAAACCGGGGGACGACACGTGTCTGGTATTTCCTGAGAAAGACTGGTCTTTATTTTACCGACTAGTGTGGAAGGATCTGAATGACAGTGGTGATGAACCATTGTACATAGCCGAGTGGGATGGTGCAACCCCGGATGTCCGATACCGCGTAGTCGGGGATCATACTAAAAAGAATCCGGATGATTGCGTATACATATTCTGCTGTAAAGACGCGTCAAAGCTCGCGAGTCATTCAGGACGCGTACGTCAAAATGAACATCTTGAGCACTATGAAATGCAATTTTTGTTCAACTGGTGCGATGTGACTCTGCTGAGTCGTATTTTTTCGACCATAAACAAGATGTTCAAGTGGAGCGACATGCAAGCCGGATACAGTAAAATTAAAGTGCAACTGTTCCACCCTGAGAGATGCAGCCGAAGCGGCAGATACAAGTGGCCGGCTCCGCCCATTTACTATGGCCATAAAGCTTCGCGGGGACCCCCTACCCAGTCTCATTTATAAACCATGGCTGAAGACATCACTTCACAACGTGCCCATGTCTGCAGCCGCGGTATCTCTATCGATTATATTCCTGGACCTCCTGACGATAACGCCACAGACCATTTTCTGATCGACACTCCTGGAACCACGGACCCCCACAAAGACTGGCTGGATAAATTCGGCACAGACCTTGGAACACGCAACCTGACTTTCCTGTCTGATTTATGTAGCGGTAGTGAGTCTGCAGTCAAACCCTGTTTCGACACCACAGACGGATGCTTCACCGAAGTTGGATTCAAAATCATAAAAGCCACTGTCTTGCTGTTACTGCAACATCTCATCGGTGATAAGCTGAAGGAAGACTGTGAGGGGTGCGCGATAAACCATCCTAGCCAGCTACAATATTCCTGTCTGTTTGACCCTCCTACATACTACTTCGACACCTACTTTGACGAACTGTCCACCAGACTGTTTAAACCTAATCTGCATTTCATCATCGGGATTGTCCTAAACCGCTGCGGTTTAAAATCCCATCCTCACAGGATTCAAGGAACAGTCGGAACTATTCTGCGTGAATTAAAAGACGAGCCCTTCATCGCTGCTAAGCTAGAAGAGATCAGGGTGCGACTTTTGGACAAACCCTGCAAGGCTATCGTCTACGACGTCGTTGATCTCTGGCAGGGTCTCTCGATCGTGAATGGCTAGTGAACAAGACCCCGCCAACATGGGTGCTGTGTGTAGCCTAAAGAGCTGTATGGAATCGATGCTTAAAGAACATTATCGGGGGCAGATGGTGGATCTTATGGAAAAGATGGTTTGCGATGCAACCTACCCCGATAAACCATGCGGTCCAGACACCAGACGCGAAGCAAATCTCAAGAAAATGATGGGTCATATACGAGGGTCGTCTGCCTCATGGTCTGATATGACTGAAAAATGTGTTAATGGACCCAATCCCCCCAGTGTAATGATAAAAGGGGTTCTCGAAATGATGTGCGATTCACAAAGTGCTATTGGCGTGATTGATGTATTGTGCATGTTTACCTTTGTTGCGGACGTGTGTACGGAGATGAATGTGATGTCAAGAGAATATGAAGATGATGTAGACAGAACTTTAGAAATGATGAAGATTCTCAACGACATTAACATAATGTTTATCGATTATTTACTGGACCAAAACCTGATGGTATGTCGTGATTTCCTATTCTGGCTAGATTATCCATGATGTTATTATGTTCTATTTACTAATCATTATATATCAAATTTAATGTGTTTTATTAATACCATTTTATTCTGTGTGATGGAATAATTTACTAATGTCTTTTACCTCTGGACTTGCGGAATATCTTCTGACTTTTTTAGAGGCCCGGACAGGGGTCGATGCGGGTGTGTCCACGCTACTCTTTAGAGCGTTAATCGCCTGTCTGACATAATGGTTTGGCACTGTAGAAAAGGGTATGTTTAATTCGGCAAAAGCCTGTAGAAATTCATTCCATCCTACAGGTCATCCCGTACCTTATAGCGGGCCGAAACATTTTTTAACAAGTCGTACATGTGTGAACCTCGTACGACGTTACCCCTGAACACAAACTCCCCCGAATCGTTCCATGTGCTTAGTCCTTTAGTTTTAGACATTTTGTCTAATATGTATCTGATGTTTTTCACACTTCTCGACGGCACATTCTTCAGAACCTCGGGCGCGACGGCGTCCTCCTTCGCATCCCCGATGTCTCTAACGACGGCGGATGGTTGTTCGTCTTTAAGGCCGGGGTCCGGATGCGGTAATGATAGTGTTAGAACGGTGCTCTCGCGATCATCTTGTTTAACAACGGTCAGAAACCTGCTCAACGTGTTTGTGTAAAGTTTGGCTTTTTCATACGGATTCAAATCAGTACGTTGTAAAATACTCCTTATGGCACCATCCAAATCATTCTCCACGGTCTGTTAAATGTTCTCTCTGATGTTTTCACTTTTCATCTTATCCAGCTGATGATGCGGAACTAAATACATATTCTCGGCATACTCCATAGTAGCCCTATCTGTTTGCTATCAAGCTTGAGATGAATGGGACGGCGACGCTCAAGAGAGGTAAAAGAAATCCCCCCATCTGATTGAAGACTTGTTTCTTAGCCGCTAGACCGATTTTTTTTATCGGCGACGAATTTTATTTCAGCTTTTCTCTTTTTCAGTCTTCGATACTGTTTTTGATTGACCGGAATCGTACCATGGAGAATGTTAAGCGCAACTTCACACAGAGTTAAAATGAATTCGTTCGATGCCGATTGTAAAATAAGCCGACGTTGTTTGGGCGATGCTTTATGTAGCAGTTTTAAAGCCGGTAGATGCTTACAAAGTCTGGCAGACATAATGATTTATCACGTTCTTCTTCTTTTTTTCTGGATGTAAACCACCTGTCGTTCTGACAGTAACCCCGTTCTGAGACGGTATTGTTCAGGAGTTTTTGCTTTATAGTCTATCATTAGATATCCAAAAGGTTGGCTGATTGCATCGTTATAACATTCCATAAAGTATTTCGTATTTCCGGGGTACATTTTTAAACAGGATCATGTAATTGGTGTTTAAGCTGATGGTTCGACTGGATTTACCCTGAACAAATAAATTTTGCACTATATAGATGGCACTGAGATTGCGGTGGTGCACGTATTGTGTGAAAACTCTTTGAAGTTCAGAGTTGGTGCTTGCTTGCTGCATTAGATCATCCACGATTATAGGGCTGCACAATTAATCGCACGATGTTGTTATGCGCATCTAATCAGTAAAGCCGGTTCCTTGATTAGTAGTAAATCACATTCACCTGCTTTCAGATGGAGCGACATTTACTACAAAGAGCCGTAGTTACCTGACCAGCTGAGCCAAATCGCATTAAATATCGTTGGCGATATGTACTCGGTTTTAACACGATTTGGCTCAGCTGGTCAGGTAACTACGGCTCTTTGTAGTAAATGCCGCTCCATCTGAAAGCAGGTGAAGGTGATTTACTACTAATCAAGGAACCGGCTTTACTGATTAGATGCGCATAACAACATCGTGCGATTAATCGTGCAGCCCTACACGATTAGAAGATTTGTTTTGTTGACCGGGAGTAAATCATCATCATTCAGACTCTGGGGTATTCCTTCGATAAATTTAATGTCATACAAATTAAGCAATTCATCGTACAGAGGTTGCCAACAATAATACAAAAAAACAATGTTTTCAATTTTCTCGGAAATCAAATTCAGACCTTTTTCCAGCAAAAGTTTTACAAAATAAGACTTTCCAGAATTGGATGGTCCGCTTATAACACAGCTAAATGGATGTTGAAGCCTGAAATCAAAATCAGAGACAATCCTTCCCCCTCTGTTTGTCAATGACTCAGTAGCCATAAGGGAGTGTGGTGAAGTCGGGTAAAAGCCTGCGTTTATTATACACCACCTTAAACCTTTTAGCGACTGATTTGTTGTGCAATGTGAGAGTCTTTTTATTCCTCACAATATTTTCAGTGTGAGCGATGATGTATTGCGTACTATCGTGCAATGTCACATAGCTGTCAACCAGACCAATCAGGGTGTCTAAGCGGATAGCTTGGGAATTTTTTGCATTCAGCGTTATTCCCTTGGCCTTCATGCACACTTTACCTTTGACGGTTCGATACCCGTACGATTTAGGTCCACTAGAACAAAACTCCGTAATATAGTCTCCATCATCTATTTCATTCGTCAGCTCCCCCAAATGATCCCCCAGAGGGGGTTCCCAGTCCCCATCCCTAGATACAAATATCACGCTATCTGTGTCAGACGACGTAGCTCTCGTTCAGCATAAACCCGCCAAAGGGGATGTTTGTAAGACGCGAGACATTAACGTGTTTGTTGGCGCGTTTACAACGGCTCATGCTCGATTGGAGCTCTACGAATTGATGGACAAACTCGGCGATCGAGTGCTATATTCTGACACAGATAGCGTGATATTTGTATCTAGGGATGGGGACTGGGAACCACCTCTGGGGGATCATTTGGGGGAGCTGACGAATGAAATAGATGATGGAGACTATATTACAGAGTTTTGTTCTAGTGGACCTAAATCGTACGGGTATCGAACCGTCAAAGGTAAAGTGTGCATGAAGGCCAAGGGAATAACGCTGACTGCACGGTGCTCTCGCGATCACCTTGTTTAACAACGGTCAGAAACCTGCTCAACGTGTTTGTGTAAAGTTTGGCTTTTTCATACGGATTCAAATCAGTACGTTGTAAAATACTCCTTATGGCACCATCCAAATCATTCTCCACGGTCTGTTAAATGTTCTCTCTGATGTTTTCACTTTTCATCTTATCCAGCTGATGATGCGGAACTAAATACATATTCTCGGCATACTCCATAGTAGCCCTATCTGTTTGCTATCAAGCTTGAGATGAATGGGACGGCGACGCTCAAGAGAGGTAAAAGAAATCCCCCCGTCTGATTGAAGACTTGTTTCTTAGCCGCTAGACCGATTTTTTTATCGGCGATGAATTTTATTTCAGCTTTTCTCTTTTTCAGTCTTCGATACTGTTTTTGATTGACCGGAATCGTACCATGGAGAATGTTAAGCGCAACTTCACACAGAGTTAAAATGAATTCGTTCAATGCCGATTGTAAAATAAGCCGACGTTGTTTGGGCGATGCTTTATGTAGCAGTTTTAAAGCCGGTAGATGCTTACAAAGTCTGGCAGACATAATGATTTATCACGTTCTTCTTCTTTTTTTCTGGATGTAAACCACCTGTCGTTCTGACAGTAACCCCGTTCTGAGACGGTATTGTTCAGGAGTTTTTGCTTTATAGTCTATCATTAGATATCCAAAAGGTTGGCTGATTGCATCGTTATAACATTCCATAAAGTATTTCGTATTTCCGGGGTACATTTTTAAACAGGATCATGTAATTGGTGTTTAAGCTGATGGTTCGACTGGATTTACCCTGAACAAATAAATTTTGCACTATATAGATGGCACTGAGATTGCGGTGGTGCACGTATTGTGTGAAAACTCTTTGAAGTTCAGAGTTGGTGCTTGCTTGCTGCATTAGATCATCCACGATTAGAAGATTTGTTTTGTTGACCGGGAGTAAATCATCATCATTCAGACTCTGGGGTATTCCTTCGATAAATTTAATGTCATACAAATTAAGCAATTCATCGTACAGAGGTTGCCAACAATCATACAAAAAAACAATGTTTTCAATTTTCTTGGAAATCAAATTCAGACCTTTTTCCAGCAAAAGTTTTACAAAATAAGACTTTCCAGAATTGGATGGTCCGCTTATAACACAGCTAAATGGATGTTGAAGCCTGAAATCAAAATCAGAGACAATCCTTCCCCCTCTGTTTGTCAACGACTCAGTAGCCATAAGGGAGTGTGGTGAAGTCGGGTAAAAGCCTGCGCTTATTATACACCACCTTAACCCTTAATCGCTGTTTGGGGTCATTCTGACCCCGCTGGACTTTTCCTTGAAAATTTAAAAATGTTCCCTTCATCTCAGGGACATGAAACTCGGTGACTTTTCCTAAATAATCTATCGAAACATGCACAAAAAAACTGGGCTTGATTTGGTTGTTCTAAAGGTGTGTAAAAAAAACTTTACCATTTAAGCTGTTTGGGGTCAAAATGACCCCACATTGAAAATGAATGGGAAAATGAAAAAAAATCATTTTTTCCATTTTGATTGTCAAAAAAATAAAAGTAAATCCATTATAAATCTGAAATGTTCCACATATAAACCAAGGTCTGGTCCTAGAGCACAAATAGAAAGTAGAACAAACTTTCTATCTCATACACACACACATACACACACACACAAACACACACATGCCATGACTGCAACAGAGAGCATTTTTACAGAAATTGGCAAATAAAACCAACAAAACTGGCATAAATCTAAAATATTTTTTTTTTAAATTCAAGGGCTGGTCCTAGAGCATAAACACAAAGTGGAATGAGCTTTCTATCTCACACACACACACAGCCACACACACACAAACACACACATGTATGCATCCTGTTCATTACAGTTTATTAGTGCTGTTGTTTTGTATTATATTGGTTTATGTACTTGGTTTATTAAATTTATTTGTTCTAAAATGTCTTGTTCTAAAAAAAAAATAATAATAGTTGATAAATAATTTTCTAAAATGAAGTGTGTGTATACAGTCATGTCATAGTGCTGATTTGTAGTATTTATGCAAATGTATGTATAATAATTTGCATAAACAAATAATTCAAAATGTATCAGACAACAACAAACTCTAATTTTAACAAACATATTTTGTGCAATTCACAAAATATATATATATCATATATATCAAGTTGTGATGAGGATTTGAAGCATCAAGAAAAATGAAGTGAAAATGAATGAGTCTCTATTGGCCCCTATTGGAAAGATGTGGTCATTGCGCTTTAATTCCTTAACTATAAGAAAAACTGTTTTTCGACTAACCACCAGATGGTAGTATTCTATCCCAAACACATAAAGCAATGTCCAAAAACTGTTTAGATTTAATTATCATCATAATTTAAGTGTTTTTTTCTTTAAAAAGACATTTTTCATGTGTCAATTTATGGCCTAGTTATGTAATTGTGCAGTAAATAGGTAGAAAACTTAAAAAATTCCAAAAAAACACAGCATAAATGATTAGTTGAGAAGTGAATTTAAAAAATGATATATAGTTTTCCATATAAAAATGTTTATTTCCTTATGCAATCACTCTTTAAAAGTCTGGGGTCAAAACTGACCCCAAACCCCTAAAGTGTCGTAGTTTTTAAACAGCGATTAAGGGTTAAACCTTTTAGCGACTGATTTGTTGTGCAATGTGAGAGTCTTTTTATTCCTCACAATATTTTCAGTGTGAGCGATGATGTATTGCGTACTATCGTGCAATGTCACATAGCTGTCAACCAGACCAATCAGGTTGTCTAAGCGGATAGCTTGGGAATTTTTTGCATTCAGCGTTATTCCCTTGGCCTTCATGCACACTTTACCTTTGACGGTTCGATACCCGTACGATTTAGGTCCACTAGAACAAAACTCCGTAATATAGTCTCCATCATCTATTTCATTCGTCAGCTCCCCCAAATGATCCCCCAGAGGGGGTTCCCAGTCCCCATCCCTAGATACAAATATCACGCTATCTGTGTCAGATGACGTAGCTCTCGTTCAGCATAAACCCGCCAAAGGGGATGTTTGTAAGACGCGAGACATTAACGTGTTTGTTGGCGCGTTTACAACGGCTCATGCTCGATTGGAGCTCTACGAATTGATGGACAAACTCGGCGATCGAGTGCTATATTCTGACACAGATAGCGTGATATTTGTATCTAGGGATGGGGACTGGGAACCACCTCTGGGGGATCATTTGGGGGAGCTGACGAATGAAATAGATGATGGAGACTATATTACGGAGTTTTGTTCTAGTGGACCTAAATCGTACGGGTATCGAACCGTCAAAGGTAAAGTGTGCATGAAGGCCAAGGGAATAACGCTGACTGCACGGTGCTCTCGTGATCACCTTGTTTAACAACGGTCAGAAACCTGCTCAACGTGTTTGTGTAAAGTTTGGCTTTTTCATACGGATTCAAATCAGTACGTTGTAAAATACTCCTTATGGCACCATCCAAATCATTCTCCACGGTCTGTTAAATGTTCTCTCTGATGTTTTCACTTTTCATCTTATCCAGCTGATGATGCGGAACTAAATACATATTCTCGGCATACTCCATAGTAGCCCTATCTGTTTGCTATCAAGCTTGAGATGAATGGGACGGCGACGCTCAAGAGAGGTAAAAGAAATCCCCCCATCTGATTGAAGACTTGTTTCTTAGCCGCTAGACCGATTTTTTTATCGGCGACGAATTTTATTTCAGCTTTTCTCTTTTTCAGTCTTCGATACTGTTTTTGATTGACCGGAATCGTACCATGGAGAATGTTAAGCGCAACTTCACACAGAGTTAAAATGAATTCGTTCGATGCCGATTGTAAAATAAGCCGACGTTGTTTGGGCGATGCTTTATGTAGCAGTTTTAAAGCCGGTAGATGCTTACAAAGTCTGGCAGACATAATGATTTATCACGTTCTTCTTCTTTTTTTCTGGATGTAAACCACCTGTCGTTCTGACAGTAACCCCGTTCTGAGACGGTATTGTTCAGGAGTTTTTGCTTTATAGTCTATCATTAGATATCCAAAAGGTTGGCTGATTGCATCGTTATAACATTCCATAAAGTATTTCGTATTTCCGGGGTACATTTTTAAACAGGATCATGTAATTGGTGTTTAAGCTGATGGTTCGACTGGATTTACCCTGAACAAATAAATTTTGCACTATATAGATGGCACTGAGATTGCGGTGGTGCACGTATTGTGTGAAAACTCTTTGAAGTTCAGAGTTGGTGCTTGCTTGCTGCATTAGATCATCCACGATTAGAAGATTTGTTTTGTTGACCGGGAGTAAATCATCATCATTCAGACTCTGGGGTATTCCTTCGATAAATTTAATGTCATACAAATTAAGCAATTCATCGTACAGAGGTTGCCAACAATAATACAAAAAAACAATGTTTTCAATTTTCTCAGAAATCAAATTCAGACCTTTTTCCAGCAAAAGTTTTACAAAATAAGACTTTCCAGAATTGGATGGTCCGCTTATAACACAGCTAAATGGATGTTGAAGCCTGAAATCAAAATCAGAGACAATCCTTCCCCCTCTGTTTGTCAATGACTCAGTAGCCATAAGGGAGTGTGGTGAAGTCGGGTAAAAGCCTGCGTTTATTATACACCACCTTAAACCTTTTAGCGACTGATTTGTTGTGCAATGTGAGAGTCTTTTTATTCCTCACAATATTTTCAGTGTGAGCGATGATGTATTGCGTACTATCGTGCAATGTCACATAGCTGTCAACCAGACCAATCAGGGTGTCTAAGCGGATAGCTTGGGAATTTTTTGCATTCAGCGTTATTCCCTTGGCCTTCATGCACACTTTACCTTTGACGGTTCGATACCCGTACGATTTAGGTCCACTAGAACAAAACTCCGTAATATAGTCTCCATCATCTATTTCATTCGTCAGCTCCCCCAAATGATCCCCCAGAGGGGGTTCCCAGTCCCCATCCCTAGATACAAATATCACGCTATCTGTGTCAGACGACGTAGCTCTCGTTCAGCATAAACCCGCCAAAGGGGATGTTTGTAAGACGCGAGACATTAACGTGTTTGTTGGCGCGTTTACAACGGCTCATGCTCGATTGGAGCTCTACGAATTGATGGACAAACTCGGCGATCGAGTGCTATATTCTGACACAGATAGCGTGATATTTGTATCTAGGGATGGGGACTGGGAACCACCTCTGGGGGATCATTTGGGGGAGCTGACGAATGAAATAGATGATGGAGACTATATTACGGAGTTTTGTTCTAGTGGACCTAAATCGTACGGGTATCGAACCGTCAAAGGTAAAGTGTGCATGAAGGCCAAGGGAATAACGCTGACTGCACGGTGCTCTCGCGATCACCTTGTTTAACAACGGTCAGAAACCTGCTCAACGTGTTTGTGTAAAGTTTGGCTTTTTCATACGGATTCAAATCAGTACGTTGTAAAATACTCCTTATGGCACCATCCAAATCATTCTCCACGGTCTGTTAAATGTTCTCTCTGATGTTTTCACTTTTCATCTTATCCAGCTGATGATGCGGAACTAAATACATATTCTCGGCATACTCCATAGTAGCCCTATCTGTTTGCTATCAAGCTTGAGATGAATGGGACGGCGACGCTCAAGAGAGGTAAAAGAAATCCCCCCGTCTGATTGAAGACTTGTTTCTTAGCCACTAGACCGATTTTTTTATCGGCGACGAATTTTATTTCAGCTTTTCTCTTTTTCAGTCTTCGATACTGTTTTTGATTGACCGGAATCGTACCATGGAGAATGTTAAGCGCAACTTCACACAGAGTTAAAATGAATTCGTTCGATGCCGATTGTAAAATAAGCCGACGTTGTTTGGGCGATGCTTTATGTAGCAGTTTTAAAGCCGGTAGATGCTTACAAAGTCTGGCAGACATAATGATTTATCACGTTCTTCTTCTTTTTTTCTGGATGTAAACCACCTGTCGTTCTGACAGTAACCCCGTTCTGAGACGGTATTGTTCAGGAGTTTTTGCTTTATAGTCTATCATTAGATATCCAAAAGGTTGGCTGATTGCATCGTTATAACATTCCATAAAGTATTTCGTATTTCCGGGGTACATTTTTAAACAGGATCATGTAATTGGTGTTTAAGCTGATGGTTCGACTGGATTTACCCTGAACAAATAAATTTTGCACTATATAGATGGCACTGAGATTGCGGTGGTGCACGTATTGTGTGAAAACTCTTTGAAGTTCAGAGTTGGTGCTTGCTTGCTGCATTAGATCATCCACGATTAGAAGATTTGTTTTGTTGACCGGGAGTAAATCATCATCATTCAGACTCTGGGGTATTCCTTCGATAAATTTAATGTCATACAAATTAAGCAATTCATCGTACAGAGGTTGCCAGCAATCATACAAAAAAACAATGTTTTCAATTTTCTCGGAAATCAAATTCAGACCTTTTTCCAGCAAAAGTTTTACAAAATGAGACTTTCCAGAATTGGATGGTCCGCTTATAACACAGCTAAATGGATGTTGAAGCCTGAAATCAAAATCAGAGACAATCCTTCCCCCTCTGTTTGTCAATGACTCAGTAGCCATAAGGGAGTGTGGTGAAGTCGGGTAAAAGCCTGCGCTTATTATACACCACCTTAAACCTTTTAGCGACTGATTTGTTGTGCAATGTGAGAGTCTTTTTATTCCTCACAATATTTTCAGTGTGAGCGATGATGTATTGCGTACTATCGTGCAATGTCACATAGCTGTCAACCAGACCAATCAGGGTGTCTAAGCGGATAGCTTGGGAATTTTTTGCATTCAGCGTTATTCCCTTGGCCTTCATGCACACTTTACCTTTGACGGTTCGATACCCGTACGATTTAGGTCCACTAGAACAAAACTCCGTAATATAGTCTCCATCATCTATTTCATTCGTCAGCTCCCCCAAATGATCCCCCAGAGGGGGTTCCCAGTCCCCATCCCTAGATACAAATATACTGGTCTTCCAGTCGTCATCGCCAGCTGATAAAATTCACGTACGGCCAAACCGGCTTCAAAGTTAGGTTGTAGAGGCTTCGCTGGGAATTGCTGGGAAACCGTCTACGTAGACCGCTAAGAAATCTAGATCGTAGTGTTTAAACGCAAACGGATTCTTGTCGTAGGCCCCGGTGAATGCGTCATTGTCGACCATGGTTATGATGATAGATTTTGGCAATGTCCCCAAAAACAAATTTTCTTGATTTGAAACACGTGCCCCAGCAGGTATGGAGAAATTTTTTAGACACACCCTATCTATGGGGTACTTGGCGGTTGCCGAGAGTAGTGCCTGGGCATGCCCCAGTCTCACAGGCGGTGATACAGAGACTTTCTTGACAAATAGGGATGCCGACACTATGTTTAGTTTATAATCTACATCGTCACACCTCATCAGACAGAATTCATCTTTTGCTCTTGTCATGCATATTTTGACATCCACGCCATTAAGTAATAGTTTTTCCCGAAAGAATAAATCACTGGGAATAGGTGCCAGCAGCTCCACCACCTTGCTAGCGCTGGTTTAGCGAGATCTCTTCAGCAACCCCAAGTTACGTCCTATGGGGTCATTCGCATCCATCTGACCAGCCGTGTCCTTGTAAAACAACCCCGCGGAGAAAAGAGATTCCAGCGCATGGCTGCTGTAGTTGATCAGGCTTTCAATGATGCATCGATAAGGATACGTACTCGTGCTTTGAGAAATCAATCGATCGCCGAGAGTCACGTCGACTTGTGAAAATATAGTGGCCCCGGGGTAATTTATCAGCGCCACTTTTGCAGTGTCCGCAATGGTATCGCCGTTACGCTTTGTGATTTTAAGACGTAGATAGAGCATTGTGTTATTTAGATCCAGATAATCATCGCCGTTCCCTGCTATAAAAAACTCCAGAGGGGCCGTGTCCGAAATGGCCGATAAAGGGGCTACTTCTAAATAACTGTTTTTCTCGATAACCGTCTGCGTCAGAGGAACCATAAATAAGTCCAGCTCAGACTTAATGCACTCTCCCGACATGCGATGCAGAAGCGCCATGTTAGAATATGGTTTTTGAGGATCTCTTGAGCAACACGTTTCGACTAGCGGACTTCTTACGTTTTCTACGCACAACTGAGCGCTTGCTTGATACACGGGTTGTTTTCTTCTTCTTTCCCCAAAGACCACGCCTCCTTACACCCGGCGGTTTAGACATCCTCTTACGGGCCATGACCATCAGCCCCGATCCGTCTTGAGCTTTAGCATTATTGTCATGCGGTCGCGTCAGTACGTTTGAGACAACATCGGATACTATATTTTTAGCAGCGGATTTAAGGTGGGGCATCGCGATTCTAAATCCTCTTTTCAACAGCGGTATAGCCATCCTGAACAGACCTCTAAAAAGACCGCCTATCCCTGCTCCATACATAACCCCGCCCCCAGAATAACCTGGTAAAGCGCCACCGGCCTGATTTTGGTAATAGGCGACATAGTCTGCGGTATTGGACTCTCTAGGCTTATAGTAAATACTCATTTTTTAAAGAATAGAATGGTTCTTTGGTCTGAAGTGGAGTTTTACGATAACTTTCCCGTAAGAAAATGGTACTTCACGGTTTTGATCGTCCTTCAGCTCTATAGTGATGTTGGTGATGTGCTCCTTGCTGATCGATGCGTAATGGGGGTTGTCGTATCTAGCAATGACCGCATCGTTGCTTTTACCCGTTATATGAACGCACCTCAAAAGAGGGACGTACGAGTCACCGACAGATTGATATTGGATAATGTCGGTGTAGACGTAGATTGTATAGAACCCCGCGTTGATATCGGCCTGATGAGGGGCGTAAGTGATAGTACTTGTATTAAAATCAGCTTCTTTATGGTATGCCGAACGACCAAGAGCATCATTCGGTATCACTCCTAAAATTGTGGCGAGTCTTCCGTAGAATGTTACTGAAATGTTGGGTCTCGCCAACAGAAACACTTTATTTTTTAATTCATCATGGTCCAATAGACCAGTTGGTGCGAGAACTTTATTTGTCGCTCGGATGATCGCACGAATGTTCGCATAGTACCCCCCGCTTATTTCTAATTTCCTCGATACAAAAAACCCAGACAAGTCTTTTTTAAACGGATCGCCATCTTGTAGGGTTCCGGCATTCTGGGGTCCAGGGGCCGTATGTAGCGTGAAATATCCATCCTCGTCAGTAAAGGAGTACCAACTTCTAGGATATTCGATTTCGGCGAGTCCAACTTCCCACCCTCCTTTCAAGTTTATAGCTTTTGCTAGGCTGGTTGTATAGCTGGATATGCGATTTTCTGGATAAACCGCCAATGATGCATTGCAGGGTAATGTGACGTAGAAACCGTGGTCATCCATGACAATCCTCGACACGTATGAGATCATTCGGATAACACACCCATGTTTTAAGGAGATTGTAAGTCCACCAGAGTTTTATTATCAATATAGCTGTTAAATTTCGAAGGCCATCCTAGCCATTTCACTAAAACAAGCATAGATTTCCCCTGTTTTTTCTGACCTAGAATCTTTTCCACCTTAAAAGATTTGTTTTCACTTACAATTATTTTTTTGCAACTCTTTTTCATAAAAAACACCATCGATGACCTCGCCGTCGTAATCCGATAGTCTGTAGACCGGGGGACACCGTGGAATACAAGAGGATATGGTAAAAAATTCTTCTGTGTAGTTCTGCTCATAACCTTTGGCGAACGGACCTCGCACTTTAGAAATTCTGACGACGTCGCCTACTTTGTAATTAAACAGTGGATTCTCGCGCTTCTTTATATCACCATACAAGTTTTGAAAGACTTGACCTTCGTTTACTTTGTCAACATCAAGGGGTCTCATTCTAATACTCCGATGATAACTAGAGTTGTATTCTTGTATAAGATCCTGTAAAACGTCTATGTATCGACGCGAATTCATAGCTGTTAAAAATCGCCACATACGACTTTTTAATGTTCTATTAAACCGCTCCACAACGCTGGCCTTCAAATCAGTGGCAGTGGCGAAGTGATTAATTTTATGCTTTTTCATCACATCTTGAAAATGTTTGTTAAAAAACTCCTTCCCTTGATCCGTCTGTAATTTCTGCGGAACACGTCCCTCTTCGAGTATAGACTCAAACGCCTTAGTAACCTCGAGACCGCTCTTATTCTTCAGCACTCGTACCCACGCATACTTGCTAAACACATCTATACACGTTAGCAAATATTTATTACCGTCATTATCTTTGGAGTATGCCATCATGTCAACGAGATCAGCCTGGAATTGAGTATCAATCCCGTACACCACTACTCTATTGCGTTTGTATTTTATAGGAGCTGTTTTGTATAATGTGTAAGCATCCTCTCCGGACAGCCACTCTGAAACCTGCTTATCGCTTAGACGCACACCGCTGTCTTTTAAGACAGCGTCTTTTAACCGTTTTTTACCGCCTAAAGAACCGGGGTTGGCCGGTGAATAATACGCTTTTTTCATAAGCTCCGTCATGTTGTTGACGCATCAAATGCGATGAAAAATAACACTTACAAAGGTATGAATCAATCTTTTATTCAAAAATGATACAGTGACAGTAAAATGAATAGATGCAACATTAGTAAATTATTCCATCACACAGAATAAAATGGTATTAATAAAACACATTAAATTTGATATATAATGATTAGTAAATAGAATGTAATAACATCATGGATAATCTAGCCAGAATAGGAAATCACGACATACCATCAGGTTTTGGTCCAGTAAATAATCGATAAACATTATGTTAATGTCGTTGAGAATCTTCATCATTTCTAAAGTTCTGTCTACATCATCTTCATATTCTCTTGACATCACATTCATCTCCGTACACACGTCCGCAACAAAGGTAAACATGCACAATACATCAATCACGCCAATAGCACTTTGTGAATCGCACATCATTTTGAGAACCTCTTTTATCATTACACCGGGGGGATTGGGTCCATTAACACATTTTTCAGTCATATCAGACCATGAGGCAGACGACCCTCGTATATGACCCATCATTTTCTTGAGATTTGCTTCGCGTCTGGTGTCTGGACCGCATGGTTTATCGGGGTAGGTTGCATCGCAAACCATCTTTTCCATAAGATCCACCATCTGCCCCCGATAATGTTCTTTAAGCATCGATTCCATACAGCTCTTTAGGCTACACACAGCACCCATGTTGGCGGGGTCTTGTTCACTAGCCATTCACGATCGAGAGACCCTGCCAGAGATCAACGACGTCGTAGACGATAGCCTTGCAGGGTTTGTCCAAAAGTCGCACCCTGATCTCTTCTAGCTTAGCAGCGATGAAGGGCTCGTCTTTTAATTCACGCAGAATAGTTCCGACTGTTCCTTGAATCCTGTGAGGATGGGATTTTAAACCGCAGCGGTTTAGGACAATCCCGATGATGAAATGCAGATTAGGTTTAAACAGTCTGGTGGACAGTTTAAACCTAAAGGGTCAAACAGACAGGAATGTTGTAGCTGGCTAGGATGGTTTATCGCGCACCCCTCACAGTCTTCCTTCAGCTTATCACCGATGAGATGTTGCAGCAACAGCATGACAGTGGCTTTTATGATTTTGAATCCAACTTCGGTGAAGCATCCGTCTGTGGTGTCGAAACAGGGCTTGACTGCAGACTCACTACCGCTACATAAATCAGACAGGAAAGTCAGGTTGCGTGTTCCAAGGTCTGTGCCGAATTTATCCAGCCAGTCTTTGTGGGGGTCCGTGGTTCCAGGAGTGTCGATCAGAAAATGGTCTGTGGCGTTATCGTCAGGAGGTCCAGGAATATAATCGATAGAGATACCGCGGCTGCAGACATGGGCACGTTGTGAAGTGATGTCTTCAGCCATGGTTTATAAATGAGACTGGGTAGGGGGTCCCCGCGAAGCTTTATGGCCATAGTAAATGGGCGGAGCCGGCCACTTGTATCTGCCGCTTCGGCTGCATCTCTCAGGGTGGAACAGTTGCACTTTAATTTTACTGTATCCGGCTTGCATATCGCTCCACTTGAACATCTTGTTTATGGTCGAAAAAATACGACTCAGCAGAGTCACATCGCACCAGTTGAACAAAAATTGCATTTCATAGTGCTCAAGATGTTCATTTTGACGTACGCGTCCTGAATGACTCGCGAGCTTTGACGCGTCTTTACAGCAGAATATGTATACGCAATCATCCGGATTCTTTTTAGTATGATCCCCGACTACACGGTATCGGACATCCGGGGTTGCACCATCCCACTCGGCTATGTACAATGGTTCATCACCACTGTCATTCAGATCCTTCCACACTAGTCGGTAAAATAAAGACCAGTCTTTCTCAGGAAATACCAGACACGTGTCGTCCCCCGGTTTAAAATCACCAACGCTGTCACCGGTGTAGAGCATAACAACGCGAGATGGTTTGTGGAACATGTATCCGAATACACGGCCACTATTCATCGGAAATTCTCCTTTACACCAGTCCGTAGCTTCATGGAGAAACTTTGTCAAACTCGCATGTCCATGCGGCTTTCTTGGCGCCATAGACAGACGGTCCATCAGATCATCATCTACTGATTCCTCTGGGGATTTAGGTGAGTATAAATTCTCCATTTTTATAAAATCAGAAACAGCGAGTGAGATTCAAGAGTACAACACATCCATTTATACAATCCACATCTGCTCTGGAATGCGGTGGGACGATCCCGTTCAAACATGGAACCTCACATCATATCAATGGCTCCCTTATAATCACAAAGATCGGAGATCCCCTTCGAACATAAAATATTACATCAATGATTCCCTTATAATCACGAGGACACAAACATACCACACCTATTATCCAATTACACACCAGGTCATATGACACAAGGTCACCCAAGGACGCAGGGGGGAGGGGCCGGGTCAAACACAGGGCACGGGGAGGGGGCGGGTCAAAGGTCACCATCAATCATCATTAATTAAAAAGCCATTAATCATTTTGACAGAAGGTCCATCATAACACTACTATGCATTGCTCAGAAACACGATGTGTGCCAAGAAAACACCCTCCACACCATTACACCACCACCACCAGCCTGCAGAGTGGTAACAACGCATGATGGATCCATGTTCGCATTCTGTTTACGCCAAATTCCCGTCTTCAACTGTCCAATTTTGGTGAGCAAATTGCAAATTGTAGCCTCTTTTTCCTATTTGTAGTGGAGATGAGTAGTACCCAGTGGAGTCTTCTGCTGTTGTAGCCCATCCGTCTCAAGGTTGTGCGTGTTGTGGCTCACAAATACTTTGCAGCATACCTCGGTTGAATGATTAAAAACAAACAAACAAAAAAACACAGAAAGCTAAAACTGTTGTACGTGATGGTCTCATTAAGTATCTGGGCCAACAGGTTCAGTTTCAAATAGGGGTGACCTAGGAACTAGTGAGATTTCGAGATCTCAGTCTCATTCTGTGCCATTAAGGCACAGAGGCACTTAACCCCATGTTGCTCCACGTGGACTGTCCATGCAATTACAGGACAGTAAATCACTTTGAATGGAAAAGTGTGTGATAAAATCCCAAGTGCTGACTGACTAATTTGAATTAATTTATCTAATGAAAAACAAGACCATCAACATGATATTTATTGCACAAACAAGGTTTTTACATGAGTCAGCAGGTATCAATTCATATGCCGGATCTTGCATTCTGCTTGTGAAGGCATTTATAATATTGCTGGAGACTTGAAATAACAGGTGTAAAAGAAGATCAAATAAAAGTCGTTTCAATGACACAAACCTCACAAGCAAATGGAATCTGGCAGTCTTCCATGATGTGCTGCTGTAGCTTCAGTCTGGCCTCAGTCCCCTCACATGTGATCCCAGTTAATCAACCTCAGCTAGGGGTGCTTCATTAGTGGCATACCTTCAAACTTGTAAATTGCTGTGTTTTCAAAGTTAACACCTCTCGGTTGTGCTGAAAGATTTCGGGTTGCTGTGCTTTTAGTGCTTTTAGTTTGAGTACTAAGTCTTAATATATCACATAAAATGTCAATTTACACATTCAAATGTTCCAAGTGACATACTGGACATATAGTTTAAAACAAAAAAGGCAAATGTCATTGACCCTGTTTTCACGATGTGTTTGAAGCAAGGGGAAAGCAGGATCCATATGCAGCACACTTTATTCAAAAAACTGAAAACTACACAAAGACTCAGACTAGAAATAGGTCATCCAACGTCAACAGTAACAACACAAGAACAAGGACTAAAACACAGGACTTAAATTCAAGGCCAAACAAGCTAAACAACATAATGTTATAATGTTCGTGGTATACATGAACACAAACGAAGAGCGGCAACTCTGTGAACAGGACTGACCCAAAATCACATAGACAGGGGGAACACATAAAGACATTACAACACCTGTATTATTTCCCACTTTATGCATTTTTAAAATACCTGACTCATATTTGGAGCAAGTGCCACATCTTCCATAATAAATAAATAAATAAATAAATAAATAGTAATAAATAAAATAAAATAAATTGGTTCGTAGAACTTATGTAAATGGTTTGGCTGAATTAAAAAAAAATGTCATGTAAGCAAATGGCAAAAATTAGAAAATGGATGAGCAATGAAATCATATCAACCATTGCATTCTGGGAAGAGGATGAATTGGACTGAATCACAAAACATTTTTTACCCCTTATATTTAATCTAAGAATTTGTGTACACGTATTAAATTTTATTGAGTGTATTATTTTATTATGCATATTTTGATTACTGCTATACTATAGTATATACAGATTAAATGCTTGAATAACAGGGAAGGTTATATAGCATTGTCACATATTAATAATAAATATGGATCCATAATTCACAAATCATTCATCTCTGTAATTAAAATTACATGACAGTCACACTAACATCCGGCACATACATGTGCTTCTATTACTGACTATATTTCAGGTTTTGCAGTATTTCTATGTCTGTGTACAGAATGCAGGGGAAAAGAAACAAATGAGAAAGTCTCAAGAGAATGTCTCGGAAAGTCTCAAAAGAAACAAGTGGTTTTAAATATTAAAATCCTTGTTTTAAATCATTTCAAACACCAATTCAAAGACACTCTCCCTTGGAAAGAGGTTATTTTGCCGTTGCCTTTGGACACTTGTAGTTCAACATTAGTAAAAACTAGCTGGATTTTTACCATGGGATTTAAACACCTACTACTAATAATAATAATAATTTCAAAACAGTAAATATCTGCACAGATGCACATTTCATTTTCTGAAGGCAAGTGAAATATTTATTGTAATCTGGGAAAGCGCAGCTGTGCATCATATTTTAATGTGATACATCAGGGAGCTATTCTCCCTATGCATTTCTGCTTTCCGCATAAGGGCACATCCACAGTCAATCATAGGATTTATGACTGCTGGGGAAGAAAAGAATGGTTGTAAAATTATGGTAGGCTTTGCACTATATGGTCATGAAATGTGCATGTAATCAGAATTTGGATATATGCACTGCATAACAATCGCTGGTCGACAATCCTGGAGTTTCTAAACAAAATGCAAATGATTGAATAACAATACACACTTTCCTCCATTGCACTGGTTTCTCTCTTTTTTTTCTGAGGAACACCTGGTAAAGGTGAGAATTAGAAAGTCGAGACAGGACACTCACAGTTGTGAGTTGTAGGCTGAATGGTGACTCAACAACAGTGAGATATTGCCTTTAGGCTCATTTGAATGAACAGCTGGTGGGTTAATGAACAGAAAACAACATGTCAATGGGTTCCCATAACTCCACCAGAGATGTATATGAAGATTTTTAGACAGAAAAAAAAATAATAATAATAATAATAATGGCAATGCTTCATTAATTTAATTTTACGCCTGTGTGACTTTTGAACATCAATATATGTGTATAAACATCATATGAAGTCAAATTCTTGTGTTTAATGTGTTATCTGCAGACCACAGTTCAGTTGTGTACAAATGTTGTGCATGTTTTGATATTCATGCTATTAAATATTGAATATGTTGCCCATGCTTCACTCAAATCACATTAAAACTCCACACACAGTTGAAAGAATTAAATGGCGCTAAACTTATTTTTAAAAGCATCCTTGATCCATCTGCAGGGACATTCATATACAGACTCAAAACTAAACCACAGAGAGTGATGTTACTCCTATGAGGAAGGATATGCTAGAGATCCTTAGTGCCATTTGGCAAGATGATGAAAAATCCTTCCCTGTACTCCACAGCACTTTCCAATTACTCTTCTTCACACACTAGAAATCTTGGCTGTCACTCAGGGTGACTTGGTTCTGACTGTAATCCCTCTGTCCAGCCCTTACTGGGGACTTTTTGATTAGCCAATTAAACTGTGGTCTCCGTGACATTTTAAGACCAATGGTATTTATTTCTATTTTAAACATATAGCCAGGCTCCCAATCAAACACTTACTGAAACAGCACAATCTTGTTGATGTTTTAAAGATGTAACCACAAACAACATTTTGTTTGACTTCAAAAAGTATAAAATAACAACTTTAGGTTAAATATTCTTCCTTTTTTTAAATTAAGTTTTTCAAGTTTCAAGTTTTCAAGTTTTTTCAAATCAAGTTTTTTTTTTTTTTTTTTTTTGAAGGAATTGGAATTAACACAATATAAAACCGCTAATAAAAACATGCACAACTTATCTGTGTTTGAGAGTATCAGACAGTCTGTATATTTCAGTGAGAGCCAGTAGATAATGACAAGTCACTTTCTCATTGAGTGAATCACTGAACAATTAATTTAACCGATTAATTCAAAAGCGCTGAGCCGTTCAAGAACAAAAAAAGTGACTGTATTCATTAGTGAGTCATTGAATAATACACTCAACCGATTCATTTAATTGAGCTGATTAATTCAGAAACAAACACCATTAGGTTTGCACTGTAAAAATTGCAATTTTATTTCTCACTGTACCAAAGGAATAAATAAATAAATACATTTAGCAGTCACATGGTGCACATATCGCACAAATTACATCTCGGAAGTTGATCAAATGAGGACATAAACTATTGGCCACATCAGATAATTGGGTAAACAGGAAAACACAATCATGAAACCAATGAATGCATGAACTAGCTATTCGACATGCCTTTAAAACTTTGTATTGGGGCTTCTATTTTTCACTGAAATCCAGTAATTTCAATAGAAATGCGATCTGATCTGCATTTTAGTGTGATGACAAAAGATTTCCCCATGCAGATTTTTCATCTTGTTCAGTTGCTCATGCGAATTCACCATATTGACCATAACTTTTGTTATATTGCAAGTGATCAAAATTGTTCTGTGTGTTACTGAGCTATCCATGAACTATGGATCAATTCAGAATGTGAAAAATTCTGCTTCCAAATCTTGGATGTCCATCAGGTCACAGCTGAATAACTCGGATTGCTTCTTGCCACTCCATAGACTTTTATAATGCACTAAAATGAACAGCACTGCACATTTGGTGCCTTAATTTGACAGCCAACTCCCCTCTGCTGGGTTCTTTGTTACTTTTAGTTTATGGTTTAAGATTGAATCAATTGCATCACTTGACTTAAAGAACATGCTGACAGACATACTGCAGCACGGCACAGCACTGGCAGGAAACCAGTGACAATACTTCTGCACCATAGTAGAGTCATAAGAACATCAAATTCAATCCTCTTGGTCCAGTGTTGTTTGATTGAACATGCTTTAAAGCTGCACGAAGCACAGGTCTTTCCAAAACCGCACACCGTTAGTGTCCAAGTGCTTCCCATCTTAGCCAGCCGTGACATGTGGTTGACTCTAAACTGCTCGGCCCTGCTTCAGTGGGCACCAGTGAAGTGGGTATGCAGGGACAGCTCGAACACTCAGCCAAATCCTTAATCTCACCTGGGAAAAGGTCAGTTTGAATCGTAGAGGAGATCCCCTCCCCCAACAAACAAACAGAAAACCGTTCCACATTTTCATTTCATCTACTTTTTGCTTGTGGAATAGCCTATGGTCAGGAGTTGGTGACCATGATGCCATTGCAGTTAGCATAATGCAAATGGGCTCTGTTTCAGACAAAAATAGACGATTGGCTCTCACAGACTGTTAAATCATTTTCACGTTTGCTGAGCGTGTTTGTCATTCTTATCACTTGCAGGGTTCAGGGAGAGGTACCGGGGGCAAATGAAGGGCAGATGAGCATGTATGCGGCGGAGACTTGTCATGTTTTCATTACCTTGACAGATGATCCGTTGTCTCCTGAATTGTTTGGTAATACAAAGCAAATCGCCTGTATTATTAGATCACCGGACACATTCTCTTTCAGATATTGAAGTTGTATAAAACATCTGTGTCACTGAGACGCAGATGTGATTCCTGCTTGGTTTGAATTTAAAGGAATACTTCATCCAAGAAAAAATGAAAAGTTGTCATTATTTATACACCAGAGTGTCATTTCAAACCTGTATGCGTTTTTTTTTTTTTCCTCCTTCTTCACACAATTCATATAGCAACCAATATGTCAAGTGACGAAATAGAGCACCACCAATATTTGATATACTTATTACTTTTTTCATTTTAATATAGTGAAGAATAGTCTGCTTTTTATGTGGAAAAAAAATACAAAATCACACCTGCGTGTTTCCATTATATCACAAAAGCCTCAGTGCCAGACTCAAGTCAACAAGCACGGAAACTCTACAGGTATAGATATACAGGATTGTGAAAGAGTTATTATAACATGATTAAATATGGAGGTGATTAAAGCATGCAGAGTCAAAACATGCATGTAGTTATTTGTTAATGCGTCAGGTTTAATTGCATGCCTCTCAAATGTAAGGGCTAAAATACAGCCTACTGTTATACATGATCATATTTTAAGGCACACATTCATATGTTTAAAAAAAAAAGTTATCTGTAATTTAATATGCATACAAGCACGGTTACATTGATTGTCCTGTTACAGTGCAATTATATTTAAATATAGTACTGAGTAATATTAATTAACTACATATACTTGCTATAAGGTTAAGGTTTGGTTTAGAATTAGATGCATTGTGCATGCAATTATGCCTAGTTATTGATGTATAACAAGGGACACATTAAAATAAAGTGTTACCCAAATGTGTTACACAAATTGATTTTACATTTAAATGCATAAATAAGTAATTTGGGGAATATAAAAGAGTACACATAATTTCAATATATATATTTAATGTTAGGTGTAGGCTATGGAACTGCTGTAATTAGTTTATTTTGACAAACCAACCAAGACCTTACAATGAACATTCGCAAACAGCATCGCAAATTTGTGTGGTTTGAACTACAGCTCTCAACCTCTGGTTAGACTCATAGTTTCTATATTGCATCACATTTGGACGTAATAAATCTTTATCTTAAGCAAAATAAGCAAGCTGATATTCAGTACAACTGGTGCCTTTAATTCAGAATACATACAAATGTAATTTACGTTTTTTAGTTTTTCAAAAGATTTAAAGTACCAATTTTGAAGAGTGTGCATGATGTGCGAACATGCTCTACTATGTAAGAACGAGCCAAATATTGAGTCTGGTTATAAAGCAAAATAACCGAGAACAATTCAAAATAGTCTTCAAATGACATGTCTGTAATTTATATATAAAAAAATCTAGCGTTAATTGGATCTCAAACAGTTTCATTAATTACTCGACAACTTGCGAAACCAATGTGGTTGAACAATACTTTGCGACAATGGGTTTTGGGAGACAGTCGTGACTAGCTAGTTGATTTCTCCAATGATGCATCGTACTATGGTAGTGAAGCAGCAAACTACGTAGTTGTCTGGGAAACGCACCCCTGATCTGATTGTAGTCTTTGACAAAAACACGATTTTCTCTTCTTTTAGCTCAAAATGTTTTTTTTTCTACTATTTTTATTTTTATTTTATTTTTTTATGAAACTTACACACATTCAAAAATGCATGAGGCTAGAATTTTTTGTTTGTTTGTTTAATTTAAAATAATTTAAAATGCTACTAATTTAATAACACTGTTAAATGTAACCTTTATTGAATCTTAAAATAATTAAGACAAAAATATTACAATAAATCTTAAACTATTTTTTTTCATACTTTACATTATGCCTACATTTTTAATGCTGGGTTTTTTTTATATATATGTATTTTTTTCTATTATTAAAAAAATAAGTTAATATCTGGTTGTTTATCATTGTTGCGTATTATTACTGATCTGGGCCTTTTCAAATCAAGACGCATCTTTTTAAAATGGCCTTTATTACCTAGTATTGTGTCGGCACGTTAATATCGATTTTATTTTATTTTTATTTATTCCTCTTACTTTTCTCTCATTTTTTTATTGTATTTATGTTGTTGGTCGTTTTGACTTGTTGTTTATTCTGTTGTAAAGCACTTTGGTTCACCTATCGGTTGATGTAAGGTGCTATATAAATAAAAAGTACATTTAATAATAACAAAATAGTACTTATAGATTTCAGATTCAACTGTACAATTTGTTGTCTGTGTTCCTAAACCCAGATAAAACCAATGTAAGAGTAGTGACTTTCAGCCAGTGAGAAAAGCTCAAAAATCAGCATGTGTGTGGCAGGGATATAATGGATGATATGATTGTTTGCCTGACATGGGCCAAGGTTTACTGAGCTCTTGTCTCGTCTGCCAGCGCTGAGGCAACCACTGAATTTATAATTAACTGGTGAGAAAATGTGGTCATTTTTCTATTAGAAGAGACATCTTGTCAATTACAATCCTCACAAAGACAGTCGCAGCACTTCCTGTTGGAGGAAAGGTCAATAGCTGAGCATAATGAAAAATTGACTTAAAGCGGGAAAGAGATGACTTTTTTTTTCCTGATGGAGAACTAAATGTAATTTTTTTCCTCCATATCATTTTCGCTCTCTTTTCAAAGTGTTATACAATCAGCTCTTAATAAAGTACTGTTGTGGAGGGCAGTCTGTCAAGCAAAAATTGAGTTTTAATGGAGAAATGACAGAAGCGGTGGCCTTATGAGTGACATTTATAAGTAAAGACAGCCGCAGGACTAATGGCCTCTGAAATTTTCAGGACAGAGAAAAATCAGCTTCTCACTCTATAACAGAGAAGATGTAGCCCTTACAGCATTATGAATGAAATGTGCAGTAAATGGGTTCTGATCTATGAAGAGATTCAGGGTTGTATCTTGAACTGGTCTAATTGATGGTAAAACGTGTGCTACTGCTGCTGTTGAGAGGATCCCATTTTTGATTAACACTCCTCCAGGCCAGCCAAGGCATAAATCAAATGGGTTGTAATTAACAAAAAAAGTTTTGTAACTGAGAAAATGTGGCTTTTTTAGTACCAATTAACTGTGCCTTGATGGGCAAAGCGTGACAAAATTAAACAACAATGTCAGTATCATAACAATACCTAATTAAATTGGGAATGTTTGCTGTTGAGACATATAAATATTAGAAGTTAGACAAAAGAAGGAAAACCTTGATAGAAATATGAATAAAAAGGATTGTGAATGGTGCAAGGTACTGGTAAATGAAGACATTTTTAAATTCCAAATGCAATTCATCCATTATGTTTTTGGAGGTAACCTTAACATGTGCCATTGTGGTTAAATATAATTAACTGGTTTTATTAACAAAAATGTTATTTAATCATATCAACATCAACAATTTTTGTGAGTTGAGATCAAGTAAAAATACATCCTTTGATAATAATTGCAAGTAACCCTTTTTTTTTCAGTGAACATGCCAGACGCATTCAACAGGAAATGACATCAGAGGCCCCCCTGCAGATCGTCATGACGTATACAAGGTCAGTAAGTTAGTAACTTTTAAAAGTGCAGATGGTAATGAGAAAAAAAATATGAGATGGTTGGGTTATTTCATGTTGTAAAATGTCTTGTCGTGTGACTCCTCAAAAATGTAATGACAAATGAATTAATAATGTACAATATTTAATAAACAAATACCTTGAAAAATATAATTTAAAACAATTTTTAAAATAATGATTAAGTATACTTAGAAAAAAATGTATACTCCTCCAAAAATATTATAAATGAATAATTCGTAATATGTATATATATATATATATATATATATATACAGTATATATATATATATATATATATATATAATATTTTACCTTGAAAAATATATAGACTTAAAAAGTATCAAAGGAAAATGTGTTATGTTTTACCTGATAGTTAAACCACATGCAAGTTTTAGAGTCATTCAATATTTTTCAGAAACAGCAGCAATACAATTTTCCTCCTTTTTTTTTTTTTTTTTTTTTTTTTTTTGGAACCCCATTGACCAAGAAACAAAACAACTGGGTTCACCTGGTTTACATTTTTTAATTAATTGTTTAAACCCAGCGGCTGGGTTTGTCCACATTTGACCTAAACATGGGTTGAAACAACCCTGCATTTTTTAGAGTGTGCTACCAAGAGCACTCGTGTCACAGGCTAATTATTAAATGTGCTGAATGTAATTAACAATATAAAGATCAGCATCGAAGCTTGTCTTTTCAATTAGACTTTGTCAAAGGTAGGAATGGTTCTTACCCTTTAATAGTTACTTAGCAACATGTTTTCCCTCCATCTGACAAAATGAGAGATACACAAAATAAGCAAAAGGACTATTGTATAACCAGCTGTAGCCGCAACACCCAGTATAGAGCCAGGATAAGCTGGGCGCGCTCCAAAATGCTCACATCGTCACTGCCGTTGTGTCAGGCACAATTCTGAGCAAGCCAGGGCAGATTGAATATCATTTTCAGCAATATTGTGTGCTGACTACATCTCTCTTTTGACTGCTTTGCATTTCTTTTAATGTTCACTAGCACCTGCTAATGTGCAGGCTTACGTGCAGGCTTTTATCACCACCTGGTCAGCAAATGCATCCCACAGTTCTGTTATCAGTATAAACAGGAAAAAAGAAAGAAGAAAAAAAATGAATCAGGTCCTCGCAGTCATGCACAGTGCGTGAAAGGTGCTAACGGCAAAGCAAGCACACTGCATGGCATTAGTGTCTACAAATGTTAGACAAGGTTGTTCAAGTTTGGCATCATTTCCACCGTATTATGTGGGGAGGACCACATGTATAATGCTCTGCGAAGTGTACAGCATAGTCGTCTAAGTGCTTTTGACAGGTCCCAGCAGGTGAAAGTTAAGAGAACTGCAGGTATAGAGCCTTTAGCTGGTTTTAATGACAACGGCTGCATGTTTTTGAGGCGTTTGAGAATTCAAATGTTGGCATATTGTTTACATTTCGCCGCTATTTGGATATTATGTTAAATCATAGAAATTACAATCCGTGACTGAGACTTCAGTTCTGCCATATAGGGCCCTCGTCAAAGCTGAGGTACTGTAGGCTAAATCGCTATAACTGAACTTGCATGGGCGATCACACTTACATTTGCTGTCATTATTATACCTTTATTTAACCAGGAGCTCCCATTGAGATCCAGAATGTCTTTTACAAGAGAGACCTGGGGAATGTAGCAGCCAAATCACAACAAATGCATTCACAACAAACACCAAATTACATTTTCATGTTATTTCACTCTTAAGAAAAACAAGAACATGTCTCCATCACAACACTCTTTACAGAAGTTTTAAATTCATTAATGGACATGAGGGTTTCTAACCTAAGCTCTTTTTGTAGATTATTCTACCCCCAAGGTGTGTATAACGCCCTGGTTGCGTATGCCCCCTGATCCCCCTGAAGGAGGAAAGGGAGTACGTAGTCGATTTCAGCTGAAATGGGATCCCTTCAGGGAGCCTATTGTCTTAGAGTATTATTGAACGAGCCATTGCACATTGGCTTGCAAGAAATGCATCTCACACTACGCCCCGCAGCACTGATATAAATGTGGAAGTAGACCACAGCGTGCCTGGACACTTGTTCTAGGGGCACTCCGGCCCGGAGAAACAAAGGGTCTGACCACGGACCGAGGGTTTGGCAGCAGGCCAGGGTGATTTTTTGCTTTAACAAAGACGGGTTGGGAAACGCTTTCCAGGCCCTGATGAACCGGACCAGGGGGACCAGAGGCACCACAGACATACCTGGGGTGGGGCAGCAAGGTCGAGAGGTAGGGAACCGCCAGCCTCGCCCTCTTGTGGCCCAGGGATGGGTAGACTCGCTCTCTCGACAGCTTGGGTACCACTGGACTCCGGGGAGCCAGAGGTGGAACGGAAACCATCTGAAGAACTTGTCCCCCCATCCCTAGGTGGCCTTTCTCAGGAATGCTTTTGGCACTCGCCTCTCGGTGACCGAGACAGACCGGGCGGCCTGTCTGCTGCTGCTTCTACGCTGGGGCCCGGGTGAAGCCTGTCACAGGGGCCCAGCGGAAAGGGAAGCAGGTACGCCCTCGGCGATGAGCAGGCGGAAGATCTATCACCGGCGGAGGGGTGGAGGCAACAGCAGGCCACCGGGATATCATCCTGACGACTCATGGGTTGCAACACTGTGGCCCGAGGACGAATCGTCGGTTGATGTTGCCACACCGTCACCCTCAGGTCACCCTGGCCACCAGCCGAAGTTCTAGCTCTATTTCTAGAGTCAGTAGATCGGGGTGTGGATGAGGGGACTCTCCCTTTAAGATCATTGAGTCTTGACCGGAGTGTTGCGATGGTCATGTTCCCGCAATGAAACCATGACTCATCCACAAGTGCTGCTTTAGCGTGATCAAAGCCCAAACACACAAAGCAGAGATTGTGCCCATCAGTGTCAGAAAGCAGTCAACCACAACCAGAAGTGCACCTCTAAAAAGACGTGCCACTCGCTCTTTTATAGAGAAAAACTCTACAGAGGGCTGAAGCGACCAGGGAGAAAACACAAACACTGGCCGATCACTGAATTGTGAAACTCGCTGGGATTGCCGTCACATCGACAGCTGGAGAGAAGCTCGTCTCAAAGAGGAATCAAGAGAGATATGGCTTAGGGAGTGAAGTATGCAAGTCCGAAGCGAAAAAAAAAATAAACAAGAGGGGACTTGCATGCTGCGGCATCCTCTTTTTTATACCAACAAGGTAAGGCGGAGATACGCTATGCAAATTCCGCAGATCCATGACATTTCTTTGCCATTGGCTTGTTTTGTAAGAGACGAAGCTGATAGGCTTTCTAAGCGAAACCCTATTTGTCGTCAATCCGCCGGAACTCAGAGTGACAACGAAAGGGCAGTAGTTCTTCCCAATTTAGTTGTAACTCGTGGCATGTTAAAAAGCAACCACTTTGAGGAGTGTTGCTGATAGGTACCAGAGCAGACAGAGAGGAGACTACAGAGGTACAGTGGAAGTTTGCCAAGTATAGCTTTATAAATAAAGATATACCAGTTCTGTTGTCTGCGAATTTTAATTGATGTCCAACCAACTAAATCATAAAGAATGCAGTGATGGGTAAAGGACTTTCTATTTGTTATGCATTGCAGTGATGCATGGTAAACTGAATCAACATGACACAAGATGGAAGATGCAGCATGCATGTACAATATATATCCATAATCAATTACAGACAGAAAAGTAGCTTCCACAAGCGTTATATCAAGCTGAAAATGATGGTATAACTGCTATGACAAATGAATGGCCTGTCATGCTAGACAGTGTGAGTCCCACATCATTGTTTTATAATGTCAAAGACATAATCTCACAACTGAAGTCACTGAGATGGAAACATTTACAACTTTCAGTTTTATCACATACTGTAACTGTGTTAACGACATGCATGTTCTACGTTGTTTTTAAGGTGTAAATATTAATGAATTAATAATCCCAGCAGAATTTTGAGGGCATTAAGTTAAGATGATAAGATAGGATAAGATAAGATAGATAAGATAAGACTGTATTGATCCCCAATGATACATTTAGCCATTACAGCAGCATAAACAGGATATATATATCCAGTGTTAATAGTGAGATATGCTGCTTTTAAAAAGTCTAGCTGCTGTCGGAACAGCAGCTGGTGAAGGATCTTCGGTAGCACTCTTTCTTACACCGTGGCTGCAACAGTCTGTCTAAAGGAGCTACCCAAGGTCCCAACTGTCTTATACATGCAGGGGGTGGGAGAGGTTGTTCAGGATGTTCAATAGCTTCACCTACATCCTCCTCTCACCCACCTGCTCTACTGAGTCCAGAGGACAGTCCACGATAGAGCTCAGCTGGACCTCCTAATCATTTTGTCAAGCCTTTTTCTTATCCCTCTCTGTGATTCCACCACTCCAGAAGAACACAGCATAGAAAATACATTGTGCTAATTAATGTTGAGCTAATTTGACGGAATGAACTCTGGATTGTACTGAATTTGCTAATTGGTTTATTAGTGCACTTTTTTTTTTTTTTTGGATAAAATGTGCATTCCAGTTTAATTTTGTGCCTGACTTGGATATTGACCTTTTTTGTGTGTTACCATGTGTCCCCAAAAAATTATGTCACAGTTTCTGTAGTCATAAGGTGTCTTTTTTATATATGTTTTTATGTCATTTATGCTATTTTGTGTGGCTCCAAGATTATATTCAAAGGCGTGCATAAAGGCTTAAAGTGTTATCATTTTTTTATGGTTTCAGTCTTAGTTTACTATAATAACCCTGATTTATAGGATTACAAAATCATAATAAAAATATTAAAAATAACGATGACCTATGTATAATATATATGTTCATAATAATAGGATGTATTGCAACCAGGCAGTGTGTACAAACTCATATTCAAAGTTGACAGGTGTGAGAAGAATCTTGCTTGAGCAGGATGGAACAATAGTCCATGCAGACCTCACTGGAAAAATAAAAATCCAAGTGAGAGTTCAGCAGTGCATTTCCACCAGAGAAATAGAATGTATGTTTAGATGTTATTGGCTTACATCATGAGTTTCAGCATCATTTATTTATTTTTTTACCAAGTGGGCCCCAGTCCCGTGCTGAAGAACCACTGCAGTAGAGGAAGTGGTCATGAACTGCTATTCCACTAAGACATCATATATCAGCAGGTTGCTGAAGATTTCATGTACTTCCTTTGTTATTTCTGGATTCCACATTACATCATACACTTGATATAAGGCAGTATAGGGCTTCCATTGTCCACAACAATATCCCTTAAAAAAAAAAAAATAAATAAATAAAAAATGCTCACAATTTCGACTCAAAATATCCACCATTTGGACCTATTTAGATTCTTTTAAATTAGTCTCATAATGCTATTTAAAACTTCATTATTTTGTTTACTGGGTGTAATAGAAAAGGTTAACATGCTTTAATGTTCAAACATTAATTTTATAGTACATTTTTAAAGTACCTTTACTCCCAGTCTGTCTGAAAAGCTCTTATGGGCCCTTTTCACATTTCTGGGGTTCTCAAACAGAAGTCGTCATAGTTTGTTAGGCTTCTATAACAGTGAATATGAGATGACAGCAAATAGAATTTTTGAATTTGCATCTGCTCTAATATATATATATATATAAAATCATAAAAAAAACACAAGAGAGATTGATTACAGCAGTCAGAAGAGAAAATTATGTCAAATTTGCTGTCACTCCCTTAGCCATTATATTAGAAACACCTTCACAACAGCTGTATTTAATATTTATTTGTATAATAATAGTAATACAAACTTTAAAAGGATTGCTATGTTAATTACTGTGGAAACAAATCATCCCAATCAATGAAAAGGGTCAGTTGAGTTCTGTTTCTAAAGCCCCTCCTTCCGAAAAGCTCAGAGTGCTCTAATTGGCCAGCTGGCCCAGTGTGTTGTGATGGGCCAAACACCTTAAGCATGTGTCAGTAATGTAATTCCCCTTGCCATAATTGTGAGGTTCAGCTTCCAAGGGTTCAACAGTTGTGCACTAAAACAATTAATGTTGTCGGTTTTACCATTAGAACGGAACCGACTTCGCAAGCATGACATGAGCAGGGGTAAGTTTTTATTTCGTAACTCTCTTAATTGTACCTTTCAGATACGATGAACGTATGCATGCTGTACTCAAGCAATGTATTTTTTTCTTTCTTTCGGTTGTCCTGCTTAGGAACACCGTTATAAATAAATCTTAACCACTGATTCACTGATTCCTAATATTATCTCTTTTTGGAAGGGCAAATTAAGGGGTTTGCTTTCATATCCAAACACAACGCATCTCCACAATATGGCGCAAACACTACAGTTCACTGAAGCACTGTCTTCTTTCTTTTTGTATACCTTTGAATGGCCATTATGGTGACATAGTCATTTCTGGAAGGTACATTTGGGCTTTGCTTTTTAGCAAGGTCTGGATCAACATTCTATGTAAGATATAATAAATCCCTTTGTGGTAGTAGTCTATGAACTCTGACAATGTGCAGATATTATACATGCACAACACACTAAACACACTAAAGGAAGAGCAAGAAAAGCATCATATGACCCCCTTTTCAACTCAAAAGATGCTTGGGTCACTGGTAATAACCATAAGGTTTTATTAGTAGCACATGGACGTGTTTCTTGCATTGACGTGCTGTTCATGCAACTGAAACTTTCACAGTCGACATTACACATGGATTTTCTGCCAACAGGTTATGCACTTTCATATTTGTTCAGTCCACGTGCCTCCAGACATTTATCCAGAGTATTAGAATCTACGTTTATTCTTCCTCTGAATCAAAAACGAAAAGACAGACTGACTGAGAATACATCAGACTTCTCAAGTCCCCTCTTGACATTTTGCTAGTCGTTGTTGCTCTTTTTCCTGATCAGCTCTGCTGCCAATCATCTTCGCCTGTACATATCAAAATCCCGGTGTTGGTCATCCGTCATTCCGTATGTAAATCCTCGCCACTTAGAAAGTCATTAACTTTCACAAAGGTGACAGGGTTCAATTTATATGGTGGCTGAAAATTTCAGTTGAGTGGGCCACAGTGTGTGGGTCTGTCCTCAAAGCTTCTTCAAATGAAAAGAGCAGGCGGCTCGCTAAATTATTCAAAATGAAATAAGAGGCTCTGCCACAGTACAGTGCAGATCAGACAGGAGAAAAAAAGGAGATACTTTTCAACAAGAGGGAGTGCATCCATTTTATGCATATTTCAGTCGGTTGCCATATCTATGAAACATGCAGAATGCCAGAATATAATGTTCTCTACTCTAATGCGATGGATATTCCAGCTACACCATGGCTATTCCATATTGTGAATCGTTTGGTATTTGATTTGAATTTTTTGAAAGATAAAAATGTAATAACCAGTCAAATTATCTCCTTTAGTCGTAAGGCAGATAACGTCATCCAGTGTTGTTTACTACTATAGTCATTTTCAGTTACATTTAAGAATAATGTTGATGGTAAAATATAGTTTCTATGCATTTTTGTATGGAGAACAGTAATGATCCTTAGTTGCCCGAATTATTATTATTATTTTTTTAAAGAAATGAATACTTTTTAATACTTTTATTCAGCAAGAAAGCATTAATTCTTAAATTAATGCACAAAATCAGGGTTCCTACAGGTTTCTTCAAGTTAAATTCAAGTCTTTTTAAGACCTTTTTAAGACCATTTATATAAAAAATTAATACCAATTTCCCGTCCCTACCAGCAAAGAAAAACAAAATCCTTCAACTTGTGTTCATTTATTTTTTCAAATGTGGAATGGGTAAAAGATGATAAGTCAAGCAGGTAAAATAAAAACATTTCAGAAGGCCACAATAAAGTTTCCCGAACAATGTTAAGTTGTGTTTTAACATTAGCTAAACACACACAGGACATCACTTCTGACTGGATCGCTTCCCAGATCGACGCTATCTAACATTTTCATCTAGTTTTTTTTTTTCGTTGATGAAAATGTCAGTAGATTTCCGTCATAGTTTTTGTCATTCAAAACTAGCGTCTCGTTTTCGTCAGTGAAAAAAATGTCGTTGAAGAAAAGTTTTCATCTTTATTTTCGTCAATGAAATTAACACTGACATAAAGCACAATTTTTAAGACCCCGATATCAAAATTCAAGACTTTTTAAAGACTTTTTAAGGTATTATTCCCAAATTCATAAATTCAATGCTTTTAAGGCTTTTTAAGACCCTGTAGGAACCCTGAAAATAATATATTGTACACAATGTTGGTAACCAGGCAGTTGACTGAAGCCATTGGCTTCCAAAGTATTTTTTTTTCTGCTCAATGTCTACTGCCAACTTGATTACCAACATTCTTCAAAATATCTTCTTTTGCGTTCAGCAGAAGAAAGAAATTTCAGACAGGTTTGGAACAACTTGAGGGTGAGTAAATTATGAAAGAAATTAATGAAAGAAATAACCCTAAATGCTTCATTTACCATTTTCTTTTGCGTTAATTAAACAGAATAGACAGACGCATGATTGGAGGGGACAATTCACTCCCTTGCGGATGGGACACGTCCCCTCAAATCTGGGCCCATGTCCTAATCTAATCTCAGTCATGGATTTCCTCATGGAGTGTTTTGCTATGTGGGCTCATGTTTTTGTTGTTCACAGTTTGAGTGAAAGTGTAATTTCCAAGGGACAATGGAACAAATACCAGCTAAACAATAAGGCATTCTATTGATTTTCTTGTCATTTGCTCGTTTTTTTATGATCTTGATCACCATTAACAAGTACAAAGGGAGTGCCATCTGCATCTGGTCTGATTGTGAGACAGCTGCAGTGAAAACAAGAGAAACTGGGTGAAGGAGAGAAAACGAGTGGAGTGACTGTGTAGTAGAACAATGCGAATGGTAATCCTTCACAATCTATACTGAGCAGTTACCTGGCCAAGAATGGGATATTGGTTCTCTTGTAAAAGCAATCTCTGTTGGAAGCAACATTTTGGTGTCAATATCAGGGCTGTTGTTTTAGCTTAATTAAGAGATCTTGTACAAAAGAACACTTTCCATTTGCAAATAATGAGGAATTTTGGCAAGCTATTGATCTAAAGTCTGTTTGTGCACATACTGTAGTGTGGAGTGTTTGTATGTGAGCTAGAAAAGAAATGTTTTAGTCTATTGGCAGCTAATAACCACTTTCATCCGTCGTATGCTTTAAAAACCGAACTGGCATAAAAACAAATACATAGACAAGTTGTTGCTCGGAAATTGTTCAGCTTGCTGAAGACATCATTAGGAACGCTTTATGGATGTTTTTTTGTGGCATTACCCAAAAGATTAAGTTTTAAATTTAAAATCTAACAAAGTTGTTTAGTCAGTCTCTTGTTTATTGTGTGTGTGTGCATACTCTACATGTGTTTATATCCCTGTGGGGACTTTAACCTGAATGCACACTGACTCATTGGGACTTGTGTCACCATTGGGACCTAAATTGGGGTCCCCATGAGGAAACAAGATTATAAATCATACAGAATTTATTATTATTATTATTATTATTATTATTATTATTTAAATATAAAAACACAGAAAGTTTACTGTGATGTATCCATCTTTGATGTACCGTTTGGGTATGGCTAGTGTACGGTGATACAATATACAGTTTTTACAGTATAGAAACCATTGCATCTATGGAGATTCCCCACAAAGATAGCAAACCAGACATGTGTGTGTGTAGCTTAGCTCCGCCCACATTGATGTCATTGCTACTAAATGCCACTCCACACAGCAAATATGCTGTTTTGTCATTTTGTGACAGTAAATGCATTTATAATTTTTGCTAAATTTTTCCATTCAAATAAATACTGTTGAGCAGAAAATATTATATACGGTATAAGAGCTAAATACATATGCTATAAGAGCATATTAGAATGATTTCTGGAGTAAAGGCTACTGAAAAGCTTTGATATCACAAGAATAAATTACTGTCATGGGTTGCTCCACAAAGATGAAGATGAGAGAAGCAGTAGTTCACATAGTTAAGTAACTTTAATAAAACAACAGAAGAATCACAGTAACAGTGCAAACACAGACAAAGAACTGGAAGAACTGATAGATATACAAAAGATATGAATACAAACAGGTGCAGTCTAAATAATGAGTAACCAAGGAGTCGAACAAGTGGCTTGATAACAAAGACAGATAAACAGGAACTGGACACAATGAATATAAAACCAAAACTGAGCATATTTGTGTCAATTGCATTGAAAAATATATTTAATTAGAAAAAAAATGCTATTTAATTTTTTTATATAACTCAGTGAATAAATCATTTAGAAGTAAAGAAGCCACATTTTTGTATTTCTCTCCTAACCGATGGACACAGACCCGCGCACATGACTGTTCATAGCAAACGAGTCATAAATATGAAATAAAAAAAACAACTTCACATTATGAAACAATTGAATTAATAAGAACAGTAATGCATCAACACATTTAACTGGATGAGTCACATTTAAAGCTGTTGTGGAACGCTGTAGCCAATACACTTGTAACATCTGTAACTTAAATTCTAAATCGATCTGGCAAGACCAGACACCAGCAACCTTCAGTTGCAATGGACACAAGCGGTGTTAAAACACACCCATTAAAACAAATTTAGATGTCTACACTGGACATGTTGTCTGTGGTTTGGAAAATTGCTTTTTGAATCAGGTGCAGCATAACCTACTTTTTGACACATTTTTACTGGATTGGGTTTTATATTGTTGTTAGGACACTGTGTAAGGATATTGCTGTTGTGAGCACTTACCTTTGGTTGAGTGGGCTAAAATTGGAGGGACTACTGACCCCCAGGGTCCACTAGTTCTAGCATCTCTATACAGTTTTATAGACTATATGTTTTTGCCGTATATCCCAAAACTAAACGAAAAGATATGGATGCCTGCTCGAAACTTTGTGTTCTCTATGTAACTTCCTATATTAGTTGGGTTAATGTCAGTTTGCTTTGCTAAAAACTGTGTTTATTCAGCAGGTAACATGCTTCTCAAAAAGATGTCTGCAATATGGATGTGGTGCATTTCTGAAATGGCTCAATACTAACACCAATCTTATTTTATTTTTCTTGCAATTGTTATCATTTTCAGTTGTTGTAGGCATTTAAACATACAAAATCAGGCAAGATCGGGCAAGTTAACCATTTCAATCAGATAATTGGCACAAATTAAAGGTAATATCTAGTAATAATGATTTAAGTTTATTTGTTGCTATCTAGGCTTTCAGGTTTCACAGCACCCCACTGGAATATTAAACAACACAAGCCTGTGACTTTGCACCGATATGCCCTGTTTGTTTTACTCTTATTTATACACTGACATGAATGTAGGTGTCTACGGAAATCACCCATTTCACCTCTTTTGAGACAAAGAAGTTTTTTTGTAAAATCAGAAGCAATCATCTTGGACATGCCCCTGATTGCATCCCTGTCAATTGCACTGAATGTACCATACAGATAAAAGTCTTTCATCTGATGCCACAGGGGCCTTACCTAGCAGTCATCAGCCTCTCAGCAAGGCAGGGACAAATGTAGACGTGACAGCCATCATAAGCAAAATGTGACTAGACAATGGACTTTTAGGCAAAGGCCAACTTCTTTTACAGTTAAACATGAATTTCAACCACATATTTTAAACATAAATTGACCCACTCAGTGAAATATTTAGTCTTAAAGTCAACTGTTTTGGTAATTTGATCTATTAAACAAGAAAAATGCAGTTTGGAACTTGATGGACCCCTGTTCACATTTCCAGGGTTTTCAGAACCGAAAGTTGCTACGCTATCTCACGACCAATTCGTACGAGTGATTAAAAAGTGGCTAATTTGTACTAATTCATACGACCTCACTCGTACGAATTCGTACGATTTGTCCAAACCCACGTGATGGGTAGGTTTAGGGGCGGGGTCAGGGGTAGGTCATTCGTACGAATTCATACGAATTGGCCGATTCGTAAAATATGCACGATTTAGCAAAAACATACTAATTCGTACGAGTGAGGTCATACGAATTAGCCACTTCGTAAAATTTGTACGAATTCTCGTGAGATCGGGTTGGAAGTTGTCATAGTTTATAGTGGTAAACTTTACTACAATAAATATCATTTTTGAATTCCCATTTGCTTTAATATCAAAATAAACATGGTCATGTGGTGGGTTATAATCTTGCAGAGGTCAGAATTTGTCAATTGCTCCACTTATACTACGGTTTCCATGCCTCATGTCTAATTATCTGTTTTATTTCAAGACATTTGACTGTTTTTGTCCTTAAAACACTCTTGCATGAATGACTATTTATTGCACATCTCATTCCAGTGGAATTTTAGAGCTAGTAACAGAGGCTTGAGTTATTGATATGCAGACTAACGGAGTTATTGGAGAGAGATTGATATATTGCTTAAGCGTGTGTGAATTACCTGCATCTGTGCGCCTCTCAACAGTGTTCTGTTGAAGCATCTGTACTTATAGTGAAGCTGTAAGTTTAACTGATTCAAAAACAGCGAAGATACTTATTTTTTAATAGTTTTGCAAATGCGAAACTATTTTATCAATAAAGTCAAAGGGCAGCACTTATGGTGTTGTATAACTGTGGAAATGCGCACATCTATGAAAAGTTTCCATTTTATCCTTCAGCAATTTATGGGGCCATGGAAATCGTCTGGAATTTTTGTGATTAGAAAATAGCTTCAGTATTTGGCTGTTGGATAACATTGTCCAATAGTCTGAGTTCAGTGGAAAAAGATGGTTGTATCTGATTTTGAGAATTACAGAGTTTATAAAGGCACTTTTCCCTTCGATGTTAGTAGATAGGATGCATTTTGATTTCGTGTTGACTTTGAGAGGAGTTTCTAACCTAACTACTCTCCCAATATTGTTGCAATAACACATGTAACTTCAGAAGTTTTCTGGCAAGTGGCCTTAGTGTGGACTCAACTTTCCACCCTAAAAGCTGTATCTGCTATCCTACAGAGTTTTCCTTTTTGCTAAGGCAGCTCTGGCTTAGTGCAGCGCAAATACGAGTGGGCCGATGATGGAGAAAAGAGCACTGAAATCAATAAATTAAAGTGCTCTAAGAGCTTTGAAGGTGGAGACATTTTCACTCTCCGAAGTAACATGCAAATACACTTTGAAGACCACAATACTGGCATAACAATCGTGATGCGTGGTGTGAAAGTGGATTATCTGTGGAATCGTTGTGTCATACAGCTGAGGGACGATGAATGCAGAGTTCACTCCTGACATCCCGAAAGCCCCGCCATCCGTGGTGCCATCAGAGTTCGTATCAGTAAAGGCTCATTAAAGCCGCAATCCAACTGGAGAAAGGGATTTTTGCAACATTAATTTTAACTCTGCCAATCCAGTAAATAATATTCTATTTACAGCCTTGGCTGCCTGCAAAAAAGGGTCATTTAGTGTAAATGGCGTCTTGCTCTGAGGCTGGCTTTGGAAATTGTGGTCTAAATGAGCAGAGATATAAAATGCTCTGTTGGTGGATTGGAACGTAGAGGTATTATCACCCACTTTTATATATGCTTGTGATTTGGTAACATGTGATTTATTATTATTATTACATGGTGAAGTGTGAAAACTATATGGGTTTATCTGATTATGTCCTGTAAGGAAGTGTAATAAAAAAATATATATAAAGAGTGCAGAAATAACACCATTCTGTCTGGCCTACACGTACAAATCTCCACTGATTTGGCAGGTGTTTTCAGTCTTCAAATAGTCTGAAATATCTATCACTTCTAATTTTTCTTGCCTAGCTTGTCTTGCCAATTGATGCGGCTGACTGACTCAATGGATACATTCTCGGTGTTGACAATTATTGCCATTGATTTGCCAAGGTGATGCGTTTGGAAAAAGAGCATTCGTGAGGACATGTAAACAACTGGCAAGCTCTGTTTTAATCAGATTTTTTCCTCCCTGAGTAAATCAATACAACAATTAATGTATTTCAAATAGCAACAGCGAGTGTCCTAAGCTTCAAATTAAAGCAAGGTCAACTTTATACTTAACGACTTTCTGTTTCAGCAATCCACAAATTCTAATTTCATCCTCTGCATTATTTTGTTCCTGTCCAAATTGATAGCAAAAACACAATTGCATATATTATTTATATAGAACTCATGATTAAATCAGCGGCCACTGGTGTCTAATGCAAAACTAATGAAATTTTGAAAGACATAAACACGTGCACGATGCGGACGCCAGTCAGGGTCTTGAAATAAATGTGAAAAAGTTTCAAAGATACTCAAGTTATCCCTCACGAACTCCCACTTTCTGCTGCGTTTGCACGGGAAGAGTTAAGCAGGATGAGTGGGCCACACAGGACCAAAACAGTTCAATGAGGAAAGACACTGCAGATGTTAATGATTATAGATTTACAGGGATGGACTTGCATGTGTAATGAGCTGCTTCAAATCATGCGATGCCTCCCTTAACATTTCTGTCTCTTTAAGCAGACTGTATACATTAATAGTCATAAGTGGACATGAGATAGAACATTTACGGAATTTCCAATGCGGCCACAAAATTTGCAATGCGAACAAATGCATATGTTTATCAACATGAAGCAAGTTAACATGCCTCATTATATTAACATAACTCATCCAGCTTATGTGAAACTGTTTACCTCTAAAACTGCACCAGAGTGAGTAGTTTGCGCCAAACGAGTGTGGGCTGGATAGCTGAATACTTAAGATAGATTCGCTTGACTTAAGAAAAAAGGACCACCATCTGGCAAGCAAAAGCTACTCGCTGGCATAAAGTTCAGCAATTCATTCATCTTGGATAGATGGCTTAACAGTCAACAGACAGGTGTAGATCAGCCGACTATCTCATTGATATGATGAAAAACAGCCGTGAGGAACATACTGTATGTAGGCCTGTTTCACTCATACACACACACCATATGCACTCCATTGCATTAAGATGCATACTTATTATCCCTTTTTCATTGTCACTCTTATGATATGATGGGATCTTAAATATATATCTATCAGACCAAGCAGCTTTGACCTCCTAAAACATTTCATTCTATTCACAGCAGGTCCAATTATTGTAGGTTTTTCATTTAAGAAAAGGAAGAAGAATCCAATCTATTCTAATCTATATGTGTGTGATTGCTGAATTAGGTGGTGTGTGCAGACATGTAAATTATCTCAACTAGAACATAAATCACTCTCTCATTAAAGGGACAGTTCACCCAAAAATAAAAATTCTGTCATTATTCAATCACCCTTGTGATGATTGTCATTTAAAACCCTCAAGACTTTTGTTCATCCTCAGAATACAAATGAAGATCTTTTTAGATAAAAACTGAGAGCTTTCTATCCCTCCATTAGCAGATATGCAACGAGTTTGTAAAACTAATCCATATGAATTGAGCAGTTTAGTTCACAATTTTCTGAAGAGAATTGATCCCTTTATATAATAAACAGATTTAATGTAGACTTTTATTCATATAAACATTGATCAGTGAACATAAGCTCAACTGAATCTGCCGTAAGCGTGAGAACACATCTTGCGGAAGCTCAAAGCTGCCGTGTAACATGAGAATAAACCTACGCTATCTCACGACCAATTCGTACATATTCGTACGAGTGATTAAAAAGAGGCTAATTCGTACTGATTCATACGACCTCACTCGTACAAATTCGTACGATTTGTCCAAAACCAAGTCATGGGTAGGTTTAGGGGCGGGGTCAGGGGTTGGTCATTCGTACGAATTCATACGAATTCGTAAAATATGTAAGATTTAGCAAAAACGTACTAATTCGTACAAGTGAGGTCATACGAATTGTTACGAATTAGCCACCTTGTAAAATTCGTACGAATTCTCATGAGATCGGGTTCGAATAAACCTCATTGGTTCTTGTGGAAGCTCAAATGTGCCGAATAACACACAAGAATGAACCTCATTGGTTCTTTCATGGTTGAGCTTCCGTTTACCACAACTGATTTGTGAGTTAATTGATGTTTATATATGCATAAAAGTCTAAATTCAAACTGTTCATCATAAAGCGATCGTGTCTGCAGAAAATTTTGTACTAAACCGTTCAATTCATATGGATTCGTTTTTCGTTCTCTTTATGAAGTTTTTGAAGTGTCAAAGTTGTAGTTGCGAGGACTGTCTATGGAGGGGCAGAGAGCTCTCAGATTTCATCAAAAAGATCTTTAATTTGTTTTTCGAATGGACGTCTCGCAGGTTTTGAACGACATGAGGGTGTGTAATTAATGAAAGAATTTTCATTTTTGGAAGAACTATACATTTAAGTAAAACATATGCTTTCAGAGTTAATTGGAGATCCAGTTTGACATCCAAACATGTCAGTATTGCTGCTTGTTTTTCTTGGATTTTCATCTTTGCTTTCCAAAACTCAAGTCTGAGGGCACGTTGTGGTGTGGATGCAGTTGTTTCCCTTAGGTGAGCCATTATGTTGTGGTTTTGTTATTTATTGATGGTTTGAGTCATTGTGTTTGTCTGTATTTGGAATAAGAATAGGTTTAAAGAGTTCTGGTTGTCTTTGTGCTGCATCTTTAAAAACATCTCTGCAGCAAAACCAAAATGTTAATAGCCAAGACGAGCAATTGCAAACTCACTTTTTTTTCTGTTCTCACTCCAGCAACTCATTAAGTAACAAAACAGGTCATTGATTTTACAGCTTTTCTCAAGGTTTTTATGAGATATAAGTGACCCCTCACTGGATCTGAGCATGCTCCATTAAATCAGACTGGTTCAAATGATCCCACAAACATTTCAGCCTGATTATCTGGAGGCCTTATAAACCACAAGCGAGGAAGTGTGTAATTTACCTAGGATAATGTGACATGAACTCTAATGTGTAAATAAGGCTTTTAATTCTGCTGAAAAGACTTCTGCTTAAGGTCTGCCTTTAGGTCTGGTTTAAATATAAGACCAAAACTCTAGCTAAATACATCATTAAATATCTTGACAAGTGGAGTTTTTCTCTATCTGTGTGTATTTTCTGTAATTAACGTAATTTACGTCATGCAATAAGATTATCTTAGAAGTCGAAAGATTACAAGTAAATTTCATGTATGTGTCAATTTTATTTACACTCGATGGACTGATCGATCGCACATTGTATTTATGCACAGACATTTCATTACAATCTCGTTTCCACACACATTCAGGATAATGTTTGGGAGCCTGGGAGCCTATGGCAGTCCATTGAACCGCTAATAACTTTTGAATCATAATTGCAATGGAATCACAATTCCTTTGTCGTCTTATTCCTTGGCTCAAGCCGATTCGATTGAACCCTATGACGGAGAAAAAAAAAATAAAAAATTGTCCGCCATTTTTAATTATCCGAAAAAAGCTACTTTTTCTAACTCCTTGGCAGTTGCTACGATTCTCACCAAAACTGAACTATTAGTCCGATTCAGACAAAATCACCATCAGAAGTTTGAAAACATAGTTCTCTGGCTATATACCAATGCAAAAATGCAAAAATATTGAAAGTAAGAGTTAGTAAAATTCGATCAAAGTCACGTGTCAGTTATTTTTTATGTTTTTTTTTTCTTTTTTTTTCCATATAAATGTCTATTACTCCGAAGCGAATTGAGATATTTTCACCAAATTTGGCACACACAAACATGGGCTCATTCTGAGGACACATAAAAAAATGTGGGATTTTGCTTCTTAGTGGTGCTATAATATAACATAACATGCTATACTCAACGGATACATTGATGTATCATTACGGAACCCAGTTTGTGCCATCAGCACCATCCCCTGAAGGTACTCAAAAGATTTCAAGACTTTCACCTTTTGGTCAAAATTATAACAAAATTTTGAATTATACTCTTACGTTTTGAATAAATCTGCATATTTTAATGACACTGGTCTTAAGATTTTTTCATCGTGACTGAATTCTGACCATATCACATCAATTTTGTAACTATGCCACCTATTGGTTGAAAGTAATAATCCATTTAATTAAATTTTTAGTTAATGTGTGTGATTTTTCAGCCATTTTGCCTAAATTCATCTTTAAATGTACTCAATTACTCCTCGCTGCAGTTGGTTTGACACTTGTTTGCATGTCTTGTCATCTTCTTTGCACTTGGCCCCGGTATTGCTGTTTGCAGCTATATTTATTATTATTATTTAAGTAGCTGATAATCTTTGTTATTAGCTTCGTGATAGGGATGTACGTTCTTATTCTAGAGAGCATATTCGACATTATCTTTTTGTTTATGTAATTATTGTATACACTGTTGCATCTTTGTTAGTAAATTAACTTCCTGCCTGTCTTGGCTTTTGCTGCATAGATAGTCTGACAAGTAGGACATTTTCATTCCTATTTCATCCCTGATTTAAATGAAAACAGCTTGCTTAGGCAGATGCATATGGAATAATTATAGCTTTTTCACCTTCCATGAGTGTGTAGCTTTACCCACAAGAATATGCATCAGTCACTGCTCAGCCAGTATTTCTGCTTCATCAGTATGCTGCAATTGCCTCTCTTTGACTACCAGTACAGTTTCTGCTGTGCCTATTAGAAAGGGGGGAAAATAAGGCACAAAAAAAGAGAAAACATTTGTTTCATTATGAAACCTAATCTACAGGGGGAAACACTTGCGTGTACGCGTGAATTGCATTTAACATGTTCCTTAAACAGGTCTATTCACCTCATTTTCTTAAGTTTCTTTGCTGAATAGCCAAATGTATACTTGTTTTCAGTGACAATGACCTACATTATAAACCAATTATGAAAAATGAAAAAGTTTTTAACAAAAAATAATTTTGTACCATAGGGCGTTTTGCCTCACAGGTGGTGTAAATTTCCCCAAGTGTGGGGTAAAATATTCCTACTCTGACAAATCATTTCTTTTTATACATTTACATCAAAATTAGAAACTGCATACAGTTTTAGCTTAAAATTAAGCAAAAAATAACAGTTGATATATGTGAATATTTATTAACGAACCATGCTGATAATCAGCCTATTTAAAAAAATATTGTTAGCGGATGCTAATCGGTTAGCTAACTAGCTAGATGCTAACTTGAGGTAATTTTTAACCCCCTGGGGTCTGAGGTGTGTTTGGGGCCCTTGAGAAGTTTTGACATGCCCTGACATTTTTGCTTATTTCAGCTACTTACAACATACCATTGGCCAACATATAATTATGCTATATTCAGCACAAACACTGCTACAATAATACATGAGCAAAATAGATGTACATGTTTGCATTTTATAGAAAAAAAATATTATGCGTGGTAAGTTAGTTTTAGGAAAAAAATTGTCACTGCAATAAGGCCATTTAACAAATACTGAACAGTTGTTCACAAGACTTTTGACTCACTATTCTTGTAGGCTAGAATTTTTACTACAAAATGATGTGAAAATCATTCTGACCACACTTTCACAAACCACAATATAACAATTTAAATATTGCAAGTCAGTTTTTGTGTCAGCACTGCTGTATGCGTGGGAGTGTCAATGGCCATGAATATTAAGTGAGATTTACACCAGGGGAGACAAAAGACACTCCCCCAGCGGCTAATGGCCCATCAAGCTGCTGTGAGGCAGCCTGAACTAAGAATGAGAGGAGATTCAAAGGTTATGTTTTCTGTTTTATTGTAATTCCTCCATGTGGAGGAACTAAATATTGTGCCTCACAAGACCAGAGTGCTACATACATAAACATAGTACAGGTGAAAAGTTTGGACACATTCCTATTTTTAATATTTAAAAAAATAATAATAATAATAAATTAAGAGTAACACAGTCACACATCTTTATGCCACTCTTGAAAACAGTTCCTTTTCAACTGAAGACATAAGTGAACATCACATGCCTGGCATTTCCATGGTGTTAATTGCGTTTTACCACGCACTGCTTTGCAATGAACACATGTCCGGCGACCAAGTGTGGCAACATTCCTTTCATCTGATGTCAGCTCAGCTCCTGGAACTGGTACATGGTCACTATTGGTCCGTTTTGGTGCAGTTTTCTGTGACACACCACAGAGCTCTGTGATCAGTTACTCCATAAACTCTTTATGTGACATGTTACCATGTAGCTCTTTGTGCACAATGAAAGAGTTGGTGGAAACAATGCCCAAGAAGTGTAGAAAAATCTTTCTGTACCACTTCATTGTTTTGTGTTGTGCAGTGTAGTACTGTAACAGCTGATCAGACAGGTCAACACCGCCCATGTTCTGATTGTATGCAGTCACAGGTGCAGGACATGGAAATGTCTTTGTCCTCCATGTATCTTGTGTTTTCACCCTCCTCTGCACAGTGTCTCCCGTATAAGCAGGATGGATGGTAGAACAGACAGATACCTCTCGAGTGTCCATCCACTTCACAAAAACAAGAGGTCCATCCCGAATCCACCTGATGGATCCTCTCCTCTGGCAGATTTTTTAGAGAGTGAATTAGCTGCATTCTTAGGGCAGTCCTTCCTGTTGTCCCTGTAAGTCCCACATGCACCAAACTTCATTGCAAACAAGTCTTTTAGGAGCTTTGGGCTTGTGTAGAAATTGTCCATCGCACAGAGAACTGAACGACACCTGCGTGTCCCTCTGCGTGGTGCTGGCGAAGGAGAACGGGATGCTGAGACATTCCTGAGAAATTAAAATAAAATAAACTGTTAGCATTATCCAAAGTAAACTGATGGAAAAATAATGGGTATGGATAAAAAAAATAAGTTTTTTGTAGTTTCACTCAAGAATGGGAACTTTTACATTATTAAAAGTAAACAAAATACAACTTTTACATTATTATTCTGTAAACACAAAAAGGCGAAATATCTATAGATGGGCCATACATGAAATAGCCTACTCAATGAACGGATAGTTCGTGAATGACACATCACTACATTTCAAACATTTACACCTGTATTCACGAGGCCATGATAGTGTCATAGGCTAACCGAACATTTATATCTGTTGATGGGCCATATGGGACGGAGAAATATTAATGGGCCGACGCGTCGCATCACCGCGAGTAGGCTGTTGATGCACGCATTTAGTGGATGGCCCGTTTGCGAACGCATTTCAAACATTTACACCTGTATTCACAAACATCTGTGCATAAGGCACGCCTAAGTTATTTACGCATGATATAGTGTCTAGGGTAACCAAAGCTGAACAATTAATTATATAAATAGGCCAAGATATATTGTATTTAGACCTAATTACCGGAGCCTGAAATATATTTCTCTCAAACACATTAACATAAGCAGTTATTAGCAAACTAAATACATTATGAACAGTTATATATAAAAATGTATTGTATTTAGACAGGCTAGAGATCACATATTTTACCGGAGGCTGAAACATATTTAACGTAATCAGTAGGCTATATAACCTAAACATGTAATTGTTAACAAAATACATAACGCATAGTATTAGATAATATAATAGCCCAACAAATTTGTTTAGAGAGTAACAGGCTATATCACATTCAAAACATATACAAGCGTAGGCTAGGTAGCCTATACTATGCCCGAATGATGTGAGGCAATCTTTTCAAAATAGTCGGAAAATTCATATAGCTCTATATGATCAGAAAATGAATTATACAACACTAAACAACTTACTCCGAAATGAAATCCTCGGCGGGGTCAACGCGTTCTTCAAAATGCAGCCGTTCGTCGTCCGAGTTGCAGGAATCTTCCTCAGAGGAAAAGGTGAAATCTTCCTCGCTGTGTAGAATCATCTGAAGGACCTTTTCGGCGGAGTAGCGTGCCAAAAACTTTGTGTTGTTATGCCACTGATCGGTGGGCGTATGCTTTGCATAACATTAGATCTCCCATTTTACCATGTGAAAAGCGCTGGGGGCGTGGCGGTCTCAGCTAATTAAAGATAATGAACTGAGAACGAAAAAACTGTGCCTATCCTTGGTTTCAAACGGATTACATAAACTGGAAATATTTATTTTTTTAATAAATTACTTCATTTAAAAGAAGAGAACACAAGCTTTAAAAAGACATATGTCTCGTGTCTCTGTGACAAGTATTGAGTGAGTAACAGTGTATTTTTCGGACGCGTTTTAGAATGGACTTCACTAAAAGAGAGAACGCAGAACGCGCATCATGTTTATTATTGTTTATTTGGCGAAAAACACAACACTTTGTTTTTATTTTGAGGTTCCACAAAAAAAATACACACTTCACAGGATCGAATGATGTATAACACTTATATGTAAGATAAAAATCAACAGAGTAATTTGAGTCTTTTTTGCACTGATAAGGAAAAAAGTGTGCTTATATCGCGGGCGATATGGTCGACCCCAGGGGGTTAAATATACGTCCACATATTTTGATTCAACCTCCTAATTAGATTACATTTGATGGAAAAAAAATAAAAATAAAGGATGTGACGTTCAGAACATGGAACTTCAGTAATTATGATAGTGGAAAGTCAGAAGTGATGCCCCAAGTGACTGGGGGCGTTTTACCCCACAGACTAGGTTTGAAATAAAATGATGTCAATCTGAAAATATAATTATATTTTCCTTAAATAACACATACTCCCTAACTACAGGCCTTACTATTCTCATGTCATATATAACTATATGTTCTGCAAAACAAGTGTCGTGACATGTTGCCAAGTACGGTATCCCATATTAGCAATTTGTGCTCCCATCCGAGTGGACACAGCAGAGTACTGAACACACACACACACATACTCTGTGTGGACACACTCACCCTGAGCAGCAGGCAGCCATTTTTGCTACGGTGCCCAGGGAGTGATTGGGGGTTAGGTGCCTTGCTCAAGGGCACCTCAGTTGTGGGTAATGAGAGTGGAAGAGAGTGCTGTTCATTCACTCCCCCCACCAACATTTCCAGCCGTTACTGAGACTCGAACCCATGATCTTTGGGTTACAAGTCAAACTCTCTAACCCTAAGAGTTCACAACTCACCCCCTAAACAGCAACATTTAAAATACTTATTTTTCTTACTGCTGAAAATTGTATCACTTACTGTGAAATCCGATTTCTCTCACATACTTTGCCAGTGTAAACTTTTACATCACTCTTGTCAATGTTATCCAATGTAGCAACAACAAAAAATATATTGAATCTATCTAGTACTGTATATTACTCAACAATTTACTGACCAGTGGACACTTTTGCTACCTTCATTCATGCCGCCCTTTAAACTCTGGCATTTCAACTGATGTTGGCAAATCAACATTGTATATTCTTATATACAGTTCAGTAGGTACAGCTGCTCAACTACATGTTAACGCAAATATCTAATCAGCCAAACCCATGGCAACAACTCAGTGGATTTAGGCACGGTTGAGACAATCTGCTGAAGTTCAAAGTGAGCAACAGAATGGGGAAGAAAGGTGATTTAAGGGACTTTGAACGTGACATGGTTGTTGATGCCAGATGAGCTGGTTTGAGTATTTCAGAAACTGCTGATCTATTGGAATTTTCACAGACAACCATCTCTAGGGTTTACAGAGAATGGTATGAAAAAAAGAGAAAATATCCAGTGAGTGGCGTGCTGTGGGTGAAAATGCCGTGTTGATCTTGAGGTCAGGGGAGAATGGCCAGACTCGTTCCATCTGATAGAAAGACAACAGTAACCGTAATGTCCATCCTTTTATGACAGTGTACTCATATTCTGATGACTACTTGTAGTAGGATAATGCACCATGTCAATCATCTCAAACTGTTTTTTTAACAAGACAATGAGTTCACTTCTCAAATGGCCTCCACAATCCAGATCTCAATCCAATCGAGCACCACCTGGATGTCGAGGAAATATGATGTCAATAGCAGCTTTCCGACCGGAGTGACTTTTGCAGTTCCTAGAACCTAACGTTCCTATAATCCTTTTTTTCTCGTGTTCTGACCGGACTAAATTGGGGATTTTTTAGTTCCTCAGACCGTAGTTCCTATAACTCTTTCAGTACCTAGTCTAGAGCGAGGACTTTTTTAGTTCCCTTTCCCTAGGTCTACGCTGATTGGTTCAACTTATCATGCCCACTGTCAACACGCAACTTGTAGCGCGCTGTCTGCCATACGCTGTGTGTTTTTGCTAAACATTATAACGAGGATTAAGACAAACATAACGCATTCAGCCATCTGATTGCTAATAATAGCTAAACTTACCCGTCGTTTTGTTTGCCTCATGTGCTCTGCTCCTTTATCTTCTTCCATCATATTACTTAATATCATATTACGCTGGAGCCTTCGTCTTCTGTGTTTCTCTGTACAGAACTCAAGCATAATCTTTAAACGCCGCCGTTCGTTCTCCGTAATTAAGGTCCCGGCAAGGGAGAACAGGAACCAGGAACATTACAATAGCCTCCTCCATGCTGGTTTGTTGTTGTTGTATGTGGCCGCGCTACGTCTAGTGATGAAGCCATAAAGACCGTCGCCGTGCTTGCGTCCATTCCTATAGCCACTAACCCTAACCATAACTCTATAGTAAGTGCATGTAGTTAGTTACTTAGCACTCAGCAGTACTAGTAAGTAGTATGTAAATATATATCACCTTAAAATAAAGTTTAACCCAACATTTTGTACACTTTTTTTGCTGTTTCACTGGTGTTTTACACGTTGCACTGACTAAAAGCTATGCAATTAATTTGTCATCCAACCAAATGATCAAACCAGCCAGATAAAAAAAAAAAAAAAATTAAGTGGCTTTACATACTATCTACTTACATTGAACAATAAGTACAATGTATTATTGTGTTCCTGTTGTATTGTAAAACACTTTTGCTGCTATTGAGGTGTGATACGGGTAAGGTTAGGGACATGTGGTGGTATGGGTCGGTTTAAGGGTAAGTTAAGGTGTGAGGGGAGGGTCAACTGTGTAATTACAAATGTAATAACATAAAGTAATTATAGCTGTAATTATGTGCTGGTATTTTTAAAATATAAGTACAATGTAAAAACATGTATGTACACAAGTCCATTGCATCAAATTATTTATTTCAATGTAAGTATATAGTACTTAAAGCCACTTAATATAAAGTGGGACCCAAAAAATAAATAAAATAACAAAATCTCTAAAAATCCACTATATCTCTAAAATTAATAACGTTCACAATCACAGGTTGCAGATTGTATGCTGTTTAGACATTTCCCTGCTCTAAAAACATACTGTTGTACATATAAATAACATGCAAAGAATAGCAAAGAAGCACACTGACAGTAGCGAGCGGCGCAGTAGGACGCCTAGCGTGTCTTCCCTAACTCTTCATTATCTTTTGTCAATTACTTGAATTTGTAGCTTTGCTTGATGTGCGCTTCTGCTGTCTACTGGCATTAGGTGGCTGGCTGGTATTGCCAGTGGGTATGCAGGCATGGTTTGAGTGGCACGGTGGTTATTCACTGTAACTGGGTAATAACATCTAATTGTTTGTCAGATCTGAGGCCACTCTTTGTTATCACCATTACTTTTTTTCTGTCAGAAACGTCACGTCAGATCTGAAAGCGCGTCAGCCTGTCGTTTCCCTGAGCGATATAAACGTAGGAGGTCGATCCTTCCGGAACTGTGTTCTAGTCTTTCTGTGTTTCCACTGTTTAGTGTGTTACCACTTTTTGACTTTGTGCTAATGGTAGATTTCATTACAAAAATGAATCTTAAATATGCAGAAATAAGCTGCAAATTTCATGGGACAAATATAAATTGAATTTGCCTTGGCTCTTTAGAACACAAACATTAGCTTTGTTGGGAAAATCGTTATAGTTAAATAATGAAAAGCTAAAACAATTATTTCAGTTATTAATCTGTCATATGGCTGATATTTTTAAACATGATGTCATTTGGATGCCCTTCATACATCCTTGCATGCATTTTTTTAATTTATTTAAAGATTGTTTCTGGTGAAATGCTTGCAAACCAATAATTAAAATGGAAGTATTTGGCATATCCTAATTAATCTCTGATGGATGATTATCTCAATCAATAAATGCATATCACTGATGTTATTTTAGTCTGCATTTGCTGAGGGTGCAAATTGTTTCAGCTTTTGTGTGTCATTATTCTGACACCATTTGCAATTGATGCCAAAGCCCAAATTTACATAAACTGAAGTTACACTTTCAAACTTTCACATTTCTTCAAAAGAAAGTGTTTATTAATAATTCAGTGCATTTTAACAATACCAACTTAATTTGTCATACACTGAGGGGTTTTTCATGCAGAATCCAGTCCAGAATGCATAAGGTGTTTGAAAGGTCACACTTTATTCAGCTCTCTCTTGAATCCCAGTCTTAGCTGTTGGCTGGGGTTTGATATCTCATCACAGCAGACTGTCTGAACTGCATTACAGTTCGGTGTGCTTAAGAATGTGCTGTCCATGGTGTTTTCTTCTCACAAAAACTGATTTTAGACAGTTTAATATGCATTCACTTGTAGATAATTGATTCAACTGAAAATACGCTAATCCTTTTCTCAGTGTTTACACCTTGGTTAACAAGCTTATAATGAATTGACAACTCATTATACATTGTAGTATGTCATTCCATGGTTTATGCTTCCCATAGCTTTGGGACACAACAATATTCATACAGATTTCTTTCAAAGTAAGCGTTTCTCTCGCAATGTTCCCATGAATGTATTATTTTGCCTTGCAGCTATAGGACCTTATTAAATAGATATTAAAGCAAATGAACACTGTTGGTAGCTGTGTTTTTATCGTTAAATTAATCAGTAACACTTTACAAAAAGGATAATTTTTTTGGATTCAGGATAAGGATCAGGTAGATCCAAACGCAGAGTGGGTTTATTACAGGGTAGTCAGACAGGCAAGGGTCACAGACAGCAAACACAGCATAGGAGACAAGGCAATACTCAGGAACAGAAACCAGGCGAGATGACAAGGGCAGGTGGCAGACGAGATGCAATCCAGGAAACAGGCAATGGGTCAAAAGGCAGGGAGCAGACAATTGAGGAACAGGTTCATCAAGGGTCGGATATACAGACAGGAACAGACTAGACTAGGATAACAGACTAGGATAACTGACTCGGAATAACTGACTCTGAAAACTCGGAAATGCTCGGTGATAGTGAAACAAGACTTTGCACGTGCTGGGGTTTTAATTGTGTGTGGAGCTGTGTGTGGAACTAGAAGCAGGTGTGAGAGTGATCAATGGAAACTGGTGAGAGAGTAATCAGTCCAGGATTGTGTGCATGATCAGTCCCAGGGAAGGCAGTGCCACACAACCCCCCAATCCTCCACAATCCTGGGAGAGGGGTGGAGGGCCAGGTCCGTGCAGGGGAATGGGACCAGGTAACACAGTCTCATCCCAAGACATCATATAACTGACGTCTTGGGACGTCTTTTGACCATACGTCAACATCCGCCGTTTTAGGGTATCCTTTAACGTCAGTTACATGACGATCCTGGGACGTCATACAACTGACGCTTTACCTTTAACGTCAGTTAGGTGACGGGGTATGTTTAGGTCTGGGGTAGGGTAGGGTTAGGATCCGATAACATCATCTAACTGACATTAAAGCAGCACTATGCAGGATTTCCATTTTTGTCAAACTGTGACCACTAGATTCGCTGTGGAGTACTCGTACTGTCGTAAATAGCATTCACGCAGAGATGTCTCTGCACTCATGGCCTGATCCCCTCCCCCTGTATACCGGTATAGCATAGTGCTGCTTTAAAGGGTACCCTAAAACGACGGATGCTGACGTATGGTTGAAAGACGTCAGTTATATGACGTCTTGGGATGACTCTTCGCTGGACCAGGAGGTAGCCAAGGCGGGCCTGGACCACAGAGCATGGGCGGCCCAGACTGGGCCGGTGACCAGGGCGGAGCAAGATGAACCAAAGGCCAAGGTGGTGCAGGAAGAGTCGGTGGCCAAAGTGGAGCAAGCTGGACAAAAGGCCACGGCGGGGCAGGAGGAGTCAGCACCTAGGGTGGAGCAGGATGGGCCGAAGGCCAGGGTGGAGCTTACTCAGGCTTCCAGGGATGTGAAGAACTCTTGTGCAGCCACAGCAGAGTAGACCCCTCAGGAGACCATGGTGGCATGACCTTCATGGTCCCTTCATGGAGCCTACTGATATGGAAAACTGATATGGAAAGTATAAAAAGGAAAGCTATTTCAAAATAGATAAATACTATGCAAGTATAAATAACACCGATTGGTATGCTGATAGGTATAATAAGACTGCACCAAATGACTTATGCCACTTGTGAATCTAAGAATAGCTTTTTTAGGTAAAATGGGAAATAGTTGTTGTGCAGTAGGAATATTTGTTCATGTGTTGTAATACTCAATGACATTGAATCTTTCTCACTGGATATCCGTGTCTATGGTCTCTTCAGTTCAATTGGGATGGGTAGTGTCTTTTCATGGATGAAGTGAACAGTGCTGATATCAAAGCGCAGACAAATGAGGGGCTGGTGGCAGGTCCGGTGTTGGCAGGGGAAGGAATCCATAATTAACCCCTGACCTCCTTTCATCTCTAATGGTTGAGCTTCAAACTGATGGGGGGAATTAGGTTAAAGCATTATGGGACATAATCTATCACGCTATTTCTTTTACTTACAACTCAGAATGACCTGGATTTTTTTTTAACTCTCTTTTTCACACATGCAGTGATGTTAGGTTAATATTTTAGTTCAATTCAGCCACATCGCTCTGTGCATTTGTTTCAGAAATTCTGGATTGGATATTTTATTTCAGCACTAAAAGTCTCAGCGCTGTTCCACTCCTTTCCCTTCTCTCTTTGACAGAAAATCATGCGCTTGTGATCAGAGGGAACCTGACCAGTCATTTTCCCTGTAATGGCTTAGGTGTGATGTGTGGTGACATTGCTGCACAAGGCTGTTGACACAGTAAGCATCTCCTGGGCTCCTGGGGTACAGATGTCCTTAGGCCTGATAATTTACTGCCACACATGCCAGCAAATGCTCGTACGGATATGGAATATTCCCACTGCTAGCATAACCGGATCCAAGTTATATTTTATTAATGGCCAAGTATAACTAGTTCACTTTGCAACATTGTTATTAATGGGCGATAGATCAGCGAATAAAAGATGTGCGTGATATATTTACTCGAATTTTGAAAGATTTAATGCTTTTATTCAGCATAGATGTATTAAATTGAAAAGAAAAGTGAAAGACTTAAAAAAATACACATTTCAAATAACTGCTGTACTTTTAAGCTTTTTATTCATCAAAGAATCCGAAAAAACAATATTTTCATACAAATATTAATATGAATAATTTCGTAAAAAATGACATTGATTATATTCAGAATGTGTGTGTGTGTGTGTGCGGTGTGTGCGTGCATGCATTTTAATCATACTGTGGTGTTTGTTTTTGAAATGTAAAAATGCAGAACATTTTGTGTGAAGGGTAGATTTAGTTCCCACAAAGATGGCAATTTCCAAAATCCTGTCCTTGTCTGAACATTTTTGGTCCTCATGAGGAAAACAGATTATAAACAATAAAGAATAAGGGGTTTTGACTATAAAAATGCGGAAAGGTTTCTGTGGTTTAGTGTTAGTGTAAGGGGTTTGTACAGAATGAAAACAATTATTTGATATTTGAGATATTTGAGTGTAGGTGCAATGCTAATTGTAGTAAAGTAGACCATCAAAATAAAATGTTACCTTGAATATTATTAGTTTAAAAGAAAATGTATTTCCCTTTTTCTGTGAAAAAAGGTGTTTTATTAGTGTATACGTCTATACATTTACTATACTTCACCATCAGTGGCTCTTATAGCAGATCACATTATTTGTTGATGTTTTCTCGCACACTTCTCCATGAGAGCAGGAAAGGAAAGATCAGGCTTAAATTATTTATCATACACTATACAGAGCCCAGACACCCTTTCCACAATGGTCTGGACTGATAAAAGGACTCCAGATATACTAAAAAAAAAAAAGAGCTATACTTAGAGCCATAGTCATAACTTCACGAACGGAGGTGAAGGGTGAAGGGAAGCGATACCATCTAAATATATATTTATATATTGAGCTACATATTGCAAGGTAATCAAAGCTGCTCCTCACGTCCAAATGAGACTTGACATTTTCTTGACAGGCTTGCTTACTTGTAGCGTTTAATTATTTATAATCGGCATACATAAAGTGTGTCAGGCTGGAGTGTAATCGTCAGAGTCTCATTAGTTTGAAGGGCATTTGGTTGTCACTCATCTTTACAAAACGTCCTTATAAATGAGTGATTGTAAGCAGTACCACAATGTTTCACAACAGCATTCTTGCACATAATTTCAGGGTAGTCTCTATGTTTTTGTTCATGTTTTATTTTGTGTCAAATTGCCCATCTGTTTCATTGAAAATTGAGGAATGAAGATTTAAGCTTTAAATGTATTCTCACCTAGAAGTGTGTAAGTGTAACAATGTTGTCCTTGTCAATATGGCACGTGTTTGTGTATTCACCTGAAAGAGAAATATAGTGCTCTCGCAGGAATTTTGATGGCTTTTCTCTCAAAACAAACATAAGCTGCGAGTTTATCCAGCACACCATGCAATTTTCTTCGAGGAGGAGTGATTTCCTAAGATGAACCCCGAACTGCTTTCGTATGCAGCATGTTCGATTGAAAACATCCTCTGAAAGGATGTTTGCTGATACGCAGCTGGGCTTAAATGTATTAAATGTCATTTATAGGCCCAGACAAGAATGACAGCTCCAAGCCATGCACTGTCCTTGTTAATTAAAGAGAGGCCGTCTTCGAGACACTGCCACAGGTTTTTTTTTCTCAGTGCCACAGAGAATGATTATAGAACATGTAAATCAATTTCAGTCACTTTTGAACTGATTATTTTCTTCACTGGCCTGAATAATAGCAACATTGCAGTTTGTATTTAAAAATATGTTATATTTTTTGCCTTTTTATCAAAAATAGTTTTGATCATTTTCAATAGAATTTAGACATTCACTACAATTCAAATATTTGCGGTAATATTTAGAATAAAAAAATACATTTATTCAGCAAGGAAATGCTAAATTGATCAAAATTGACAGTAAAGATTTTTACATTGTTACAAAATACTTCTAGTTAAAAAAGTGTATATGTATCTCACAAAAAGTGAGTACACCCCTCACACTTCAGCAAACATTTCTCAAGGGACAATACCATAGAATTTAAACTTGGATATATTTTAGAGTCAATGTGCAGCTTGTATACTATATATTTACTGTCCTCTGAAAATAAGCCATTATTGTCAAAATAGCTGGCAACAAAAGTGAATACACCCTTAGTGATTGTTTAAGAATGCAAAGCCACATGTCCCATTCATCATGCTCATGTTTTTGTTTGCTTGATTTATTAGAGCAGTTAAAATTTGTGCTCTGAGTACAATTCTCTCATACTGACCACTAGATGTTCAACATGGCACCTTATGGCAAATATCTCTCCAAGATAAGGATTTGAGAATTAAAATTGTTGCTCTCCACAAAGATCACCTAGGCTATAAGAAGATTGGTAACACCCTGGAACTGAGTTACAGTACAGGCCAGAGTCATACAGAGGTTTTCCAAGATGGGTTCCAAGATCAGGTCTCACAAGGGTCAATCAAAGGAGTTGAGTCCTCATGCTGTGCGTCAGGTGCAGAAGCTGGATTTAAAAAAACAGACGCATGAGTGCTGCCAGAATTGCTTTAGAAGTGCTCAGACCATAACAAGTTGGTTTGCATGGCCATTGTCCCAGAAGGAAGCCTCTTCTGTAGCTGGCTCACAAGAAAGCCCACAAACAGTTTGCTGAAAGCAACTTGTCCAAAAGCATGAATTACTGGAACCATGTCATGTGGTCTGATGAGACTAAGATAAACTTGTTTTGCTCAGATGGTGTCCAGAATGTGTGGCAATGCCCCGTGAGGAGTACCAAGAAAATTTTGTCTTGCCTACTGTCAAGCATTATGGTCTGGGACTGCATGAGTGCTGCTGGTACTGTGGAGCTGCACTTCATTGTGGGAAACATGGATTCCAACACGTGCTGTGACATTCTGAAGCAGAACATGATGCCCTCCCTTCAGAAGCTGGGCCGATCAGCAAGATAACAATCCCAAACACACCGCCAAGATGACAACTGCCTTGTTGAGGAGTCTGAAGGTGAAGGTGATGGAGTGGCCAAGTACGTCCCCAGACCTGAACCCTATTGAGCACCTGTGTTGTGGGGCATCCTCAAGTAGAAGGTAGAGAGGCGCCGTGTGTCTAACATCCAGCAGCTCTGAGATGTCATTTTGGAGGAGTGGAAGAGGGTCCCAGCAACAACCTGTGTCCTCTGTTGAACTCCAAAGGAAGATTAAGGCAGAGCTAGATAACAATGATGCTCACACAATATATGAAGAGTTCAGATGCAAAAGCCTCTAAGTGCCATTTGAAATTTTCTTCTAAAATGATCATTTTTATCAAGCTTGTATATTTAAGTTCAGTAATTTCACTTAAATGGCAATGAAGATTATCTATTAATTGTCATTTAAGTGAAATTACTGAAATTAAACATACAAGCTTGATAAAAATGGTCATTTTAGAAGAAAATTTCAAATGGCATTTAGAGGCTTTTGCATCTGAACTCTTCATATTGACACTTTGGACAGAGTTTTGACATGTTCACTTAGGGTGTACTCACTTTTGTTGCCAGCTATTTTGACAATAATGGCTGTATGTTGGGTTATTTTCAGAGGACATGTATACTGCTATACAAGCAGCACAATGATTGTGCTCCTCCGACGGCAGGCTATCCCTGCACACATATATTAAAAAAAAAAATAATAATAATAATAAATAATGTTTGTTCTTGTGCATCAAGCAAGTGGTTGAACTTCTATTCAGTATTTTCAACCTAAATTCAGAAAATTTGGACTAAACCGCTCTATTCATATGGATTAGTTTAATAATCTCTTTATGAACTTTTTGAAGCATCAAAGTGGTAGTTGTGTGGAATATCAATGGAGGGACAGAAAGCTCTCAGATTTTCTTGAACGGAGATGAACGGAAGTCTTATGGGAAGACATGGAGAATGAGTAATGGATTACATTCATTTGTTTTAATTTTTCGGTGAACTTACCCTTTAAGCAGCACAGCGATTTTCGAAATTGATAATAATAAGAAACGTTCCTGGAGCACCAAATCAGAACGTTAATAAATTCTAAAATAATTAGTAATTCCCATAGAAAAATGTAGTAACACTTGAGTCATTACTAGTTTGTTACCATGATTCTTACAGTAGTTATTAATGAAAAACCAATAAAGTGTATAACTGCATTGGTTATTGATTAGTTTTCAGTAGTTCTCTGAGAAGCATTAAAAAATAGTTTGTGGATAGTTAGTTATAAGTAAAGTACCACTTTCATCTGTGTGCTATTACTTAATAGTTTGTTAATCAGAGTTTATTTTTAGTTAATAGTAGTTTCTAGATTGTTAATATTGTGTTACTCATTGGTTCTTGTGTAGTTATTCATTAATGAAGGAACTGTATTCTAACGTGTTACCTTAAAAAGAAACTGCTAACATGAATTATTACCAAACCATGACCTTGACCACATTTGTTGTGACAGATGTTGGAATCAGAGAGACTAGTATAGTAACATGGTCAGATGACATTTCAGTGATGTCATTACAGGAGATGATTCATAAGACAGATGAGCCCGAAGATGCCACTTGCCTCTACACTGCTCTGCTGTTCAACATTGAGTATTGACATGGATGAGAGTGACATTTGTACAATCATAATAACACAGTCTCATCCCAAGACGTCTTATAAGTGATATCTTGGGACGTCTTTTAACCATACGTCAACATTCGCCTTTTTAGGGTACCCTTTAACGTCGGTTAGATGACGTTATCGGATCCTAACCCTACCCCAGACCTAAACCTACCCCTAAACCTAACTGACGTTAAAGGTAAAGCACCAGTTGTATGATGTCCCAGGATCGTCATGTAACTGACGTTAAAGGGTACCCTAAAATGGCGGATGTTGATGTTAACTGATTTAAGAAATCACATTATTACACATATGTACAACTCTAAACAAAGAGACTTACTATAAATTCTATTTATTTTCTCAAAAAATATCTTTCTCTCCTTTTTAATGCATTTCACCTTGGCTCTAGCTTGTGTAGTAATCTAGTCCGTACTTTAAATTTAGCAGTGTGCACAATGAATATTGCCAATTTCTTATGTGAAATTGCTTGGGATGTTCCTCATTGTATCACTTAAGATAAAATAATAATAATAAAAATAATAATAATAATAAACATCTGCTAAATGATTAAATGTTAATGTAGCACAGTTTATTAACTATTAAAATTGATAACAGTTCCCATATCTTTTGTTGTTGACGACAGAGGTCATGTTTCCAAACTCAATGGTGTAATTCATTTGTTAGAGAGTAATATATTTTGCTTTAATATTCTAGGAAAACAAACAAATAGATGAAATGAATAATAATTCCATGACCCCGCCTGGAGAGTAAATTACTGGAATTACATGCCGTGGAAACAGAAGCAAATAAAACGAAGTTGTCGTTGTCAGGAAAGGTACTTCAAGCTGAATGGCTTTAAAAGCATTGTTGAAATCCAACTGGTAAGCAACTGGCCCAGACATTTTTCAGCAGACCCCCATTAATTCTGTTATTGCATTTTGTTAGCTCTGTTGGTCTTTTTGTTAAATAGACAAGGGTCCTAATTAAAACAATATGCTGCCACAACATGATTGCCATTTAATTCATCTTGCAGAAGCATTTGGCCATATTCCAGCAGTGCATCTTTAAAAGCATTTACTTCCACCAGCCACTTGGCTGGTGTTCAAAATCACACAACAAGGGAGATGACATCAAATCGTGAGAAAGAGGCTTGTGGGTATCTGAAATATGGACAGCTGCTTGTTCTATAAATACAACAGCTCAATCTATCTATCTATCTATCTTAGTAATGGTGAGCGAAACAAAATGTGATTGAGTAAAAACATATCATTGTCTTTTGGCAACATGAAAAGAGTGATTGAACACAGTCACCTTGTCATATGTGGAACACTAACAAATCGCCTAATGCAGTAACAAGTTCAAACGTGGTGTTTAACACTCTGTCAATCAAGCCTTTGGCTTTTCAGCATTTGACAGTGTGGTCGTTTGTTCCTCACAGCGACAAGACACACCACCACAGTGCGTTTAAGTCCATCTAAAACAGATGGCCTTTTTTTAAAAAAACTGCTTGCAGCTGTTTCCTGAATTCTCACATACTGTAGGTCTATTTAGTCATTACGGGACAAGCTAATTCTGTCTTTTTACTTAATAATGTATGTTCCTTTCACTCTCTCGGTTCACTTTGCAATGATTTCATTTCAGAAGCAGCTTCTGGATGATATACTGAAGGGTGATTTGTGAGACATTACTATAAGCTCAATGCAGTGTTATAGCACTGACTTATTGCTTTAAACAAAAGAGAATATCCCCTATTCATATTCGTGTATGGGCCTGCCATAATTGAAAAGATCATCTTTTTTTTCTTGCATGTTCTTTCTGATCCTGAACTGACACCTAAATCCTCAAACCCATAAAATCCTCTTCATTGACAATATCTAATATTGTAATGCCGTTGTTACCACAGTCTGCAGGTTTGATGATTAGTGCTGGTGTGCAATTTGCATCACCAAGTTGGTCAAACAAACAGATCACCCAGTGTTACATTTCAAATGTTTCAATTACAAAGTGAATGCTTAATTTTAGGAATCAATGGCTTACTAGTTATTTTTACAGCTACCTCATTATCTCAAACATGATTCCTTCCTGTATTTGATGGTTTCTTCAGTATGTGTGTGTATCCAGTGAGCAACCGAAATCACATGCTCCAATCACTATGTTTGGTATTGTTACCTCTGAAAAAAAAGAAAAAGAAAAAGAAAGAAATAAAAAAGAAAATGGTATTGATTTTAGCACTGTACTGTATCATTCCAGTCAGTGAATGGAAAATATACAGGGGATCAGGTTTTAGAGGTGACTCTTCCTCAAAAAGTCTAGACATGAGGACACCCGTAGTATTCGCCACTGCCATTCATGTTTCAGAAGTGACTGAATTTATATTTTAGAGTGACTAACTTTGACTTGTCAGATTCCAGCAACCTGTCATTATTTCAAATGTGTCAGCAGGTCTCCACAGCTACCTGTTAAAACTCAGACTGGAGTCCTGTATAATTTTCCCATCTTCCCTGCTCCCTGTGTGCTAAATTGCATTGGAAGATGGATTTTTGGCATCCGAGGCTGTCAGGTCTCAACCAGGGAAGACTTTATGCACTGGTACACCCACTATGAAAGTGAATTCTGTAGGGATGGAGGGGAATCAAAGTCTTGAGTCAAGTGTTGCCACTTCAGTAGCTCTGGTCATTTTTCTCTGTCAGATTTTCAGACTTCTAACAAGAAATTGGATGCTTTGAGTATTTCTCTGGTGCGGAGTTATGTAAATGCCTTTAGCTTATTCTCTGGTGGGATCGGCGTGATCATTAGATTAGGGGGTAAGGAGGAAGAAACAGAAAGGAACTCTTGCCTTCTGTATGAAAGACAGGCCTTGAAATTCATGCTAAATTAGTTTTCTTCACGTTAACCTAAAACACTTCACGTATCGGTCTGTAAAGAAGTGTAAGACCTCGTCACTTCTGTTTTGCGAGTCTGTGCTTTTGCTGTGTGGATGTGGTACAGTTGGCAGGTAAGGGTTTTGTAAGCTCATTTGTGTCTGGCATGATTGGAAAGGCAAATGCTCGACATGTGCCTTTCCACTAGAAGGTGTTTGTTCTAATAGTTTATACCCTAAACCTTTTTTGTTACAAGGGCATGCATCACTTAAAATGAATGGTTTTTCACTCTGGAAGGCTCTTTCCTTTAAAGCGGCACATGCGTGTTCCTTCACATGGGTCCTCTTTCTGTCTTTCACCATGGGAGAAGATTATTCCTTTGTGCTGAAGTTCACATTCTGTGAACATGAGCTTCCTGTGGCTATACCAGCTGACATCAACCAGGAATGTTTGAGCTCAGCTTCCAAATTCTTGCACAGACTTTGCTAACAATTCTGCTGGGACCTCAAACCAGTTTTTCATTCATTTGATCCTTCTCTATACTTTAACATTTTCTCTACATGTGGCTGTGGACAGTTTTCAGCAAATTCACAACCAACACAGGTTCATTTCCATGAGTTCTTCCTACTGTATTTTTTTACCATTTTCTGCCAGAGTTCAAACGGTTCTTTTACTACTTGTAGCTGCTGTGTGTTCACAAATATATTACAGTTTAGAGTCTTGGCTTTGCGGTTTTTGTAGGCTGCTGTTGGTTATACACAGACACGATACTGTGAGCGTAAATGTAAATTAGAAATAGACATACATAAATCCCTTGGCAGATTTCGACAGGGGGAGCTGGGGGAGGTAGAGGCTTCACAGAAACTCTGATACCATGCTGCAGGACTAGCTTGCTTTTTTAATAATTCTGTGATATATTTACATTTAAAATATATAATTTGGATTGTTTTATTAAAGTCTTTACATTTCTTTTACTGCTGAAGTATAAGCTCATCCTCTGTGTGAGCTGTGGTGATTAAGTTGTGATGTGGATTGGTGTTATGTTATGGTCATACCCAAGCTTTGGTGATCAAGTAACCTACTCAAAAATATGTTGATAGATTTTGTAGTACTTATACATTTATTTTAAATACATTTTGGTGTAGGTTTTTGTCAACAGGTCTATTCCCTAGCAATAAATGTGGCCAAAATAACATAAAATTGTAATACAGCACAATTGGAAGAGTAAACTATGCTGTGGTTCTGTATTACTTATAAACATTATTTCTATGTCCTCTGGTTTAACCACAGTCCCTGAAGGTCATAAATTGGGCAAAGCTTCCTCCTTAAATCCACATCCAGAGGTATACCTGCTGCAAACAGCTTCAACAGCTGCCAGCATGTCAGATGGACACGGCTCGAGGAGGAGCTCAACGGAGGGAAAAGATGGAGCAATCGATCTCTTTGCCTTCAGATGCACATGATTGCCTCTCTAGCCTCCCTAAGTGGGCCATGTGACGTGATTGAACAATCAGCTGCATTACCCGAGAGAAATATAAACCTCTCTCACACATTTATGCCTCAAACCTCTGGGATATATCTTTGCTTACCTCTGTCACCACCTGAAAAAGCCACACAGATCACTTGGAGCATCTGTTGCAAGACTAACCATGAATGATGTGTCGCGTTTCTCGGCTGCAGGCATACGTTCACACCTATTCGATATGAAGGAAAAACTTCTCTTTTTTTTGCCTTCCAGAGAACATTGGTCGTCTTAACACAGATTTAAACCATAAAACTTTTACGGTACTCAGCAGAAATATGCGATTATGGTCAGAAAGGCAGAGGGGTTTGTTTCCAGTTTGTTCCCTTAACAATTTAAGACAAATATACAACCCATTTTTAATTAATACCACAGGTGTACTCCACCTAGAAATAACCAAGCAGGTCACTCGAACATAAACATCAACTGCAAAGCACACAGTACAAACTATAATGTGTATATAAAACCACCATAATTAATTACTGTAATTGATGAGAGTCAGCAGAAATCACGCAGGGTCCTTAAATCTAATTAAAGCTTCCTTGAATATATATGACAAAGTGGTTTATGATCAAATATTATAACTTGCAATTCACGTTACACAAAAGATGGCATCTTCTCGATGGCATCTTATTGGGCAATTGGTTTATAACTTTAGCTGTTTATTTGATTTTCTACAAGTAACTTTCGCTTTGGTCTTGATAACATCTGCGTGTAATTAGGCACAAGGTTGCTGTAATTAAGCAAGCCACTGGAGATAGAACTGATAACATTATTTATAGGTCCATCACCGCTGCCGAGCTGGCCACCTCACTGGCTGGTTTAAGCAATCACTCATAATTAAACTTGAAGAGAAAAAAAACATAACAAACAGGCTCCAGAATGGAACGGTGATATATTAACATATTAAGTTATGATGTAAAAGCAAAAAGAGACTTTACTTTAAACATTAAAGTACCAAATATAGTTTGTTTTGGGTGAACTTTCTCAAATCTTTCTCATTCTCAAATATTCTAGGTTTAATACAAGTTAAGCAAAATCAACTGCATTTGTGGCATAATGTTGATTATCACAATTATTTTGTAATGTCCTTCATGTTTGGGGTTTGTAAGTTTTGTTTAATAATAAATGCCAAGGCTGCATTTATTTCCTCCAAAATATATAGGGAATTAGTATTATTATTCAAAGTTTTCTGTTTTAATGTATTTTAAAATGTAATTTATTCCTATGATAGCAAAGCTGAATATTCGGCATCATTACTCCAATCTTCAGTGTCGCATGATCCTTCAGAAATCAGTCTGATATGCTGATTTGGTGCTTAAGAAACCTTTCCTATTATCATGGAAACAGTCGTGCTGCTTAATATTTGTGGACACCTTTTTTTTAGGATTCCTTGATGTATACAAAGTTCAAAAGAACATCATTTATTTGAAATATAAATATTTTGTGCCAACAAAAAGTCTATTGTCACTTATGCATCCTTGCTTAATAAAAGAATAATCTTCTTTAAAAAAAATCTTATTTAGAAGTAGATTTAACAGCTTTTAATTTTAAATAAGCACATTAATTGTGTTACTCTTAACTGTAAAGCTGTTTATTTATTATATACAATTTAATTATATATATATATATATATATATATATATTCACAATTTAATGGTTTATAAATATTTATGTCAACTTGCATATTGTTTACATAATGTGGCTATATTACTGAAACAGTGACCATTTTAACATTTTGTTAACGTTCTGGTTCAAGTCTAACATGCAAAATCTTCGTAAAAAAAAAACTGGAAAAATCTTGTCAAAATTCCCAGGACCACATTTTTTATTCAATGAAGCCTTCATGTTCATGCTCCAAATGTGAACATCTCTTCAAAGGCGGATGACGACGGGAGCACATGTGCCTCTCATAAAGAATTAATTCTGAAAAGCAGGGGATAAACTTACCATTTATTTTACCTTCAGTTTTAGTCATTGTGGTGTTTCTGCCCAAAGGGAAATGCACCTGGAGCCAAGTCTGCCTACCTGGCAGCAAGCCCAGGGCATAAGATGGTGTAACCAATACCAATGAAAAAAACTAGACAGACCGTACAACCTGAAAGACAATCGATGCATATTTTCTCAACCTAAAGTCTTATACAAAAAGTGCTGGTAAGCTTGATTTTCCAGTCCCCACTTACACAGTCAGTAGTTGTTGTTTTTTGGGGTGGGCAGTCAATGCATTAGTGTCAGTCCAAGTATATTTTAACAAAATGCATTAATGACACCCTTGTTGGTCCATTCTTCATTCTCACATTTACAACTGCGCTAAACGAGACATGGAAGAGTGCATAATCTTACGTTCCTCATTGTTACACTGGCAGGGTGCAATATCTTTTAATTCTGTGATCCTTGAACAAAAAGACTACATAAATCAGATACGTTCTCTCTACAAATCATCCTCTAGCTTTATGAAATTTCCGAATGAAATTTTTGAGAACATGCAGTCGTAATTAGTGTGGACGTACAGCAACTCATTCCAGGCTTTAAACGGAATCCCAGAGGGAACGGGTTTGCTTTAGTGTAACATTGCAGCAATTCTTTCATTCACTCTTTCAAAGGGGATTACATGAAAAGAAAGTCATTAAAAAAAATAAGGGAAGTTTAAGCGTTAAGGTGACTTTAAGAAGTTTGGCGTCTCAAGTTTGGCGTGTTGTAACTTTGTCTCCTGCTTTTTGGGGTCATTAATATACATGTGACAGTGATGACCTCTCTGGGCCTCGGTGAAGGTCCTTCTCGGTTTTTCTTCTCTTGTGAAGGATGGGAGTGAGTGAGGTCCTCTCGGTGATAGGCACAGCCCTTATCTTGAGACTCTACAGAGAGGGCTTCCCTTTTCTCATTACATTGACTGGCATTGTGAAATCACACTGGGTGTGCCCTTTCTTTCTGAGCTTATCTATTTGTTTTCACTCATTTTCCAGAAGCGGCGGTAAAAAGAAAGTGACAGCACTAAACGAGTAGTCCTGTCTCTCGATCCCATCACATTCTTCTTTGAGAGTGATGTGTGAAACCGGCATGCCAAGACTCTGACAAGCAAGAAATGATCTTTCACATTCACTTTCACTTACAGTGTCTGTTCACAACTGAACGTGTGTTTTGATACAATTACGATAAACAGAAAGTGCATTGAAAATACAAAACAGAGAACGGGGTAAAATCAATCAAGTGCTTTATTACCAAAAACTGTTCTTTTGAACTCTCCAGTGTCTCTGAAATGTCTGAAAATCTACTGGTTCAGCATGAGAGGCTCATAAGAATATTGAAGAAATCTGGCACAAGACCCCTTGGAAGTATACAATTTGAAATCCATCATCTTCGCTTAAGGCTGTACAGTTCTGCATCTTTGTGACAGTAAATACTTTTACTTTGTTAACAAAGTAAAAGTATTTACTGTCACAAAGATGCAGAACTATACAGCCTTAAAGCCACAATATGTATTTTTTCTTTTTCTTTATAATTCGGTGCGTCCTATAAATGAAAAATGTTCTAAAATAGGTCATTCATTGAAGGAGCGTAATATAAATATTTATATTCGTCTGTATTATAGTTGTGGACCACGATTACGCTTTGCCTGCACGTTCTGCTGCTACAGCCAGCTCAGTAAAGCTCAAACGTATGGGTGAAAAATATGACGCGAGAAGGGTTTGGGACAGGAGAAAAAGCATGACACGGGTAAACATTGGGGTTGCATTTAAAGATTCTTGACAAGCTAAATATACAGAGAGATGCCGTATCCGTATATTTTGTGAAACGATGATGTCATGTCATGAGCTGAGCTGGTTGTCATTGACAGCGACAACAACTCCCGTGAGCCCACGCTCTTTCCCGACGTCATCAAAGTTCGTCTTTTTTGTTATTATTTTAAATGAGTGACCCCTGGTGGCCAAAAATTGCATATCGTACGTTTAAGTGAAGATGATCCTTAAGCATTTATTTTTAAATATCCTTTTATACAATAAAAGGATATACTTATACAATAAAAGGATATTTAAAAATAAATGCTTTTCTTTTTAACTTACGCGGTAACACTGTTTTGATGGTAACTTTGCCACGTCTATTAACTCTCATTAGAGTATCAGTAGACTATCTGCATAATATCTGCTAACACTTTATTTTGATGCCCCTAACATTCCACTGACTATATGTAACTTTGCTAACCCAAACCCTTACCAAACTGTCTACTAACAGTCTACTAATACTCTAATGAGAGTTAGTTGACATGCACTTACTAAAGGTATGTCTAAAGTGGACCATCAAAAATAAAGCTTAACCAAACTTTCTATTAATCACAGAAAATCACAAGACGATCCTGGGACGTTATACAACTGACGCTTTACCTTTAACGTCAGTTAGGTGACGGGGTAGGTTTAGGATTAGGGTGACCAACTGTCCTGTTTTACCAGGACATGTCCTGTTTTCATATAACAATATAACAATTTTCTATCCATACAGAGGAGGCATAACCTACTTTAAATGTATTGAAATTAAAAAGGTATCTTTGAGTAAACTTCGAGTATCATTTGTGTAGGCCCATCTGTTTGCCGGGCCGAGTGTCCTGTTTTTTGGTAATGAAAATATGGTCACCCTAGTTAGGATCCGATAACATCATCTAACCGACGTTAAAGGGTACCCTAAAAAGGTGGATGTTGACGTATGGACATGACGTATGACGTTGACGTCAGTTATATGACGTCTTGGGATGAGACTGCACTGGTTGAGAAACGTATTGGTATTGGTATACTTTAATATATGATGGTCTTGTAATGGTCTTCAACAGAGATTGAAGCTTTTAGAGCTGTGTAAAAAAAAAAGAAAATATGGATAACATTTGTTTGGTTTTGTATTTTTTGAGAATTCAGACACTGCTCCAGCTGTCACTGTTACACTCAAAAAAATATTTAACCCCAAAAGTTAAAACTTATGTATTTCAATTGGATGTCAATTTTCCATCCAATTTAATCACATAAATCCAACGTAAAAGGTTAACACTTTATTTAAGCTTCACCATCATGTTCAGGTGACATGAACGAATTAAATAATTGTTATGTGAACCGATAAATTGTGATTTAAGATTGTCTATTAAATAAATTTTACTAATTTCAATTAAATTATTGTTACTTGCTTTATATAACTATCTTACATTTCCTTAATTCTATTGAAGAAATGGTCAAAAACATGTTAAATTTTCAAACATTTATTGTGTGCAATTGCTTTAAACATCCAGTCTCACAAAAGAAACCAAAAAATCAAAGCAGGACATAATACAACACTTTACAAATGAATGCTGTTTTAGTTTTATGCATACTCCCAAACTGTACTTTCTGTGGTTATTACTCATGTTACACTTTTTAGTTTTAAACCTGTGTGCCAAGTAACAGGGATCCAAATTTCAACAGTAAACTTTCCCCCCCCACATTTTCAAGGTAAACATTTTGCATAGTCATAATCACTGCATAGTACAGTAATCAATTTGTACAAACACGAATGTAATTTGTACCCATCTTCCTAAATAGTTGTTAGAAAAAAATAAAACAATCAGGACACTAGGAGAAAATAAATAAATAAAAAATGTACACAAATTTAAAAAAAAAAAGGTGAAGTAACCTTAAAGGAATAGTTCAACCAAAATGAAAATTCTGTCAGTAGTTACTCTCCTTATGTTGCTCAACACCGTAAGACCTTTGTTCAGTTTTGGAACACAAATTAAGATATTTTTGATGAAATCTGAGAGCTGGATCACTACTTAGGGTGCTAGGTAATTGCATCTGCCAGCCCAGAAAAGTTAGTAAAGACATTGTTAAAAAGTAAAAGTATTTTTGTCGCTTGATAAATTTAAGGTTGAGCCACTGTAGTCACTTGGACTATTTTAACAATGTCTTTAACTTTTCTGGGCTGGCAGATACAATTACCTTGCACCGTAAGGAGTGATCCAGCTGTCAAGATTTCATCAGAAATATCTTAATTCGTGTTCCGAAGATGAACGAAAGTCTTACGAGGTTGAACAACATGAGGGTGAGCAAATACTGACAGAATTTTCATTTTTGGGTGAACTATCCCTACATACAAAAGGCGTTAAAGTGTGTGTGTGTGTGTGTGTGTGTATATATATATACACACACACACAAACACACACAGTACTACACACACATTTTTTTTCCTTTTTTTACATATAACATGTTTTCAACACTTTTTACATAACATGGTTTCAACAAAAACATTTTTGTTAAACATTTAACTTTAAACATTTAGGCCAGAAATAAGTGGTCTACTCACTGCCTCAGCTGCCATGGAGCATTCCACTGTTGCTGAACTCTGTGTTAGCTCTCTGAAGCTGATTTTCAGCAGAACAAAGGAACAAAAAAAATTGAGGCCAAGAATCTTTTTTTAATAAAACAGTTTCTGCGCTGCTGCAAAAAGAGTCATCAAATAAGTTCCTGGACTGAGACAATAGCACAAGGGCTAACATCTCTCGTGTCATGAGTATCAGAGCTACAAAAGCAGGAATGGTGCATTAGGTCCAGTCTCTTGCATGCTGGAGTCATCAGTTGATAGAAAAATCAGTTTCAGGGTATCCGTCTTCAATTTGACTGGTTGACATGAGATGCATGTATTCATTTCCAAAGTACTTATCTTTGTACTGGAGCCTGAAGTTTGGCTTCACCCCAAAAACAGTCATTATCTCAAAGACAAGGTCATCCATAGACTTTGGGATTATTGTCTGAAGTGTAAGTTTTCTTGCATCGTCATCCACGCCAAAAACAATCCTCAAAATGGCCGGACTTGACATTTTCTCTACTTTTCTAAAAGAAGAAACAAGGCAGAAAAAAACAAACACCATTAAAACAATTTTTACCATTGTTACTTGTTTTAAACAAATTAAAAACACTTAAACGAGAACTCCGGCGAACAATGAACCTTTGGTCTAATAAAATATCGGTACCTAGTCAATCGTTCTTTGTTTTCGTGATAATTGAATGTAAAGAGTTTTATCTCTAAAAACTGTTTAGCGTATAATGCTAGTACTGGGGGCATTGACTAAGTAAGTAAAAAGAAATCGCTAGTTTATACCACTAACAAGGCTCAAAATAGCCCACACTAACGCAGTAACATAATGAGGCTCCAGTATGCAAAACGAAGCATTGAGAACTTTGTAAGTGTACAGACCGTTTAATAAGAAGATACATTATGAAGACAGTTCACTTCATGTATACACAGCAGAAGCCATCTTAGGAAAACATTTTGATAAGTCAAACTACAAACGTCGTGCTGAGTGAGCTGAACTGTATGAAGTTCAGCTAACTTCTGAACTGTATGAACGGCGTTCGGGGATCATCTTATCGAGACTATTTCCTAAGATGGCTTCTGCTGTCTATACATGAAGTGAACTGTCTTCATAAAGTATCTTCTTATTAAACGGTCTGTACACTTAAAAAATTCTCAATGCTTCGTTTTGCATACTGGAGCCTCATTATGTTACTGCGTTAGTGTGGGGCAATTTTGAGCCTTGTTAATGGTATAAACTAGCGATTTCTTTTTACTTAGTCAATGCCCCCATAAACTAGCGTTATACGCTAAACAGTTTTTAGAGAAAAAACTCTTTACATTCGATTATCATGAAAACAAATCTCAGAGAATGGTTGACTAGGTACCGATGTTTTAATTAGACCAAAGGTTCATTTTGCACCGAAGTTCTCCTTTAATAAACACTTTACCTTAGATGAGGATGTGCCTCTTCAGGGTTGCCATTCATCTTCCTCCTACCAAATAATCATAGAGTGGATAAGCATGTTTCATTTGACCCAATGCACGCACACAGTTGACATGAAAAGGTGGCAAACTGTTCTTGTTTTGGAGATAACTGATCACGGTGGGCACAGTATATATGACTTAGGAGGTTATTCCATGATTTAAAAAAGCAAGGACAATTACTGTATAAGGATGCCTGAACCTTGCCCCAAAATGTCCATGTTTAAGCTTAGAATGATTCAATAACTCATACCTACTGGATAATTCCATGCCACACACTTTACTTTGCCACATTCCCGAAACTCACATATCTGAAATTCAAAAAGAGAAAGAAAACAACAGACATCACAGTTTTGCAAAGAAATTAGTCAAGTTTAACTTTATTATAAAGAAAAAAATACACCTACCATAATTGAGTGATTGTGCCTGACCAGAGCCAGAAATGTTGAAATAGTGTCACATCGATGAGGACTCTGAAATAGCAAAGACATCAAGTTTTATTTGTTTTTTATTTATTTTTTTTGGTAATGAAATTACAACTCAGCATGAAAAAAAGAAAGCATTTGTTCCACTTCATGAAATCCTAAACACCTTTGCATGTAAATAACTTTCATATGCGGTCGATTAAGTATGTATGTGCAATGTTTTGGAATATTCAAAGTATTTTTCAAGCAAAGTAGGCCTAAACTGAACGTTAGCCCTAACTTGCGTCGAGATGACAAGTTGTTACTAAAAATGACGCACATATACAACTTAGTCAGTCGACCGTAGTTTTTTAAATATTAGTTTTACTAGAAATCCTATACAATTGTACCTGTATAGCATTCATGTAGGCATACAGTACGTTCGATTGACTGTTTGTGCAGTGTTTTGGCATATTACGAAGTAACGTTAAGATGCACGTAAAGTAACTTAGACATCACGGAGCCGTTATCAAAAATCATGCGTAATCTGCCTAAATTCAAAAATGATGCACAAAACGTTAGTCAGTCGACAACAATGTTACTCTTTATATAAATGGAAAGGCCGAAAAAGTTAATTCCTCTGAAGTGAAGTCACATCGAAAATAAGATATTAAATCCGAACGATTAAATGATAAAAATAGTTGATATTGAAGTCTTAATCATTTATAAATATCAAAAATATCTTACCTTGTCGAATATTCCACATCTGTTCACGCAAATCGCTGACTTGTATCGCTTCTCCAACGACTCGACTTGCCGCCTTCAGGTCATGTTTTTTCTTCTTTTTTTCTCTCCTTCTTCACTCTAGTGCGCATGCGCAACTGCTGCATTTGTCCCTTATGTCAGCAAATCAAGTCCAGTGTATGTAATTTGATCACTTTGGATTTGGATCCATTACATTCATGTTGTGTATGAGTAATTCACAACAATAATGGTTATTTTATACATTTTTAAATATATTTTATTTAAATTGTTTGCTTAAATTCAATTAGTGCCAAGAATCATTTTTTTGAGTGTAGTACGGCAACAAACGGACTCAAACAAAAACAGCCCTGCCATAGACTTCTCAAACAATGCTCATGTTTGTTGATTTCAAACAGGATGCTTTGCTTTAGTCTCAGATGGCACTGTTTCATCAAATATGTACTATCTCTATAAAACAAACATTTTCTGGGTTACAAGAATAACTTACAAATATATTCTTTGGTGATAAACTATTCATGCTTTTCGGTATTTGACACACAGTATTCGTGCAATAATTAATGTCCTATTTCTCATTTCAGTTAATTTGTGTTTTTTTATTATTATTTTAGTTATTATGTTGAATATAGCACCATTAGTTAAACTAAAATGAGTGACACTTATCAAAGAAACTTTTGCCAGTTTGTTCACATAATAATACGTATTAAGTAAACTTCATGAAGGTTTCTGAAATCCACTGCAGAAGAGGACAGCTTATATAAAATCTCCATTTTCACAAGTGCATTTGTTCTTAATATAGATCAAATGTTTCTGCAACAAAATCCTTTAATCTTTGTTTTCTGTGTCAATCAAGCGCTGCTGACTCGTCCCTTTTCTTAACTGCTAATTGCAATCATTAAGACTCGATTAAAATGCTGATTACACAATCATTTTTGTTTGAGATCCTACTATTGTATAATGTCAAATTAATGGATGTCAGTTTTGAATTTCATTTGTTGTATTACATTTGTAAATCTTGTTCTATTCTAGCCCAGTTTTTAAAGCATCCTATACTGCTTTCCAGGCTTGGACTTTTCTTATTTGATAATGTTGATAACTTTAAATAGAAGTACCCCCACGCCCCACACACTGCACACACACAGTTTGTCAACAGCCATTTTGAGGATCTTTTCATGAACAGAAGATTTAGTTACTTACCACTTCCCAAGCTTGTTATACGTTCATTAGCTCAGGATTGCCATTGATTGACAACAGGGTGGACAGACTCGCTCAGATCAACCTGACATTCTCCTGTTGCTGGACTGAGGTTGACATTGGGCTTGCTGATGGATGAGAAATATTACTGCCAGATCGAAAAGCAAAGTGGAAGATAAATGAGTTTAATGCTGCCGCTATCGTGAAATCTAAGCACCACATCTATTTATTAATATTTGGTTTGCCTCCACAACAATCCATCTCTATTTGGGTAATACATATAGGATTGGATGTGTCATTTTGGTTATTTACTAGCATTTGTCTCTCACTTCCCTAGTGGGCACTCAGTGGCCCCGGCCAGGCAGCTTTGAGGTAACTCCCCCCTCTAGGTGACAGCACACTGAAAAGCCTTTGCTGACAGTTACTCGGAAAAGTCACACAGCGTTATCATAGAAAGAATTTCAGCAGACATACAGTGCAGAGGAGACTAAAAGTCTTGAGCCTACAATGAACCCAATATAATAAACCCAATACAATATAATAAACTGGGTTAAAAATTCAAATAAAACAAAAAGAAGTAATTTTGCAAAATGTACTGTGCACACCGGGACGAATATCGGCGCACGTTATTCGCCAGTGGTTTTCAGCACTTTTTTTTTTTTTTTTTGTGTTTACACCCAAACTAGTTTCGCTGACGATGAGCCGAGTGAACATGCAAATTCATTCCCTGACATTAGATGGCGCCCATTTGCTCAGCAATACATTTTCTTTTGAAAAAAATACGCTTTTACGCGTGGCGTTTTGCGTGTCGGTGTGCACACTCACATTGGCGTTAAACATCAACGAATATCATGCACGAAATTCGTGATGTGTATATATATATATATATATATATATATATATATATATATATATATATATATATATATATGTAGGGCTGTCAAACGATTATTCACAATTTATCACATCCAAAATAAAAGTTTGTTTTCATAATAAATGTGGGTGCACTGTGTATAATTATATATATATATATATATATATATAAACTAGGGCTGGGAAACGATTAATCGCGATTAATCGCATCCAAAATAAAAGTTTGTGATTACATAATATATGTGTGTGTAGTGTGTAGTTATTTTGTATATATAAATACACACACATGCATGTAAACATTTAAGAAATTATTTATAATTATACAAAATTAATATTATAAATAAATATAAATATTTTCATATATTAATAACACATTTTTCTTAAATATATACATGCATATGTGTGTATTTATATATACAAAATAATTATACACACTACACACACATGTATTATGTAAACACAAACTTTTATTTTGGATACGATTAATCGCGATTAATCGTTTCCCAGCCCTAAACACACACACATGCTTGTATATATTTAAGAAATATTTTCATGTACATACTATAAATAGATTTTTTATATACAGTAATTTATATATATATATATATATATATATATATATATTATTTTCTTAAATATACATGCATGTGTGTGTGTGTGTGTGTATATATATATATATATATATATATATATATATATATATATATATATAAACACAGTGCAACCACATATATTATGTTAACACTAACTTTTATTTTGGATGCGATTAATATAGGGCTGTCAGAAGGATATATATATATATATATATAGCTTTCTCCCGTTATGTTGATTAGTCTTCCCAGGTGTTTTTTATTAACCACGCCCCTTTGTTATCTTGCTTGGCTGTCTGTGTATTTAAGCCCTGTGCTTTAGCTCAGTTATTTCCGGTTATTGATTTTGTTAGTTTGCATGTCCTTTGTTCTGTTCTGAGTCCATGTCAAAGTTCTAGTTAATTTCATAAAAACACTGCTGCACTTGGATGCTGCTTCCTCCTCTGCATCATATTGCCCCCTTGATTTTACCTTTATAAATGTCTTTTTAAAAAAAAAAAAAAAAGTTAAAAAGAGAAATATGTGTCGAACTGTTGTATAAACCAATGTAAGATTTGCAATTGCGTGGATAATATGGACACATGGGATTTTTTTTTTTTTTAATAAGGAAACTTTGATTCTTAAATTGATCTCTATGCATAGTCAGTGTTTATATTTGTTATGTATGCTAAGGAGTGCTAAAGGCCCACTTTTACAAAGGGGCAGTTTTGAGAACAGCAGTAATGTAGCACAATTTGCAAAGGCAGCATACTGTGAATGAAAACTATATGCTCGCTACTTGTGTGAATCAGTTTTGACCACGAAAGATGAGGTAATTTGATTAGATGTCATGTATTTACCTCATTTTACCTGCTAGAAATACATTTTCAGTTTCAATGTTATTTTAAGGTAGAATGAAATGAATGGCAAAATTAAGCATTTTGTTCACGTACCCCATCTGTCACATCATGCATCCCCAGTTTGAGAACCACTGCTGCAATCAAATAAAAATTCAGATTATAACAATGTATATAAATAAATAAATAAAACTAGTTCCAGACTTTGGACCACATATAATGTGCATGTTAATGCCATTTAATCAATTGCCGAATTCAAGGTGCATAAAAAGCTGTTTGTGTGAAAAAAAAGACTCTGTGTTGAGCTTTTGACAACTTGGTATTATTTGACCACTAATGTAAATGCAGTCTAATTAGTACTGATATTTGAAATAATCTTCAAATCTATCTTGCTAATTGCCAAGATGCCTGTCCAAAGGCCAAGTGTTGACAAACATGAAAGGCTCAGGAAAAAAAAAAAAAAAAAAAAAAGTTTGCATGAAAAATCCAGCTTTGATTTGCCAGTCAAGGGGGACAGGCAACATCTATGCTAATGTTCGGTCTTAAGTACTTTGGAGTACCTTGCTTCTGATTAAGCTCTCCAGGGCCCTCGCAAGCCAGTTAACATGTAAATGCAGCAATTGTATTCCCATTAAAATTCATACAAAGCCTGATAAAACTGTGGAGCTTTTCTAGTCACAACGTAGTTTTCTATACAGTTTTTTATACAATTATGTAGTGACTGTGTCCCTATGTGGAGTGATGGTAGTTATAATGTTTTGAAAAAAATGTTTACTAAAAGAAAACATGAAACGTAACAAAGCATTCTAGTGCAGTTAACATTTAACATAATATAACATAATATGCCGCTTGAGAAGGTTATATAAAGCAAAGGCATTTTTACACTCCCCTCACTCATACTGTATATGAAAGCTTGTGGCAGGGATCTATGTAATTCCAACACAGTCTCAAGAAAGTGCGTATCTATACCACGATTGTCATTTCTCGTGGCATTCATACGCCAAAAATGTTTTTTGTATATTTTGCATATGCTACGCACTGAAAACCCCCTGGGTAGGTTTAGGGGGAGGAGTGGTGGGGAGTTTGTATTTATTATACGCCAAAAAGTGCGTATCATATGCACGCGAAAAACCAGCGCAGTCTCACCCCAAGACGTCATATAACTGACGTTTTGGGACGTCTTTTGACCATACGTCAATATTCGCCTTTTTAGGGCCCCCTTAAACGTCGGTAGATGAGGTTATGGGATCCCAACTCTACCCCAGACCTAAACCTAACCCGTCACCAAACTGACGTTAAAGGTAAAGCGTCAGTTGTATGACGGCCCAGGATCGCCATCTAGCGACGTTTAAGGGGGCCCTAAAAAGGCGGATATTGACGTATGGTCAAAAGACGTCCCAAAATGTCAGTTATATGACTTTTTGGGATGAGACTGTGTTAGAAAAACACATACCATGAATACGCAACCTAGTTTTGGCGTATAAATGGCACGAGAAATGACATTCGTGCTATAGCTACAAACTTTCATGAGATTGGCCTTGTAATTTAGAGGAACCATCTCCTATTATTGAGAACTAATTTACATTAGTGTTATGCCCTGCTGCTATATGCTATTTTTAATAGGGCTGGGTAATTAATATCGATTTCTCGATATTAATCGATTCTCATTTTTACGAACCGATATCGATTCTTAAATCTCAAGAATCGATTAGTCATCCTGTTTCATTTGAATGAATGGGACGTTGTATCGCGGCTGCGCGCATCCAAAAAAATCGCAATAATCTTTGTCCTTTGTTACTATTGATATGAAACAAAGTCTCAATTTTCAAAGTACGTCCATTTTTTTTTTTTTAGAAATTCAAAAACATAAATAGCGTTTTGGCGCTGTGGCGTGAGATCGCTCTGGCGCAGCTCAAGAGAAGCAGCAGCGGTGATCTCTTCCGGGTTAATAATACCAGTCACAGCGCGAAAATAAACATGAACGAGCATCTGAAAGTGTGTTAAAAGATAAAGTACAACTTATCGAAATCCGTATTATGTCACGTTGATTTGCTCAATCAGCGTTTCAACCGTGGAAAGACGTCAGTTAAACAGCTTGTAATCAATGTCATGTATCGTCATGTTTATCTCAGAAAACCCACATAAACTGGTTAGTCAGCTAGAAAAAAATAACTCTAGAAAGGAGCATTTTGCTAAATATATACACCATATTACATATGCATTATAATCTTAATGTTCTTCAATATTTAATGCATATATGAATAAATCTGGCATCCAAAATCTGATATCCAAAATAATTGATATTGAATCAAATCTAATCGAAATCGAATCGAATTGCAAGCTTGTGAATCGCAGTCGAATCGAATTGTGAAATTTGTCTCAATACCCAGCCCTAATTTTTAATTATGTGTTTTTACTTGTGACATGTGCTGTATGAAATGCAAATAACTGTTTCTTCTACATTACCGGTTAAACGTTTTTTTGTTTTTTTTTTTTGTTTTGTTTTGTTTTATGCTTTTGAAAGAAGTATGCTTATACACTCACGTAAAGGATTATTAGGAACACCTGTTTAAGGTACAAACTGAAATAGTACAAATTTGTTTCTTTATATTAAGATACAATGGGAATGGTTTGAACCTGTCAGGGTGTGGTGTTGGCAAAAGAAGAGGATGAGGCAGATGCTTCAAATACAAATACTTTTACTTACAAAATGTTGGTACAGACAGGTTGGATGCATACACACACTAAATGAGACTAAGAACAACAAAGACAGGCTGAACTACTGTAAAAGGAATTAAAACATGGCTATTATAAGCTTGTTTTTGTGAGTTTCCTTTAGGAATCGTATCGTAATCGGTCCAGTATAATAATCATAGTCATATTTGTTGATTTCTGTATTCCTGCTGTGTGGCATTGTATGCCCTTGATAACTTGATGACTTGTTAAACTACAAATATGTGAAATGATTTTTACTACCCGTCTCATGCACATTGTTGCCTTAGGCATCCTGTTGGCAAGGTCGTAACCATGGGGTTACCATGATGCCAGATACTGTTGGTCTGGCAACTGTCTCAACACAAGGCAAGCACACAAAATACACTTTTGTTTAGCTTTTCAATTCATCTTTACTTTGAAGACTACAATTTTGGAAAGATATTGATTTGACGGCATTATTCTTTTTTACTTGTTTACTTTTATTTTTAATATGCTATAAATAAACATCTGAGTACTTATTTAAAGCCACTCCAGTGGTAAATGTTCCAAAATAATATCATGACAATAAGGTTGAAAACTCAAAGATTTTATTCCTTTAGTCACCTGTCATCTGGTGTTTTGCCTTCTGTTTCAAAGCAAGTGTATGTTTTCACAGATGCATGATGTCCTTTATAGTTAAGGACTGTAGATAACAGGAAAACATAACCAGTGACAATCTTTGATATGGCTGGAAGCTGTTTTGAAGCATAATAGAGTTGTATCGCGTGTACAAAGTGTTGCTGATATCGATTTTAATATCACTGATTTTTTTTTGTATGCACATCCCAAGACATATGATAGACATTTAAGCACAGACTTTTTTTTTTTTTGGTCTTTTTTTTTTTTTTTCAAATGTTCTCCAAAAGTTGAAATAATCTTCAATGGAATGCACTTCAAATCACTTCTTCACTCGGAGGAATTAAGCTATTAATTAATGACTCATATTAAAACCTCGTCTGCTCCATCGCTCACTCATTAATACAACTTCAGTCATTTGTCCTTAAATTTTAACCTTTAGCATAATCACAGTATTTGCATTCCAATGTAGGACAGACCTGTGATGTATTTCTATTATTACGTTATTAAATATATTTTTCTTCTTTAAAAAATACTTTGATGTGCCTTCACCTTCCTTGCAACAACCTAAACTGTGTGCAGAACTTAATCTTTAGAGAAATTAATGAGCTTCACACTTTTCAAAACTCTTCATGCTTTGATTCTAAATGAATTTGTCGTTGCAATGAAAGCACATGACTGCACATGTCCCATCTGGGTTCGATTTTATAAATAAATAATCTGTTAAGGTCTTTCTCCATTATTCACTGATAAGCAGGAGGTTTGCTAGAGGACTGAGAATAAGTGAAAGAACCTTTTTCTACTGTATTTTAAGTTCGCCCAGACAGAGTTTGGAAACACCCACAACATTGCAGCTTTACTGCATTGAATGCTTACGCCTCCTAATGCAACTTTGAATACATAAAAAAACTCAGGTCTTTCCGATTTGTCGTCCCAGCATGGTCACTCTAGTTTAATCCACAACACAACAGGGTTTTGGCGAGGTCACAGCTGTGTAAAGTCGATAATAAACTCTTCTAAACGCTTAGCCCCTGCTGGCAGATCCCATAACTACACCATTCTTTGGTAAAAAGTGTTTTCATTAAAATAACAACTTTAAAGGCAACGTACAATATGCATATGATATTTAATGAATGAGAAGGAAGACATCAGAGATGTGACCAGTTATAAAACTGCTCTACATTTAAAATCGCATCCAACTCATTATTTTCCACATATTTCACATCATTACAGCTCCTCTCTCCCCAATCTGGGTGAAAGTGTCATTTTCGATGGAGCCCCTAAATTTCCACATACGAAATGTGCTGTGATTGGTTAGCTGGCTCAGTGTGTTGTGATTGGTAGCGCTTAGAGCATTTTTCGGGAAATTTCACACGTAACCGCAAGCTCTATTCATATGTAAATATTAATGATGGCATACATTTCAAACCAATTTGAGCCCGATTCAATAGCAATGTTAACGAACAAGAAGATCGTGCTGAAAGTACGGACTTTGCAAGCACGGATTCCAGAGTGGTACACTGTGCAAATAGCCAACAAATAGCCAGTAAGCTTTTACCACAGCAAAATTACTGTTAAACTAACTACAGTAGTTTTCTTACGAGAGGTTCTCTAGTACTGCGTAATATCTTACGCTAGGGGAAAGCCTCTTTTCCTCAAGATATTGAAGCCTAAAAAATATCCTTAAAAACGTGTTGCAGCAGCATGCAGACATAGGCAAGGTGGCTTAGCTTGCCTATTGGCTGTCCTAAGCCATTATCAACAGTAATATACTGTAATTTAATCAATTTTGACTGTAAAATAAATTCTGTATTTTTACGTTTTTTGCATGTACTTAATTTAACGGAAACCGTCTGGAAACTTTGCTGCCAGAGATAGATTTGACTTTTTGACTTTACAGTCTATTAGAGTGAAAATAGCAGTGTTTTAAAACTTAGGACAGAGGTTATTTGCACTTATTAGTGTTAACATGCTAAATAACTACAGACTCAGCATTCAGATCACAGGGTTTATGGACAATTCCCTTCTTTCAAAACACTGAGGGTCCAAATATGCTTTGGGAGTACTTTCAGAAGACCTTGTATAATACATTCCTCTTTAGAGTTGTCAGTGATTTACATCTGCATCGGGTCTGTAATATATGTATGGCTGTTTTTGAAGCGAGTATGTATAATGTATAAAACATAAGTAAGAATTCCTGACAAATCTCTTGGTCTTTGAATTAAATTTAGAGGAATACAGACAGGCACAACGGATAAACATTCATGTAAATGTAATTCTATCAAAGAGAACCTGAGCAAATCCTTCCTATTGATGTCAGTCCTGACTGTCCTGTAGTGAGTGTCTTATGGAAGGAAAATGATAAAGCATGACAAGTCATATAGCAAACACCTCACAATCCGCAAAGGGCGTTCTTATTTAATTTCTCACTGTTTAAACCATTCAACATAATAACAATTTTAATAGTTGTTCACATGTGCTTTTTAATAATTCCCTTTATTTATTTATTATTATTATTTTTAACTTAGTAAGACAACTGTGCTTTATTGGGTGATGAAGATAATGTTACATATTTTACTATTGTTATTTCAACTTGTTTATGTCTCACTATTATTAATGAATATTATTTTGGTTCAGAATTGGTATACGTAATTTCTTCTAGATAAGAAAAAAAAAATATATATATATATATAAATGGATACGCTGGTGTCCATTATTCATAGTTTTGTGATTAAAACAACGAAAGACTGTTTAGCTCACACTAACACATTGAATATTAAAGGAGTAGTTCACTTTCAAATGAAAATTAGCCCATGATTTACTCACCCTCTCAAGCCATCCTGAGTTATATGACTTTGTTCTTTCAGACGAATACAGTCAGAGTCATATTAAAAATAACTAGCTTCTGGCCAAACAAACATATTATGGATTCCACAAAAGTGTAAAGCGCAATTTATGTAAGTAATGCAACGTACTGCTGATACTTGAGCTACATGATGGCGCACTACGCTTTTTCCGATGTCGCAAGTTTCGCAAGTTTAGGGGCAAGTAGATTGCATACAGAAGCTTGAATTTTACTTTGTGACGTGTTAAATATTTTCTTATACAAAGTCATCGTTTTGATTCAGAAGGCCTTTATTAACCCCCTGGAGCCGTGTGAAGGTGATGACGTTATGACGGATGGATGCGCGTTTTTGAGCTTCAATCGGTTGGTCGCAATCCACTGTCATTAACTGGGAAGAGCCAGGATATGATTTTAATATAATTCCTATTGAAGTTCAGGGTGAGTTAATCATGGGGTAATTTCCATTTTAAAGTGAACTAATCCTTTAAGTGCATCTTCCTGCATTAATAGTGTGATTACCTTTTAAACATTCATAAGAAAATATAATCTAATCTAAAATTAACCTTTTGGCTTGATTGATGTCTATACCGTAGTTCCCTGTGAGCTCTGAATAATAAGCAACATTTAAAATAACAATTCAAACAGATCATGTAATAAGGGGACATATATACACCTTTCATACCAAAATAACAGATTGATAACGTTGTCGCCAAGTAAAACCTTTTCCGTTTTTAGTATATTGTTGTTATGCAAATGTACACAAAGTTTCTGTATTGATGGACACCTTCATCTCTGCAAATGTTTAGTATCCAACCTACAAACAGACCATATTATATTGATTCTGTTGAGAAAATTCTGTTGAGTTGTTTTTTTTTCTTTTTAAATCAGTGCCTATTAATATATTTCACCATAATTGCCAGGATGCTGTGAATTTGACTTTTTTACAATTGTAAGGCATATGTAAAACATCAGGACGCTCATTACAATATGACCTAAGGCGGTGTGCGGCAGGCAGAAACGGCTTGCTTATTTATGTCCTTCACCTACAATAAGTGCAATGAATGCAATGAGGTTGAGCTTTTCGTCACTAAAAAATAAAAATATATTAGTTATATCCCACTTAATTATCTGGAAGAAACCACTGCAATACTTTATGACTGTTAAAGGGACAGCAGATGAGAAGAAATCGAGCAGGTACCATGTGTTTCTGATATGTTTAAGGTAACTTATGCCATTAATTGACAAGCAGTTCCATACAGTTTTAATAGAACTGTCCCTGTCAAATATATCATAATTCTGGACTCGTTGAGGGAATATAAGGAGACTTGACTCATACATTTTTTTTTCTTTCTTCTATAAACCATTTACTGTAGGCGCTTTCTACAGTTGAGCAAATTACAATTAAACCAGCCAGACTGAAAAGATACCGATGCCCTCCAACCTCTTTGGGCCTATCAAAGTTCAATGGCTACACAAGACAGTCTGATCATTGCCATGCTTGAGGTCTCCCTCTGTTGTCTCTATGATGTTCTGGTTCCTTGAAATCAAATGTTTGAATGGGGTTGTCAATCCATGTTCACAGCTTAAAGAAATCAATAAGACATGTGAAGCATGATGAAACTTAAAGAAATCTCCGGACTGCTCTGAGCGTGGTGTTCAACGAGAAGATGACATAGTTTTGACATGTGTACTTTGCCAACTGTGTTCTAAATGACAGTGAAATGGGCATAAATGTTGCACGCCTCATAAATATTCAATCAAACATGTACAATATACGCTAACAAGCTCTAAATTGAAGCCTGTTGAGCCAGCCATATTATAAACCACAGCTATTGTTTTTGCAATACTGCTTGGCGATGCTAGTGGAGAATATATTACATTTTTCAGCTTAGGTAAATATGAGTTAAGAGTAGCACATTTCTGGATTAATGTTCATGGAGTACTTGAGCCAGAGGGTACTTATGTAAAACAATGTTGGAAACCCTGATCTAAGTGTCTCCGTTTAGTACCATTTTTAAAATATCAAGCTGATGTAGTACTTTTGATTCAATTAATTCACTATATAATTTCCCCAGGACACATACTGTACGTTATAGATCTTTTACATTTACATCAAGCACATATAATATTCAAGTTGTAAAGTTGTAACAACACAAAACTTGACTATTCAATTTTTTTTTCTTTTTTCTTTTTTTTAGAAAGTATCATAGAGCCATGTCCTTCCTCCTTTTTCCCCCCTGTCGGAGGACTAAGCTAACTATGTAAGTGGAAAATATGTCACTTCTACTCATGTCCAAATGCTCATTCAAGTGACTACGTTCTAACCTCGGGTAAGAATGGCTTAAATGAAACTAAGACCCTGTCCTATGCACTAGTAAGAAAATCATATCTGTCAAAGTGGCAAAAATCAACAAGAAGAGCGTTCCTGCTCTGCCTCAGGGAAGTCCACTCAATGTATGCACTTCAGTCCTTGTGAGACAATGGCTAATGTTCAGCCACAAACTAGCTTGCACTCGAAGCGGAAAGAAATCAGTGCACTCCCAGTATTAAAAAAAAAATGCAAAAAATACAAGAAATAAAAATAATACATTATTGGTACATCGATTGTACCTATTATTGGTACATTAGAACCATTTTAACCCCCTGGGGTTCTTCGGTCATTTCTGACAGGAATAAAAAAATAAAAAAAAAATATTAAAAATCGTAGCTTCATCGGAATGGTCCGAAACTTGGTGACTTTTATGGTACTTGGTATATGAACTCACAAAAAAATTGGGGACATAATTTGAAAAGTCTAAGTGGTCGTAAAAAAAAATAGTCACACTCGGGACCTTCGGGTCAAAAATGACCGCCATAGGAAATGAATGGGAAATTGGCAAAAATATGAAAATACAATGTTTTTTAGTGCGTACAATCTACAAATCAGCCACGATTCAGAGAAAAGAACACTGCAGTGAAGGGATGAATCTCTAAAACCTCAAGAGTTCACAACAGACAGATACTCTGCAGGCCTAGTCTCTCCTTTAACCTAAAATACCAACCCGGTCTCACCCCAAGAAGTCATATAACTGACGTTTTGGGACGTCTTTTGACCATACGTCAATATTCCCCTTTTTAGGGCCCCCTTAAACGTCTGTAGATGAAGTTATGGGATCCTAACTCTACCCCATACCTAAACCTAACCCGTCACCTAACTGACGTTAAAAGGTAAAGCGTCAGTTGTATGACGGCCCGGAATCGCCATCTAGCGACATTTAAGGGGGCCCTAAAAAGGCTAATATTGACGTATGGAAGACGCCCCAAAACGTCAGTTATATGACTTTTTGGGATGAGACTGTGTTAAAAATACAGCATTAATTAAAAAATAATAAAAATGATATATTTTAAAAAAAATCTATTACTGTCAATGGGAAAAATGGATCATAATTATTACATAAATATTAATTATTATCATATAATTCTCTCAAAACACGACAGAAAAAACAAACAAATATTATTTAACAAAAAATACATTTCATTGGTTTTACTGAAAAAAAAAATGATTTTAGGGCTCCGGTCACTTATGACCGTGTATTTCAACCCGGTCTCATCCCAATTCGTCATATAACTGACGTTTTGGGACGTCTTTTGACCATTCGTCAATATACGACTTTTTAGGGCCCCCTTAAACGTCGGTAGATGACGTTATGGGATCCTAACTCTACCCCATACCTAAACCTAACCCTAAACCCAACTCGTCACCTAACTGACGTTAAAGGTAAAGCGTCAGTTGTATGATGACCCGGGATCGTCATCTACCGACGTTTAAGGGGGCCCTAAAAAGTCATATATTGACGAATGGTCAAAAGACGTCCCAAAACGTCAGTTATATGACGAATTGGGATGAGACTGTGTTATGTATTTCGAAGTGAACTATCCCTTTAAATAAGAGATTATGTCAAAAAACTATAATTTCAACACGTAAAATGAGGTTAATTCATTGACAGCTCTAATGTACTGTGCATGTACATATGCCTCCATTTTCTAGCTGAAGGCAACATGATATTGTGCCATTAAACCTTTTAATGATTCAAGAGTTTTGTTTGTGGCAGATAGTTTGAGCAAAATGATGTATCCACACATCTGTGCCAATATTTTGATGCACTATTGCCCAACTCAAAATGTCACATAATACCAAGAAAAGTGTGATTGGTGGTTGAACATGTCAGGTAGATGACATGTTTGTATCCAAGTGGATGGTTCAGTTCAGATTAAGCTGGAATATGCACCAAACTTAGGGCTAAAATACAAGACGTTGGCTTGCGAGACTGACAGTGTTTGTCTAGTGAAAATGACAGATTGTCTTGTTGAGCAGGTGTCTGTGTTGAGCCAAGCTGTCTGTACGCAATAATAATTTGCTGTACTGTGAACAGAACAGTGCAGAATTGTTGGTGTATATTACCTGGAATTAATGATCTCCAAATGAGAATGGAAATATGAGAATATTGAGAGCATGTGGTGACAATATGTGATCAATATTATATTATTATATTATATTATATTATAATATATTATATATTTTTATTTTTTTATTTATTGTTTTTTGGGCCATTTTTTGATTCAGTTTTGATATAATTTTCTTGTTGGGACACAAGCAAGACCTGTAGCATTTCAAAAGTATTTTGTATGCCACAGTCACACTTGTGAACCAGCAGTGTTGCGGGTCTGGTACAGGTATTATTAAATCAGGATGTTGGTGCGTAGAACTGGAGGGGAAAACATCCTCGGTGGATTAGATCGTGAAATAATTTTATATTCCGTTTTAAACAATGGCATGAAAAGATAAGTTAATCAAGGAAGTGTCTACCTGTATCCATAAACGGATTTGTGACACATGCAGGAGTGTGACCACAGAGCCTCGAGGGATTAACTGCTTCCACTGTTTCCTTGGTGATGGAAGAAACGCTACATTTTCTCTGCCACATAAACTTTATTTACAGTCACAGCTACTCAATGTTTCAACACCTTCTCTTATTTTCCTATTAGCTGTTCCCGTAGGAAGAGGGAGTAGAAAATATTGTGCAACTATAAAACTTTCCAGCTCATGGAATAGTGTAACTGCATGGATTTGTTCACCAGGAGTCACAAGGCACATGAAAATTGACCTACTGCGGTGTTATACAAAATAACATGTATTATATATAGACGTAGCTTGCAAGTCAGTGATAATATTCAGTCACCTCTGTCTTCTTGTGTCCTCATTATCAAGACCCTCACACATTTTCAAACCATCAGTGTATCTGCAAGTGAACCAGAAAGCGGGATGAGAACAGAACTGCAGATGAGTGAAATATATCTGAAAGATTAATGAAGTGCGGTGAATATAAAATGGGAGGAGACACTTTTAAATGGACCAAAACCTGAACGTCGCAGTCACCCAAGCCCCTGCCAGGTTTATCTTAATCGAAGCCTGCAGGTTAAACCAGTTGTGGGTATTATGGCAATAGTTTTAGTGCAATGGATACCCTTAAAAATCATTGACCCTTTTTACAAAGGCTCCTTGCCTAATTTTAGACACCCATTAACTAGACATGGAAAAAATAGACGGGGTTGGACTATGCAAGCACACATATTGCATGATAAATGCATGCTCTTTTGGCAAGTAAATATGGAGCTGCCAGTGAAGAGACCGTCCGCTGGGATTTGTTTTAAAGTGATAATTGTGTTTGCCCATATAAGAATTCTGAATAAACATTTTATTTTCTCCAACTTTAAATGTTCAGGCAAGGGACCTGTGCCAAATGCTGTTGTTGAACAGTTTCATTATTATATTCTCTTTATTCAACATAAATATGAGGCTGTTCTATATTTTCATTTTATTCATGCAGTAGCCTATATATTATCCTCCCACCAATACAAATAAATTAATAAAATACAAAATTATAATACTATTATTATATAATAGTATTATTATAATAGTTATATAATAGTAATAATATATTAGTAAAATACTAATAGTAATAATAATTACTATATCATAATTTGGCAGCAGGTATATTAGGCTGCTGTCAATTTAAGACCTGACATATGGAGTCAAGACTGGCATTTTGAAATTATTTTGTGTGTATTTGACTCTTTGAGTGCAATTAAAAAAAAAAAAAAAAAAAAAAAAAAAAAACCTCAATGTAGTTCTGAGAGGTGGCTTCATATGGAAGTTTGTTTCCGCCACATAGTAAAAAAGGTAATTACGACTTTTTTCTCACAATTGCGTCAGAATTGTGAGATTTCTTCGCTATTGCGAGAAATAAAGACAGAATTGTGTAATATAAAGTCGTAATTGCTTGTTTTAAAATCAAAGAAAAAAATCTGAACTTTAACACGCAATTGCGACTTTACATCATACAATTTCTGACTGTATAACTTTCAGTTGTGACTTAATATTACGCAGTTGCAAGAAATAAAAAAAAAATTGTGAGAAAAAGTTGCAATTACCTTTTTTCTTTTTTATTCAGCGAAACAAAGCTTTCATAGCATCATGTGTGCACAATTTGCGTGTGAAAAATCTGTGTAATTTCCCATGGCGAAATTCAAGCCTTGTAACACCAACAGGCGGGTTTGTGTATCAACTCGCTTTTGTAGAGATGTAAAACGACGGCTGTAAAAACCTGAATCTTTCATTGGAAGGGGAACAAGTTCTTTTGACTCTTTTGGCGCTTTTCCATTACCAGGACCCACTCGACTCGACTCGCTTTTCGCTACGTTTTCCATTGCAGACAGAACCGTCACAAATAGTGCCTGGTCGTCATAGCGAAGCCTTTCGTTCCTCGTTGCCCTATCAAGCTCTCACTGGATCCTCTCGGCAACCAACAAAGGAAAGTCTGCACCTCCTCATTTGACCACGGTGTATTCTTCCGATTTGTCATAATATCAGTAGTAAATTTAGTAACTATCTCTGCGCAAACTATTTAAAAACGGCGGGGTTACTCAAGATACTCCATCTGGCACATGCGATGATGATGCAGCGAAAGGTGACAATTCTCTCTGACCAATTAGCAGTCGGCATTGTTTTCACGTCACATTTTAGTATCGCCTCAGCCCGCCTTAGCTCGCTCAGAACCTCGCCGGAGGTGATACAAAAAAAGTACCCGAAAGCAGGTACAAATACAACTTTTACACAGTGGAAAACCAAACAAAGCCGAGACGAGTCGAGCTGGAACTGCGTAGTGGAAAAGCGCCATTTGTCCAAGAGAGACTGTAACTCCCTCGATAGCAACATAATCTGCTCTTGTAGGCTAACAATTGCAGGTCACCAATTTTTACAGTGTATGGACGATTGATTTATTTTGTTTCAGTTACTTTATTATAAAGTGCAATTTGTTTTATTGGTTGGTCCCTGTGTTGTTTGTGCCATATGGTTGATTGATCTGACCCTGTCCATGTGTTCATGCAGAGGCTGAATTGTTCTCTTTGTCTTCTTGGCTAGCAGCGCTATATTGATGTAATGGTATGTTGGACAACTGTATGATATCAGCCAGAGCCATTCATCACAGTTACCTTAGCATGTGCTTCTCCATAAGCATGGAGGGGGTGACATTGGCTATGTTATCTACAGGCTTAACCTAAACAGAGTGCAGAATAACCTTTCAGATCAAACAGATAACTGATGGTGAGAAAATATGAACAGTCTCCATTTAAATGCAATAAGATTTGCCCAAACTGGGGGGCTTTAAAATCATCATTTTCCTTAATTTAACTCGAAACTAGGAATATTCAGAGGACCAGTTTTTTTCATTCAGTTTTCACCATTCAGTTTGCCCCCTCAGGTATTTCTACCTCAACACATAACCATTTTAAGATGTACATACCTATAAATTCAGCCCAAATTATCATTACAATACATAGCAAGAAGCCACTTAACTGAGCATTAACACAGCATGCTCACAGAATTTCTCCTGTGATTCTGATAATTCAGCAATGGAAAATCAATGCTAATATGCTTTCATATAATAGTATACCATTGATTTATGCTACTACTCTTTCCTCTTTAAATGGACTTAACCCCCAAATGTCATTATAAAAGCATTAAGGATCATTATGCACGCTTGTTCCTTTAGCCCTATTTGTGGATAGAAAGTTATTGTGACTAAATATCATCATCTGAACTTGTACTTGGGCATAGTGGCTTCACAAATGCCACATTCGGTCGATTTACTATATAACTTTTGCGGCACTACATTCTGACGGCATGAACATGATGTGTTGTTCTCCATCTTACTACAGTGCATCATTTTTGGCTTACCTTTGATGTTCTATTTTCCTTCCTAAGAAAGTGGAGCATCTCTTGCAGAAAATGAAAACAATAACATGGTTTTATCTATACTGTTGCGGCAGTAATGAGTGTGAAACTGTGAAAGATGGATGTAAAACGCTTTTTTTTCCAGAGCCATTATGGATTTGCTGCACAAGGAGGAGGGAAGCAAAATTAGTTGACTTCCCTTATTATATTTTCAAAGCAGTTGTTATTTACGTAATTGAGCTCAGACAGGTGCAAGCAAACTATGTCAGAACTAATATCAGTCTGGGGCTGTTCTCAGCATGACTTCGTGGAAGAGACTGGCTATGGCAGGTTTCTCTCTGCCTGCACTCAGTCCTGTTAATTGAACCTTTATTAGCTTTTTTTGCTTTTCTTTTGCCTCAGTGCAGCGACTTTCTTCAGAGGATGATGACAAATGCAACACACTGAGTTTCTATGATTAGATGGTATACTAGGCAAGCATTACATTTACAGGATTGCAGATATCAATCTATCGATAATATCAAGTTTTTGAGTATAGATGTGACCCTGTGGGGGCGATTTATTTTCAAATTCAAAATAATAAACCAATTGAAATGGAAATGTATTATTTGTGTGTAATTGCATACACAAAATACTAAATATTGGCAAAATCAGCAAGACTTTCTCTCCTATTATTTTAGAAGGTAAAAAAATATCCTGTTCTGAATCCTTTTCCTGTTTCCTAACATAGCATCACTTTATTTTATATCCTCGATTTTTGTTTCAAAGATTATCATGTAGCTTGACCCTTTGACATGTTATTGATCCAGAAGAGAAGGATGTGTGGTCCTGAGATTGGAACAGAACAGGACAAATATGTTGGTCTGAGAGGCTGCATGAATTTCACCAAACAAAGGAGGGTCAAATATCCCCCCTCCCCCCAAACAAATAAAAAAACAGGGCAACTGTTTTCAAGCATAATGTTTTGAAATTTCAGTATTAGAAATATGCTTGGGAGATTAGTTAGAAATTACTTTAGAATCAAGGCTCATTGTGGCCCAAACTGAGAACCAGAGGTGCAGTGAATTAATTATCTGCAATTTTGAACTAATTCAAGTACTCTTTAGTAGTCATCATAATCAACTCATTAGTGAACTTTGATATGACCCACTGTAATGAGCACTGAATGGCTGCAAACTTTCTATAAAAAACAAGATTTTAATGTTCCAGCTATAGTAGCTTTATTTTAGGTTCTACTCTTAGAAAAAGAGACACAATCATCCAATAAACATGTTAATACTGGGTAACGTACATTTTAGTCTCTGATGTAGTCATTTTTTTACCGTTTTGCTCCACCAATGAAAAATTAAGAAAAGAAACCACAAGAGAACCACAGTGAATTTTCTCAACACAGTGGTGTTTCATTTCTGGAGCAGAATCTGGAGTTTATATACTATCACAATTCTGACTTGATAAGCTTCCATACATATATATCACTGTTGAATCAGATCGAATGCATTAATATTATGAACAGCAGCTATGCTAATTATTTCCCATCTGCTTTTCTGCTGTTATCTCGGAATGCTAGTCTCGAGGTAAATGGCGTTCGTCAGCTTCGGTTTGTATCCAGCCTCTCACAGAGACTTCAGATGCCCCAACACCTGCGATGAGATGACTAAACGCCTGTGAAGAGACGACTCAATGCCTGTAAAAAGACGACTTGACGCGTGTTGCGATATGCTATGCCCTAAATTAATACATGATTATCTAACTATATTTATATTTCTGAAGTGCACTTTCTGTAAAGCTGCTTTGAAACAATATGTATTGTGAAAAGCGCTATACAAATAAATTTGAATATATATATATATATATATATATATATATATATATATATATATATAATTTTACTTATATTCTAAGCTTTGGAAATATTTAATAAACATGTTTAATAGTTTTAGTTAGCAATAATAACACTGCCACTAATGTCTTGACTGACAGCCCATAATTCATTTAATTCATATTCATCAATAATTCATCGTTTTTGAATGACTCAGTTGTGCTGTTGAACGATGAAATGCAAAGAACACAAACAGTACTTTCCTCTTTGACAAAAAAATGACAATACTCTTTTGTGAAATTTGAAGAGCCAACTAAGAACCTCAAAGAGTTTTTCTTTTTCCCAGCAATGAAATCCAAAATTTACACAGAGCACAATAAACCAGTTAAAAACAACGGCTGTGATAAAGTATCAACAGTATTATGTCAGGAAGTTAAGTACCTATAGAGACAAAAAAAGTGAAGCTTGCCACTATTTCCCATACAACTAAATTACTAGGTTTACTTATTCCCAGTATAATAACCACCACTTTAACAAAAACCTATGATCTTATACACCTTTGAAGCTGGTTTGTTTACCAAGCAGGGACTTTTTTTTCTGCTGGCAATTTCCAACAATAAATTTAAACAGCTGAGTGAAAACCGAGTGAAATCCTTCATCTTATCAAGAGGATTGTACTGTAGTACCTTGTGTGTGAGTAGCAGATCAAAGAAATAAGAAACAAGCGTTATCAACAATCTACAGTATTTGTTTTCTTTCTGTTCTATTCTGAGTAATCTTATACAACATCGGGATTTCTCTACAACTGACTGAGACAGACACTTGACATTCAAATCAGATACATATTTAATGCTTTTCAGGCTTGGTTAAAATGCCAAAAGGTGCTGTTTATTGTAAATAATTATTAACTCATACATTTGACATTTTTGCAGGAAACCAGTCTCTGAATGATCTCAAATACGTGACCAGCGCATTTTTTTATTCTTTAGAAACATCATATTTTCATCAATAAAAAAAAATACACGTAAAGAAACCAACAGCGCATTTCAAAAACCTTAAAAAATTCACGTTAACACTTTATTTTGATTTCCCTTTTGAACATTCTGGTAACTTTGCAATTACATGTCGACAAACTCTTAGAGTTTTAATAGACTGTCTTCTTAATATCTGCTAACTCTTTATTTTGATGCTCCTCCAACAGACAGTCACTGACTAACTTTGCAACAACGTGTCGACTTATTCTAACCCTAACCCTACCAGTCTACTAATACTCTCCAGAAACTAATGAGAGTTAGTAGACATGTAGTTACAACGTTATTTCCAGTCAACACAATGTGTTAAAGGGATACTCCACCCAAAATTTAAAAATCTGTCATCATTTACTCACCCTCAACTTGTTGCAAACCTGTATGAGTTTCTTTCTTCTACTGAACACAAAGGAAGATATTTTGAAGAATGATTGGAACCATGTGGTTGTTTGGCACCATGGAAAAAAAAATACTATGGAAGTCAATGGTGCCAAAGTTCCAATCATTCTTCAAAATATCTACCTTTGTGTTCAGCTGAAGAAAGAACCTCATACAGGTTTACAACAACTTGAGGTTGAGTAAATGATGACAGAATTTGCATTTTTGGGTGGAGTATCCCTTTAAAAGGACAATCAAAATGAAGTGAAACCAAATTCACCGCTAAACAAAAGAGTTTTAGCTTCACCCAGGTTCATTAAATGTGTAACGAACACTATTGTATAAAATCAACTCCATCTGACCAGTGGCGTATTCTGCCAATATTCCACCCACCCTGCCTTTCCACAGCAGTCCCTGTGCACAGTAAGCACTAACTCTATTAGATTTACAGCTCTAAAGTGTACTTAGTCTACTGCGTTTATCCCCAATGAACATGCTTTTTAATTCGAGTACAGAGCTACTGCTTCAAGACATTTGCTTTCATTATCAGATAGATTAAGCCATCCTTTATACGTGGCCCCTTTACATTTTCTTCGCAGTCTAAAGACAATGGATGTTTTTAGGGACACTTTGAGGAACGGTTCATTTTCATCTGTATTTCACTTAAAATTTACACATTTTCTTAAAGGGATAGTTATCCCAAAAATGAAAATTATGTCATCATGTACTAACCCCTAAACATGTATGAGTTTTTTTGTTTTTTTGTTTTTTCCTTTGAACACAGTAATCAAATGATTGTGGACATTGACTTCCATAGAATGGAAACAAATGTCAAGGAAGTCAATGACTACCCAGCAATCAATTTGCATTTAAAAGACATCTAGCTGTCCAAACACAGCCCTGACATCCAGGCTAAAACAAGGCTAAATAAATTAAACCAAAAACCTTGTAATCACTGTTGACTTTGCTTACATGATGGAATGTCATATTTTTGTCTATTTTGGCAAAAATTATGCAACCAAATTCAGGGTTATTTTGACTAGAAGTGGGTTACTCATACCCGGACTGTATCAGATCTATAGTTAACCTAGACGTTGAAATGATGGCTATTGCTTGCTGGTTAATGTCAACTGTATTCTTCAATATATATATATATATATATATATATATATATATATATATATATATATATATATATATATATATATAGCATGTTCAGCAGAAAAAAGAAACTCATACAGGTTTGAGACAACATAAGAGTGAGTAAATGACAGAATTTTCTACTTTCTGTCTTCATTTATTCATCTTCTATGTTTTTCTTTTCATTCAATGTATAACAAAAGGAGAAATGATGAAGAATTTTCTGGCTGTTCATTTGCACAAACTGTGAATATGGTTTTAAAGTTACTAAGCACTTGAATAACTTTCATTTAGCTATTTCTTATTTATCAGAATCACATCAACCATGCCCTCCGTTATATATATGAGAGCTGCAGTAGAGGGAAATATTTTCAAAAAGCTAAAGGTTATTTTTAGGTAAACTTCCTTTAAAGGTTTGAATAGTTTCTTGCTATTTTAACATAAAAAAATAACAAAAAACAAACAAAAGTGCTTATTGAAACACTGGAAAACTTTTGAGTGCTTATTGAAACACTGAAAAATAAATCCATTAAAGCCCTCCAAAATTCAACAGTAGAATCAAGCAATGATGGTTCCAGCATTCAGTTTTGAACAGATTCTTATGGTTCGTAATCCTGAGTGGCTCTCCAATAATTCAATTTCCTTTACGTCTGATTTAAATTCAATAAACCAATCCATTATTTAATTGCCATAATTTGTTCTGAGGGACTGGGTATGCGAAATTGCCACTTATTGTGCTTCTTTTTCCTGTCATTTCTTGGAAGAATTGACTTCTCCTTGAGAAGTAGAATTCAATGGCAAAACATGAACATCCTGCAATCTCTGAACCCTCCCGAACCTCTGTCTTCTTGTTCCTCAAGGGTTTAAGAAACAAATACAAATTAATACATTCGAAACTACCCGTAGCCCGAAACCTGACAGCAGCTCATTAATTTTGAATCACCTGTCCATATCCTGGTGGGTTTTTACTGTGATCCATTCCCCTTTCACATTACATTTGTTCTGTGGAATGGTTTAACTGAACGATATTATTTATGAAATTGCACCACACACCCACCCGTGCAGCTGTGTAGCCCTATCATCAAATTAACACGAGCACAGTGGAGTGAACTAAAAAATGCTGGCTGCCAAGAGCAATCAGCCTCACAAGATGAGATGTGTCGGCACTGTAAAGATCTCACTCTGAGAGCATCTGGGTGGGTGTGAGCCGATGGGGCTGTGGGGACAAGTCGGGTCCCACTGTGTTCTCCACCACCAGCGGACCTGTCACTGGCCCTGTGTGATCGCCATGAACCGCACTGACAAGAGTGACCCCGGCTTCTGATCCGGCCCCGCAACCCTGACGCTCACGGGCTTAATCTGCGAATGCTATCTCAGCGGCGGATTGCTGCATCCAGAGGCCATGCAGAGAGGACAGGTCATTACCGAGCGTCCTTCAAAGTGATCCTCGCAGTCACAGCCCGGCTCTACGTCGTGCTCGGTATGAAGCCCGCTGAGCATTTTCACTGATACTTTAAATATCTGAAGGGGACTGGCACCTATAGCGCGTGGACCGTGACCCGATGAAAACCTAATACTCGCGTGTCTCGTAAACGAGTCCCTCAAAGTGTCCCCTTGCTAATTGCGATACTTCAACTCTGCCAATTAGATGTCAAGCAGTCATGTTACACTCCAGAAACAGTTTGTAATGATCTTCCCTCTGCTCTGTGAAATGAGTTATACATAATGTAATGTTGCTGGTAATGACGCTCACTTTCTATATGAATCTCCTTCTATATACAAGCTGATGTTCTAAAGAGAACCATATCGGATCCAGCTTTCATTTTCATACTTTTTAAAGGATGAAAAAAGATGGACGCTTCTTGCTTAATGGTTGATGACTTATTTATTGTCGTGGCTTTCTTAGAACTAGCCCGTTTCTTGTCTCTTAGTCTCGTCGGTTGGCATGCAAAGATGTCAGATGGGAGTTTCGGTTATTTCTAATTATTTTTATGCTCATAATATTCTCACTTTTTCTTTCGTCTTCTGTGGAACAAGATGCAGGAATGTTTCAAATGATATGCCCATACAGTGTAAATAAATGGGCTCCAAAATAAATGTTATTTGCAATTAAATGGAAATGCATTTTCGTTTAAATTTTAATATAAATCAGTTGCACTTAAAAGTGTTTTTTTGACCCACTGAAATACATCTTCATATGTAATTTCATAATGTATGTTGGCTTTAAAATGCAGTTAAAGTGTCGTTGAATACTGACATGTATTTATGGGAAACTAAAATAGACTTAAATGTAATTTCTATTGAAATTTGCTCATCATTTATTTAGATATAGTATCAAATAACAAACTTCAATTCAAAATCAAGTCAACCTAAGAATAAGTGTAAAAGCACAACAAGGTTATTAAACATAACATAACGTTGTACGTTTTAGTGTTAAAACAACAGTACAGTTTTGAAAAAACTATATATATATATATATATATTTATATATACTTTAAAGATTTTAAAGTATATATACTTTAAACACTTCAAGTGCACATTCAGTACAATTGCATTTTTTACTTTTAACACAGGATGCATACACTATGACTTCATTGTAATGTGACTTTTCATTTAAAGCGAGCTATTATTTTCTGCATTATTCTCCCAGAGGTATAAAGGCAACTGAAATCATGACTGCAGGCAAAAGCTGCAAATTCTGGAAGTGCCACGAGCCATTGTGGTTGAGACAAGGGTGCATACATAAAAATCAAAGGCAATGTGCATGTGACTGTGCTGACTTGTGTTATTCAATTTGTAAAGGTTTGCAGCAGGTTGTATGGTGAAGTTGCTCTATTGATCATATGAGGTCTTGGGTATTTAGCTGCACATGCCTTCGTAAACGCCTTTGATGCTTTAGTGAAGGTTGAGAGCTTCTGAAAAGCTGAGTGAAAGAGAATAAGGGGAGACAATTTCATATTTTCAGGATGGTCTTGATGTTGTTGATAAAAAAAGGAGACACTGGCAGGCTCAGCACTCCTGCTTCCTATAGAGAGCTGATTTACTTTCACTAAACCTGATGGGACTTGCCCTGTCAGTTTATGCCAATCAATAAGAAAGCACGATTGAGATGAGGTGCTTGGGATTACTGAAATAATAGATTTAAAATAGACACTGCACTTTGTGGATGGGTCCAGATACTTATTTTACGTCGAACTGTTCTAAAACCTTTGAAAACATGATTATATTAAAGATAAAGAGTAAATCACAGGAATTATTGAGCAAAATTCTAAGTCCTCACTCTTTATTCAGCAATGGACTATTGCCCCCTATTGGCAGAAATAGTGTCTGCATTTAATCCATGCCTTTGTGTGAAGAACTATTACTGAGATAATGCATAGAGGGATGGAGAGCAGAAACGAATATGAGATATTTGCTTTGGCGTGTTTCACTGTGCACTGCCCTGCAACAAACTGTCTAAAACTTGGCAAAACCAATGACAATTTTACAAAGTAATTATTGTGGTTACAGAGCTCATAATCCTTGCTGCCTATTAATATTTCTAACCTCATCTTTAAGCTCTTTCACTGTCACTCAGTTCTGAAGTATTTTTTTCCCGCTCTTACATTTTATTTATCATAAGGAATGTTTTTCTACAATGCAATTATACAGTTTTTTTTTAATCTGAACAGTTGAACAATGGTTTATTCTGTATACATTAAAACAAGGTTTAAAATATTCACTGTCACTTTTATGTTTTTGTTTTAATATTTGAACCAAATATTTCAAAATTAAATGACACGTTTTCTAAATATAGATTGTTAGTAAATATGGTAATATATTCTATTTTAACACATTTAATAAAAACATTAAAATGTAATGTATCTATATTGCTGGGTAGATTACTTACCAACTGTAATCCATTACTGAATACAAATTACATGATGAAATTATAGTTAGTAATGTAAACTATTACATTACTCATTTTAGGCAATGAACGCTGATAACTTTTCATTAATCATGTTAATTTGAACATTGTAGCATATTGATACAAAACTGTAATGAGAAAGGAAATTGGCAACACTTTATTTTACAGTGTATTTGATACATGTGTAGCTACTATAGTAATAACCATCAATTATGTACATTTATATGCAACTAACCCAAAAACAAACTCTGATCCTAACCCTATAAGTACATGTAGTTAATATTACTCAGTACTTAAATATATAACTACAGTGTGACAAAGTCACTTCAAAATAAAGTGTAAATAAAAATATGTTTTCTTGTGTATGGCCTCTCAAATTTCTATTTAATTATAGATGCCTAATTGTATTTTTTTTTTCTTTAATTATTTCATCTTTAATTTCAGAAAACTGGAAGATTTCCTGAACGTATATAAGCAATAGGCTTTTATTTTAGAAATAAACATTAGACGAATTTAATTTTGTTTTGAAGAATTAGGGGGAATCTGTGGATTATGAAAATGTTGTGAACATTAGGTAACAATGTAAGCAATGAATAAGTAATTGTTCTGAATCTGATTACATGTATTTTAAAGTGTAATATAATCTAAGCACACGTATTTAATTTGAAAAACATGATTTGGCCTTCGTAATACACAACTTTATTGTTTTATCTTTATGACTCCAAACTTTTGAACGGTATGTATATGCGCTGTTTCACTGTATCGATACCTTGATCAATGTTCCAAGGCACAGTAGTGCTGTATTGTCAAGAGCGGACTGAGAACTACACTGTCACTTCTTACTGTGGCACAACGGTGTTTTATCTTAGCATTTCTTGTGTGTTTCTTGGAATTCAATCTCAAATAGTGGTGATGGTCACCAGTGACACCGCAAGAGATATCAGTTATTAGAAAGGTGCTTGTTTGATCCCCTTGTGGGAACCCAGTTGTTTGCAGTTTCTTATTGTCTAAAAACCTTCCTATCCCCTTTGGTTGTGCCCTTTTGTGCTGGTCCATAGATGTAGCAATGTTACATGTTTGCTTTGGCCATCATCTAGCCTGGGTCATATAATGCCATTTTCATTCAAGTTAATATGATTTTTTAGGGTCTAAATGAAAATTTGTAATATACTTTTATTCAAAATTATCATTAGTATTGTAAGAAAACACTTATTTTACCTGGTCAAAAACAGCTCTATTTTCAGCACGCCTTTTAAGTGCATATGCCTTTAAATGGTAATGAGCTTCTCTCATTCTGTTCTGCAGCTGTTTTGACACAACGCACGTGGAGTGTTGCCTTGACAGTTGAGAGTATATTTTGGAGAAAAATGGCAGCGGGAGTCTCTGAGGAGGACACATCTGTGCAATCGTTTGAACCGGAGTCTGACCCGGAACAAGATGACGGCCACAAAGAAGTTCGACAATTAAAGCTCGAACAGGACGTTTCTGAATGGTTGGTAAGCATGTCACTTTGATCTATTTTGTATGTAGTGGCAGGGTAACGTTAGAGTAACTTAGTGAGGTGTACGAACGCAATGTGTTTACCTATGCGTACATACTCAGTTTGTAATAACAGTAACCATAACACATTGTTCATTATAAACGTGGCATTATGACTTAAATTAAGAATGTCATACATAGATGCCGTAATGTACCCTGAGTGTAAGCCGCATTCATCATGAAGCGTCCAAGCGATTTGCAAAGATTAATATAAAGGTTAATACAATTTTACACTCACTTCTTCTGGAGGTGCAGTAGGGACATGAATAGTTGGTACCAATTCTTTTTTCAGGAGTTGCTTCTTAGCAAAACCAGCTTTATATTGAGTCTAACCTTTGTTTTATAAAGCAGTCTGGTGAGAAAAGATTCGCGAATCGCGCAAACATGAAAGCATAGACGTTGCTCGTGGGGAATATACCCTTTCTAAAACCAAACTCAGCCACTGCGTCTTCAGCAGTTCGGATTTAGGAACATTAAAATGCTGTGTTCATTATTACACCCAAGAACAGAACACAACAATCGCTTGGACGCCATTCTGCTCCAGCGTGTCAACAATGACGGACTATGATGACATCTCACTCAGGGCAGGTCTGTGATGAAAAGTTGCTGTCAATCAACAATTGACCTATGGCTAAGCCACGCCCCTTCCACTTACTCACAAACACGGCACGGGCGCTATGGCAGCTGTCACAGTAGGAGACATTTCACAGGAGGCAATTGGTGATTTTTGGAGACAGAAAAATTATATATCATCTTGAAGTCACCTAAAGGACCTTAACTATGCATGATAATTTTATTGTTGAGAAGGTCGATGAGAAGCTTCAGCTCCTGGCAGAGATGTCCAGGTCACAGTGTAAACATGATAACCCACATATCGTTGCCATCACCGTTTGGTGCTACAGTTTGTACATGAATCATTCAGCACAACCTTGTTAACATTTTGTTATCTCGGTTATTTACAGATATACGTTAATGAAGCTAATTGACATGATGTACAACGCAGCTAGAAGCTAACCTTAATGTTTTCTAATGTACGTCTAACATTAGACTAACGTTACGTTAGAGATTTTAAAGATAACATTCAAATACGTTGTTAACTTAACTTAGATCAGATAGACATCCTTGTTTAATTTATCCGCGTTTAGTTGGTGTTGTCGTCTAGCTACAGCATAACTTTATCCAGAGCAGACACTTATCTCGGTTGAGATGTGGCTTGGGAAAGGGTAGAAAAATACACACCGTCGCCCAGCCTCTCGGGAACCTAGTGTCAGAGTTGCATGTACCCCATGCACACCGTTTGACCATTTTAAACTTAAAATAACAAGAAAAAACGAATGAAAACTGACTAACTCCAATGCATTTCAATGGAAGTGGAAGCAGAGAATGTCCGAGTGTATTGGGTTAGCTGAGCACTGTGATTGGCTCATTGTGTTTGAGGGCGTGGCTTAGCCATAGGTCAATTGTGGGAGGGGTGCCCGATTTAGTGACATCACAAGGTTGAACGGCTCAATTCGAGACCGGGAAAAACATATAAGGAGATTAAAACAAAAACACTGGATGGATTTTTATCATAATAATGGGTAGGCACTGCCAACACACATTTCAGTACAATCAACTTGAAGAAGTGCAAGTACCATTATATGACCCCTTTAAGCGAAGGACATTGCTACATTATTATGCTTTAACTCAGGTAGAATTTCCTGTACACAGTTTCCATCAATTCAAGTTATTTCACACGTGTTGGTGTAAGAGGTCTATACATATATTTTTAATGATGCCTTTCTAAGAGGGGTAGATTAGAATAGCTCATGAGTCACAAGTGAACATATACCTCCATTTCACGGGGATCTCTCTGCTATGGGCATTTTATAGGAGCAAGGTGGCCTGGTCTCTCCATCCAAAGCTTTACTTAATGTAGTTTGGAGGGGTAATTGGATAACACAGGTTTATCCTCTGCAAGCACTTTGTATGAGCAATCCAATTTCACATCCTCCTGAAAGGAGAGACATTATTCCTCACCAAAGGGTGATGCTGTAGTCACCCTTGCACAAAAAGCAGCTGGAGATTTTCCACAAATCCTATCAGCACTTAACCTAGTTACCGGGCAATCTGTATTATTGTCCTATAATTTAAAAATTTGCCCACACTTCTCTGTACTGTAGTATCCAAGCAGATATAGACCCCACCACAATCCATATCCAAAGGATCAGTGTTAGTTTCCAAAACTCTTTGCCAAAGAATGTTCTTAAAATGAGTGACTAACTATCGTCAGTAGATCAGCTATTTTATAGCTATTGTCCAGCGCGTAGTGGTAGAGCATGACAGAACGCTGCATTGCTGTCTTCGAATTATATTGTGTAAATTTATATAGCTGAAGTAAAAGTCTCCTAAAAGTGTTAGAAGTCTGCCCTAAAAAAGTAAAGTTGAAGGTACCAGCATTTCAGTACCAGGCAGCAGTACTGAGTCCCGGGTATATTCTGGACCCACTGATAGACACTGCTTTCTCATTCGCGCTTGTTTGAGTGATCTCTGAGCATCAAAGGTTTCTATTTACAGCGTATTTTTACAAGCATTTTTACAAGCGTTAAAGGGGTAATGAACTGAGAAATAAAATTTTCCTTGAGCTTTTGACATCCAAGAGGTCATCATCATATTATACGAATGTCCTGTAAGTTTCAGAACTGAAAATGTCCTTGTTAGTCCAATAAAAGCTTTTATTGACACCAGGCTTAGCAAACGACTTGTTTTTCAGAGTGGGGAACTATGACGTCAGAGAGGATAGAACACCACCCCCGCAGAAGAAGATCAACGCCTACTTTACCACGGCCGTTTGAGCCCCGCCCACCGATTCGTGCATTACACTCATAGCTAAATAACATAGATGCCTACCTTGTGATGACACACCAGATCGAGCTGCGGAGCAATACAGAATATTGTGCAGGGCCTGGTTGTGGAAGAAGACAGTCACTGCATATGCTTCCTCTGGATTCCAGTAGGACTGCATGGATAACGTTCCAGCTGATGAGGTAAAACATTGTCCATCTGTTCGCTTCATTTCACTGAGGATTGTTTTGTAAACAAGACTGGATTTGCAGACCGATTAAGAGTAAAGAACGGTGCTATGCTGTCCATATTGGATCTGACAGGAATGATGCAACACACGGACTCTGGGTCGAACATGTATGGGCGAATCATTCCGGTTGCCATTTTACGACATTGGACGTTTGCAAAACAATTTCCCCCAAGTGCATCGACGGGTGAGTTGAAATTCATTATAATATGCATTATATTCATTATAATATATAATAGTCTATTACTTATTCATTTAGATGTTTTTGAATGCAAAAACCAAGCAAACGTCATAAGTTGACCTCAGACAACAATATAATAAAATTTAATGAAACTGTTTGAGATCGAATTAATGCTATATATTTTGATATAAATTACAGACATCATGGCATCTGAGGAATATTTCAAAATTTTCTCAGTTATTTTGTTTTATTTCCAGATTTAATCATAGGCTCGTTCTTATAATAGAGCACGTTCGCACATGCATAGTCTTCAAAAACGTTGCTTTAAATATCTTGACGAACTCTAAGATGTCAAATGCATTTGTATGTGTTCTAAATAAAAGACACAGGTTATAGTGAATGTCAAGCTTGTTTATTTTGTTCAAGATACAGATTTATTAAGTCTGCCTGTCATGTAATTTAGAAACTATGCTTCCAACCACACAAGTGTGCGATGTTGTATGCGAATGTTCGTTGGAACGATTGTTTTGGGAAACACCGACTCGTTGAACTATGCTGATAACGACAAAACTTGTGCCCATAGTTGGCTAACAATGTTTTCAGGAAATGCAGCCCTGCTTTGTTCATATTAAACATAATCTACTTGTTATTGCTAAGTAACTTACATTTCAGAAACAGTTTTTCTTTTTCTATTTTTTTTTATGTAACTCTGCTGATGAAAAAAAAAACTTTTCTTTTTAAGCAGAAGAGTAAACCTATGTGTTTTTATACAACACACAATTTTTTCAAATTATTCAAATTCAAATGATTCACTCATAAAGATGGTCATAACCTGCATAAATAATCACTGAAATGCATAGACTGACAGTATGACTGTAACATATTATGAAGATTAGAAAGATATGGTTTCCCCAACTCCACTAGAATTCCTCACAGAGCACATTTAGAAGACATTTAGTAAAATATTCTGCTATTACAGTCTAGCACTCTGTCCAAGTTGAGTCATACTCTGTTTTCTCTGTTCAACAGGGAAGTTCATGAGGGAGTTGTGATCTGTTCAGATATTCATGGTTTGAGGAAAATATATAATTCATGATTTTGTTTGACTGACAGGCAAAACTGTCATAGGCTGTCCCCAAAGGTTCTGTCGGCGGCAAGATGTGTGTTATGAAGCTATTATCCAAACAAATTACTTACTGAAATGACCTATGTGACCTACTGTAGGTCTCTAATGTACTGGGTATATGACAATTATTTGGGTTAATAATTATAACAGCCACAACAATATTAAAAGTTACAATGAAAAAAATAAAAGAAATAAAAGAACAAGATGAATAGAAGTAACATTGTACAATAGTTTAGAGATCAGTACATGTTCAAGCAAGCTCATTCTGCACTCACTACGGTCCGAAGGACAGGACCGACTCCGTACAAATCTATGCAAAAATGAGCCAGCTTTATTTTCTGGCTAGTATATAGGTCAACAGAGGCAGTATTTCCTTGACACATTATTGCTGTGAGAGCACCAGCTCTCAAAGGGCATAAACTTTTTTTTTTCAAAGCCAAACACATCTCTGTCTGTACATCATTCTGTAATAAGTCTACATGCTACTACTGGTTTTATGAGTCACTTCAAGCAAGAAATGTTGCAGTCGCTTACAACTAAACAGAGATATACCATGTGTTTTATGGGACACTGGAAGTTTAATTTACTGACTATGCTTCTTTAAAATTCCCTTCACTAATAATATTCCTTGAAGAATGACAACAAACATGATAAGATTGTGGATTTCACCAATTTACGACTTTTAATATTAAGTTTGTTAAAAAAATACCATTTTGGTAACACTTTATTTGAAGGGGTGTGCATAAGACTGACATGACACTGTCATAAATATGACATAACACCTGTCATGAACATGAAGGAGTCTTTATGAATGTTTATGACTGTTGTCATTAACTGTCATTCGGTAAATTATGACACTTTAAATGCAAAGTTGACATTGCTTAAAATGCCTTTGTTATGACAACTTGACATTAACCAAGAAATCATAACTTGCCAACCTGTCACAAATATGTCATACCAGGTAATTATCAAACTTAAAGAAGTTATTTAGCTTTGTGTTAACATTACATTACCCAGTTATACGTATGGTTGGTTTTAACTTTGGTTGTCATGACACCATTATAACTGTGACATAAATATTTTACTTGTCCTCAAGTAAAGTGGAACACATTGTACTAGTTATAAAGATGTCATTAAGGGTTATTACACTGTCAAATGCTTTAAAAACAGTGTCATTAATATTTTCCCTTACCTCAAGTAAAGTGGAACACGTTGGACTAGTTATGATTTCTTGGTTAATGGCAAGTTGTCAAAACAAAGACATTTCTGTCTTTGTTAATGTCAAGTTGTCATAATCAAGACATTTTTGTCTTGGTTAATGTCAAGTTGTCATAACAAAGATATTTCAAGCAATGTCAACTGTGCATTAAAAGTGTCACAATTTACCGAATGACACTTAATGACAACAGTCGTAAACATTCATAAAGACTCCTTCATGTTCATGACAGGTGTTATGTCATGTTTATGACAGTGTCATGATAGTCTTATGCATACCCCTTCAAATAAAGTGTTACCTAACAGGGTATTAATGTCCTTTATTTTGTGATTCACAAAATAAATACATATTTGTAAACATATTTTAAAATGTGATGCTCTGTTAGGTCTCCTGATGGACTTCATCAAATGATTAAATGATGTATTTTTGGGTCTAGCTATACAGTCAGTAGGCTGCAAAAGATTTGAGTGACTAGTATTTCTAATTTCCATCCACTGTCAGGAAGGCCTAGCCATAAATGAGAGGCGCTGTAACAAGCAGCAGTTCTTATATGCTCAGAACTGATAAGAAGCCTGCATCCTGTAATTGGAGTAGGCGTAGAGTAGAATATCAAGGGATCTCTGATATTGCAGTTGCAGCTATGTTAACAGCAGAACTTTATGGTCTGGACATTTTTTTTATTATTATTATTTTTTAAGCCCACATGATTATAACTAATTGATCTTTTTTTTTTTTCTAATTCCAAATGCTGAAAATTTAATTTAAAATATTGAAGCAGAAATGCTTACTTAGAGAGCAAGACAGAATTAAAGTGCCTCTATTATGCTATTTTAAAGTTTGATGATTTAGTTTTGGAAGTTTCCTACTAGAGGTTTACATGCATCAAAGGCTTAATTTGTTTCATAACATACATTGCACATCACCTAATTTCTTATAGCCTGGTTAAAACCAGACAATTCTCAGTTGTAACTGAGATAAGGTCTGGCAAAGCGTCATAGACAACTCATTTCTGGAGAGGCGTCACCAACGGACGTCGCGGATAGACCTAAAACCAATCAGGGGTGCGTTTCCCGTACAACGACATAGTTCACTGACACCACAGCTCAATTTGTCTCTGACTGTTCTGTCTAACATTATCCTGGCCTGTGCCTGCTCTCTTTAGCATAGCAGGCTCATAACTTTATTGCTTGGTCCGTCATACGAGTATTTCCTCAGCGTCCGAAATGTCATTGCGATCCATTGTTTTCCTGTTGTTTGAATCGACCGCTGTCCCGCTCATTGTGTTACGCCCTCCATGCCCATTTTCAGATGCGGAAGTAAAATTTTCTCTCAAAAACGACTCCAGAAGCTTCTTTTGTTTATTTACAAGTATATTTTAAAGAATCTAGTTCCCACATTATTTTTCTATGCATTGACTCGTTGGGTCCTCTAACCTGCAATATGCCCTTTAAAACAGATGTGATAGCTGATTCAAACGAGTGATGATCGACGGCAGCATCCATCTTTGTAATGTAGGCTACAAAACCTGCTTCAAAACAAACAGAGATAAACAGAGAGACTAATATTAGCGTAGACACCATCCTTTTTATAATGTACCAAGGACATCATAAGGGTGAGAGATTATCATTACATCATTAGGTTCAGATGATTGTTGTTGCTTAATAGTCTTCATGTATAAATAGCCCACAGGTTTAATGTCTACCTATGTTCCTTGTACTGCTATTGGTGAGTTTGCGTTTAGGTCACGTTTCTTCTCAAGCCAAGTCTTTGTTTATTGGTCACATTTATTTGAATTAAAGGCAAGCTGCACATGGGTTCTTAACAACTTGCCTTCAGAGCACATTTATTACACCTATGAAAGATCCAAGCTTATATTATCCAAAGTTTGTAGTCAAAAACATTAAAGGGAGTTGAGTCATGAACTCGGGATCCTCTGTCCCTATTGTGCCCTTGAACAATCCATTCAGCCTCACGTTGTTCAAGAGGAACGATAGCAACCTGTAGTGAATTCTAAGTTGCTTTTGTAAAGAACGAGTCAGCTAAATGATGAAAAACTAATGATGATTTCGTTAAAGTCTTCTAAAGACATTAATGGATTCTTTGTTTCAAAATTGCAATTATTGTTCAGTTGGCAAATGTGTTTCATTAGAGCAATAATCAAATGTATAACTATTACTGAAGCTCCCCAATCATCTAACAAGTTAAACATGAAGCATTTGGTCTTGTAAAGAATCACACAGTCCCCAAAGACACTGATTTACAGCGCAGTCTCATCCCAAGATGTCATATAACTGATGTCTTGGGACGTCTTTTGACCATACGTCAACATCCGCCGTTTAGGGTACCCTTTAAAGTTGGTTAGATGACGTCATCGGATCCTAACCCTACCCCAGACCTAAACCTACCCCTAAACCTACCCCGTCACCTAACTGACGTTAAAGGTATAGCGTCAGTTGTGTGACGTCCCAGGATCGTCATGTAACCGACGTTAAAGGGTACCCAAAAATGGTGGATGTTGACATATGGTCAAAAGACGTCCCAAGACGTCAGTTATATGACGTCTTGGGATGAGACTGTGTAATGATTTACTAAAACAAAACAAAAAAAAAAAAAAAAACGTGTAAACTTTATTAGTGCCCCCACAAAATGTTTGGGTCTTAGCATTCATGCATGCCTCTATTCAAGTGCAGAAACAGAGCAGTGTCAATGCAAATCAAAGCTCATAATCTGATTTGTGTTGTTCACCCACTGGTGTCGTTATGGGTAAATTGCTGACTGAGAATGGAAAATACATAGCTGACATGCATAAATGTGATAGAAAGTTATTTCTCATGAGCTTTTGGTAAGCAACTATTTTGTGCAAAATTACATTTAACTGAATTTAATATATTGTTGTCATTCATGGCAACTTATATGCAGCATATTGTAACTCTAATAAAACACCTCAGTAGCTACGTTCTTTTACAAGAGGTTCTCTAGTATTGCGTAAGTTAGCTTATGCTATGGGAAAGATTCTTTTCTAGATATTTAAGCCAGAATATTATCCTTCATTTTTGTATTCATTGTCAACGCAGTACAGCAATTAGCAGACCTAGAGCAGGCTGTCTTGCCCGACATGACGTTACATCCAATGAAGGGGCCTGCACCTTCACAGTGTCATAGCCCTCCGGTATGGGTGTGGCTTAGCGTATATAAGCAGAGCTCCGAGGCTGTTTCTCTGATTTTCCTCTCTTCAGCGAGCTCTCCGCATCGCTGGATCTAGAGAGACTCCCTCTTTTGAGCTTTGCTCTCGCCTTCTCTACCTTATGGTCCAATTCCAATATCCAATTATGGTGGATTGTTTTAGAAAATTTTACTCACATTACATTATAAATCACAGCTCAAAAGGGAACTTCCCATCCTGCAATAATTGATCATAAATCAAAAATCAATTACCAGATTATTTTATTGTACACTAAATAAAGCAGTCCAAAAATAGAATCACACTTCCAGTATTTTGAGTTAATTTCAAGATAATCAACAGCGACTAGAATTGTTCCTCAGTATTTTTTCAGCCCGTACAGTGAAGTTGCTATATCTGTAGGATCAACCTGACCATGGCTTCAAGGAAAGGTTAAGGTTTCTATTTTGCATTCCATATTACGCAATCCCGTCCTTAGTAGGACGATAACTAAATGTGGAGTTCCATGTTAGAAATGTAATTTGGCAATTGATTCATCCTTTGTGGCTTAAGTTTTAGACTCGTTGATGTAAATAGCCCATTTGATGCACTGCCAAATCTGAACAGCTGGAGCTCAAGTGGACCAACACTGATTAGAACCCTTGGCCACCCTGAGCGACTAAAAATTACTCACTTTCTTTGACACCATACACAGATACACATCTTTGTTGATCCTGCAACAACATTCCAATCCACCAATCAGACGTTTTTTACAGTTTATGTTAAGTTTAGGCTTACAATCAAATTCAGGAGTTTCTACATCAGTGTTATTCACCTATCATTTCACTATGGGTAAAGGGTTTAGGGGTAGGGATATGGTAGGATTTAAGTTGATGTTGATTAAGGAACACAGCTAACTCAACAAAATCAGGACATGCGATCAATAAACCCCACTTTAAACCTCAACTTTTGCGGTAAAATGAAACAATAAAGACTTCATATAACTGACATCTTGGGATGTCTTTTGACCATACGTCAACATCCGCCTTTTTAGGGTACCCTTAAACGTCGGTTAGATGATGTTATCGGATCCTAACCCTACCCCAGACCTAAACCTACCCCTAAACCTAACCGACGTTAACGGTAAAGTGTTAGTTGTATGACGGCCCGGGATCGTCATGTAACCGACGTTAAAAAGGCGGATGTTGACGTATGGTCAAAAGACGTCCCAAGACGTCAGTTATATGACTTCTTGGGATGAGACTGTGTTAGCTGTTCAGGTTGTCATTGCCATCCCCATTTTATCATCATTTGTTTTATAGCGAGCTATAATGTTTTTGTTTGATTACAATATCAATATGTAGTAGTCTAACCAGATGTTTGAAATTAGTCCCGCAGTCGCTTAGTAAGTCAAGCGTTCTCTGATTAGTGAAAAGAGCGTGTTCTTCAGTCATTTTAAATGATTGTCTCACACACATCCACAGGTGTTGCATTACCCATTTGTTTGAACTGCTATTGACTAAAGCTTTCCATTTTTTTTCTGTTGATTTTGCTGATTGAATGATTGTTTAAATTGGCTGTTTCCCTCGCGAGCATGTAACACCTGCTCGTGATCCATCACAGGAGATCAGCATGTGCTGTTGTACCTCTTGAACAGGTGACATAACCCAAGACATTCAAAAGAGAATGGGAAAAAAGCTGCCACATATCTATGAAGCTATAGCCAAAATAAGCATATTTTGAAACAAGTGCCAATATGAAATGAAATGTATTGCAGAAATTAGTCATATTTTGTAAATTTGCCACTATACAATGGCCTAGGAACAGTTTTTGGACCAAATCTGTTATGAAGAAGAAGAAGTAAAATACATTTAAATCTGTCTTATATTCATGTTCATGTTTAATCAAAGTCAGGGGTTTGTAATTGTATGAAGAAGAGAAAAAAAATCAATCTGGTTTGTGTGTGAATAATTTATGACAGAATGTTTGGGTGAACTATACCTGGTAACACTCAAGAGTCCATTTTAGACATTCTTCTAACTAAGTAACTATGCAACTAGTAGTCAACTAGCAGTCATTTGAATATTAGTAGACTGACTGGTTAATATCTGCCAACACTTTTTTGATGGTTCCCCAACAAATAACTTATTCTAATAATCCTAACCATAACCCAATAGGCGACAAATTATCTAATGCGAGTTAGTTGACATGTAGTTGCAAATTAATGAGATATAGTTAACATGTAATGTGGTTGCAAAGTTACTTAGAGTTAGTACAATGTATACTGTAGACTATCAAAATAAAGTGTAACTCTATGCCTTCTAATAATGTTAGATTTTTTTTTTTTACTTTATCCCACCAGATGAATTAAAATACAGATAAATACAAGTTTAATTCTTATAAATCAACAGAACATGTTTTAAGTTGCATTGTATAATTTATGCATTTTATTTTCTTCATATTATTCATATTTTTCTCCATGACCCACAATGGCATATTATATGAATGTAGCTACTGTATATAATTATTAGAATTCATGTTCAGCTTCAGGAAATTTGGAAAACCCTTTAACTGTTTTTCACAAGTAGCAGTGCTGTCTGATGTTGTTCTTGCTTTAGGGTCCTTAACATTTTGTGAAAACTTCACTGATCATATAGTAATAGAGCAGGGACATGCTGCACATTCAGACGTAGCAGTCCATTGGGTATCTAAAGATCTCTGGAGTATAAATTTTTACAGTAATGAGTGCAAAATGTTGTTCTTAAAAGTATTTGGTGTAAGACAACACTGGATAAATACATCAATGGATGTATAAAGTTGTACAACCAGCAAAAAAAGATGTAACAAGACCTGAACATTCAAGACAGACTGAAGACATCTGTGCTCCCCTGTGGATTTGAATGTGTGTTGTTAGGCCTTTTATTTATAGTGTGTGGTCCCTCTGGGGCTTGTAAGCGTGTAATGCTGTGTTTGTGTGTACCTGCAGCCAAATAACTCACTGTCGAGTGTGCTACTCACAGTCCACCTCGACTTAAATTATATGAGCACTGTTTTTCATTTGCTTTTGAAAAAAAAGAAAGTTTTTTTGCCTGCACAGTTGACTTCAAGGAGACAGTTCAAGGATGATGAATGTAAGGGGAATTGGAAAGAAACTTTTAAGAGGATGGAAAGTTTGTTGGTGTTATTTACAGAAAAATGTGTAGGCACATTTTTCTTTTAAAATCTATAAATCTATTTAATAATTTTGATTTAGCCTCTGTCTGTAATAATAATAATAATAATAAACCCTTCTTATACTTCTGGTTCTTAAAGAGTTCATTAAAGGAGTGCATTTTTTCAAGATATGTTTTCCCCTGCCTCAAATTGATCCGTTCGATTTTGTGATGTAACTAAATCGGACGCCTCTCCCAAGATTGTGGATTGACCGCAGCGTTTCAACACAGACCTGCCCTGAGCGAGATGTCATCATAGTCCGTCATTGTGGATACGCTGGAGCAGAATGGCGTCTAATCCATTGTAGTGTTCTGTTCTTGGGTGTAGTAACGAACACAGCAGTCATTTTAATGTTCCTAAAGGCCCGTTCACACTAAGCACGATAACTATAACGATAACTATATATGCGTCCACACCAACGACTGATAACGGCCTTTTTATTCTAAGCATGCATGCATACACGCGCCCGCACTGCAGTTTCAACGGAAATGGATTGTTGGGAGCGCATCTAGTGAATCTACAAAGTCTCGTGTAATATCTTCCAGTGGATTTAGCTGACGAAGTCAATGATGGGATAAAAACATTGCCTAGTTAACACCTTTATGTATACAATGCCTTTTTCACTGTAACTTCAACAATGTTGTCAACTAGCGCTGGATAGCCTACCTGAGGTAATTTTGTAACACTATGCTAAACTGCATAATATCTCATTGTAAATACTTCCAACCCGATCTCACGACCAAATCGTACGAATTCGATGAATGATTAAAAAGTGGCTAATTCGTAACAATTCATACGACCTCAGTCGTACGAATTAGTACAATTTTGCTAAATCGTACATATTTTACGAATTGGCCAATTCGCATGAATTCGTACGAATGATCTACCCCTTACCCCGCCCCTAAACCTACCCATCACGTGGGTTTAGACAAACCGTACAAATTCGTACGAGTGAGGTCGTACGAATTAGTACGAATTAGACACTTTTTAATTATTCGTCGAATTCGTGCGAATTGGTCGTGAGATAGCGTAGATACTTCTCACCGTTTATTCCCAGGATACGACCGATTGCTTTCCATATTTCCATCTTTTTTAACGTATACTTGAAAAGGGGGTTTGACTTGTCAAACAGTGGAGGTTTTTTTTGTACCTCAACAATTAACTTCTCTGCAATGTCATCTGCCATTTTAAATGCGCGAGACCTTTAAATTAGAATGGATTCTGATTGGTTGTCAGTGTTTTATCGTTGGACAGTTGGAAAAAACAATCTTACACTTCTGAAAGTGATCCCAACGATATCGTTCCTCATATCTTTATCGTTATAGCTGTGGTGTGTACTCTGGGTTCTTTTTTTTTTTTTTTTTTTTTTTTTGCAAATTCCGGTCTTTTGGCTCCACATAAGAATGGTCCTCCGTTATAAATAACATGCAGTGCAGTCTTTTAAACTTGCCGTGGCAGTGACAAACGTCTCTCAAATCTTTTTGTTCGGTTCAGCTACTTTTAGTCACATGACGCTAGCTCTGAATGAAAATGTGTTGTGGAAACGCGGTGGCCTAGAATCTTTTGTCCCTCTCTGCTATTATAGTTTTTCAAGATGGCGGAACGACATGGACCCGTCCCATGTATATAAAGATACTAAATTCTTAGTTTACGAGGATAAGTCACATTGGCAGAGGTATTTGTACACCATTGAGGACATATTTATGAATAAAAATATTGATTTCAGATGATATTATACTTAAACTACACAACGCCCTTTAAGGAAGATTTAATAACTACTTTCTTTTTGAAAAGCAGGATTTAAATGGTATAATTTTAAACTAAATGTGGAAAACTTGTGATGTGCATTTGATTAATCTTTCTGTGTGAATGCCAATCATGCAAGTGTTTTTGACTTTTCTTGAAGTTTTAACTTAACCTTTTTTGAAGTGGGCACATTAGGTCACCCAGATGAATTTCTTTTATAATTTTGCAGTTCCTTCTGTTTCAAGAACCCACAAACTGATGTGCTTCTGCTGTGCTATAGAAGTGAAAGCCCATCGGTACATTTGGTGCATGAGGGCTCAAGATCCAACATCAGAACAGATTGCATGCATATTCTTGCCCAATTAATATCAAGCAAAGCTGTACTCTTTCTCATTTCTGGTGAAAACTCAGGGTGGGTATCAATTAGTCTACTGTTAATTATCTCCTTCGCTTTTGATCTTTACTATGGCTGCTCTGTCAGACACTCATTTATTCACCACTCCTGGTGGAGGGATGGGGCCTTCAGAGATTGTGCAGATTTAAGCATATTAAAAATGACTTCAGAAGTGTGCAGATCCTTATAAGAGCATGCATACTGATGCTGCTATGATTCTGCTGTTGTAGTGGCTCTATACAATCATTAGAATAGTGTTCAATTTTGCTTTATTAGCTTGTGTGTTGTTAATGGTTTTAATGCTCTGTAAGATATTACAAGGTGTGGCAAATTTCTCAAAATGTGATTAATTTCATTAAGACATTTTTTGTTTTAGACCCCAATGTATTTTATCTACAGTATACACAATAATAACCAACGCATTCTCATCCTAGGGCGTCATATAGTGACGCATGTGAAATTTAGTCGAAATCCAACGCACATGGCACCGTTTAGCGTCAAGATAACACGCACAGTGCTTTGTTCGGAAATGGGTAGGTTTAGTTCTGGGGTAGTGTTAGGGTTAGACCACTAGGAGGCGCCTTCTGGCCCATATATATCTGCGTCTCATATTGACGCTAAAGGGTGCTATGTGCGTTGGATGTAGACAAAATGTCAAAAGCGTCAGTATATGACGCCTTGGGATGAGATAGGGCTGTAATAACAGTAGAATCATATATTCCAATTAGTGTTATTCCAATTAGTATTAGTAAATATTCCAATTTGTGATAGTGTTATTCTCAGGTAAGTGTTCTTGGGGTATACGATAGGGTTTGGTAAACAAATATTCTGACCTTTGTGGTTGGTCCTCTGTTCACGGCTGTGTCACTTGCGTGCACGTCACTCGGCCGTGAACAGAAGACCAATGGCTAAAGTCACGATTTTCATAAGCTAATACATTACATTAAGTATATCCAACACTTGGGATACACAACACGAGTTGCATGCATGGATGCTAGTTGCTATTATATGGATGAGTGTGAGTGGGATGTATTTTCAATTTCTCTTTTTGTGGTTTGAAAAAGAAAGAATGGCATACTGCAGTAATACAACACCAGCGTGAGTAAATTACTACTTAATTAAACTCTCTGCTTGAACTATCCCAGAGCCTAAGTTACATGTATAGCAGACGGCTCGGGATCGTCATGTAACCGACGTTTAAGGGTACCCTAAAAAGGCGGATGTTGACGTATGGTCAAAAGACGTCCCAAGACGTCAGTTATATGACTTCTTGGGATGAGACTGTGTTAACTGAAGAGCACTTATCAGGACATCTCTTTTTCATGCGCACATGGTTACAATCCTGTTCTCACTTCCAAATAAATGCATATGTCAGACTGATTAGATAAATATCTATTAGGTTTTATAATGCTGACAACTGAATAGGCCTACATATAAATTATAAATTAAACAATAAGTTGGCAAGGCATTTTCATATATTGCTTTTGGATGCTGCACTGTCATAAACTAATTTTCTTTCCATTTTTTTATTATTTATTTTTTTATTAAACAGATGGTTTTAACAAAGAATTTAATGAGTGCATAATCACTGCCATGCATATCTGCTTCCTTTTTTCTGTGATCAGGAAGTGGAACAATTTACAATTTGATTGCTTGTCAGAAGAAATTACATCTCTCAGGTAAGTTAGTCATTGGAATTGTGCCAGTCTTTCAATTCAAGTCAATTAATCAAGTCAATTAATCAAGGTTTTTAGGTTAACTTTCTATTTTGTGATGAGTGGCGGTGGCAAATACAATAAAATATCAAGCATGTGTTTGAATTATAGCACGCTTTGATTAATTTGGTACAAGGAAAGCAGAAATAACTTATGACAAAAGACAAATACTGCTCATTTGCACTGCTTTGATTCCCCTGGTATAAAATATTCGTTGCATTTGGAAGTTTGCATATGCTCCATGTATCGATAGATGTCATTGCTAATGCTCAGTTGAAATAAACAGACTCGCCACAATCTCTCCTGGGATGAAGCTAATTAAGTGTTCAGAATCAGCAACATGGTTCTGTGAGCTTTTATGCTTCTGTCACCTTCCATCCAGTGAATTTGATTGGACATATCCCAAGAACAACCTACAATCATAGTTCTCCTACAAAAACAGGTCATTCTGAGTTCACTGGATGTGGAATGATTCTAATTATTGGGGTACGAATGGACGCAGAATACTTAATGGGTCCTGCTCTCCGTCATGCAGTATTGCAGGACAAGGTTTTATTTATTTATTTATTTATTTTGAGAGAGAGAGAGAGAGAGAGAGTCAGGAATACCTGAATAAAATAGCTCTTTCTTTGTACGCAATGGGGAATCATTTAAGCATGCTTTCTGATATATGTTGGTTTAATTACACAGTATAGGACCTGTAACAACATATTAGAAGATTTCATTTTAGTCTTCATCTTCCCCCACTGGAACCACGGCCGTTGGTTCCACACCATCATTCCCAGGTGGCCAACCTATTGAAGTGATAGTGAGGAGGAGAAATAGCAGACCAAAAGATAGACAGAAAGGACAGAAGAAACAGAAAGCGACACAAAAACAAAACAAAGAATAAAAAAAACCCAACCCATGTTATGTCCCCATATACAATTTGTCATTTAACATCTATGTGTTAGCATTTAAAATGAACACAATCATCTAAGAAAAGAAAAACTGATAAGTCTTCTGCCCGTGCCTCAACTCGTTAAGTAATTAACTCTTTCATTTCCGTACAAAAATAATAAACTAAATGTTGATGTTAAAGGATCCTATTCCTTGGGGTTGAAAATCAGTAAGCGGGTGATCATTGGTTATAAGGTTGTGTTTTGTAAGTAATAAATCTCCTACTTCACTCTGTATGTCCCATTCTCTGTTCTATCCATCTGGTTAGTAATGATCAATTTGACAGGTTTGGTATTTTTCCTTCTAGTAACACATATAATGAGTTGTATTACTAACAGAAACACAAAAACTTCAACCATAATCAAAACTACCCATTCTGACCATGATAAATCCCCTAGATTATTTGGGGATTAATTTCCTCTCAGATGTCAGTTTAGCTACTTCATTTGCTATGATTGCATGACCCATTGCCTGAATTCCCTCCTCTTTAGCTGCTTTAACCCTCTGATGTCTAGGGTGTTTTTGGGGTCATTGAGATGTTTTGAGATGCCCTTACATTTGTGCTTTTTTTCAGTTGCTTATAAACCTATTAATGGAACAGCTGAAATTACACTATATTTAGCACAAACAGGGCTACCATAATATTTGAGCAACATGTATGTTTGCTTGTATACTTGTATAGCAACTCCTTCTAGATCATGTAGTAACACTTGAGTAATTACTAGTTAGTTCCAATGATCGTCACTTTATAATACGGATCCAAATAATTAGTAACTCCCACAGAAGTATCTAGTAACACTTTCATCTGTGAGCTATTACTTACTAATTATTTGGATCCGTATTATAAAGTGAAGATCATTGGAACTAACTAGTAATTACTCAAGTGTTACTACATGATCTAGTTATAATTTGTGCAAACGTTTGAGATTTTTGGTGAACTTTAGTATACTTTTAGAAAATGTCTTTAGTAACACTTGAGTAATTACTAGTTAGTTCCAATGATCTTCACTTTAAGATACGAATCCAAATAATTAGTAATTCCCACAGAAGTATCTAGTAACACTTTCATCTGTGAGCTATTACTTACTAATTCGTTAATAAGAGTTTCTTTTAGTTAATAGTAGTTACTAGATTGTTAATAAACTTTTTCAGTAGTTCTCTGGGAAGTATTAAAAAAATAGTAGTTATTGATTACTTAATAGTGAACTACCACTTTCGTCTGTGAGCTATTACTTACTAGTTTGTTAATCAGAGTTTCTTGTTAGTTAATAATAGTTACTAGATTGTTAATATTGTGTTACTCATTAGTTCTTGTGTAGTTATTCATTAACGAAGGAACCGTATTCTAAAGTGTTACCCATAGTTTCATCTGTGGTACAGTAGGTCAAATCTGTTATTGAAATTGATAATCCTGTGTCAACCAAAATATCACCTGGGTGGCCCCCTATAAATGCATTGATGACAAGGCGATTGTCTCTTTTCTTACTAATCCAGGGGCCGCTGATTCCTATTACGGATAATTCCCTCAATGAGCTGACGGAATTGTGCTTCAGGCCATGTCTTTTCTTGAAAAGTTTCATCATGTTTTTTTTTTTTTGTTTTTTTTTGTACTGACCTGTTTGTATGATGAACCATGACCTTCTGCTCCACCTCCTTTTGCCCAGCAATCTCGTCTAACATGGCCAGGCTTCCCACAATTGAGGCATACATTCATCCTCTTCTTTGTGTCCATTAAACTGTCGCCACTCCTTTACGGTATGGCTTGTTTCCTTCTTCTTTGTTTGATCTCATAGCCCATTGTATAATTTGGTCAAATATCTCACCTGGATTGATTCCAAGTGATAACGCGTGTTGGTATTTCGTGTTAATTCCATCCACAGTCAGTGAACTGGACATCATCTCTGTCAAATTCTTTCTTAGCACAGAGAGTCCATCTCTCATAAGCATTCCACTTACGCAAAGCATATTCATCTGGAGATTCATCTTCCTTTTGCTTAATCAGTGTTACTATTGTGAAAAGAAATTTACCGCTGCACAAGATTTCTTGGATTTCTTTTTGGAACACATCTAATGCTTGCCAAAGACCCAGGGGTTGTCCCTAGCCATCAACCCACAAATCTATTCATTGGGCCGTTTGTTATCGAAGCTGGCAAGCGTTCCCATCTGTCTCTTGGATTAGCTTTCACAATGATGTACCATTGAGTCTGATTCTCGCCAAAGCTCTGTGTTTGGATCTTGTCTCTTTAAAGAAGGCATTTGAGAATGGCTTGACGTTCTCCTGGTGTGAATGGTCTCTCATCTGTCATCATTCAAGATTCTTCCCTTTTAATTGCAGGTGAAGAAAAGTCAGGACCGATCTTATCGACTGTGATCATGTCGTCATCTCTTGTCTCATCACCCCAGTCCCATAAATTCACCACCCCACTATAACAGCTATAATGAAAAAGTCACCACATCATGCAGATGCAATATACATCCTGTCAACTGGACCTCCATTTGATCTCGAAACTTGCGTCTGTATCAGAGGTTTAGATGGACATGGACTTGTATTGTTAATTAATTGGGTTGTAAGGAGGAGGCACAGTTACAGTTGTTGTGGATTTCACTGGTGTTTGTGAATATTTCCTTTCAACTTCAGTTATTATAATTGTCCAATCTGGATCAAATGAATCATCACTGATTGTCTTTTCTTTATCTGAACAGTTAATAGACATGATTTTGTTCAACTTGTCATATGCTTGAATTTGAGGCTTGTTTCAACAAGTGGAACTGGGCACCCATCAATACCGCAACAGATTCCACGTTGTTTCACAATCCAATGAGCTGCCAGTACTGGGAATGCTTTTGACTTGATGTCTTTTTGGGATTCAAACCAGCTTAGCCACTTTCTGTCATCTTGCAAAATTTGACAAATTTGACACCACTTTCTGTGTCTGTGCTCAAAACAGCAAGGCTATCTCTATATGTGTGTGTGTGTGTGTGTGTGTGTGTGTGTGTATGAATTCCAGGGGAGGCCCTCTGCTTCTCTTACTCTGCTTTCCTTTCCCTTTTCCACCTGCTCTAATTACTCAAGGGACAAAGAAGGGAAAAAAACAAACAAAAGAAAGTTAACTAATCATTTATTTATATATATTTTGATTGTTTGCTTTTTGTTAACACAGATCAGTTTCATTTTCTTCCTTTTTCCCCTTTAAGGTTTATCTAAGTTTATTTTCTTTGTTTTTTCTTTAAGTTTAACTCAGACCAGTCTCCTCCGCAAATATTGAACAGCTTCGTTGTCAAAATCAGAATGCCTGAGATTCTAACTCTCAATTCCATTGATGATTGACCCCTTCTCCTAAGGGGTCAATCCGCAGCGTATTTAAAAGTTTTAGAGTTTCTTCGAATATTTAAACATTTTGATATACTGCACTAACTCAGAGCACAGACCCGCCACTTTAAGCCACTATAAATCACAGCTTGACACACTATCCTCGATTCCTTCTGAAACGATTCTTGGTGTGTTGGAAATATTTTAGAGATTACCCTGCCATCATTTTTACAGTCTCACCCTTTCTCCAACCACCTCCTAGTCATGTCACGCTAATTGCTAAATTGCCTTACAGCTAATTCCAATATTTGACTAAATGGTCTTCTTTCTAAAAAAGATCCAATTTTTTAAAGTCTTTCCAACAAAAAGCCTATCCCAGCATCATTCAAATATTAAAGAGGTTTACTGATCAGAGCAACTCAAATAAGCCACATCAAATTAATACAAAAATTCTGACACATATATTCATTGGCAACACAGCGAGTGCTTTAAATAACACAGTTCTTTTAAGCAGTTTTTTCTGTCAATGTCTAATCATCAGGCAGACTTAGAATTGAGTAAATGATTGAGACAAATGCCTGAAGATGTGATCCTGTTGTTCATGATGCCAAATTGTAGACTGAAGCCTTTTCCCCGTTGCTATTTGATTCACGGGACCAGACACCAGTTATCTTGCCAAGAAAAAAAAATTATTTTTTTCTTATATGTCAGGATAGAAACTTTTAGAAGATGTTGTATTCATACCAGGTCTATGCATGTCCTTGTTTCTCTGAGTCAGTATTGTCAGATTGAGGTTACATACATCACAGAGAGACTTTCAATTGCCTTGGTTAAACTTAAAATCGAACATGTCGTACATGCATGTTACCTTTGCATCAATAGAAACACATATGCTGAGTGAACATGTTACATTGCACATATACCTCCAAGCAATATATATAGCTTTCCCTCTGTCTGACATGTGTTACTCGCATAGATCCATGCTATCTTGGATCTCTTCATGCATTCAACCTCATGCATTTAAACTCCACAAGATAATACAACTGGTTATTATTCTGAATATTAATAAAGAATAATAATACAGATACATGGTATTAAATTATGAAAACATATTAAAAGATTAAATTTTAGTCTTCATATATTCCATGATTGTACCACAACAATAAATATCCTCCTAAAATTAGGCAAGGACAAAGACATTTGTGAAGTAATTTTATTGTGACTCCTCTTTCTGAAAAACAAATTAAGCATTCAGTCTTGAGGACAGAACTGGTTCTTCTTTTCCTTCATTAAACTGACATGGGGGTATTAAAACAATTATGCTAGCGGCGTGTGCTGCGATATATAGTTAGCAATCAAGCACCACTGCAGATAATTAAATCCAACTCCAACTGTGATGTGTACGCTGACGGTTTCACCTTGGGGTGATCATCTTTAACTTTAGACACAGATTGGTCAGGCAAATCTGAGGAAAATAATAAGCACTACACTGTTTTATGCATAGCGTGAAGCAATCGTATCTTATTCACAGTCGGAGTAGAAAGAAAAAGCTCCAAGCTTGTCTGCTACAAGTATCTTTTTTTATGTGCTCCACATATTCCCCTGTCAGTATGTGTCTGACCAGGGGCAGTGTATCAGAACTATTCAAACATGTGCTACACAGTTAAGAGGTGAGCATGGTGAATTTCGCATTACTGTCAGAGGGTTGACATGGCGTTTATCATATTTCTGAATTCAGTATTTCAGTCATGTGAGGCTAAAGTGGAAGCTGATGCAGTGAGTGACAGGCTGATGTACAAAACGGAAATTCAAAAGAATCCCTCCATATTCATGCGCTGATTTAAATTCCGATCTCAGTGTTGGTTGCCTCTGAATGCAATCCAGTGGTGTCAGTGTGTGGCTATAGATAAAAGGCTGTGTAAATATAAAATAAAGAAGTGAAGAGCAGTTTTTACGTCGTCCTAACTTAGTCTAATTATGTCTGCGGGGGAGATCAAGCGTCACTCTTCCTCTCACCAAATTTCTACTTTGATGCTTTTAAAACGATTAAAAAAATAAACAAACCACTATTACCTACATGGAAGCTTTTAATATGTGGATATACTTAAATCACTGAAAGGCAGTAAGTGTGTATAATGTGACATCAGTCTTCCACAATAATGAGACATGAAAGCTTGATAACCAATTTTACAATGAGCAGCCTATATTTGCCTTTCAGTCATGCACATGCTAGCGCCATATTTTTCGCCATGATGTCAGGAAAGGGCTAAAACTCATCCCAAGCAGATGCCCACACAAGCCTAAAGGCATGTTGAGTCCATTAGCAGTCCAAGGGTTCAACTCTCAATATCACATGTGGGACTACGGTACATTGAAACCAAACACTTCACATACTTCAAAACCTTGTGTGACAACAAATCAAAAGCAATCTGAAGAGATGTGTTTGTCACATTAGACATCATCAGTCTTCTTTGCTTAATTATCTAAACAATTAATAGGCCTACTTTTCAATGCAATCGCAGAAGAATTCCCATTCTTTGCTTGTGAGAGCACTTGTAGTTTGTAGTCCGAAACCCAGAGGAGAATTTGCATTTTTGAGTCAGGGATTCCCTCAGAATTTTCCAATGTGGTTTTTGATTTATGAGTAAAATACACTGTGGTTAACACTGCTTGAAGAGAAATTTGTGTTTTGTTCATAAACATAAATTACTCACAGTCAGACCTCAAACTTGAAAACTTTGCTTTAAACTTTTGCTACACAAGGAAGTGTATAAACATTACACTTTTTTAAAGGTGTCCATGTTATAGTATAATTATACATTTAAGTACTGAGTAATAATAGTACATGTAAATACTATAGGGTTAACTACAATTACTGGGTAATAACTAGTACTAACCCTGAACCTACCCCTAAACCTACCCCTGTTCCATGTACTTACCTTATATTAGCCAGTACTTTCTAGGTAAGTACACTGTAAGTACACTGTAAGTACTCTACTGTAAAAGGAAGCGTTACCCAATTATGCTCAATTTATAGTTATTACAGTCCCTCAAAATGTGTAAAAAGGACACAGTAAAATAAAGTGTTACCAAACACACAGCCTACATGAGCATTGTTTCTGACCATGTCCATCCCTTTATGGCCCCATGTACCCATCCTCTGATGACTACTTCCAGCAGGATATTGCACCATAATGTACTGTACTAAAATGGCCCCCACAGTCACCAGATCTCAACCCAATAGAGCATCTTTGGGGTGTGGTGGAAAGGGAACTTCAGGTCCTGGATGTGCATCCCACAAATATCCATCAACTGCAAGATGCTATCCTATCAGTAAGGGCCAACATTTCTAAAGAATGCTTTCAGCACCTTGTTGAATCAATGCCACGTAGAATTAAGGCAGTCCCGAAGGCAAAAGGGGGTCAAACACAGTATTAGTATGGTGTTCCTATAATAATCCTTTAGGTGAGTGTATATGCCGCTAAGGCTATGCAGCTATCAACTGCCAGGTAATCTGAGACCATAAGGGTTTGATCGCATTGTGGCAAGGTGGCCCGGAAGCACACACGCCTCCTTCATGTTCACCATTTCATCTGTGGGTCAGGAGGCAGAGAACTCACAGGGACATTGGAGGCTGCTTGGGGACAGTGGTTACCCACTGAGGCCATATCTCTTCACTTAGGTGGCTAATCCTATGAATAATAGGGAGACAAATTTCAACAAGGCACACTGTGTTGTACGTAGCATTGTGGAACGCACAATAGGGAGGTGGAAGATGCGCTTTCGGACAATTCACCAGTCCGGCGGTGGTCTTTTGTTTGCTCCACAAAAGTGTTGTGCAGTAATAATAGTAACAGCTATGCTGCACAACATTGCATTGAGGTTGAGAGTGCTCTTGCACTGGTAGGAAGATGGCCAATGAAGTACAATCAAAACCTCATATTATACTCACGTTGCAGTGTAATCTGTTAAATCTAGATAAAATTGTGACCTGCAAGTGACCTCATAACTCTTCTTATGATGTGGTTATTTACGATTAGTAAATCACTAATCTTCTTCAAAGATTTTCAAGTGCTACTTAAAGGGGTCATGAACTGGATTTTAAAATTTTATTATATTGATGTCTGAGGTCAACTTATGACGTTCGCTTGGTTTTTGCATTGAAAAACTTCTAAATGAAAAAGTAATTGGCTATTTTGTGTCCAAGTTTTTAGCCTACCTGAAAAACGCTGGGTTTTTATGGGCATCTCGCACTGAAGACTTGGAGGTAAACGCCCACTGCTGTGAGTGGATAACAGGTTTGCCTATTATAATGAGTCCCGTCAATGAAATTGTTTTGAAAACATCCAATGTTGTAAAATGGCAACCAGAATGATTCGACCCAAAGTCCGTGTGTTGCTCAATTTCTGTCAGATCCAAGATAGACATCACAGCACCGTTCTTTACACTTAATCGGTCTGCAAATCCAGTCTTGTTTACAAAACAATCCTCAGTGAAATAAAGCGAACAGACAACAATGTTTTACCCTGATCAGCTGGAACGTCATTAAAAATAAAGTTTATCCATGCAGTCCTATTGGAATAAAGAAGAAGCATATGCAGCGACTGTCGTCTTTCACAACCAACACTGCACAATATTCTGTATTGATCGGTAGCTTGATCCGTTTTGTCCAACCCAGGCTCATTGGAAATACGTTACTCTGCCTACGTTTTTGCAAAACCTGAAATACGTACCTCCAGGTACGTTTCCCTGCACTTTTCGGGTGAAATGTCCACTAGAGACGCAAGATGCGTGTTTATAATACGTAGGTATTAATACGTTATTTTCAAAGATATAAAACGTACTTTTTTGTACGTTTGGATAGATGCTGAAACGTATAGTATGGATATATTTGCAACATTTAAACGTAACATTATTACGTTTTTACAGCTGCAAAACGTTAACTGTTTACGTATGTTTCATATCATAACGATATCTGTATACTTTCACTTTTAAAGATAAATGTAACAAGATCCCTTAATCCTACTCCCAAAATCTAAACATATCCATTTTATAAAGAATATAAAAAGGATAAAACGTAAGTTAACGGACAGAAATGTGTAGGTAAATGAGTTTTAGTATTAAAATATATTTTGAGCCACTAATCCTAATCCTATCGCTAAACCTAACCATTCCTTAAAACTACGTAGGCTAACACAATTATGAAGAAAAGAAAAACATAACAGACAGACAAGTAAACATTTCACAATAATTTATTTATTTTGAAAATGTCAAAACCGGTAACATTAACATTACCAAAAGTCGTTCACATGACGATGCGTTGCAGTCGCAGTCCTCTGGCAGTATTATAGTAGTTGTGTATGAGGTACAGATCAGAATTAAAGTTATTAATGCTAATCCATGAAAATGTTCATCTGATTTCGGTTCGCTCTCTGAAGGCACGCGCTCTTCTCCATTTCAAATTTACTACACCGACTGAAACACGGCATGTCGCAATCTGTGACGAAGCAGGCGAGAGCCAATGAGCGTTTGATATCACTGCCGTAAAACCTGTCGTAACGCTTCTTGAAGGCGCATTATTTGAATTTGAATTCATCACCAGCGTGGATTTGACGTTTTTGCGGTGACGGTCGCTGCTAATAAATGATGATAAAGATAAAGATCAATGGATAAAAGGCTGAATTTGGATCTGTTTCTTGCAAACAACGTATGGATTCTAGGATTTGGTTTACATCAAGCTAATAAAATGTATGTATTTTGTGAATGTATCAGTATGTTGTGTTTTATTGGAGAAAATGCTTTTTGTGTAAACACTAAATACTACAAAATGGTTAAACAAGGTATTTTTAAGGTTAAAAGTGTATTCCTTTTTAACACCACGCAGGCTAAGAATGCACGAACAGAGCGAAATGTTAATATTTATGAGTAACGTTGGCCTATTATAATAATAAATGTGACTGAAAACTTAATTGATAAGACAGTTGAATGCAATAGAGTCAAAACATTAATGCCACGATTATGAATAAATAGTGAAGAAACCTGCTTTGGATGTAGCAGCTATTATGTTCAGGACAAACATAACAGAAGATAAACGTAATAGCACTGCAATAGAAAAAAATTACACTTAGCGCCTCTAGTGGACACTTTACCCGAAAAGTGCAGGGAAACGTACCTGGAGGTACGTATTTCAGGTTTTGCAAAAACGTAGGCAGAGTAACGTATTTCCAATGAGCCTAGGTTGGTTTTGTCATCACGAGTTAGGCCTATGTTATTTAGCTATGTGTGATTGCGTGTAATGCGAGAATCGGTGGGTGGGGCTAAACCGGCCGTGTTGAAGTAGTTGATCTTCTTCTGCTGTTTTTCTGGTGTTTTATCTTCTTTGACGTCATTGTTCCCCACTTTCAAAAACGAGTCATTTGCTGGTGCTGGTTTCAATAAAATATTTTATTGGACTAACAAGGACGTTTTCAGTTCTGAAACTTACATGATATTCTTATAATATGATGACCTCTTAGATGAAGGAAAATTTGATTTCTCAGTTCATCACCCCTTTAGGTTAGAATGCTTTTGGGAAACAGACCATGATATTAATATTAAGATCATTCATACGATTGACATTTTTACAATCAATTTAGGCTTACAATGCTTTTAAAAAAATGCAGCCCTGTCTGATAGCAGTGTTTATCCATATGCTTTGTCTGTGATGAGCCGTTTAAGCACAATATGGGTGGTGAGCAAATAAGATTTTTTTGTCACTAAAATACAAGAGCTTAGTGAAGTCTCCCCTATATGTTTTGATAAGTTGTCCAGCTAGCACCAAATTCTTTATTCCAGATACAGTACCTTTGCTATAGGATAAGAAAGCATGGAGCTCAGTTTTAATGAGTCTGCCATATATCCACGGGTAACTATCCCAGAGGAAGACCAAAGCTCACAATTCTCCAAGACTAATCAAACACCCAAGGATGTTTCTCCCCTGAAGAAGGCCGGTTCATCCAAGGATTGTCAATTCACCATTAGGATAAGCAGTGTTCAGAATTCCTCAGGCTATATAGCTTGTCTGGATATTCAGTTCAGTTTAATTCCTGTTGCCTTTGAACAAAACGGAATAAAAGAGAAATTCATTGTTGAATAGAAAAGAGCTCAAATGGTTAGTAGCAAAGTAGTTGAGCACTTTAGAAAGGTTAAAAGTCAAAAATCTACAAAATATTTGGTATAGAGATATACAATGGCTACAAGTAGACGTCTGAAATGGAAATGTACTGTAATGATATAATGGCAAGCAAAATAGCACTCTGTAAAGACAAGTCATAGGTTATCTTCAAGGGGTGTGTTTTGAATCGTTCACACAAAAAAAATCCACTGAGAGCTCATTTAAGTAATTGAGGGGAAAAAAGAAAAAGATTTGTAAGTACTATCTACAGTATATACAACAAAGATGTTGCTCATACCATCTTTACTCTCAGCCAGTCCAACCAGAATGGATATATCCATTCAGACTACTTTTTTTTTAGAACACTATGAAGAAAAGTTATAAGCAAACAAATGAAACTTAAATTTATGACCTAGGCATATGTTAGAGATACAGTGAGACTAAATTTCTTTACCTATACTATTAGCCATTTATTCAGAATACCAGCCTCCTTTTGATTGACAAGGTAATAATTGACCCTGATCATCTGCAGTGAAAGTGGAAATTATTGCTTTTATTAGCTGAAACATTTTATTTGCTTATACATCGGCATCGCTAGGCCTAAAAATATTCTACACAGTCTCATTATTTATTGATGTAGTCTGGATTGATGCATCCATTCTCAGCCCAGGGTCTTTAGAAAAATGTACCTGTGGCAACATTTTTGCAACACGTAAAATAAGTTGAGTCGTGCACGTTTCACGGCAGTTTCAAAGTAAAATATCCATTGAGTGTTTTTTTTTTTCCTAAAAGTGTTTTTTTTTCTGGAACAGATGAACGTGAATATGGCAACATTTTATTACGTTGGCTTTTGTACGTTTCACCGCAGTTCTGAATTGGAATGTCCAGTGAGCGGCACTAAAACCTCAATGCTTCATTATAAAATGACCTACACCTACACTAAAGCCTAAACCTACTCGCAAATGTGACATAAAAATACGCAATTATAACCATGCCAGTTTAGCTTGTTTTTGAGCTCTTTTATTGAAATTATTTACCAGCCGAGCTATCGAGCAAGCTTAGTATGTCATAACATATTCTCTCTAGAACAGGGAATGAGCACTGCGTAATATTGAAGCCAAAAAATCCTTAAATTTTAATTAATGCAAAAAGCGTTGCGGTAGCATGCAGACATTGGCAAAACTGCTCACATGCCTATTGGCTGTCCTGCAGCAACTGCAGTAGCCTATCGAGAGAGGCCCTTGGCTCCCGCCTAAGCGGGCGTGGCCTGGGCCTTTAAATATAGCTCGATGGGCTGATATAATCTGTTTGTTCCATCTCTGAAGCGAACCAGAACATGTGTGGGTCTATAAAGACCCATTCAAATTCGTAAAGAAGTTATTCACCAGGGAGAAGAATGGCATTTTTAAAGCATCTAGGGTTGAGCTAGAGAGATATTTGGAGGAAATGCATACAGATGCAAATAGAGGTCAGTGCACCTAAGTGGAAAGAGGTAGAGCAGGCTGTGAGAAAGGCAAGGGCTTCATCATCTCCAGGGCCTAATGGAGTTCCGTACAGAGTGTACAAGAGTGATTCAGGAGTTCTGCGAATTTTGTGGAAATTGATAAAAGTGGCATGGTAAAAACAGGTTGTGCCTAGAGCTTGGCACAGAGCAGGTGGAGTCTTTATACCTAAAGAAAAAGATGCTACAAGCATCAGTCAGTTTTGTCCTATTTCACAATTAAACGTTGAAGGTAAGATTTTCTTCAGCATTATTGCCCAGAGATTGTCCACCTACCTATTAAAGAATCGCTTCATTGACACTTTCAACTTTCACTTTCAGTTCAAAAAGCGGGCATTCCAGGCTTCACAGGATGCCAGGTTGGTTTACTTGGCGCCATGACCAAGTACTGCTAGGTTTGGCTTTAACATTGGAAGGCAAGTGTAGTATGACCAATAAGTTGCCGCCTGCAAAACATTACACACAGAAGACAATATTCCTCCACCCAGGCGAGCAACCACCAAAAAAAGGTCCTAACACCAATTCTCGACTAACACAGTCTCATCCCAAAAAGTCATATAACTGACTTCTTGGGACGTCTTTTGACCATACGTCAATATCCGCCTTTTTAGGGCCCACTTAAATGTCGGTAGATGGCGATCCCGGGCCGTCATACAACTGACGCTTTACCTTTAACGTCAGTTAGGTGACGGGTTAGGTTTAGGTCTGGGGTAGAGTTAGGATCCCATAACCTCATCTTCCGACGTTTAAGGGGGCCCTAAAAAGGCGAATATTGACGTATGGTCAAAAGACGTCCCAAAACGTCAGTTATATGACGTCTTGGGATGAGACTGCGCTGTCTCGCCCAGGACAACTGGAAGCTGCTAGGGACTGGAAGATGCTGGCTGATCTCAATCAACGGCTTATTTTTCCACCTGAGATTGCTACCACTAACCTACAACCAGATATTGTTTTGTGGTCTTGATCAGCACGCATTGTTCAGCTGATAGAGCTAACAGTGCCATGTGAGGATGCGGTAGATGAGGCATATGAGAGGAAGAAATTGCGGTATGCTCATCTGGCCACTGAAGCAGAACAGCACGGATGGAGAGTCCAGGTTTATCCAGTGGAAATGGGTTGTCGAGGTCTCGTGGCACACTCTACAACCCGGTTCCTCAGAGACGTCAGATTCAGTGGCCAAGAGTTGCTTCGCACAGTAAAGAACGTCTCTGAAGCAGCAGAAAGGAGCAGCAACTGGCTGTGGTTGAGACAGAAAGATTCTAGCTGGCTGTGTACAGGCCGCCACGCTACGGTTTCGTAGAATTCTTGAAGAGTCTGTTTGCATAGGTTGCATTGTATTTACAGTCATTACGTTTCTGTGTATATTGTTTGAATGACAGTGGTTGGCCAGATATTGTTTTTTGCAGTAGGTGGTATGCCATACGGAACCGTTGCCACAGAAACTGCATTAACGCACCAGTGGGGCTTGACAGCCTTAGTCAAACGGGTTGGCGCATATGGTTGGGTTGTGCGAGATTGTGGTTAGGTCTCAGCAGCAGGAGGGATGTAGAGGTCAGTAAGCTGGGCTGAGTTGAGTGGGGGATGGAGGGGGGTGACTCTGGGACGCCAGAGTCCCAGACAGAAGGGGAGTCACACCACCATATGGAAAGAAGCATAAATGGATGAAGAAGCATAGTTTACTGTAAAGCCACGTCTTAGTTTTGCTTACCTTGGCGAAAGCCAAGTACAAATCAGCATGAAGTTTTAACATCTACTTTTGTGTAACGCCTGGTTCAGATTTCACGATTTGTTTTGTGTTACGTTAGTCACTGTGTCAGATTTGACTCCTAAAATCTTGTGTCATGGAGAAGACACATGTCAGACTACACGTTGCCTCCTGACCAGTCTTTAACAGCAGTCTTTAAAGGCGAAACTAGTAGCGAGTGACTTCCAGGAAAGAACGTAAACAATTAATAAAGCAGTGAGTGTTGGATTGGCTGTCATGTGTTCAGAAAGAAAGTAAACCCGACAATGGACATGTTTCTGGATTGGCGCTCGACACAAACACAGTGCAGAAACCAGTGCAGAAACACTGGGTTGTGGGCATCTTCATTACATTCATTACACCATCGGCCATGGCTGGGACACCAGAAATTACGCTCTTTATGTGATTCATCTGGGTCACCGTAAAAACGTCATTTGTGTGCAGGCAAGCGGCCCGTGTTACCGACTTGTTTACTGCAGAATACACTGGAACAGTCGCATTCTCTGGAACTGAACGAGCGAAAAGCTTTGGTAGAAGTCTGGCTGCAGCGAGACTTGAACCGCAGTAAGACTCATTTTCCTAGGAAGGCTAGGAAGATTTTGAGGTCTCTGGCTTTATTTCAATCTTCGGCTGGGGCCCACATGGAAGGGGGCGGTGGGCCAGCAGAGCGAGAGCGTGGTCTCTGGTCCTGGGCTTGATGGCACTGTGAAACCGTACTGCGGATACTCCAGGCGATCTTCTCCAAAAACTGGATGAGGAAGGACCATAAAATGTTGACATCTTACCCTATTCATAACCTATTATACACTATTTATACCAGATGGTTTATGCTGACCCTGTTTTAAAAGTAATAGTCTGCATACAGTATCTGTCAGCTCATCTGGTAACTCAAACAGTGTTGCTGTTTCCAATATTATTTCCATCATTTTTATTTGTATGATATTGGAACACAATTTAATAAGACTTGTTTAATGTTCTGTCTTTCTTTCTTTCTTTCTTTCTTTCTTTCTTTCTTTCTTTCTTTCTTTCTTTCTTTCTTTCTTTCTTTCTTTCTTTCTTTTTAAATCTCTATGGCAGACTTCATTCAACATAGCCATATCAGACGACCAAGAATGAGCAGGTTTTCTAACTTAAGCCAAGTAAAGTGAATCACTTCCTTCAGCATGTGTGTGAGCTTGCATAATTTTCCCCAGGACCATTTATAATCTGACAAGCAATAATGAAGGCTGGTAGAGTTATAACCCCGAAAGATAAACTTTAATCAAGCTCTGTTACCTCCCTTCTATTTGAGCATGCCCCAGCATATCCAACATTGTAAGCATCATGTTGAAAGTAAATAGCAAATGTGAAGGCATTTAAGATTGGTCATTTAAATGTGAAGGGCAAGCTATCATTACCAATGAGACTGTCTTCAGTGACCTCCAATCCATTTGTGCTCCATTTACTTATTATGGAGAGAGCTCAAATTAAAAATGCGGAAACTAAAATACTGGGACACTGGGACATCAACATGCTTCCTGATACAGGCCTATGCAGGTTTTCACATATTAAATCTCGACATTAAAAAAGTCCTAATTGATTTTGTAGTATACAATGTACCCATTGGTGAATATTACTTTATTAATTAACATAATGCAATTTTTGCTATTTACATTCAGTAAGTGTTTTGCGCATCATTACTAATAGCATCACATGGACATGTTTAAGTCAAATTGCAACTGACTGATTGAATTATGCATTATTTCATCAATATGGCTTATTCTTAAAAAGTAACTAATTAATCATATCTGCCTTTTAACGCTCATGGATAACCCCAAACTGAATGAAAGTTCAGTATCTAAATTATTTCAGTGCATGATGAATGTCTGATGAAGGCTTTCAGGGTTGCAGGCTGATTATTAGCTTCAGGGTAAGATTAAAGGGAAACTGCAACCTAGCTGACAGTCTGGTTATCTCTATTCGACTAAATGAAAATCATGGCCTGAATCCATTCAAGGAGATTAGAAAAATGTGACTGCATTACTGATGTCATTTTGAAATTCTCCTGGCTTTCGAGTCACTTGTTTGACCCACGCCTATGGCGGACAATATTTGCGACTGGACCACAACATTCAAAGATGTGTCTCAACAGATGGACATTACAGAGTAAAATCAAATGATACCAAGAAGAATTATAAATGTAAATATGTGTTCTGATATACAAAAAGCTGTACAATAAGCTGTTTTTGGTAAATAAATACAATATAAATGCCATAAAAATATATTGTGATATGAATGGCATATAAATGCCATTTATAGTTTCAAGAAGAAAACTGATGTCCTAAATGTCTAAGCTGTTTTTATAAAATTATATTTTATTAACAAGGTTCGGGAGGAGCAGGTGCAGATAATTAACCCATTTAGCACAAGTGGAGTTCAGTCTGTAATCAACTCAGGATAGGATAAATAACTAGCCTGGGTTTCCCCATACTACCTTGCCACAGCACAATTTTATTCATGATGCTAGGTAGTCTGGATACCATAGACCAAATTTTCACCTCATCTAGGGAACCAATCATAGAATTGTGAGGGAGCAGTAAGACGATGACGACGTCTATGCAACACACTGAAGCATTTTGTTTATACCTATGGATCCAACATGGCAGCAGACTCAAAGTTACCTTTCAATGCAGCCTCAAGCCCAATTTATACTTCTGCGTCAAACTCTCGCCGCAGCATTGTAGGCTGTGTGATTTTATTTTATTTGCCTTCTCTGCCTGGGTCAAAAAAAAAATGCGGGGGACAGAATCACCTGTTTCTAAAAGTGTGTGGGGATCGGTCCCCCCGTCCTCCTCCCCCGGTTGCTACTCACCTGATCGCTGTGATAACATTAAAGAATTTTGTGCACAGAAACTTATGCTTTTGATTTGTAATTTGTATGAAATGAAGGAGAATTTACAATCTGTTTACGACAGTTACAAAGTGTACAGATCAGTGTGTTAAATGTTTTGAGAGTTGCCCGAGTTTGGAGAAATGTACCAAATCAATTGAGAGAAACAGTAATGCAATGATTAAAGACTTGTCGTTGCATTCGTGATGCAAACAACTGCCGACAAAGGAGCCAGTCATTATCTTGCTTGCTACCATGGTGCAAAGACATTGCCTTAAATAGTCTAATTAATAACATAATTGTAGTGCTTGCTCAAGCATGCTTTTTTACAGAACAATGCACATCTAATGACAAACCAATGCCAATTGTGAGTAGGTAAACCCTCTTAGGGCTCGGATAGTCATTAACATGAAAACACGTAACCCACTAGAGTGAGACACAGGAGGGGGCGGGGGATAAATAAATAAAACTATCTTGTACAGTGATAAGATAAACAAATCCTTTGTCTAAATAGGTCAAAGGCACTGTGCCTAGCAGCCAATAAATCACAACTTGTTTCCAATCCCAGTTGTCCAAGAAACTCTGTGTGGCTGTGTGCTTAACTCATCTTGTTTTTTCATGATGTATGGCGGAGCGCTCCGTCCACACACTAGAGAGAGGCCTCCGCTCTTTTTCTTTCCCGCCTCTGAACAGTTCCAGTGAATGTGGTGATGACCTCCACCTCCCTACACCTCCTTATCACACATCTGCTTTAGCTGGGATTCTGTATTTTGTTGGGATCAATGGTTTAACACAATCGTTTGATTGTGGCTTCATGTAAAGTAGAAATGGATTGATTGTGGTTGATTCAGGCAGTAAGAAATAGGTTGAGCAATGGCACTGACTGAGTAGCAGTGTTCTGAAATACCTTCTGTGTTGTGAAGAAAAGTGGACAAGGTCTGTTATAAAATATGGGAGAAGATAAACTGTGTTTCAACGTGTCCTTCAGATGGGCAGTTATTGTTTGGATTGTAAAGCTTGAACCTCGTGATGTCTTACGCATGTATTTCAGACTTTATTCTCTCTGAAAGTTGAAAGCTTATGGCATAATCCTTGTTGGAGATTGACATCGAGACGGGCACAATCAAGGATGTGTTTTGTATCAAAACGTTCATTGAGTCTTTGAATAGAAAATGAGTTTCTTGAATGGTCTAAGTTTTATGAAAACTGGTTCAGCTGAAGGCTGGTTGAAGTCAGGGTCATTCACCATTCAGAAATGAATTGAGAATGCCTTTTAAATTCCAATTGAGTTAATTAATTTGAATTTATGTAGCAAACAGGAAGCAGAATTGCAATTCTATATATATATTTGAAATGCATAAAACAGCTAGGGAAGTTGAGACAGTGTTAGAAGTTTGTTTTGCAGATAGATAGATAGACAGACAGACAGACAGACAGACAGACAGACAGACAGACAGACTGACTGACTGACTGACTGACTGACTGACTGACTGACTGACTGACTGACTGACTGACTGACTGACTGACTGACTGACTGACTGGTTGATTGATTGATTGATTGATTGATTGATTGATTGATTGATTGATTGATTGATTGATTGATTGATTTGAAATTAAAAAAACAGCTAGGGAAGTTGAGACAGTGTTTGAAGGTTGTCGTGATGATAGATAGATGGATTGATGAATGGATGGATAGATAGATCCTTTTTTATTATTATTTTATGTGACCACTTACAGATATTTGACTATGACATTCAAAAAGCTGACAGTTTGAAGCAACCTGTCAGCTTTGCCGTACTGACATCTCTAATAACAAAATATGGTGCAATGTGGCACCTCATTTGCTGGCTCATTCACCTCCCATGATAGCAGGTGTCAGCAGAATGAAGATGACAAAAATATGATGTGCTGTATCATAGGTTTATGTATCGATTCAATTTGCTGGATAAAGCATGAAAAAATAACATTAGGAGGTTTCTAAATTAAGTAAGAGACCTTTTGTCCAACCTATTTCAATTCCATTAGCCTATTTTGGCAGATATTATTCTTGCTGAGAAAAAGGAAAGAATAAAGGAAAGAAAAAAGAAATGTAGCATTACACAGAGGCACAAAATAACACAGGGCTAGTTATTACATCATTCTATCACAGCTTTCCACCCACACTGGTGTCAGAAACTTCATTTGTTCACTCATTGCCATATAACAATAGAATTAGTATCATTTCACACTGCACTTAAAGGAGCATTGCGTAAGTTCTAAAAATTTCTAACTGTTGACACCAGTGGCTGTTAGAGAAAATGCAGCCAGTCTCATGCTCGGTCTCGGTGCGCACGCTCGTTTGAGCACAACCACAACTTTATTTCCTTTCTGGACAAGGACAATATACCGTACACATTTTCAATGAAGGGACAGAAAACTCTCGGACTAAATCGAAAATATCCTAAACTGTGTTCTGAAGCTAAACGGAGGTATTGCGGGCTTGGAACGACATGAGGGTGAGTCATTAATGACATAATTTTCATTTTTGGATGAACTAACACTTTAACTGTCATTTTAATGTTTAGTGTTTATTTAAAACAAAGCAAATTTGGTGGCATTTTATTCCCAAACTGTTGGCAATAAAATTCACATATTTCCTCTTATTATAAATGTCTTCTCCTATTTGCTAGCGTTAGTTTGACCGACATGCAGTGGCTTTGATTTGTATTTATTGTTTAGGGTCCAATTAGCAATATTAACCAGTTGCTTGTTAGCATATTACAGCCCGGTCTCATCCCAATGCATCATATACTGACGTTTTTGACAATGTGTACATATCCAATGCACATGGCACCCTCTAGCTTATTTACCTGTCAAAAATAAGCTAAAAATTATTATCAAACAGGAATTATCCGCATACATGGGGTGTTCGCATAGACAGTAAAAAGGGTACAATACAATACGACACATACAATACAATACTGCCGACAGCTCAACAAGGAGCGCACCGCTCTTAAAGGGGCCACATTATTATGCCCCAACCCCCAATCAACAAATCTCCCGGATTTTGAAAACCAAATGTTGACAGGAATGGTTCTGAGACAGTGCTTATGTTTTATGGGGATTACAAAAAAAAAGCATTTGGTGGTTTTTCATCATTATAGGGTGGTTGTGCATACTGCAACACACGTGAATGTTCAAACACCATGTAAAAGTTAATTTTGCATAATAGGTGCCCTTTAAATAAAACATGTTTTTTTTTAATGTATTTAATCTCACTTTATTGACCAGTGTACTTGCTTCTGGCCTTCAATGATTCATAAGCAAAACTATAGATGGTTTTTTTTTTTTTTTTTTTTTTTTTTTTTTTTTTTTTTTTTTGGTAAAATTAGTGTTAAACTTCTGTTATCCAGAATGGCAAAGGTTTGCTTGAGCTTGCATTTCCTTCAGCCTTATGTTTATTATTTCACATTATATCACTTTTTCCCAAAAATAGAACTTTTTTTGTTATAAACAACAATCCCAGCCCAAGTGAAAAAAGTAACTCAAAAGTAGTGCATTACTTTTCTAAAAAAAAAAAAGTAACTAAACACAATAGGTGGTTTGATTGTTTTGACGCGCGTAAAGCAGATGGAGGGCAAGGAGTGAAGAGCGCAATGGACGAGATGGAGGAAAATCCTTTCTGTACTACTTTAGACGCTATTACAAGAGAAATATATAAACAGAAAATCGAAACATATGTTGGACGTGATCCTTACGTTATGAAGAGGACCGATCTTCAACTGAATTGAGCGATTTGCCTGCCATCGGGGCTTTAGATATCAGCAACTAACTCGTCTTAGAGACATACTTTGACATTACAAAGTTCGGAAACTGGTACGTTACAACAGCCACATAAGTGTATTTAAAAACCTGAATAATGTAATTATAAGCCACATAAATAATGTCTTAACTCACATTTGACGAAGTGATCACTGCACACACACACAGGCATTTTCCCATTCAGCTCCTCCCGATTGCAGACGTAGGTTTGCAAGGCATTTTTCTCGGTGTTTTTCTGTCCATTTCTTGTATTTTCCACCCTTATGAACAACAACTTTGGGCACACGATGAAAAGTCCTCGTGGTTTGATCGATTTGAGCAACCATAAACGACGCAAAACATAGGCATTTTGAGTGCTTCCTAATGAAGAAAATCACTTCCTGCCCTCCATCTGCTGTTCACGCCATGGCAACGCAGTGGCTTGACGTCACGTGAAAACAAGCTATGGGTTAATTTGAAAATGCAGAAATGCATTATAATATCACGTTACTCCCTCAATGCAATATTGTAATGTATTTCCTTTCAAAGTAACTTTCCCAAACACTGACCACCACGACACCCTACGTAAAATGGATTGTGTTAAAATATCATGTAGTCTGAACCTGGCCTTATACCAAAAAGTGTTAGTTTTGGGCCCTGTTCTCTCCTATACTGTGTGAAATACTAAAATCATGTTAAAAAATTCCACCAACTGTTTGTCTCCTCAGCTAAGCTGGTATAAGCTGCATCCGTAGCTTTGCTCTGGTGGAACATGTATGCTCCAAAGAATAAGATTAAATGTCAAAAGCTGTACAACTGAGAATATTTTCCTGAGTTCATTTGGATTTTTTGTCACCGTTAAACCACTGAAACTTTTAACACTTATATCACCTTGTGATGAACGTCACTTTTCTTTATATAAAATGTGTAAGTATAACGAGCATACATTATCTGGTGTTATCATCAGGCCGCACCCGGTAACAATAGTGAAACATGAAGGTTATTTGAAACACGCTTCATTTGATCAATCCTGGTTTGTATGTTTCAGCATGGAAGAATAAAGAAATCTCCATTTTATGTTAATATTATGGGAGAAAAAATGCTGATGTATCTGCAAAGGCAACTTTGCAATTCCCGTAACTGTGGGGGTCTAAAATAATGGCTTTGTGCCTGTTCTGCACTTCATCTGCAGACTGTTAGATCGACAGATCGAAGAAATGCCATTGGATGGCTCATACTTATTATGCTCAAATGGGTTTGGGATTGAGACCCTGGCTGTTTCCTCAATTTGCAGCCTTAAGGCAGTGATTTAAGCAGATAAAACGCTAAATATGGAAGTATAAAAGCACCCTTCAATCTGTCATTCACATGACCTTGGCTTTTAGAGGACAGCCAGGCAAAATGAATCTACCACAGACTTTCAGGAGTAAAGTGAAGGTGTACGAAAAAACTTAAAGATATGAGCGCACGTAACACTGGGTGACTTGCTTAATGATGATGATGAAGTCATTAACGTGAAGAATTTAGAAAGTACCATCTCTCGGTGGCTGATGTAACCTTTTGAAAGTTCTTGAGAAAACGCCCTTTACGTGTTGTTCTGTGCAGAATCTTGGTCAGAATGTGCAAGAATATAAAACAAATACATATTAAACTCAAAGAGAGCTTACGCTTAATGATTCCGTGCGACCGGGGCCATGTTTTATTTGTGTACATAAAGCTAAAATGCAAATGTCAAGCTCTTTGAAGTTTGTTAAAACATTTAGATTGAAAAACAGAGCTTTCTTCCTCATACACAGCATCCATTTTACATTATTCTACTTGCTTTGTCAGCTCAAGGATGTTTCTCCCAGAATAAGCCTCTTTTATAGCACATGCTTTTTTTCATTCTAATTTTTAGACTAAAGGAGATGCCGCACGTCCTTGTGGCTCATGGTGTATTAAGCATTTGATATGTGTGACTAGGAAAGCATGGCTGATCCTCTGTTACGGAGGCAATTCAAAGCATACGCATGGTCTTTGGGGGAAAGGGCAAGACAAGAAAAAAAAAGAAAGAAAAAGTCTGAGAGATAAGAGGCTGAGAGGGTGACTCTGGAATCTGAAGGGCAGGCAGAACTGAGAACACCTGTCAAAAATGAATGCTGCTACCATGAGGTGCCTGTTACAATGCAACGCAAGTGTGACATGCGGCAGGACATGCCTTAATTTATCCATATCAGTTCGAATGATTGACAGCTTAATTTGGTCTTATCCTGAGGGGTTTTAACCTTCCATTCCACTCTATTAGTATACAATTAGTCTTTCGGATTTATTTATTTTCTATACCTCAAGCATATTGCTGCAAAGTATGATAATTGAAAAACTAATCACAACCTTGTTCTCATTGAGTAGCATTTTTTTGATCACTACTGGTTCTTTTATTGTATTATTTCATACTTTTTTTGATGTTGCTATTTTGTGTTTTTGCTCCAGGGCTAGTTGTCACACTTTTATATTGTTGGGTTGATTTATTTTTGAATGTCAGTGTCTGATAGGCACAAAGAAGGCTGTTGAACACTTCCACTTTGAATGTTGAGGAAAAGGAAAAGGCAAAAAAAAAAGTTTATTGAACAAACATTGACCTTTCAGTAATAGCAACTGACAAGTTGTCACATGGTATGATAATTTGCCACAGTGGATCTTTAAACAGTCTATCAAAGGATTTTTTCTAGGTTTCAACATATTGAAATATGAAGTTCCAAACAACTTCTAGACATTAGAGTTGCATGATTGTGGATAAATTGAGAATCACATATTTTGTTGTTGTTGTTTCAAACTGAGATCACTCTTCTCATGAGACACCTTAACAAAATAACGTAATTATGCCATTTCTGACTAAATGTTAATAGATGCAGTCTACTTTAAATGTTTAATTAATTTGAATGTATTTGTATTATTATTTTTTTTTAATCGGTTTGAATGAATGATTCAATGACTCACACGTAACGACTTATAATCCTAGATGAATCAGCATTTTTTTTTTATTTATTGAATAAATGATTCAATGATATCCATTTTAAAGGGGACATATCATGCAAAATCCACTTTTTAAGCCCTTAAATGCATTTTGTTGTATAGTTGGAGTGTTTATAAGTACAGAAAAGATGAAATTATTCTCTTCAGGTGCTTCGTTTATATCTTTATATTCTGTTTTGGTCATATTTTTCAACCTGTTCAGATTTTTCTGTTTTCTATGACGTTTTTTGAACAATAACGTCACAGGATTTGCAGCGGAACTGCCAAATAAGGACATCGACTACCGGTCCAACACTTCGAGCAATCCGCCATTATTATTTCTCGCTCCGATTTTGTAGTCCAAGCTCAATGATGCAGAAGTTACGGGAGGGCTAGTCAAAATGTTCGGTTGTTGGATGTAGTGACCTGAAGCACTTCAAGGATTCCCACTTCAACAACCTCCGCCAGTATAAAGAATGGTTTGCCGATCGACTTCGTCTGAATGAGGGGTAAATTCCTTCTATCATTTAGCTGCTGTGTTTGCTGATGCTTTTCTAAACGTAAGTTATCATATTATTATCAATACAGATTTTTAGTGGTAAGATTAGACTGTAGTAATTTATCTTGTCAGAGTGCTTGTTTTAACAAGAGAAATAGTCGACTTTCACTAATAACACAACATAGTTAACTTAACTTTACATACCACTGCATCCATATGAAGACGTTGTTCTGCAGGTTTGTCGTCGTCTTTTTCAAATCGCTCGCTCTGGCTCGAATACGTAACGCTTGATGGACAAGTCTTTTGTTGACATTTTGTTAACGTGTGAATAAAAATGTTCTTTGAAACTATAGTAATCGTTTATCTCTTATCAAACTACAATAATGGCCGAACGCGGGAAGTTGAACCGAACGTGAACTCGGCGACCTGGAGAGCGGGCGGGGAAAGACGCAACTCCTTTTTATTTAAAGGGGACGCTTCGAAACGGGTTGCTCACAGAAGCACATCAGAAAAGAGGTAGAAAAGGGGCCTGTTGAGCTATAATAATGTGGAATTCAGACCCAAGCATTGCAGTTATGCTTTATATAGACCACAAATGTATGATTTATAAGTAAAATTTAATGATTTAAAAGCATGATATGTACTCTTTAAAGTCACTTGTTATTGCCATCTAGTGGTAGCCTGGCTTACGTCACTTAGAACCACATGTTCATTTTCTTGTATTTGAGGCGTGGTTTACGAATGCCGAGAGCCGTTTATTGGGTAAAAAGAATGTCTACACATACACAATTCATTACACATATTTGTACTAACCTTTCTGACATATTTACTTTGTTAAAATTAACACAAAACCCTAAACTCACCCAACTAATTTTTACACGTAAGTTAAAAAAAAAATACACATAATTTCCAGCATTGGCAGATTTTTCTCAGCATATGCGTTCAAACTATCACCCTTACTATGTTCTATGGAATTACTTTTCTAAATTAAATCTCAAAATCAATCCCCATCTTAACAGCATCAATTCATTAATCTACAGTTTAAGTGATTTGTTGCTCCTAATGAGTAAACCATTTCAAATTATCCTTGAGGTGATACTTATGCAAAAATTTCAAATCAGACAAGCCCTCACGTTTACTCTCTCAGGCAAACCTAATGGCATTTTGTTTTTCTTAACAAAATTAGGGCAGATATGCATGTGTGCTGCTTCATGGAAAAACAATTCTTAATGCTGTCAAATGACATAAAATATTGTGAATTATCTTAATATATTCCGTTGTTATGTGTCTTACCCATCTGCTTCCAGTAATTCACAGTCCCTCCTCAAAAACAAAAATGGCAATTTGATCACTTTAGTAGCCATTTAGAGTCAGATAAGTTGCATTTACATTTAGTCATTTAGCAGACACTTTTATCCAAAAGCGACTTACATCTGAGGACTAAATCAGTTGCAAATGATGTTACTGCTTGCTTTGTACTGTTAGGTCTTAATTAATGAATTATTCACTCAGCTGAATTTGCTCTATGTTGCATCATTCAAATATATTAATAAGAAATAAAATTCCCCAGAGTGGAAATAATGCACATAAATGTTTAAGAGAATTCAGCACTTGTTGAAGTGCCATGTGTTCGGTTTTCTTTTTTCATTCGCAGATGGTTTAACTGTGTCTTACTCTGAGATTCTTTGCTAAAATATTTAAATAATGGAAGCAATACAGCCTTTCTTTCAAATTGTCAAACCATGTTCCTGTCAAGAGCTTGAGAACTCTGGACAATGTGCTTACTGACAGGACTGACATTTTTATTCTCTATCGGCTGACAGAAACCTATTGTTACTGACTCTTTCAAATGGTTAATTTACACCACCCTTGTCAATGGGATGTGGATTTCCTTTTGTTTGGGGAGGGTATCACTTTTGTTGGTGTGGCGTGTAATCAACAGGGACCTTTGGGATTGTCACATTGACATGATTCACATACATTAGTTTTGATACATAGGCATTTTAATGAACCAAATATTGCCATATGCAGAAGCCCCACATTTAAACGCTCTTGAAGGCAAACTTGCATTGTCCCAGCAAAGAAAATATGTTCTAAGAACACTTTGCTAATGTTAAATGTACCTGAATGCTCAAAACTATAAAAAGTTTTTAAAAATGATGGCACATTTTGAAACAAGAAGTAACATTTAAAAAGCGTTATGAATAAACAACTATAACTTGAAAAGGCTGAAAAAAACATGAACAATGTATAAATAACATTTTTTGTGCTATTTTGAGGACATTATTAAATACCAGCTAACTTTGAATGATTGTTCTATTAATGTTACTGGATGAACATTTGTTCATAAATTTGAGGAGTGTCACAGGGGGTTGCAGGAATGCAGATGAAGATGAGGATATATCTCCAACATGAAGGTTTAAAGCTGCAGTCCGTTGCTTTGTTTAGGTTAAAAATGAAAATGATCCACAATACATATTTGAGAAAATACATAACCAACCAGTGTTCAAAACTATCTGCTTGCCTTAGCTCGATTCAAAGCGGTAGGCTTGTAATAAAGTTTTTAATGCCAGTGGTACTGGTGGATTTCCGCATAAGATTCGAGCATGTCTTTGAGTCGTTACATGACAGGCAGATGAGACCAATGAGAACAAACTAAACAAAACACAACTGTGACAGCCAGAACGTTTGTCGTATCTTTAAAGGGATACTCCATTTTTTTTTTTTTTTTGGAAATAGGCTCATTTTACAACTCCCGCAGAGTTAAACAGTTGAGTTTTACAGTTTTCAAATCCATTCAACCGTTTTTTCTGATATTTAGAAGAATATCAGTAACCAGACAGTTTCTGGTCTCATTGACTTCCATAGTACGAAAAAAATATACTATGGAAGTCAATGAGACCACTGTCTGGTTACTGATATTCTTCTAAATATAAAAAAAAAAATCGGCTGAATACATTCGAAAATGCTAAAACCCAACTGTTTAACTCTAGGGGAGTGGTAAAATCAGCCTATTTCAAAAAAAAAAAAAAAAAAATGGAGTATCCCTTTAAGAACTTAGCTGGGATATAGTATGACAAAGTCTCAAAACACATAGAATTTATTTAGTTCATTCCAAATCTACCTAAATTTATTTAGTTCATTTCAAATCGACCTAATCTAGACTTTAACCTAATTATAGCATTATTGTATATTCACACTTAGTCCAGGGATCACCCATTTTTGTCTGACCAAAGTTCATAAGGGTGGAAATAAGGTGAAAAAGACAGTTTAAGCAGGGGTAATGGAAAACCTTTTATTTAACACATACATTTTTAAAGTGATAGATTTCAACTGCAGTCATTGCCACAAGCCTACTTGAAAGCTACTTCCTCAATAATGCTTTTTTTGTCCCAGGGAATACTTATTTATTTAGGTGGAGAAGGTGCAAGAAGCAGTCCTTGAGAGGCCTGGTTGCTTTTACATGACCATAGGTAGATACAATATGAAGTATAATGGCTCTGTGAGGGAAATTCTTCAAATGCATAAGGCAGAGGCTGTCTAAATAATTATTATATCTCACAGATTCTGCTTTCAAGCTCTCTGAAAATATATGGCTTAAGACATTATACTTTTATAACATCCAGGCTGCACTGTTCACTTTAGTCCCGGGTTTTCTCTCGACTGTGCAATTAGAGACAACGGGAATTGTGTTCAAGCCATGAAGTGCCATGAAAGTAGCCATTACCAGAAACCACAACTGCTTTATTGAGCGAGATGCTTACCTCGGTGTTGCTGATTATTAAATTTCAATCGTCCCCTACAGTGCATTAAGATTCTCTCTAAAGCTACCCAACCTCCAGAATCTAGAAACTTTAATCTATTATCTCATCCATTTTAACATGTTAACTGTGCCGGTGCACAGTTATCATATTTTGATTGTTTTGTGGTTGTATGCACAGGAACATTTTATTTGGGCTATTTTCTTTCTCAGCGTGTGATATAACCAATTCAGAATAGCTGTTTTAAATTTATGGTCTCGGATATACATAAAATAACACACACAGATATAGATATAGATATAGATATAGATATAGATATAGATATAGATATAGATATAGATGTGTGTGTTATTTGAGAATTCAGAACTGAACAAACCATGAATTTTCTTTGAACTTGGCTGAATATGGTTTGATTGTGATCATGGTTTATGAGTATAAGCATAACCATATTGGCTATTCTTTGGATGGAGGACAAATGAATGTAATTGTTGTAAGTATAAACTGGAAAAAAGTGTGTTTGTTTTTGTCTCACTTTCTGTGTGTGTGTGAGTGTGTGTGCATGTACACTTTATCGCTCACATTAGAGATTAAGACCTCCAAGGTAATTTGCTTTGATATATTCACCAATGCTTTCAAGACAAGATATTGATTCAGCCTCTGAAAATGTATCACCTTGCAAATTGCACGACTCTTTGGGCCATATTTATCAAATCAATTCTGTATACAACATCCAGAGCTCCTGCGGAATGTGTCACTTCGGTTCAAATCCATTCTTACACTGCCTGGCCAAATGATTCTAATGTTAGCTTGGCCAGGCATAAAACCACTCATTTTCTGCTCTCACGTATTAATCCATTACAGGAAGCAGTAATTATCAAAAACACCCAAAAACAAATACAGTGAGCGTGATCAGTTACCATAACTCTAAAATAACATGCTTTTGGGCACCTAATAACGCTGTACATTCACTCAAGAAAATCACTTAAAATGTCTTGCTGCAATTTCAATATCAGTGCTCTAATTTTAAGAGGAAGGCAGCCCAATCAAGGTTAATATTTAATTATGATGAGTAAATATTAATGTCTGTGGGATGACAGCGCAGCAGAGGGGAAAGAAGGGGAGAGTGATGGACACTCGTTGTAGCAAGGCTCTTTCTAAGATAAGATCATCGTTGAAACTATGTAATGTTGCTTTTCATGTTAAAGTCTTCGCGATTATTTTTAGGCTCTTACCAAAATTAGAGCTATGGTTAATATGGAACCATTGATAAGCCATGGATTGAAGCAACGCTAAATAGTAATTTCATTTCAGAGCCAGGGATTGAACCCACATGAACGGCTCTGGAAAAAAATGAAAAAGTCTGTCCACCGACGGTCCCACTCTCCAACCTGCTTGAGTGGATCTGAGGAGACAGAAAATCAGCAAATATGTGCAAAGCTTGTCACATCAAACCCCAAATAACTGTAAAGTAAAGTGACATGTGAAGGCCAAATATTATAACCTATACTCAGAATTTGTTCCATGCATTTAATCCATTTAAGTTAGTGCACACACATTAGGAGTGGTGAGTAGAGAACACACACACACACACACTACAAACTGTGGACTTATGCAATGTACTAATTTCAGTTTTTCCTTTTTAATACATGTGCAAAGTTGTCACATTTTTTTTTTTACAAAGCTGTCATTATGGTGTATGAAGTGTAGATTGTCTTGAACGCCTTGGAACATACTTTTTAGCTTCAGGTACGGAAGTCGTGGTGACCGAAGTCTCTGGCATGATGGTCATGATGGCCATGACAGCTGGAGACTCTAGTGGCCATGACTGGTGTGGGACCACCGCACTGTGAGTTGAGGTCACCAGACTTGGAAACACATAAATCTGTTGTGGGTCAAACTCTGCAGTCTCTGGAACTTTAGAAACATAGCCCCATAGGGGAAGGGTCCTCCTCTTCCTCAGTGAGGGGGAAACCACTTAGTTGTAGGGTGTAATCAATAAAATCACCAGGCAACCCTTGAGGACAATCACGAATGAGTGTAGCTGTTTGTTAAATCCATGGCAGTAGAAGTCTATTAGATTGAAATCTGGGAGGTCTGTAATATATGCAATGTCCAAAAAGTCTCTAGTGTGATTCTCAAGGGTACAACCACCTTGATGAAGACGAATTAGTCTCACTGCTGGATCCTTTTTTTTTGGTCAGTCATTCTGTAACAGATCAGTCAGGCAAGGAATTGGCAGATATGATGACCCATGTGCAATTTGATGTAATGATAATAATAATACAAAAAAGAAAACAAAAAAAAAACAGAGAAAACAAAGAAACAAAGAACAGGTACATATACAGAAAACAACTACTGATGACCAAACAATGGAAACAGATGTATGGTGGTTGATTGGTAAACAAGACATACCTGGAAACAATGAGGAGCTGATTAACAACTGATTATAAAACCTGGTGCAAAACAGAAAATAACATTAAAGTAAACACAAGATCAGCACAACACAAGACTTATTGCAATACCAGTAAGTGCTTTTCTAACGCTTACCCTCTTTGAGATACAGCCCCCCAGGACTCTTTGGTAGGATTCAAACATTAAATGAGTTAGGCCAAATTTAAGCAAGCCAGACTGAATACAAATATCAGGTAAGTTGCCGTGTGAATGTGAATTTCTTTGCAAAGAAAACCTGTTTTTTTTTTCAGTATTTCCTTTTTAATCAAAACAAATTAATGCATGAAACTCTTTCCACCATTTAGGTGTGACATATAAAGTTGGTTAAAGGGATGTCTCTGGTGAATTTCTAATTGAATGCAATATTCAGTGGACAACATGCCTTGGAGGAGCCATGTTGTTATCGTAACAAGTCTGTCAGTGGTAGAGGGCTTGCGTGAAGAGATAAAAGGTCTATTGTGTGTGAAAACAACCTTTGTTTAGACTCTGGGATATTCCCTGACTTAACATCCAGCTGTCTACCTTTAAGCAACAACAAATATCGCAACGAGCCGTGAGGTAGAGTTGGAGGGATGAATTAATCGAGGCCGGGTTTTGTAGTTCGTGTTCCATTTCCACTGACCATTTCACATGTGAGAGAGGAGGCCTAGGCTGATTAAATTTTATTGGAGGCAGAAAAGAGCAATGTGTACACAAAGGCAGGCGAGAAAATTATCTGCAGGAGACTTGTCGGCATAGAGAATTGTGTTGGCCCGAGTGATTCTGCCTATTGTAATCAGAAAAATACAGGGACATCATAGCAGGGGTTTTACCTCACCCACGGAGGAAAAGAGGGGGAGGTTTGAATTTTGGCCCATTTTCATTTCAATATTTGCATGGAGTCAGAATGACTGTTCTTAAGATCACATTTCTCTGTCAGAGATAGAGAATTCTCCAGTCTCACGCTGTCACTGAACGGGGATTCAAATAAGCTCCTGCTCTCTCTTTGTGCAGATTAGATGTCAGTTAACTTGCACTCCGCCCTTTGTGCTGTACCAAAACCCACGGGGGGCCACTGCTGCATGATTTACAGGTAATAAAACCAGTCATATATGACAGGCAGAGACAGGCTGCTACCACAGACTTGCATCAAATGAGAACAGTCAATACATCTCTGTGATAATATGAATTATTCTCTTTCTGTGTCATGAAGGAGCTGTCTTCAGCTATTTAATGCCTGCCAGGCGGGAAATCACGAACTTCTGATAGAAAACAAATAATAAATAGACAAACTTTTTACAGTGTACTTATTTTTAAAAGAGTGTGAAATAACTGTTGATCTTCAAAGATTAATTTTCTGTTAAATACTGTTGATTGCTTACTACAAATTCTCTGATTTTAAAAAGTACTTAGAGACTTTTGTCACACTTAAAATTCCATAAATTGTTGGTAACTGCAATGAAATTATGCTGATGGGCATCAGATCAGCTCAAGTTCACATAGTCTGTTTCCAAAAGCTGACAAAGGTAGGCAGGAATGGAATCCGGATACAGTGATGGTAAAACATTCCTTCTACTAAGATGCTTCTATCTGGTACATTTTTAGAAAACGGCATGGATGTATCAATGTCTAGGATGAGATAAGGATAGTATCTGACAGAGCAGGTATAAGGAGTAGATTTATTTATAAAATCCCCCTCCCCCACACTCAATTTATGACCCTATTTCTTCTGAGAAATAAGCAGTCTCTGAATACTCGATTGGTTATCTCTAAAACTAATTAGAAATTATCTTATGGTGCCTTTGAGTCACTAGGATTTTGTCAAGAATTTTTCCTGGATCAACATATTTTACTGACCCTGGAACAACATTCTGGTTTGAAAATATTGTCCTAATCCTATCTCTACCCCTAAACTTAAATAATTACTCTAAAATGTACAGCAACTTACTACAATTAAACTCCAAAATACAGCACACCTATAAAAGCAGAAAAACAAGTGCAGCTGTGAATTTACTCTCCTGAGCAGTCATTGAGTTCACATAAATAAATTCACAGAAAATAACTTATTTTGTTTGTAGTTTACTGTAAAATCTAAGTCAAATTTGACTTCCAGCCACAGCCTTAGATGAAATCAACTGAAGAGAAAATAAGACATTCAATCTCTCATGATCTCAGCAGAGGAGGATTACACAACTCAACAAACAGCATACCAGCCTCACTTATTACTTAACCTGACTGACTTTATTCCTGTCATAATCAGAAGTTCTTTTTTGATAATGAAAAGAGGATTAGATGTTGATGATTTATTGTTTATTTTGTAGTCACCATGATGGTGATAAGTATTGGCTTTAGTTTGGCTCTTGCCCTTGACATTATGTTTTCTCTGGTCGCTTTACCTGTGTGTTTATGAGGTACAATTGTTATAACAAATAAAGCCAAGAGAAAAGTGATCTGGTGACTATGGCTGTGAAATGATGATGTCATCAACAGAGCTTATAAAACAGTAGAACCTGAATTTTCCCAGAGTTAAGTGTCTTATGGCCTTGGTTTTTTTTTTCCATATGATTGATTGTAAAGGTCCTTTGATTTTACATCAGGAAATCCAACAGCATTGTTATAGGCCTATTTGAAATATTTTATAAACATTATGCAGAGAAAGAAACACCATGTTGATTTGTCACAGACATCAACAACCAGCATATGTATCTCAACAATGGTGACATCCAAATGAAAAGCTTTGTTGCAATGCATGCTGAGTGCCACCATACACTCTAAAAAAATGGTGCTAAATAGCACTAAAAGTGGTTCATTGGCTTGTAATCATAGGGGAACCACTTTAAGTGCCATATAGAACTTATCGTTTCATATGGTGTTATGTAGAACCATAAGAGGTGCCATAGAGCATGTTAACCACCCCAGAGAACCACTGAAGAACCGCTGAAGAACCAAAGGCTTAGTGGTGCTATATAGCACCATGACCACAGCAAAGAACCCCTGAAGAACTTTTTTTTTAGAGCGTAGTAGTACATAACTTACAAATAAATTATGCAGCTGGATTGTCTTATTTTCTTTTATTCTTATCACATGCTTTTATTTTGTTGTTGTTTTGATTTGAATTTTTAGTAGCTAGATATGTAATGTTCAGAGTTGACCTGTTTATCTGAATATTTTGTTTGTCACCATTGTTGAAATTCATATGCTGATATACTGTATGTGCACTCTAAAAAAATGATGGGTTGTTTTAACTCTATTTCGGGTAAAATATGGACAAACCCAAATGTTGGGTTAAAAATGTAATTTAAAATGTTGACCCAATTACTGGGTTTGTCAATATTTGTCCCAAATTTGTGTTGAAATAACTCAGCAATTTTTAGAGTGTGTGTTCTAGTAACTTGAAAGGTTTGGTGAATATCATATATTTAAAACCCAAATTATCTGTTATGATCACAACTGAAGATAATGTTGTAGAAGGCCCACAAAGGAAATTAATAGTTGAATAAAGTTGTTTTTTCTTTTTTTGTTTTGTGCCCAAGAACAAGTATTCATGTTGCTTGATAAACTTAAGATTGAGCCAATGTAGTCACTTGGACTGTTTTATCGATTTCTTTAATAACTTTTCTGGGCCGGCTAGTTTCAATCCCTTAGAAGCCTATGGAGGAGCCTGCTCTCAAATTTAATCAAAAATATCATAATTTGTGTTCTGAAGATGAACGAAAGTCTTACGGGGTTGGAACAACATGAGGGTCAGTAATTACTGACAGGTTTCACTGATAGATTTTTGGTTTCACTTTATTTGGATGGTCCCTTTAACACATCCACTTGACAATAATAATGTTACACCTAAATCTCTACTGTTAGTTGAGTATTAGTAGACTGGAAGGCAGGGCCGGCCTGAGGCTTAAGCGAACTAAGCGGCTGCTTGGGGCCGGCTCTGCTGGAAGGGTTAGGGATAGAATAAGTTGACATGTAGTTGCAAAGTTATAGTCAGTAGATTGTCTGTTGGAGAAGCATCACAATAAAGAGTTGGCAGATATTAAGCAGACAATCTTCTGATACTCTAGAGAGTTAGTTGACATGTAGTTGCAAAGTTACTAATAGTCAACAGGATGTTCAAAAGGGACCATCAAAACAAAGTGTTATCGAATTTTCATTTTTGGGTGAACGATCCCTTTAATAATGGACAATGGACACAATCAGAAAAAGTTCATACATTATTTATTTACTTAAGTGCACTCCTTAAAGAAATACCACTTCAATTATTTATGCACTTATTTTCTAATGTGAATTTCTAATATTATGTACTAATATTTTCTAATTTTCTAATTTTGTAACTTATTTTGTACTTATTTGTCTAATGTGAAAACATTCACTATTTTGTGTGTGCTCTAAGCTTCCAAATAAGTTTTGGGCAACTGTATGCCTTAATAAAACAAAAGTGGGTCAAAAAAAAATGCTTTAAATGTTATCTACTGCACACGAACGTTCAAAGAAACGGCTGATTCATAATTTACAAAGACACCAAGATGAATTACTCAATAACAGCATATATTTTTGTATTAATAGTATCACTATATCACCTCTAAACATCGGACAGTGATTTGTGTTCACAAATTCAGCACTGATCTTGAGCAGCCGTCACAGTGTAACTGGCATAATATATTGCATCTAAAGTGGCATGAATACATTGAGTACAAAGATCCACTTAACAACTGGTATCATCAAATTCTCCACTTCTGCATTCTTACCAGACGATTAAACCGGGATCCTGTGGTGCCCTTCAAGCCTGGATCAAAATGCGTGGCTATTTTGTGGGCGCACATCTTGAGCTTTAATTGCATATAACATGTCAGGCCTTTCAGGGGCTGAGTCTGCATAATTACATTATTATTCTATATACTTACATGACCTTCAAGTACATGGCTACTAACAGGATGGGCCAAGACTATCTAATCAAAGTCAACTTGAGTTTAGAGAAAATGCCAGCTAACCAGTTGAACAAAATGGCTTGAGACAGCTGACCATTTATCATGCAAACTAATTCAATCATGTTCCCCTTGTCTATACATTTAATAGAACTTGTTTACGATATAAAGAATCAATATTATATGAAAGCAGAGCTTTTTTTTCCGGTCTCTATTACGTTGTACACAAATGCAGACTGCGTTATTCTATAGGTTTTCCATCTGTGATATTTCAGTATTTTGCAAAGGCGATATCTGAAGCAGTAGCACATTGAATGTTCAGATTGGTGTGAATGCAAGTTCATACAATCCCTGCATACATAAACAAATAGCACCATCTTCTGAATATTGAAAACAGTTGCATCTCTGGTTCACAGTGGGACCTCCCATTGGTATGCCTACAGTATGTTTTCTGTACAAAACAAACCACACTGAAATTAAAAGGCTTTGCTTTAGTTGTACAGTCTTTAAAACAGAATTAGTATAAATGAGCCTATGATTTGTTTTGATTCTTGATTGCAAGGATAATTTAAGATGAGGGGAAAAAATGTATATTCACACAGACATCTCTTCTTAAAAACGGTATTGTGACATAATGTTTGGTAACACTATGCAATAACTCCCCATTATCACTACCAAGGCATCAAAAACTGAAGCATGGTCAAGCGTCCCCGGCATCACAATGAAGAAGCCCCTCTGCGTCACTCTGTTGACGAATTGGAAACTCCATTGCTTTCAATGGGAAACGACACTTGGTAACTAGCATAACCTCGGTTTTCTCTAGAAGAGGGGACAAGTGTTGCGTAAGCTAGCTTATGCTACGGCTAAATCCCTTTTCTCGAGAATACTGAACCCCCAAAAAATTATCCTTTAATTTTTCATTAATTTAAATGTATTGCTGCACAGAGCAGACAACGCATCCCCATCCCAAGGTGTCAAATATACGATGGTTTTGACAAAGCGTAGACATCCAATGCACATGGCACCCTTTAGCGTCAATATAACATGCACAGAGTATGGGTAGGTTTAGGTCTGGGGTAAGGTTAGGGTCAGACCACTGTATATCTGCGTCTCATATTGACGGTAAAGGGTGCATTAGATGTCTACGCTTTGGTAAAAGCGGTGTATATGACGCCTTGGGATGAGAATGGGCTATAGAGCAGACCAAGGTGAGGCAACTCGCGTGTCTATTGGTTGCTCTGCGGCAAATGCTACAACCTATGAAAGCACCCTCGCGTGTCATGTCCCGCCAAAATAGGAGTGGCTAATAGGGTGAAATCCAGATAGGGTGTTATCTTTGGTTTTTCGTACTGAAGTGAAACCAGAACACAGCACTAGCATGGCGAGGTTACACAACACTCGTTCCTTCTTCTAGAGAGTACTGAGGTTATGTTAGAAACGTGTCGGTCTTTTACGAGAGACCTTACTTGTGACCTTTTTTTCCTCCAGAATATGTGATTTCTGGAGTCCAGACTTTGTGCGATGTTCATGATGGTTAGTAGTATGAATCTTGATCACGTTGGTGGATGACTAAAGGCTCCGTGATCTCTGCATTGTGTATTTTTTTTTCTTTAGTGATAGTTGGCTCGGAAGTGGGTCTAGTTGTTTTCTGGAACGTTGTGGTTTCATATGCAAGTGACGAGGTCGATGTATGGGTCTCGGGACAGCCATCAAGTGGTATCTGCACAGAGGAAACAGCAGTATTTCTTCAAACTCTAGGATTGTAGCAGAATTTGTTTAACAAGTTTTCAAATATATACTATATTTGTACATGTGTAGACTGATACATAATCTGATACATACTGCCTCAATTCCTGTACATATTTATCGCAATATTTGTAAAGTCGCACCCCTTCTTGGAAAGTTGTCGGATATCCCACACACGGTCAGAAAGTTCATATTAATTGCATTGTATTCTTTAAAATTGGAACCTGTCTGTTCATGTTCCAAATGATACATGATGTCTCTCCACACCGCATAACCTACCTCTCTTTGCAAGAGTGGGAAAGCTAATTTGACTTTTCACATGACATCAGTTATTCGATTATTTTGTCATAATCTAATCGGTTGCACTGCTGATAACTGCCCCTTTAGCTTGTAAATCATGTTATTTTTAAACAAATTCACATAAATATTGCTTGCTATTGAAGACATCCTTTTAATCATGCCCGCATATCAGTGAACTTCTTACATAAATGCATTTAACATTTAATTATGCAACACCCTTTACAGCGAGGTGCACCCTTTGCTCTGTCAAAGTTTCTTAAAGTCTTCATGTGGAGTCCCACTCCTGCTTGTGATCTCTCTGATATACTGTATGCAGAAGAGTATGCATGTATTTTTTTTTTTTGTTTCCTTGGGCTGTTTTACCAACACAAACATATTATAAAATATTGACAGTTTCCAGGAAGTGCTGGCAGATAAGAAAAAAAAATTAATTGAGTTGAAGACCCGAAGAATGTTAGTCCGTAGTTATTTAGCTCTTTCTGTGGCAACAGCTGATAGTATCTGTTTCTCCTTTAATCAAAAGTGCCACAGGCGAGTCATGATGGGCTGACACACTTGAGCTGTCAAAATCTCCCTCTGTCATTCTGGTGTTTGTGGCACTTCTGTTGGGAGGGGCAATATAGGGACGCAACCCGTTTCAGCTTCCACCTTCTCCCTCCCCTCAATCCAAGGGGGATGAAACACATGTTGTTTTTGATAAACCACTGTGATCAATCTTACGGATGCACAGCGAATCAGTGGAGCGAAAGCCTTTGAAAATCAAGCCTGTCCCAGTTGTGCCAGCCAATGATTATGTGGTCAGTGATGCCAAAGGCGAGACAGAACATCAAGGCATTGGAAGCTGTAGTCTGTCAGTTCTCTGTACTAATTAAACCTAAATAAGAAGCTCAGTGAATCAGTAGCAATAAAGCAGCGCTCCCATTCATGATTGGTATAATGTTTTATTTAAAAAGGTGCAGTACAGCAGTTCGCCAAAAATTTGAATCCTGTCATTATTTGCTCACCCTAATTTTTTTTAATTTCTTCTGTGGAACAGAAAATGAGATGCTTTGATACTTGTTGCTCTCTTCTTTACGATTACAGTAACAGAAACGAAAAGCTTTTAAACTTCAAATAAAACTTTTGATATGTCTTGCGTGTGATAAGGTCATGCAATTACTTTTGTTGAGAAACAGATCAACATTTACATAATTATTCCTTTAACACTTTACAAGGTGCATTAGTTAACTACACTGGTTTTGAGCCAACGATGAAAAATACTTCTAAAGCATTTATGAATCTTGGTTAATGTTAATTTCAACATTTACTAATACTTTATTGAAATCAAAAGTTAAATATCTTTCCATATTATTTAGTGAATTTGACGAACTAACAATGAGCAATCATATTTTTACTAATGCTAACAAAGATAAAAATAACTGAAATAAACGTGTTGCTCGTTGTTAGCCAATACATTAACTAACATTGACTTATTGTGAAGTGTTACCATTATTCATCCACTTATAATCTTCCACTTCAGTGAGCTGTTAACCGCTACTACCCGATCAATGAGTCAGTGAGTTGAACTAAGCGAATTAGATCAGTCGATTCATGAACACATCTTTCAAACAAATACTTAATTAAACTAAATTATTTGATGTACTAAAAGCAATAATAAGGTTTCTGCATAACATCACAGATTGACTTTGAAGATGCCCTTATTCAAGCTAAATAATTTCCTCATAAAAGCTGGGCTGATTTACACTTGTATTTCAACAGTAGCATGTCATACTGCTCATAAAAGTCATTTTCATACCACAGATTATTTGCTGTGAGGCGGAACTTTTCTATTCACAAGGCACTGTTGTGCCTCTTGGTTTCCACACACTCATTCCCAGCAATAAAATATCAGTCAAATACTTTTCCACTTGAATGGGCTAATTTCAGGTCCTTGAATGACTTTTCGTTGAGCTCCATTAACTTTTACTGCGGACAACCTCAAGGAGTTTCTTGCATATGGCTGCTGTAGTGCCGGAGAAATCCACAGATATGGAGCATGCTTGAGAGAAACTCGTCTTTCAGATGTGCAAGTTCAGCCTAGACATGATCCCACTGGAGTGTGTGTGTGTGTGTGTGTGTGTGTGTGTACGTGTGTTTTTTTTTTATTATTTCTCTCTCTCTTAAAACTTGTGAATGTTGCTAATGGCGATGAAGACTGTGTGTTGAGAATTATTGATTGCCTTTATTCACTGTATGTATCACCAATGTTAAGGGCAGAATGGTGAACTTTAAAGTTCTGCCAGGTCAATATTTGCTTGAAATTGGAAAAATGGATGCCAGCTCACCAAGTACGTTTATTTTTTTGTTCTTTGTGATTTCGAAAGGCACACACAACAACATAGCTAGATGTTTATTTATATGGATGCCAATGTGATAAAGGGGGGTCGTCTTTATGTTTCATTTATATAAAAATCAAGTACCCTCTGACTTTTAATGTCAGTCAGATCATCCCTTCATAACTGAACGGTTCTTAGACAGATTTACAAAACAATTTTTAAAATGTAATCCTTACTATATGTATGTATACCCTTATATACCTTAGTATATATGTAGAATGGTAAATGTATTGCTGTAAATTCACCCAGCTAACAAAATTATGTTCCCAATAAGTTATGAAAACAACATTCAAAAACGTCCAGTTTATATATATATATATATATATAGCCTATATATAATTTAAAAACTTTTTTCTTAGTTATCAATCATTAAGGAACTATTCCATTTATTAAATTCTGCAGACATTTAACGTTTAAAGCTATGAGAGCATTATTAAAAACCATATAACTTTGAACTAAAATTCTACTGTAGTAATGTTACTAGATGAACGTTAACTTTAAGAGAAACTTGCCAGAATGTTGGCCAAAGTTATGAGAACTTTCCTTATGCAACATATTGCAAATGAACTTTAAAATTTAGCAATGTATTATGATTTACAATTTCTTACACCCCTATGAAAGCAATATATATATATATATATATATATATATATATATATATATATATATGATTTAAATAACATTTTTCTTCCATAATCAAATACATTTCAGATATATTTAAAAAGGAAAAAAAATGTAGAATGACATTTATATGTAGAATTGATACTGAACTATTTGCATTAGATTGAAAAAAAGATAAGAGAAATTTTATTTTACTAAGAATGAAATACACACACATACATGTGTACATATATATATATATATATATATATATTACATTTAACCAGTTGGCTCATACTGTAACAGATGGTAAAATCCAATTTATGTTTCAAAAATAGCAAATGAGTACATGTGTTCATGTCAGCTTGTCTTCAGCTGTCCACCAGTCACAGACTAATCTTGCATCAGTTCCTTTGCACTGCTCATGGGATGCTAGCGGTCAGTGCGATGTCAAGGGAGTCTCTTTACCAGCATGGTGACAAACCACACACTTAACAGTCGAAGTAAGAGAGGTTGGTGTGACATGGGTGGCAAATTGCCTTTCAACGACCCAGAGACGTCACTGGGGGTTGCAGATAGAATTGTCATGTTTTCTGCTGTGTCCAAGTTCAAAAGATTTCCCACTCAGGTCATTGGTCAATTGATTAGATAATGTTAATTAACACTGCTCTATTAGAGCTCTGAGCTGTTCAGGATGTTACTTGATAAAGCCATGCTAGCTGCTTTAATTATAGCCATTTACCATAAAATCAATACGAGTGGCTTGGCAGCGCTAATGTTCAGCTATATTGATTTGAAATAACAATAAATTGAGGCCTGATTACTGGTAGAGATTAATGAATGCCGTTGTTATGTTCTTTATGGAGATTCCTCCACATTTGTCACATGTGCATTAGTTGGAAATACTGTACAGAAGATGCACTTCTGGGCACTATATAAACAATAGATACGCACTTTCTGTGGTTGTCTTTTTTCAAGCAATGACTATTAGTGTTCATTATGAACATTGTTGTTTGCAATATATGTTTTCATGGGGGTTGAAAATTATTTATCTTATAAAATAGACCCTGACAGGAATCCAACAGATTGCTAACAATGTCCTAACTAATCCTAACTTTGACAGTTGGCTGCAAATATTTTCTTGTTTCACTCTACTGTCAAATATTATTTTAGAGGCCCTGATTGTACCGTGGATGTGTAGTTTTTGCATCATACATGTGTTTACTGTGGAAGTTCGATGTGGCTGAGCTGGGTGCATGAAACACGTCATAACTAAAAGTTATGTGATTGTCTTACGGGTAACCAATGATTTTATACTTCAGACAAGCCCTTAAATACATTGATGTTTTGCCATTCATTTTTACATTAGGGTCTTTTCTTTAGTGACCCGGATTTGATGGGTCATAAAAACTCAACTGATATTAGAGTAACAATTACAGAAGAATAAAATAAAGTTAAATTTGTTTCCTTTTGGAGTTTGTAAGGGTTCAGTTTGTGCAGATGTTTTATACCATCATCACTTTCCTCATCAGAACTAATTTTCAAGTACATTCAGCATCTGGCTCATTTTCGTGATCTCAAAAATATTGTCAAAACTATTATTTTCAACATCTTCTAAATCAATGTTTTGATCGCTGACAGCTTCTTTATCAGATCCACCATCAAGTGACAGGGATATTTGATTGTCTTGAGTTCGTGCTCTGCAGTAAATCACTGAGCCATTTCAAGTTTTGCTGATGATACTTCCTATTATTTTGTTTCATTGAATGCGGTAACTATGAGTGAAACATCACTTCATCATTGTGAATCAGACACTGACCTGTAGAATAAAGGTGAATTACACTTATTCAGTCATCAAAGATCCAATTTTTGTGGTGCGGAAATAATATACTTACACCGTTACTTACACACCTGGGGTCATAAGCAACCCAATTCAATTTTTACCCAAAAAACGAATGGGAAAACAGGCATTCTTTTTTATTTATTATTTTTTGATTGAGGAATACTAACTTTTTTCAAACTTTAAGAACAAATGAATGAGGTGGAGGGTAGTGAATGACATCAAAGACCCGAGTTATGCATTTAAAGGTTTTGAAAGGAGATTTTTGATCAAAATTACATGAAATTGTATGTCTTGGATCAAACTAGCCTTGAATTCAGTGCTGGACATTCACCATATATTTAAGAACAATGTACAAAACTGGATAAAAGAAACGTTGAACAAAACACAGACAAGGTGAACCAACATCTTCTTCCATAGATGCTTTGCAGAATCTATTGACATACTTTATTTGTATTACTGGACCCTTTAAGCTACAAATGAGTCATCATGGTATGACCTGTCTGACCTTCACTTAACATCTAACAGCACATTGTTACTTTCTTCCCATTCTGAATTTGAGGCCGTCTGAATCAGCCTTGCCTGTAGCATCAATTAATTCAATCCATCAGATTCACCCCCAGAAATCCATTTCAGTTTCAGATCTTTAGTTAAGGTAATATTGATTCATGTAGATATTTTGTTGAACTTTCTCAATAAGTGACCTTCTGAATTGCTTTCTGGCTTGTTTTTCTTGTATAATAACTTGGTTAGTAAAAGTGTTTGCAAAGATAAAGAATAGGTGATTTTGAATTGAAACTTTAACAAGGTTGCACTGCATGTGGACATATCTGTTAAAGGGACAGTTCACTTGTTAAATATTATCTATTCACCTGCATTTCGTTCCAAACCTGTATGATTTTCTTTCTTCTCTGGAACACAAAAGCAGAATGTCCATACTGCACTTTTGCATACAGCAAAAGTCAGTAGGGATCCTCATTCGCTTTCATTGTTTGGAAAAGAGCAACCTGGACATTCTGCTAAACGTCTCATTTTGTGTTCTCTGCAAGGCTGAAGTCATATAGGTTTGGAACAACATGATGAGTAAATGACTATAGAATTGTCTTTCTTTTTCTTCTTCTTCTTTTTTTTTACTATTGCTTTAACAGACTCAGCATTGATCACAGCCATTTGTTTCCATACCAAAAAAAGACTACCCGAATCAGACAAAAGTCGAGAATGTAACATGAATATTTGATTTGAAACTGTTCCTGACAGGCGCCTGCACTGGTTGTAAATCCAATGATTAAATTACAAAGCGCACCGGGCACTAATTGAAGTTTTATATGTACACAGTATCAATATTGATTTCAGATAGCACATGTATTAATAGGAGGAAACCATCTCTAAAACAGAGGACTGTCGCCAGGTCCGGCAATCTGATACTGTGCCCGATGCAAAGAAGTGTAAAACATGGTATCCTGGCAAGGAGAGAATGTTACTCGAGCAGACAAAAAAATCAATTTAACGGAGACAACGCGGAACCTGGCTCCTTTATTTACATCTCAATTACTTTTTCATTTCGCCACTGGGGGCTCGGGGGCCGCGGTGTGACAGAGAGGGCTGAGACTTGTACCGCTCACTTGGGGAAAGGGGATGGCATTTTCTAGCCTTACTTTTTGTAAAAGATGAATTTGTTGGCTTTAATTTGTCAGGGAAAATGAAAGAGTGAGCTTTCTGGTTTAATCGTTCCTTTCCCAGAGGAAAGATTAGGTGGGGTTCACAATTTCAAAGGCAGATTCAAAGGCACATCCAAACGGTTGGCATATGCTTACAGGATGTAGTTGCCACAGCACTGTTCAGGCAGAAATGACGAAATTCAGTGAATAATATGATGTATTATCTACATCCCAATCTACTGCACTTTCAATTGTTCTCAAAGTCAGCAAAGCTTGTAAAACTGATCTTGTGATTAAAAACACTTATATTTCAGCTTCACTTTCACAGATGAGTGGAAACTTTAATGTGTTAAACCAATTGTTTAATTTTAGATTCTGCATCATGTATTTTCTCTGTTTCCTATTAAATGCACTGACAGGTTTAATGTGAAGAGGTTGCTGTTACAGAGCTAAAATCATGCGTAGGCTTCAGTTAAACATTAATATTGATCATAAGAGACAGATTTAAATGCACATTTAATTATCTGCAAATGCCAGATCCAACCAGCAATGCCTATTTTTGCTCTTTGAGCTAAATGCTTTTTAAATATCTGGTGTTAGGCTCCATTAATATATCAGGAAAGTTGCAGTCCAATATGAAATCATTTGCTATGCTTTCTTTTTCAAAAGCACAAAGGTGAAGGGTTTCGGCCACATATGCTTCAATCCAATGTCATGGAAACGATGGATCTCATATTTCATGTGGTGCTCATCTATATCTCTGTCTTGTGGCTTGGATTACTTTTGCGTCAAACATCTTCGTGTTTAGAGCTGTACAATATTATTTTTTCCCCAATACGGGAGAACGTTTTCTGAACTGTCCTTTAAACTAAAATTTAAATATCATATTTAACTTAAACTTAAAAAGAGCTGAAACGCCTATAATATGCTGTTTAATTGCAGTTTCCATTGTGATAACTTAATGTGACAGTATGCTACAATTACAAATTACAAAAATTTGTACAATTACAAAAGGTAAATATGTGGAATTGTCAAAACATAAAACTACAGTGAAACATATTTAATGGCATATGAAAACATATATGAAAACAGTTGAAACAGTAAATGGAAAAATGACTTAAAGGGTTATTCCACTTTTTTTGGAAATAGGCTAATTTTACCACTCCCCCAGAGTTAAACAGTTGTGTTTTACCATTTTCAAATCCATTCAGACGATTTTCGGAACCAGAACCAGACAGTTTCTGGTCTCATTGGCTTCCATAGTACATTTTTCTTTTCCTACTATGGAAGTCAATGAGACCAGAAACGGTCTGTTTGCTGATATTCTTCTAAATATCCGAAAATCGGCTGAATGGATTCGAAAATGGTAAAACCCAACTGTTTAACTCTGGGGGAGTGGTAAAATGAGCCTATTTCCAAAAAAGTGGAGTATCCCTTTAAACTGCATCAGCACTTTTAAGCTAAACACATCTACTCTAACAAAGAATAATATCGTAGTGTTTATTGACTTGATTGTTCTGTGTTTAAATGAACGATGGGACCTGTTATGGATCGCTTTATGTCTCCCACCTACAAAAAAAGGTTGGCAAAAATGTTTTGATATTCAGCCTCCTGTTTGCTAACATTACAAAATATGTTATTCAGCAGCACAAAATCAGCTCTACAGCCAGCTGTTACCTGAGCAGAGCACTGATGGTCCCCTATCATGCTGCAGCAGTAAACTTTGATGCACATGAAAAATGTGCCCCTTAACAAGCATAGCATCGCTTGCAAACAGACAGCAAGAAAACATCAAGGAGAGTTTTAGGAAAGCGTATGATTCTCGACTTGTGGCAAAACTGGTTCCAAACAGCATGAAACTGAGCTTAAAGGCAAACATGATGAGACACGGTTGGAATCCATCACAGGGACACGCAAATAGAGTTCGGCTCTCACGCTCACATACACATGTACACTTACGCTTGCATACACAAACACCCACTCTAAATGAGCTCGCCTCGGGGTCCCTACGTGACACCCTGAACTTTTATTTGCATCCTTTGCCGGCTTTGAAATGTGTATAATGTTCAGGTCACAACAAGGAGAGTAAATCTATCTTAACCGTACCAGGACGCAGCGTTGATGGATGACCCTGATCGGTGAAGTGTACTGGCCCTCTGACAGCGGGCGTTTAATAAACAGATTGTGCTATCCGTTCCTTTGTGTGCCAGGAAAGTGGCACCTCTGTGTTCCATCCATGCCGTTGATAATAAATACTCATAAGCCTAATGATGCCTGATTACTGCAGCAATCTTTGCCTCATTAAGCTGATTAGCTGCAATGCTGTAACGGAGAGTATGTCTGTTTAATAACATTCAGCGAGGTAGACACCTTGCAGAGAGGGGAAATAAATAAATGCACCTTTAACCTCATAAAGCCGTCCCGCTGTCTGTCTTAACGTGCAAATAATTAAAAAATAAAGGATCACGGTGTGTTGCTCTCATGATTGCTTGTACAATGTAAGACACTAAAATGCTGGTATTAAATGTTCAAGCTCTCCTTCGATATCAAGGACGTTCAATCACACAACCGGGTGCCTTCACGTCTGTTGATCCGGTTACGTTTTCTTCTCTTTTTTTTGTAAATTTATGACCCCTGTGCTAGAAAAATGTCCTTCAATGTCAAACGGGCCTTGTGTGTCTTCAAACAAATCAAGGGAGCAGGCAAAGTCGCTGACCCCAATAATTTAGCACACTGCTTTGGACATTTCAAGACAGGGGGAAAACGCACCGACTAGCCAAACAGAGCCCAGCCTCCCTTGCTTTATTACAGGTTTCTGACCCACATTGGAGCCTGCTGCTAAGGAGGGGGAGGGCATGAAGCTCGCAGGGGTTATACCAATGACACCACCATCTCTATTTGAAACAAAACATGCTTCAAAGACATTGAGTGAATGTTTGTCCCGGAGGAAAATAAGTGGCAATAGCTACAAGTGAATAACAAATTCACCTTTGTGAATGACTGCCGGGGCGATTTGAATAATTGGAGTTTGTAACCTGCGAACATAATTATTTCTAATTAATTCTCTTTTCAAAGTAATCTTAACATAAATGAATAAAAAACTGTAATGTCAAATTAATATGTATAAAATGTAGGGCTATCGTAATAAGAAAGGATTCGTTGCGCCTGTGTGTGTTTCCAGAATTTCGGGCCGGTTGTTAAACTCTGCCTCAGGGTTTCCTCTGTGTGCCTCTGAATATGCAATGCATATAAAGACCTTGGGTTGTTTTCAAATTGTAATTCTAAGTGCATTTTTTGGTTGTACTTCTATCGGTCTACTCATTTCCATGGTTCAAATTCATTTTTCATTTATTTTGTTTATCTCAGTGGCTTTGGTTTTATTTTGAACATTGATTACAATTTTTTATGAGGTTAATTTATGCATGTTGATGGTGAATGAATGAAACAGAAATGTATACTTTGTACTGGATTTTTTGTACATTCTATTGCTAATGCGTAATAACTTGGAACGTAACAATATAGTACAAAATGTTGTCATCTATAACTGACAGTGCTTTCTGTAAATACTACATTTGAATTTGAACTGCATGGTCATTAAAAAAGTATGTTCAGTCTCATCCCAAGACGTCATATAACTGACGTTTTGGGACGTCTTTTGACCATACGTCAATATTCGCCTTTATAGGGCCCCCTTAAACCTCGGTAGATGAGGTTATGGGATCCTAACTCTACCCCAGACCTAAACCTACCCTTAAACCTAACCCGTCACTGACGTTAAAGGTAAAGCGTCAGTTGTATGACGGCCCGGGATTGCCATCTACCGACGTTTAAGGGGGCCCTAAAAAGGCGGATATTGACTTATGGTCAAAAGACGTCCCAAGACGTCAGTTATATGACTTTTTGGGATGAGACTGTGTTAGTTCTGTGTATAAAGTACCTAACCCGTCACCTAACTGACGTTAAAGGTAAAGCGTCAGTTGTATGACGGCCCAGGATCGCCATCTATCGACGTTTAAGGGGGCCCTAAAAAGGCGGATATTGACGTATGGTCAAAAGACGTCCCAAGACGTCAGTTATATGACTTTTTGGGATGAGACTATGTTACACCACTCAGTAACAAAACAGTTATAAAGACACACTCATAAAGACATTCACTTGCCAACACTAACTGGCGTAACGATTTATCCTGCATAAATAGTAACTGAAAAATCCCCAAGATGATTGGGAGCTTGTTCAGTCTACAACTATGAGTCAACCCCTAGTTTATCCACTCCTGTGGTTCATCTTGTCCCATATTTTTGCATCGATTCATTTATCTCTGTAAGGCGGCCCCATTGCCTCATGCAGTGACTAGTTCTTGTTTGTGGTCTTTTCTTCTCCTTTTTCATTTTATACATAAAGTCGCTGTGCTCTCTATTTATTAGAGTTTGGGGATCAGCACTGGACATGCATAATAGGAAAAAAAGCCATGAGTGTCGGAGTCGGCATTGATCCAGAGCCCCTTGACTGTGTTTCCCAATAGAGGCAGCACAACTTATTAGAGGAACATGCCGCCTGCCCACTCCAGCTGCAGAAAGAGATTATACAGACAAAGCTGGCCAGCTGTTTCATGCATGCACTATCAGTGACTAATTGAGACCAGTAAACACAGAGAGAGCTGGACCCCAGTAACACTTCATTTACTGTGTCCAAAATACATGACCAATGGAGAAGGTTAATTGCTGGGTTGGTTTGTGAGAGAGTGAGGCCTGATTAGACATAAATACATATTCAGCACCTCAAAGAGGAATAATTACTGCGACCCCTGGAGAGGCCTCTGGGCCAGATCAGTGGAATTATTTGATTCGTGTAAGCTTAGACGCTCGCAGAGAAATATCTATAGATGAAAGAAGTTTCTTGCGTTTGGATATCATTAGAGCCCCATGTTTTTACAAATCCAGTCATTTTACAAGCTTAAGTGGGGAAAAGTTTTGTATTGACGTCTTGAATGCATATGTGAATCGTCTTTGATGGGCGATAGCAATATGACAGGGCTTGAAATAAGACTATACATAAGAAAGTCAAAGGCACATTTCATGTTGGTTTTAAGCATCATTTCTTTCAGTAAGCCATTGATCCATTGGCAACTCTGTGGATCCCTAGAGTTTGGCAAAACAGATCAATGGCTCGACTTGGAGGTTAATGCGATGAGCTTCATTGTTGCTGACCGGCCACGCGCCGTGAATGTCAAGACAGATAGGCTACCTCTCAGGTAACATATGACTAAGAATATATTCTACATTTATGCATTTAACAGATGCTTTTATTCAAAGTGACTTACATTGACTTTAGTTTAAATTATACATTTCATCTGCTCGCGTATTCCCCAGCTCCATGATTTCTAGGAACACTCTGGACTTCTTAAAGATGAAAAAATAGATAATTAACAATAGAAACAATATGTACTATATATATATATATATATATTAGGGCTGTCAAAACGATTAATCGCGATTAATCGCATCCAAAATAAAAGTTTGTGTTTACATAATGTGGGTGCACTGTGTATAATTATTTTGTATATATATAAAAACACACATGCATGTATATTTAAGAAAAAAAATATTATTTATATATAAAATATTTATATTTATGTATAATATAAATTAGATATAAATCCATATACAGAATATACATGAAAATATTTCTTAAATATGTACAAGCATGTGTGTGTATTTATATATCTAAAATAATTATACACAGTGCCCCCACATATATTATGTAAACACAAACTTTTATTTTGGATGTGATTAATCGCGATTAATCATTTTGACAGGCCTAATATATATATATATATATATATATATATATATATATATATATATATGGTTTCAACAAAAAAAAAAGAAATAAATGTATTAATTAAGCAACTGTTTTCAACATTGATATTAACAATAAATGTTTCTTGAGCAGCAAATCAGCAAATTGGAATGATTGCTGAAGGATCATGTGACACTGAAGCCTGGAGTTATGATGTTAAAAATACTGCTGAAATTATTCACAATATTACCGCTTTACTGTCATTGAATAAATGCTGCATTTGTGAGCACGAGAGACTTCTTTAGAAAGAAAAAAAAACTTTTGAATGATAATGAATATATTTTTTCCCCTCAAAATTGAATTTGAATTCTGTCACACTTCACATCATCAGGGACTGCGTTAACAGGGTTGCCATGGTGATGGTTTGCCTCGCACAGCTGTAGTTACTCTCTGTGTCGACTGACACCTCAGTGCATATCACAGGCCGTCAGATAATCGCCTCTGTCTGTTTCCTGGTCCCGTACCCAAACACCTGTGCTTCGCACGCAGCCCAGATAAACCTCAGCCCTTCTGTATATGACACTGTCACTGGCAGTCAAACTAATCTCCTTTCCAAGTTAAAAGAGAATTTAACTTTGTACCTGCTAGAGCGGCGGCGCAATTTAATGCTCCGTCCGATAACTAATGGGAGAAACTCTTTAAACTTCACAGCTTAGAATAAGCTTGTCAGATTATCATATTATGCTTGTGAGCTTATAATATTAGCATTAAAATATTCTAAGGATTTCGGAAATAATTTCAGAGGAGAGAACAACCGTTTGACTTTACAGGATCGTGAATGAGTGGTTATGAGGCAAGAGGGTGATTTGACAACAATCAATTTTGTCATTACACTGCAATGCTTAATGTCTCATGGTTAAGCTTTGAATTATTTTAAATATGTAGTATTATAGCACTGTACTTCACCAAAATCTCTTTGCATGCAATGCACTGTGGAAAATTAATCAGTCATCTTCTGAAAAGGTACAAATACTGGAAGTCTATCTTAAATGGAGTTGATTATGATGTTCACCCTTTGCCAGTGAACACATTTCACGTATTTTGCATCAAATCACAGTCATTATATGCAACTTATGCAGTAATGTATCATTCCTAATAGATTTGCCATTAGAAATACAGAATGTCAACTGATTTTTTTTTTTTTTTTTTTTGTCCAGTGCATCAGAGGTCAAATTGCTTCCACGCCTCAAGTATCTTCATTGTTGATACTGATTATCTTCATTCTGTCATTATCTAGCATGCTTTTTCCAAAACCAAGCTTTTTTACAACAGAGTAAACTATTATTTTAGGATTATCTTAATGTTAATGTTAGGATTAACCGAACATAAAAGACAATAGGCTAAAAGACAAAACAAAGACAACAAATTTTAGTCTGGATCTACAGTAGGTTTAAGCCTTGTCTATTAATGACCACAATCAACAATATGTAAAGAAATCAGACAAGTTGTTGATAATTCCAACAATTTTCTCTAAACCTTTTGGTTCCCATTGAAGTTTTCATCAAAAAGTCTTCATGTTTTCATCAAAAACCTTAATTTCTTTTCAACTGGAGAAAGAATGACATGGATATCTTGGATGACATTGGGGTGAGTAAATTATCAGCCATTTTTCTTTCTTTCTTTCTTTCTTTCTTTCTTTCTTTCTTTCTTTCTTTCTTTCTTTCTTTCTTTCTTTCTTTCTTTCTTTCTTTCTTTCTTTCTTTCTTTCTGCATCTATTTTTATTATACTAATTGTATTTATTTATTATTTCTATTAGTATATTTTCTACTTTTACTGATAATTAAATAGGAAATCATTATTTCGTTTTGCAATATTCGTATACTAAACTGAAGGAGTTTAAAGTTATTTAGAAAACGAGATCTTTGCATTAGAGCGGTTAACATGCCTTCTTTGACACAAAGTAACGTCAAAACATGCTTTTCTCCCAAACGGACCTTGACATCAGTCAGTAATTAATGAAACTCACGGCAAGAACCAGCATTAAACGAAGTGAACAATTTCAGGACTGACAGAGATTATGAAACAAAAATGATTACGGTCATTGTAATAGAACAATAATATCCTGCACACTAAAGTATTAATGTGCTAGATTAAAATAGGCTCATCCATTAGAGCACTGATTTTTCATCTTTATGGGAAGGAAATAAGATTCATAATCCTTTGATTTGCTAGGAAATGGGAAGCAGAGGAATATCTTTTAATAACCAGAGTCTGCTTGACAGCCAAGTCACACAGAGCTGAGAACAGAGCGAAGCAACTATTGTTACTGCATGGCACATATTTGAAGAGTGTTTTGACTGTAAAGATATAAAGAAATACATAAAACTGCATGTTTGTTTTGTGAAATTGTAAACACACATACACACACACACACACACACACACACACACACACACACACACACAAAATAGATAAAGTGAGTCTCCCTTGTTTGGTGTAATTGCCATTTCAACTCTAGTGCACTTCTTTGCATTCAACATATTACACCATTATTAAATTGAGAATTTTTTTCCCTTAATTGGCCCCAAATTAGCACAGACCACACACAATGCCATTTTATATTAATATTATTTTGATTATTTCCTGCTTAATAATACACAGCTAACTAAATAGGTATCATTTTAAGAATGATTTTGCTAATGTAACAAGCTAAATGAAGCCTTAATCTAGTTAGCGTCTCTTTTCTTTTATAACATTCTTCAAGTTGAGCATTACATTTAGAAATACAAAAATAGGTGTCTGTTTAAAATGTACTTCTCAGTTGGCTTATTTGCATAAGATGTTGTATGTAATGTATTGTAATGAATGCAGATTGTACAGTATATGTAAAAATTATCATCAAGCATTCGTGCATATGTGATGTCACAAGTGATGAAAAATAATACAAAGGATTTTTTTTTTCCAGAAATATATATAATCATGATTTGCTTTACTTTCAGAAAATATGTAGCCTATTTTTCAAGAGTCCAAAGTTGAAATCCATAGGCTAAAGAAAAAAAAAATAATAAATTGGTGTGCATTTTTATGTCCAGTATTGTGCATGTGCCAGACTAGTCTTTGATTATTTGAAATGATCTTCACATATTGCATAGCAGTCACTCACTGTGAAGTATCCCTATAGTTTTAGTGTGCCCTGGCATTTCTAAATATTTGAAAGGTGAGGCAGATGTGAAATTGAGAACTGAATGTTTATTTAACATCTCAGCACTCTATGTAGTGGCAGAAATTTTACAGAGACAGAAAGATATCTCATTAAATCAGTGTATGGCAAGTTGGTCCTTGTGTATGTGTGTGAGTGAGAGAGTGAGAATGCATTCGCATGTGTTTGTGTGTGTTCATTGGAATGCTGTGCCCACAGTAAACACCTATTTGATTATGCACACAACATAAATGAAACGTCAACTCCGAGCAAAAATCTGTTTTCTGCATATTTCCATGCCGATAAATTAATTTAGAGGTCCTTTTGCACTTATTAAGTATTAATTAGTGGCCTTGGAAAACCTGAAAGCAATTTTCCCAGAAAAGCATGTTCAAGCTCGAAATTATTTGTGAAGTAAGCTTGATTTAATGAATGTTAATTGGATACCTTTCAACATTAATTTTTTCCCCATTTTTTTTTTTTTTTTTTTTGCGGTTTAGCATCATACATTACAGTTAAACTCTGCATATTTCTGCATTATTGAAGCACCTGTTGGACTATGCGCACAGCATACCTTTGACTGCTAGTTTTTAATGGTTTAATGAGCTCTTCTATTTTCCAGCATTTCTCTTTTTTTTCATTTAGATTTCCAAGTTCAGAATCAGCAGATAATGCCATTTTGTGCCTTCATTCCTGAAAAAATAATTGGCTGGAGAAACCAGGTATAATTGTAACACTAACACTTAGACTAAATGTTTAGCCTAAAAATGTAGGATTTTTTTTTTTTTTAAATGAGATTTTGGCTCAAACATTATTAACATATTAGCAGTTAGGGTTAAAACTTGCAAACAATAAAATGAATAAATTTAGTCAATCAGATACTATTAAAGATACATGACACATACATAGAACACACATTTTTTTCAGATTATAAAGTACAGGCTGGATTAAATTACATGAAGTAAATACATCTCTTATTTTTCATGGAATGATGCATAAAATGTCAAAATAAGTTTCCCAAGACGAAAACAATATGAAGGCTTTGTAAAAAGGATGTGTTTTTTTTAGAACAATTAGAAACCTAGCACAGATTTGGTTGGATGAAAAGGCAAGTTTGCGTTGTGTTGAGGTGACGCTGTGGGAATGCTATGTGTGATTACGTCATGAGGCACTTGTAAAATCAGTCCAATTGCGTATAGGTGGGGGACGTCATGGCGGGAAGCTATAAAGAGCCCTCAATAAAATAAAATACTAAATATTGCACAAAATATTGTCATAATTATGTCTCCTCTACGCTATCTCATGACCAATTCGTACGAATTTGACGAATGATTAAAAAGTGTCTAATTCGTACTAATTCGTATGACCTCACTCGTATGAATTTGTACGATTTGTCTAAACCCACGTGATGGGTAGGTTTAGGGGCGGGGTAAGGGGTAGATCATTCGTACAAATTCATACGAATTGGTCAATTCCTTAAATATGTACAATTTAGCAAAATCGTACTAATTCATACGAGTGAGGTCGTATGAATTGTTACGAATTAGCCACTTTTTAATCATTCGTCGAATTCATACGATTTGGCCGTGAGATCGGGTTGGTCTCCTTAGCAAGCGCTCTGTGTAAATCTGTCTCTTGTTATTTGTCCACAAGCATGTTATATATGCAGGAATATAATGAAAAGCAAACAGCATTTTGGATTGTATGTTCCTCCCTGGACTAGCTTCATTACGAATGGGAATATACTCAATTTGTGTGTTGTTTGTTTGGGAGTGGAGCATGCACAGTCAGCTCTTGTGAAAGGCTGACAGGGTACATTCATAAATTCCCAACGTGTTACATATGCACTCTCGAGAGTTTGAGCTCTACTCCTGTTGGCTTTCTTCTCGAGGGAAGAAAGTCAATAAAGGTTCTTTGGCTTGGATCTCGCGTTTGCCAAAGCAGCGCATAGATTACTGGTCTGCAATAAAGATTCAGTGACTCAATCTCGGATCTCACATGTGTGCTGAGGCAGCGCGTAGATTACCAGGCTGCAGTGTCTAGTGGCTCTTGTTGTGCTCGCCTGATTTGGTGTTGATATAAACATTCCCACAGAGTCATTTCGACGCAATGCAAGTTTCCTTTGAAAGGGAAAGTCTAGGTTATGTCTGTAACCTCGGTTCCCTGAAGAGGGAACAAGACGTTGCGTCACTCTGCCATACTTCAGGCGTGTCTGTGATCGTCTTGCTTCGAACTAACAGAACGTGGCAATATTTGGTCTGGGTGTGCTTTATAGCTTGAACTCACCCGCTAATATGCCATTGGACTGATTTTACAATTGCTTCATGACACAGTCACGCAGAGCATTCCCATAGCATCATCTCGACACAACGTCTCGTTCCCTCTTCAGGGAAGTGAGGATATAGTCATAACCAAGCTGCATTTTAGCTAAAATTATTTATTAATTTATTTGACTTTTATTTATTTAAGGACTTTCAAAGTGATATAAAATCAGAGCCAGACAGTAACAAAGTACATTTACTTGAGTACAGTACCTAAGTACGATTTTGAGGGATCTGTACTTTACTTGAGTATCATTTTTGGGGAGTACTCATGACTTTACTCAAGTGAATTTGAGGGGGGAATATTGTACTCTTTACTCCAGTACATTTCTAACCATAACTGGCCTGTTAGTATTTCTAAAAATAAATAAATAAATACATTAAACTAAAAAAATGAAAGGATGGCACAGATTTAAATCTATACAGACCTTCCTCAAAAACTGAGTTGCAATGAGAATCCACAGTAAATCAAATGTCAGATGACATCTCGTCTGCAGTTTCGCAGAAGGTATGTGGGAGACCAGCTGGAGGACGATTCTTCGGAAACTTGACGAGACAAAAATTGAGCTTTTTGGGTATCTAAATAAAAGCCAAACACTCCACATCATCCGAATCACATTTAATAATGGTGGTTTTGCTGCAGGGCCTGGAAGGCTTGTTAGGGTAAAGGGTGAATAAATGAGTGCAATAAAATACAAGGAAATCCTGGAGGAAATCCTGATTTGTGTTCCTGCAAGACAACAACCCCAACAGTATAGAGAACAAAGCTTACACAAGAATGGCTTAAAAAACAACTATTTTAATGTCCTTCATCGAGTGAGACTCCAAATCTCAATCCAAATGAGAATTTATGGGTGGCTCTCCATGTAACCTGTCTGAGCTTGTGAGTTGCAAGAAATAATGGGAAAAAAAGTGCAGTAGCCAATAATGGAGACTTATCTGCACAGCATAGGCTTTATCCTTATGAATTATTTGTTTATCAAGACTTAACGTGCATTCAAGGTTTACATTCTTTCAGTTTGTGTGTTTTCAGCGTATCAAACCTATGATCTCAAACCCATGATTGCTGCTTTTTTCTAACAGTCAAGCTACGGGAGCATCTAATTACTTCTTAGGGGTGAAAACTTAATCAAACTTTTAGTACATTGTTTTTAATAATTGTAAACTTTTAGAAAAATTGCATATGAAAGATGTTGTCTGATCAAATTAAGCCAAATTAAATCATCTGTGGTTAAATGTTCAACTTGGTTTAAATATAAAACAGGAACACATTTCTTTGTTAATTGTGAAACACAGCTTTATTTTAAAACCAACCCTTTTATCAACACATTTGGTTACCTTGCCTCTAGTGACAGGGGGATTTTGATTCATCCTAATGATTCTAATATTTTTGTCTTACAAAAAAAAAAAATAATAATAATAATCTGATTCGTTCAATACGGAGACCCACATGACATGCGTACCAAAAAGTGCATAGCTACAAGTTATATAAATTCTCTCTTTAGTTAAATTGCGTCAAAATAGGTATTTGTTCACACAAAAACATTTTTTTAATGTGTGCCCTCAATTCAGTAAATCATGGCCATGTTGCAATAACTGTTATATTCTTAACATGATTTAGAAAATCTAAATTCAACTAAACTCAAATTATTATATAGTATAATATTATTTAAATCAAGGGAATGAAGTAAGATTTGCTGACATAATTTGTGGGAATGTTGTTTTTTTTCCCCCCACATGTCATGTGTGGGGTTTGGTAGTTCATTGACCCATTCTGTAATCATTGTTGTGCCAGTGGGTGGCGACAAGTGTGTCTTTGGCGGTGTGTGTCATTGAATTGTTCAATCAATCTATTCATTCAAAGCTATTTTATTCCAATCTGTGTGTCTATAAAAGACACTAGAAAGAGTTCATATTAGATCCAGATTCACACAACAAAAGTAGATCTGTCATATTTTCCTTCAATTTTGTCAACTGACAAGATGTTTTTTTGATTGCTGCTTCAAGTCTCAATGTCTGTCCTTGAATGCTAATTGATTTTGTTACAATCACTTCATTTATTGTGCATAGAACGACTTTTAACTTTTAAAATTACACTAAATTACATGTACTTTTTGAAGTGAAAATAACTAGAGTGATTTGATTTCATACTAAATAAAATTGTGACCCTAAAACTGAAAATGTGAAGTCTCTTTTACTTTAAAATATATGCCGATCATTATTGCAACAGTCTATTAGTTTGAGAGTAGGTTGGGGATAAATTACATAAGCAGGCACATACTGGAATGGCAATGGTGTTGTGCAGTTAATTATTATTGCCAATGTTACATTTATTGAGCACAACAATTAGCCCTACTCTGTGAAACTAGTGAAGAAGTCTTACACCATGTGGCTCTATTATAGTTTAGCATTGTTAAATTACTAGAATGTACACATTATAAGCCCACGAACTGCAAGAGCACCAGTAAATCTATAAACTGACTTCCTTTCACCCTCTGGAGAGTTATGCAATGACCTCATGGGTACTAATAACACACATAGCTCACTTTGCACAACATTTCTAGCAGATATAATGAGTTTTGCACAATATGGGCAGGATCAGCTCTCTGTCACCTGCTTCAACTGTAATGTTGACCACATTTATTTTTTCTAATAGCCATTAGTTGACCAAGATTCCTTGAGATTTACATTTACGTGGACAGAATTAATCTTCCAGCAAGACAAGAAAGGAAGTATGTGGCTTTACATTGAAACATGCATCAACTAATTCTATTTAGCAAGTGTCTCTTTTAATTGAATGTTAGAATTGTATTTTTTTCACTTGCAGAGCCAGAAGACAAGTTAAATTAGCAACACAACATCTGTGTGTTTTCTGTCACCTTCTCTATCCTCCCCTTACTTCTCTGACACTCACACTCACACTGCTGAGGACTTCATGACCCACTTTGAAAAAAAAAAGCTCATTCCCCACCACATGATCACTTCACCCTTTCTGTTATTAACCTCATTTGAGACTCAGGCGAGAACATACTCCAGCTTCTCACCAAATAATGTGCAACCACCCTTATATCTAACCTGGATAATATGTCCTACCAAGTCATCTGGAAAGGCTCACACCCTTCACTGAAGTACCGCAGGATTCAGTGCTTGAACTCCCTGTGTTCTCCCTGTTGTCCGTCAGCCAATCACAGAGCTTCTTTTATCACTACTATGCTGATGACTCTCAACTGTACATCTCATTCCCCCTTCTGCTTCTGAATCCGCAATCTCAGTATATATCGTCGCATGACCCTTTGTCATCTTGAACTGGATGACTTCTCACCACCTCAGACACAATCTTCACTGATCCTCTTAAGATCTCCCTTACCAGTTTTTTTTTTCTTTTTTTTTTCATTTGAATGTCACAAAGTGAATGACTCCAGGTGTTGTTCTTTCAAGATTGCTGTAAACTAAAATGACAAGTTCTTCTGTTGACTATGGGGCTGTTTACACCTGGCCACTTCATTCGTTTTCTCAGATCGGATTGCTATCTGATTTATCAAAACGATTCCATTTACACCTGGTCATGTGTTTTTGCAAAACGGATATAAATCCAATCATCTACTCCCGTGATGCAGATTTAATGGAGTGCATGCCACCAACAGCAACAGATATGAGGTGCATTTTATTGATCATCAGCTAATTTCAAAATCAAAGACAGCAATAAGAGAGAGTGGCAACAGCCCTGGTAAGATCATTTCGTTTATTTACTTTTAATGAAGATGATAGTCTGTAAAGCATCTGCGACTTATTTTCACTTTGATTTGCCATAGTTTGCACGTTGCATTTACACCTGGTCTTTTCATGATCAGATAGCTATCCGATTACAGAAAATTCGTGAAGTGGCCAGGTGTAAATAGCCGCTACATTAAAACTCCCTAATTTGTCTGCTTCATGTTTCATGACATAAGAAAAAAAGCCCTTACTCTAACAACTAGCCCCTCTGCCAGGATCAGATTGGACTATAGTATATAACAACCTCCATTCTGGACTCCATCAGTGCCCTATTTTTCTTTATAACAGATTTTACATTGAACATCAGTGCAGATTTTGCATACACCAATACAGTATTTGTACAAAATTATAAGTAAAAGAGAAAGGGGAAAAAATACTTTGATATAAAAGCAAGCAAGTCACTCAAGCAATTTATTATTATTTAATAAAATGTACAGTGTGTATATATATATATATATATATATATATATATATATATATATATATATATATATATATATATATTATTTTATTATTATTTTTGAAACGGTCATATTATTCAACTTGTCCAGCTTGAGTCTAATTTTACCAATGACAGAAGAATAGGTCAGAAGATAGATTGGATAGACATCCTTTGACTTCAGTACCAAAATATATGGAAATCATTTTCTCCTTTCGTTTGAATTGTTGACAAACAGCATTGTATTTTGAGACCAGCTCATTCGAGTCTGAGGCCTTGTCCACACTAATAGGTTTTCGTTTGATCTTTTTCTCTCTGTTTTGGCCTTTCCATCCACACTGAGACAGTTTTTTTTTTGTCAACAAAGATGGAGCTTTTTGAAAAAAACGCACAAGTGGATAAATTTGAAAAGGCCATTTTCGCTTTGCAGTGTAGACCATAGATATATAAAATACAGAGATGCCTCATTAGTGGATGTTTCTATGGGCCGCTATACATAAGCAATCAGCCATATTGGAATAGTCAAAGCCGCCGGTCCTTTAACATTCAAAAACAAGTTAGACACAATTATGAATATCTAAATATAGAAAATAATCAGATTAATACTGGATGAATCAAATAGTCAATCGGATAAAATAATTTAGTGGAAGAGTGTGGTTTCCGGAGCTTTGTGATAAATTACTTCAAATTACTAGCTCTGCCCACAAATTACTTCAGTCCATTGGGTAGGCTACACCTGAAAATACGTTGATCAGGACCATGCCTAACTTGGCAAAATCACGGTGACCGCTCGTTCCGACCTCCAAAACTTTAAGATTAAACAAGACAGTTCATTCATATTATTATAAAAATGGGAGAAAGTGTAAAGCAGCTTGGCGGAATAAGTCTCGCCTTTTAAGTAAAAGAGCCAATGGTCAGTTGGTCCTCATGTCACTGCAGAAGCTCTGGTTGCCATAGAAAGATGAAGCACATGTTAGCCGCCTGGAGCAACCTTGAATATTAGCTTTTTAATGTCATTTGTGGTTTTTTTTTTATCTTATTTCCCGGCTCACACTTTTCTTTTCCTAATTTTACAAGTTTAAAAAAACACACAAGCACGGCCAGGTGTTCTCAGAGTCGGATCGACTCGGCTATTAAACACAATGTTAAACAGACACGGGACCTGAAGTAGTAGATTGGGATCCGACCTGGATCTGGCTGACCATTTAAAATATAGACCCGAACCCGTACGGGTCCTCAGTCGAATCCTGGGTCCTTGTGTCTTGGGTGCTCCGTGTGAACCTCTACCCTGAATTACACATTGATGACACTGATGTTTACAGACACAGATTTTTTAATATTTTTTTTATTCATTGTTCTGTTCCATTATTGTAGTTAATATTTGTGATTAATAGCGTTATCTCTTGAGCCTATTTTTTTTTTTTTTTTTTTGTGTGTGTGTGTGTGTTTTGATGCAGATTTCATGATTCATGTCTCATTCAAAAGCTCTTGATTTGACATAGGCCTACTCGTTTGTAAATATCAGGTAATGTTACTTTTTCTGTTAAAAAACAAACATACAAAAAAAAAAACCTTCCAACTAATGCTGCAAACTATATGGGATCTCTCATTTGGACCACTACTAAAATGTTGAAGATTATAATGAACAAACATACATAATTTAAATGCTGAGATGTTGTTTCTTTGGTCACTGGATTGGAGGGCCAATAATGCTCAGTGAACTGAAAACAGCATTGCCTATAAATAATATTTAAGAATATCAAGATTGTTATTGTATGCATTAAATCAGGAATTAAATACTTTCGACACAATACGTCAGATTCCAAACTTGTCTAAGTCAAGACCAAGTCCAAATGCTATATGACATTGAACATACAGTTGTTGTGATAGTTTTGAACAAATTAGACATGGCCCCTTTAAGAGATTGTTTTTTTTTTTTGCAACGCCATTGAACACACGTGTGCGAAGTTGAGAGAGAAGCTCGCTGATTACATGGAAAAGAGTATTACAGCTGGTGTCTATGGAAATATAATACTTTAATCAACACATTCGTATGACTTCTTAATGTAATACAACACAAATGCGTCTATTACAGTTAGCCTATAGTTTGTTAATTATTGACACTGCTTTGGATGCAAATGGATCGTGACGGTGAACTCCAGCAACCCCCTATGATTGAACACCCGAGGATTGGGTAAGTCAAAAGAAATAATTTGATCTTGTTTTATAGTATATTTCAGTATGTTTTCTAGAAAGGCAAGAGTAATTTATTAATTGTGTCAATTATATTTAAAAGAACGATCTGTTTGAGTTATCAGATATAGCATAATATTTGACATAATCATGTAGGTAGCCTTTCTAATAGCATATTAAATGGCCCTTTGAACTAGAGTGTTTTCAGGAGTATGAGTTTTGTTCTTTCAAAGAGGACTCAAGTGTGAAAAACCTAGAGTGTTTTCACACTTGAGTCCTGTCCTCTTTGAAAGTTTTGTTCTTTCAAAGAGGACTCAAGTGTTAGTCAATATTTTGACTCACAATATTTTATGTTGACTTAAGCATAGAACAATATTTTATGTTTGAGGCCTTGCTTTGCAACTGCTTCAATTTGTCCAGATGAATGGCGTTTGCAAGTATGATATAACATTGTTTTGATTATGTTCTTGATTTGTTTCAAGCTATAATTGTTAATGTTATATTGCTGGGTTTGGAATGGTTGGAATTTTAAAAAATAAATGGCTTTCGTCTGTCGCTTGACGGCTATGGAAAGGATGCTGATTTTTAGAAGGCAGCTGTCTGACTCATAGATGGCATACTGGAATTTGGTTTGTGTAACATTAGCAACACATTTTTAGCTGTCTGATAATGTTGTCGAGCTATAAGCTAATTGCATCAATTACCGTTGTGTGTCTGACTTTGTAGAGAGTGATGCATTAAAGCATACCCTTCTGATAAATCGACTTATGCAACCCTGAATAAATTAACTTTCTTTTTCTTCTTCTGAATCAGTTTCTAGACTAGTTCAAACATATATGACTGAATTTAACCAGTATTTCCACTTGCCATTGTGTAGCGTTTACTCCATTTATTTGACTAAATGGATCAGGTAGTCCGACTCCGACCTGATGGTGTGATTGAGTGTATGTGAGGACTATTTTATGATGCAATTGTAACAAAGTTTATATTGACTGCAGACAGAAATCGAATTAAAACGTCACTCGACAGAAGAATAATATACCCCCCCCCCCTTCTTGTTTATTTTATTCCTGATCTTTGTGCATACTCAACTTCGATTTTCATCATATCTTTTCCCCAGAAAAAGTCCTTTGTCCCCCTCAAGGTAGAACAAAAGAAATGTGTGTGTGAAAAAGGTCTGTGTCTTCGGCATGATTTTATATCTATTTATTGTATATCAGTGTACTGTGTTGCATAAGAGAGCACCCAAAAGAACATTTCTTGTCTCTCTTCTTGAGATGCTGGAGTCAGATGTGTATTCAAATTGAATTGACAGACACAAAAACCAGTGACATTTGAGGAACCTTTGATTTTGTGACAACGTAGTTTGCAGGGCTTTTGACTGCTCTCCAGGGAAGATCCTTTGACAATGCCTTGCTCTGAGTTCCACAAGCATTTACACTAGCATGTGAGAATGTGAGACGTTTTTGTATGTGTCCCTTTCAATGCAAATGCACCGGAAATGTTTGAAACTTTCAGAAGCTGTGTTCAGGCTTCATGTTCAAACACCTTATAAAAGTGAATTATAGGCATAATTGGTCTCCTTTAATATTGTTTATTTAACTGTTGTATAAAATCAAAATCACATCTTAATTTATGTGATGTTGATTAACTATATTAAACAATATAAATATATTTTTTGAATGTTGGAGGCATTTTAATAGACAGTTGCCCTGTCCAAATACGCACCTTCAGTCTTTGCAGTCTTCAGTCGTCTTGCAAGACTGTATTTGTCCCATGTGCTCAAGTAGGCGTGAAGACCGCAAGTGTGTTTAGAACTTTTGATTACCTGATGGAACACACTTAGTTTTGCAAAAAAATGTAAGTGTTTACAGAGCTTTTTTTAAATTTGTAAATAATCTTCTAAATATGGGGCCTGTTTCAGAAAGGAGGTTAAGAGAAAACTCTGAGTATGTTAACCCTGAAATGAGGGAAACTCTGGGTTTTCCGTTTCAGAAAGGGGGGTATATCAAACCCGAGAAAGCAGAGTAAGTCAAGCCTATTTCTGAAAGAGAGGTAACTTATACTCAGAGTCAGTTACCATGGTAACTTACTCTGTGAACCTAACCTGGTCAGGAGCAGGTTTTCTTCAGTAAACTCAGAGTTTCTTGCGGTCTCCTCCCCTTTTTTAAAGAGGAAGTGTTGTTTAAACGCCAACAATAAAATGTATTTACATATTCTTTAAGGAATATATATTGTTTGTCCATGTTTTAATTGACTAAATCTGTTTTGCAGCACTTTGCCAAAAATAAAAGGATTAAAACGTTTGCTAAACTTTTATTTGATTACCACCATTTTTGATAATATATTTCTATTAAATCATTAAAAAAAATTGGAATAAAAACATTTAATAGAACTCAATTATTTTTCAAACATAATATAATAAGTTATTAGGCTAATGATAAAAATAAGATGTTAATCTTATTCATAATCAATTATTGAAGTTAGTTGATTACATATGTTTTATTGAATGAATGTTTAATTTATTTAACTGTCATTTTAACTGATGATAATAATAACTGTAATAATAATGCAGTTTATATATTTAATAATTGTTTAATACCATAAACCGTGATATTTTCTGAGATGGTTCTTATACTGTGAAACTCTCATTCCCCACATGGGGGAGTCCCCCACCCCACCCCCACTGTTAAACAAGTTACTCAGCAACTTTCACTCATGTTGTAAATTGACTACTTTTTACTTGAGTAGATTTTTAGACTGGTATTTTTACTTAAGTAAAAATTTATCAAAGCAATAGTAGCCTACTTTAGGTTGAATAAAATTCTTGCAGTTTCACCTCTGATATTATAACAGTAAGTTACTCTAAAATAGTCATGAATTATTAACTACAAATGACATCTTCAATTGTGTAGTTAGATTAAAGTAATAATTACTATCTCTAGAAAATACTGGTCTGCATATTACTAATTGCTAAATCCTATATCAACCTCAACTACTTGATTAATACAAGGAGGAGAGACAAGAAACTGGACTTTTAATGCTTTCAAAATAACAATAGGCCTATACATTGCATGAATTATTCTTGAATTGATCAAAGTGTGTAGAGGGAGAAGGTTACATTAAAAATATACCTTTAAAAATGTATGTTAAATCCCCTATTGTTTTATACTGAATTGGTCTATAGTTTATACAGTTGCCTATTTAATGTAATTGAATCATATTTTATTTTAAATTACAGAAGAAGTAAGAGTAATCCCCTTAATTAAATTACAATATTTAGATCACTTGATAATTAATTATACCCAACACCTTTTTTGTCTGGCGCTGTTGCCATGGTGACTCGTAATATCTGCGCTCCATTGATAATGGCTTTTTATAGTTGTGGTGCACGCGCTTAACTCAGAGTCAGTCAACTCGGAGTTGATTGAACTAACTCATTTCAGCTGTTCTGTAACCGAAAACTCAGAGTTTCCCATCTCAGGGTAAGTCAACTCAGAGTTCAAGCTTTAACTCAGAGTCAGTCAACTCGGAGTTGATTGAACTAACTCATTTCAGCTGTTCTGTAACCGAAAACTCAGAGTTTCCCATCTCAGGGTAAGTCAACTCAGAGTTCAAGCTTTAACTCAGAGTTGGTTGAACCTCCTTATTGAAACGGGCCCCTGTTCAGTAGTGGCTGTGTAACTAACATATACGCATACCTACTAGATTACATCAAGTAGTGTATTCATGCACTCTCTAGGTGTTTTTTTTTAAAGTGAGGGAAGTACTCGATAATGTCAGATTGCACATTGTTAAAAAACAACAATCATGATATCATAGACAACATCGCTGCTTATTCACAGATGCAGAAAAACAGATTTAATTTATAGCAGTCTTTTTGCGCTTCAATAGTCACAGACCATTGATTTATTGTACAGTTCTACTTCCCATTATTTCATCTATCCATCAATTTGTGCTTTTTATATGACATCTGCATATGCATAGTCCATTTTCATCAGGATTCCCTCTGCATCGCATAAATCATACGGCCTTAAGTTATAAACGAGTCATACCTTTATCTGCATGGAGGGATGGATGGTGTTCTCAAATATAGGTGAACATGTTAAGTGTTTCCTCCTTTTGCAGCCACTTTGCGTCCACATTTTCTTGCAAACTGGATATCTATCCTTGAGGACAACCATGCGTCTTTTTTTTCTATATCCAAAGTATTCCCATACTGAAAATGTTAACTAATTTTTTTTTTGACGGGGAAATAGATTAGAGATAACAGGCTCTGTCTCTGACATCGTCTCCGATGTATATGTGTGGGTGGAGCAAGTTGAGTCCAAGCAGTCAAATGGAAATAAGTTGCTTGTGCGCAGGTGAGATTCACCATCTGATTGACCATGCTCAGACCATGACACATCGGCATACCGTTACAATCCTATATATAAAATTAATGATCTTGTCAAATGAATTTTCAGTTTTAATGTACCCGTCTTAAATCCTGGTGGAGAAATGTATTTTCTGACCTACATGCTTCTTTTGTACTGTAGCAGACCATCTTCACTTGAACCCAGGTTGAGTCTTTCAATGGGGTGAAATGTGGCTCAAGGCATCTCTGACTGTTAACAGCTTCTCTTTGGAAATCAAAGTGTCTGTTAAGTCAGGTGTGAGGCTCGCAAATGATTAACCACTCATGTGGCAGGTCTGGATATTGAAAGCCGGGCAGAACGAACAATACCACTGATCTCTGTGGGCCAATTAGTCCTTTAAGTTCTCATGTGAAATGCCTTCATGAAAATATGGAAAATACAAGGCTCCGGCAGAACATCCAGCTCGTGGGACATCTATTGGGCCAGTGCTGCTGGCTCTCATGACAAGCACCTTATAATTTAGGTGTAAAACTTTTTACAATGTAAAGACCTCATTAATTAAACTTTTTTATCAATAATTGCTGAATTCTGAACTTCATCTGACTTTGACTTTCATAATTTGCAGCATAATATGTGTGTAAAAGTTACAGAAAAACGATGTGTTAATGAGAGCGTGTTGTCATTATCCCCATAGTCTTTCCGAGAAGATCGGACACCTGTTCACTTCCTCCCCTGTGACTGGTTCTCAGTGAGTAATAAGTTAGTGAGAATGTTTATCTAGCTTGATGTGGCCTTGGATTATGTGTATGTGTGTTCTTTGCAGAGGGTGAGTGGGCAACTCTGGCGAATTAGCTGAAGCACAAGAGAAAAACAAGTGGAGCGTGTAAACTCACTGGCAGCACTCATGAAAGGGACAGTTCTTTTCTTCCAGTGCTATTGTGCTGGAATGCTTTTTTGTGAAATGGAGAATCTCATCAGAGAACACTGTGGGCCGAGTGTAGGAGTTGGCCTCGGCGGGCTTGTATTTATCTAAAACACAGTTATATGATTCACGAACTTTGATTTTTAATGTATCGGGTACGTGTGCATCAGATGAATTAGCTTAGGCTGAATTTACAGACGAAAGCACATTCTTTTCCAAAAAGACAAGTATCCATATAAAATGATATTTACATACTGAAATAATGATGTGTAGACTTCATAAAACTGCATGGATTGCAGTGCTATAAGAGCTTCGTTATGAGTCTGTTAAATATATATGTTGCCTTGCAATAAGGGATGCTTCGAAATCATCTTTTTCAGAACCGATCCGTTACCAAAAATTCTGAGTATCGACCGATACCAGTGTATTTTTTTTTATAACTCTGTGTGTTGACTAATCACTCTTTTGTGTGTTAAATATCTACTTAATACAGACAACTTCATTATAAAGATCCAAAATACAAAAAATATATTATCGTAATCTTAGACAAAAATGCTATTATAAACTATTAGTGGATAATACACGTTGCTCTTGGTATTGTTGTAAAATACATGAATGAAAAACAAGATAACAAAAATCAAAAAGATAAATTATTTTAAATATAGCCATGGGTACTATAAAATTGAGACATGCTTTAAATGTATAGCACAGATGTTTAATGAGGCAGCAACATTTGATAGATAGGACAGAACAAGAAAGGCTATTAATAATCTGTCATTGCGTCACTGCATTATGATATGAACGGCTCAGTACAGTGCGACACAAAGCGCTTATGGACATCCGAGCACAGAATGATGCGCTTGAAGCCACATGGAATTACAGCACGCAGTTTTAAATTTAAGTTACTGTGCGCGTGAAGAACAATTATAGTGCTCTGACTCCACTCTTGTGTTGTGATCTAACCGACAATGTCTGATACCCGGTCGAGAGAAACACGATTAAGTTACAGCAGTAAAGTCCGCAAGCTAAAGTTGCTTTATGCGAAACCATAGACTTTATCTATAGATCAAGTATAATAATATTCAGCCCGTTCTCATCCTTTAGCGTCACATAACGCTATATGACAAAACGACGCTATACTACGCACATGGCACCCTTTATCTTTAATATCCACGCGAACCCAAGTCGTCATAAATCCTTTAGAGTAATATGAGACTACCCTACCCCACACCCTAAACCTACCCATCACAGCGCGTGTTATATTAACGATAACGGGTGCCATGTGCGTAGTATAGCGCCGTTTTTGCATATAGTGTTCTATATGACTCTGGAAATTTTCCGAAAATCCTGGAAAGTTTCAGAAAATCCTGGAAAGTTTCTGGAAACTTTGCAACCCTACTTAGGAGTCAGGGCTGTTTTTATTATTGTAACGCTATTTGGTATTATAGTCTTGCCTGTATTTTGTTCCATAATCATGAAGACTTACAGTACAAAAGGAGATGTTAGGAATAATATCATGGCAGTTACTTTTTCTTTTTCATTCTGTAAATTAAAAGGTGAATGAGAACATCTCTATCAACTCAATTCTCATGTAAAAAAAACTATTGTAATTTTATATCTATAATAATAGTTTGCAGATTAATATTTTACCCTTTTTGTGTCCTGAAGTAATGACCCTTTTTCTGTTTCAGTTCTATGAAAAGCAGTGGGCTTATTAAACAAGCTTAGAGAGCATTTGTGTGATTTGAGTTAAACTTAAAGAGAATGACCTTTTTAGTTGGCTCTAAGTTCATTAAAACCACTATTTCAAAAGCTGAACTGATTTTCTTTTTTTATATTATAGTAAGAATATGTATAACTCAATGTTTTAAGTAACTAATGGAAAAAGCTGAAAAATAGTTCCAAACTTACTGATTAGCCGGCAAAATAATCGACGAATAGACGATTAATCGTTCTAATAATCGTTAGATTAATCGATTATCAAAATAATCGTTTGTTGCAGCCCTACGCACAATATCGGATTTGGATCGGCCTCGTCTGATCGGTACCCGATCTGGAAAAAATGGCAGTATCGGAGCCGATACCGATCCTGAGTATCGAATCGGCGTATCCCTACTTGCAATACAACCTCTCTATTAAGTTGTTGCTTTTAAAGAAAGTTATGTTTTGGAATGGCCAATTAGCTGCTGTTCGTTCAATTTGACAATTGTACTGTCAGACTCACACAACCTGAAAATGTGGCTCAGAATATGCATGTTGTTATGCATCTGTGAATCTCCGCAGTGGGAAAAACATGGCACGGCCAAGCTTTGATCAACTGAGCAGCTATCAGGTTTGTGTCTTTAAGACTCTCTTCCTTGAAAGGGATACTCGGCTCCCATACGGTGTTAATTTGCAATTTAGATCGGACCGGAGAAGAATTCTCCTGGATTTTGCATCTCAAAGGAATGTTTTTTTTTTTTTCTTCAGCATCTTTTGCTGTCTGTCTGTACACCTATCCTATATTGTCCTTTTTTCAGCTTTGAAATGGTCAGTAGTCTTTGTAAACCTACATGCTGAATAGAATTACTCACTGACTATGAAGAATGCATAATATGCCCAATTCTATTTTTGTTTCGAAATCCTACATCCATCTCCCGTTCGTTAATCTACTCTCAATTGACTACAGGCCTTTTGTAAATTCTTCTATCAGAGGGAAGAGCTTCTAATAAAATCTGCAACCAGAAGTTCTATTGATCGTTCTGAATGTTAATGTCCAATGAGTATAGGCGTCAAATATGTCACTATTAAACCAGCAATAAAAAAATGCAATATTGTAATGATATTTACCAACAGCTGTTTGGCTGCTCTTACAATAAGCAGAAATCGCCACCTTTTATGTTTCTTGGCACTAGAAATCTATTGATCCTCCAGCAAGAACAAAAAAAATCTACACAGAATGTCAAGAGACATGCACCCTTAATGATGTTTTTGATCTAAAAGGGCAATAACAATGCCAACATTGCCCCCTTCAGTGTATGATATATCTTCTCTTCATACACAGGCACTAACAAGCACACAACAAAATCTCCACTGGCAATATAAGGAAAACATCAGCTCTTAGAGTTTCACACTGCCTGATTTCCAGAGGGTGTAAGCTTTGTTATTGTACTATAATACTCAGTAAGAGAAAATCTTAACTTGGGCACCAGTGCAACATTGTTCTCACAAGAAAAATAAAAGATTTGTTCACATTAGTGTTTTATAGTTTTTTTTAAACTATTTTATGTTTATTATGTTCTTCTAATATTTAATCATTGCCTCCATTTTATATTCCAGGCATTACCTGTTTTGTAATCTTGCAACATGGGTCTAATGCCACATTCCAGGCAACCCATGTTTTTTCCAACCTTATACCCGTGAAAGTGCACAGGAAGAGCAGTCAACCTGTGGCCGTGACTTCCTCCCCGTGAACTCGTACTAGATGTACTCCCAGTTACGAGCTCTGATGTCACATAGCCCCCGAAACCATATAAATACAACAATGGCAGGCCCTACGGATGCAGTGTTTCTGCAGGCGGTATACGGTGAGAATACACTTTAGGACAATATAACGTTAACTAGTTTTCAGTCCATTGAGTGCAAGGATAAGTTAATACCAAATAAATTTCCAAAAATACAAATAAAGTAAAATAAAAGGTATAACAGCTTATCTTGCCTTATTATGCTCCGTTTTTCCTCCTCGGTTTCCCTAAAATAAACAAGGAGTAAGCACCTTTGGCGACAGAAATTATAAATGCGCATTAGCCCTGTAATGTCCGCCATGCTGGTTTGTTTACATCTAGCTACGACTATTCGTTGCGCTCAGGTAGTTTGGCGTGACTGGCCTAGAATGCTACAAAGTCATTAATTGTGAAGTCGTAAATGTTTGAAGTTGTGATTTACGTGCTCAAAAACCTGCCTGAAACGCAGCATGATACAGACGTATTATATTTTCTCTAAATAAGGTTACAACAATAAGAATGGGCTTTTGGCTGAGAGCCAGTGTGAGATAGTTATGGGCTACGTGACAGCCCTTTTGAAATAGAGCTGTACTGCCACTGATAATCTTACGTATTATATATTCTAAAGAAAAAAATAAAGTCTTTAAGTTTATGGAAAAAAAAAAATATATATATATATATATATATAACTGTATTTGTATATATCTGCCAAATATACAAATAGGCCTACATATTTTTTTTTTGGCAAAAAATATTATTATTATTTATTTATTTTTTTACATTTTTTATTGTAGAATAAATTTATTTTAAGTAAATTATTTTGTGGCCAGTGCAGTGAAAATATTGGCATGGGGATATGTTGGTCTGACTGAGTGAGATGGCAGGGAAAAAAATCCTTGTTTTTCCCTCTGAAGAAAATTCTTTGTTGAACCTTTAAATAGCTGATATCAACTTTTGTGTAATGACTTGCCTTGAACAACCTGTAATGTTTAGAGAGTAACACTAGAAAGACTGGGTGAAAATTTTACCATTACTTAACAGTAATATGTATTCATTTGTCATGTTACACATGAGAAACCAATGTTTTGCTCTGACAACAACAGTCTGTCCAAGTGGCAGGGGGTGTTTGTGAAAGCTGTGGTGCCATGACGAGATTGTCTCCCATAATTGCTTCGTTAAAAGCATTTGCTCTGTGTATACTAGAGTAATTAAGCAGTTGGAATTTTACATTACACAAGTGAAAATTAACAAAGAGCACATCTGGGTGTCCCTTAGGTTTAGTCATTAAAAAGCCCATTATTTTTTAAATTACTTTTTCAATCTTTTGGCTCCTTTAATCCGGGACTATTTCCCAATAGGCAGCTCCTGTTCCTTCTTTTGAATGACTCCTGTTGGAAAGTTGAACATGTAGAGATCTCATCTCCCAAACCAGCTGTGTTTCTCCCATCCAAAGCCCATTTCGAAGACAAACAAGGCTTCCGTAGTCTGGGAGCTGACTGTCAACAGTGAAAAAAGCTGTGTATGTGCGCCATGCATGACTCATCAACTGGTACCGCTGAACTCTTCCCACCTCACAGCACTCAGCTGAAACTTTGCTTGCAGGGGCCACTGGTTCAAGCTTTGCGGTTCAGTTTGCCTCTTGATAAACCCAGTCAATTTTGCATGCATTACACAGTCATTAGCTGGTCTGTAGAGTGAGACATATTTCAAGTGAGTAGGGAAACAGAAACTCTCACTGAGATCTGATTTTTTTTTTCTTAGGATTTATAGTTATTTGATGTGTAGTGAGGGATCTGTTCAATGACCAGTAAATCAACATTGCATGTATTAACCCAATGCTTATTTTAAGGTCAACAGCTACAAAACCTTAGATTCGTTTTCTTTTCTTTAGTTTTTTCCCAATTAAAAAGAATCCTAATCCTAACACCCCCCCCCCCCAAAAAAAAAAAAAAAAAAATATATATATATATATATAGATCATTGGGTCTACTAGCCTACGATTCAACAGGTGACATCATACATTCAACATACATGTCACATGCAGTCCATTATAATTGAGTGGTTTATATTTATATTTGCACTGCACTGTACCATATCGTATCAACATAGGTAAAGGATCCATCAGTTATCTTTGTTATTGCTAAAATCGGGTCAATCACAGAAAATGCCTTTTTCACAATAAGAAAACTATCGCAGCATCATTCCAAAGTGGCCAGTATGTATCTATGTATTTATTATGTCTATGCTTTTGGGTTCAGCAATTTCTTTTATCTCTAGGAATTGACTGCACAACTGACATAGGTAAATACATGTGTGAGAGTTCAGACCGCCACAATGCCATCAAGTGGTATCTCTGGTCGGAATCAGTCCTGACCAATCAGCGTCCATTAGCAGAATTATAGCGTGTTACGGGTAACAACAACTCAATCTGTAAGAAATCGAAAGGACATAAGTACTCGTCCATTCAACTTTCGACCTATAACCCATGTTGGACTTGCAAAACCTATTCAAATCTGAGATTTTTCGATGACAATCAGGTGAAAGAGACAAATTTAGCCATTTAGCCCCATAGACTCAATTTTGCACTTGGACTATTGCCCCCAGTGGAACTCTGGTGGAACTACAACCACAATGGGTACACAATTCGGTACAATAGGACTTAATAGTGAGTGGCAGGCTTTCCGTAGATGGGCTTTGGAGTACTGCAGTGGTTGGGACATACAGTATGGTACTTGATAGTGGCAAAGCAATATTGTGCTTCAAAAAAAAAAAAAAAAAGAGGCATTGCTTTCACTGCAGATAACGGGGTCACAATTCTACAGCACTTCAAGTTTCAAACCTGTGCTTTAACTGTAATGTGTTCTGGATTGCACCATCTGTTCTTCACAATGTCAAGTTCACCTCCATTCTTTTGGCTACTGTCTGAACATACTTAAGTGTCTATCTTTTACTTTAGTTTTGAATTATTTTGCTACCCAGTGTTCTAGCTTTAACTTAAAAAAGCTCCTTCCAGCTTCAGCAGATGTGTAGACAAAGGGCCATTCTCAACTTCCAGCTTGCTGGAAAATAGGTATGATTACCTAAATATGTAAGGGATAATTTACATCCAGCCTGTTGTTCTCTTAAAATAAACGGATTATCCTGCTTATTACATGGCTACTTGCCGCAAGTAAATAATTAGATATGAAATATTGATCTGAGTTGAAATATTTTAAACGCAAAGCTTTCGAGGAGATAGCAGTGGCAGCGTGGAAAGTTCAAACTATAGACGGACATTGAAGAGATAAGGTTTACAGTCATATAGCTTATTACACAGCATTTCACAACATAAATAATTATAGAGATAAGATACATTGATTTCAGATTAAACCTTTAAAGGCATACCTGTTTGGATCTTATAATCCAGCAGTTTACAAAACAATAGTCACAAAATGGCAGTAGGCCAGCAGCTGCTTTTGTATGAAACAAGAGAACGAGTCCACGATACTGGATAGCAAAATTAAATAACTGAAACCGACTGATTTAATAATTTATTAGCTCTCCAATTGCAAAACTTCCATAAAGAGAAAACGTTCCTAACAATGTACAGCGCTGCTAACTTCAGTAACCAGGATGAGCCAGCAATATTTGTTTTGATTAGTTGTTATCTGGGAATAACATACAGGATTGGAGCCTGCAGGACAGTGGCCCTCCAGGACCGAGTTTGAGAAACCCTGGCGTAGACATGCACGCGGATAGCTCAAAATGTGTGTAGATAGTATGCCACTTGACTTGAAAGTGGTTTGTACGTTTACGCAAAAGATGTCATGTTGCACTATCAAACAAATAGGCTGGGCTGTGTAGTTGTAACCGTCACTTACCTCTGGTCTTTGTTTGCACTTTGATTATGGTTGCACTTATTCTTACTAATATACACTTATATCTTTAACATGTTTTGAGCTACAGGCATGCAAACTTTGAAAAGAATATTTGTGACACTCAGAGGTATATTATGCAACTGTGTTGATTAAAAACAACAACAACAAATATTTGTTGTTCAGATATTCCTCTTTAAAATACGAAAAAAGTATCAGACGTGTACTCGGGTACTGGAATTTGGCACCAATTGATTTAATGTGAATCGGTACTCAGTAGTATTAAAGGTCCTATAAGCGATCCTGGGAGTGTTGACGTTCGCAATATTTTCAAACAAATCGGAGGCTAGCTAGACCCTACCTCCTCCGCATCTCATCTCCTCCCCCTCCCTTCCGTGCTTCCTGAAATAATTGTAACCGTCGGACTGGAAGCCCTTCTGCCGCCGGAGTTCTCGCCATCGTTCAAAAGCTTTGCTACCGATGTAAATTCGGAACTTCGCACGTTCTTTATCCGACTCCTTCTTCTTAATTTGTTCTTCAGAACGACGTCTCTTTGGTCGTGTCTCGGGCATTTTTCAAACTTCCCTCTGACGCTTGTCTCTCCTTCACACGCACACCCCCTTCATGTGCACGCGCACTAACCCCCAGACCCACCCTCAAATACTTCTTGCCAGTGATTGGCTGGAACACTGTTTGTTAGGTTTCGTGGTCCGGGTAAGACATGATTGTTTTTGTTGCCGTTTGTGGAGCCTGTGGTGTCTACAGAGACTACGATAGTGAGGAGACGTTTGCTGTTCGTGACAAAAAATGTTTTGCCCCGACATCGCTTATAGAACCTTTAACGCAATTTGGTTGGTGCCATTAAATGTACCGAGTTCGGTACCCAACCCTAGAGCCATCTCATTTTGGGCGTGAGGAGCCTGAGGCTCCACCTCCAGCCTCAGTGCACTCCACACCCCCTCAACCCGTTGACCTGGCTCCTATGTCTATGCTCCTTCTACTCTCAATGTCAGCAGTGTCCATCGGCTCCGCCTGGGTCGGACATCGCCGTGACACTGCTGCGGACTTGCTGGCCGGGCGGTGAAGTCCAGTTTGACTTCATCGGCTCTCCGGCTGTGCGGTGGTATCTTTCTCTACATTATCGACACCTCTGGTCGTCTCCATGCTGGTGTGTGTTGCAACATCTCCATGGCTCCTCACTCCTGCGACAGTGCCCTGTGGTGCAGTCTCAGCTGTGCCCTGGATCAGTCACCATCTCCCTCTTTTCAAGGCCATTCCCTGGACCTCCTCCACCCTGGACTATTGTTGAGCCCTCTCTTGGGTACATGTATTCCACCTCCATCCATCTGCTGGCACAGCGTAGCACCTTTCGGGAGGGCATGTACTGACACACACAGAGAGAGAGTTTGTTTCTGCTACAGCCCATGACAGCAATTAAGATCAATTGCAACAGCCCAATGTAACAACTTGGATATGTCCCATTTTTAAAAGTGTGTAAATACTTTCTGGCAAAACAGAAATGAAAAAGCTAATAATTTCTGCTTAATGGTTTTTGAGTTGGTTAAATGAAGTTGTTGGAATCGGAGGCAAATGAGCGGTTAATAACAGGATCTCTCAACAGAACAAGATGGTTAAATAATGTGTATAGTTAGTTGAAATGTCAGTGCGTACATTGTTCTAATTACTCATTTTTGGCGTAGACTGTGCTGCTAATTCAGGGCCTACTTTGTGGATGACTCAATGCTGTTTAAAACGTTTAGGGATTACAAGGCTTCTGGCTTTGTATTGCATTACACTAGCCAGAATATGTTTGTCATACAACACCAATCCCAAGACTGTACTCGTATCAGTTTACCACTGCATGTCTCTGCACTCTTTGCCAACGCACTCTCTGTATAACAGTTGCACTCAAGGTACCAGCATGAATATAAAAACGAACAGATAAGGAATAAAACGTTTGTCCTTTAATCAGAAATCCACAGTGACTAAAGCTAGTGCATCACAATACTACAAAGATTTGTTTATCATTTTAAAAGCCTCTTGCACCATGCTTTCTTTTCTGTAGGTTCTGTTTAGTTTGGTTTCTCTGTTTTCAGCAGGAGAGCAGTTCTTGTATGAATGACTCTTAGATTCTCTGTGACAAACCAGTCTATAGGTACAACAGTCATGCTTCAATTGCTCTGTGTTCACACATTTTATCACGCTGCCAAACGGCCTCATGCTGAAATCCTGAAATTCAGGTTTAATGGTTGCCATGTCAACAATGGATTTATGGTTTTTATTCCTTGCCCCCAAGTGTGCCTGTCTCAAACTAAATAAAAATCACTTATGAATAAGGATGAATATGTAACTAAGTGTGATAGTTGATGGATGCAGTAGGTGGAAGAAAATTATACATGAGCCTTTAATGTTGTGTTATCTTTAATGTTTTGCCCGAGAGTAATTCACCTATAAGATAGAGTAGGGCATTCATTTTCTCCAAAACAATTTATTTTAATATTTTTATTTAGTTAATTGCTTTGAAGGGGACCTGTTATGCAAAATTCACTTTTGCATGTTTTTTTGGACTTAAATGTGTGTTGGCAGTATAGATAACCACCCTTTAGTGATAAAAATCAACTCACTGGAATGTTAAAGGTATAGCGGAGGATTTTCTTTTTCTGGGTGGGTAGCCTTTACTATTGGTCCACCTAAGTGTCAATCATTCTGGTGAAATGTTTACGTAAGGCCGTCGTACGTGCTCGTCCCTATGTAGTTTTCGCTTTCTGCGCATGTGCACTTTCAGGTGTATTATGTCTGATAAATTACAGTTTTAGCCATTCCTTTGAAAATGGCTGAGGGTCGAAAGAGAAAAAAAAATGTATACGAAGTGTATGATAAGAAGAGAAAGGCCGCAGAATATAGAAACAAGACCCGAGTGAATATTTCACACGCTGGCGTGCACTAAAAGCACAGGTTGGGCTTCCCAGTGATGCCACAGTCACGAAGATTCTACTAGACAGGTTTAACAGACAAGTTTGTCATGTTATTTGGATAAATCCATTTAAAATCACTGCTAGTAAAAGTTAAAAAGCTATGATTAACGATGCTAGCCCTGGGCCAAGTCATGCACCGCTTAGACACGGTAAACATCTCAATTTGTCTAAAGTAGCCTTATGACCAAATGGTAAATGGTATCATGCTGAAATATTCTAAAATCTTGTGTGTTCATTTTCAATAATTCCAATGTGTTAACCTTAGTAGTTATTACACAAATGCAACAAGCTACTTCTCCATTGCATATCATGTCTTGAGTCCTCGGTCACTCAATCGATCAGGATAAGAAGTAAATAAAACACAGAAGGGCATTTGACATATTGTCTTGCATGAATGGTTTTGAGTTAGTTTATAATTTGCAACATAATTGTTTAAGGCATGATAGGCGTAAGCTAGCAGCCCCTCGCTGCTGTCCTCACACAACAGAAACAAAACACAACATAAATCTAGGCCTGTTTCTCTCTCAATCTGCCCTGTCGTCTGCTCCTCAGTGAGAGACTCGTGACCGGTGCGCCTCATAGGTGTCTTTCATTATCACTCACACCACCGGTCTCGCGCCGTCCTCTCATGTCCCTCGGCCTCATCCTGCTCGCCACAGCCTACTAACTAGAAATTTTGTGTGAAATGAATTTCAATCTCTGGTGGCAGCTAATGTTAGCCTTACAGACGAAAGAATGATTTCGTTGATGTTTGCGCTGTTCTGAATTAGTGGGAAGGGCTTGTGGAGCTGTGCAATGTGGTGCATTGTGGGAGTTGTTGTCTTACATACAAATGCACCCTTAAGTTATTTTCTGTCTTTTCTCGGTCAAGAGGGCACCAAATTCAAAAATTCTTTTACATTTTGACTACATATATGACCCATTTTCAATAAAGATTAATGTTGGGTGAAATGCTCCTTTAACATAGAAACGTCATGATAGAGTTCACAGCGAGTTGTACACATCTGCCATTGCTGCACTGACAGGAATATCTCCCAAGCATTGTAGGTTTTGCGTAGCTGGATGTATTAATCCACATAGCTCTCTCTATTTACTCCCGAAATCTGAGCCAGCTGCTGAAGACGAGCTGGATTAATTTTATTTATTTATTTATTTTTATTTATTTTTTTAAAGAAAATGCTCCCTCAATTCTACTGAAATTCGTTTATGTACTTGTGCACTTCTTATGCTGTGTTCACTCAGCTCTTACAGGGATTTTCTGGAGTAAAACTGACACTTCATATTTTGTGTGATGTACAATAAACTTTACTAAACTCATCAGTATATTTTTGGCCATCACTCGGATGGACAGGCTACATCTGTGAGGGTATTTTGAGCTAAAATGTTACATCCACACTCTGGAGACATCAGAGACTTATTTTACATCTTGTGAAAAGGGGCATAATAAATCCCCTTTAAATTAGTCCTAAATTTATTTGACAAAATTCAGTATTGCTTTTAACCTTATTGTTATATCTTTACATGCAATGTTTAATAATAATATTGTTTTTCTTACTGAAATCGGCTGTGGAATGTTCCATGCCTGCTAGCAACATGTGCATTTGAAACATCAGATTGCCATGGTCTCCATGTGGCAGCAGATTAAATATCAAATCAACCCATGCGTTGCCTCTCCTGTGGTGTGATGAAAGCCTCTTTTATTGAAGATATTTCCATGAATCATCTCGCACAGAGCATCAATGCTGGTTCCTTTTTTTACATTTGTTCCTTTTTTTCGTACAAGTTTATCCTCACAGTGAAGACAATTTTACTTAAAGGTACACTGCAGATTAGAATATCTCTCCCCCCCCCCCCAAAAAAAAAAAAAAAAAAAACACTTTTGGTAACATTGTCACTACAGTAAGCTAAAAAGCTTAATTCAGAGCGTGTATCCTGTGCTTCTAAGTAGCATGCTGATGGAAGAAATAAAAGATGGGAGGAAAAATATTTCAATGCTTCACAACACTTTTGCATTAGCCCGCTGAAGATTAAGAGATTGGAAGTAATATGACTAGTTTAAAACATTTACACAGCAAGAAGAAAGTAGTTGTCCATAAAAGAACTTTGTATAGTGAGTGTTTTATATTTAATCTAAAACTTGCCTGGCTAGCCAGCTAAAACGGCTTCATGGTACAGTCCCCAGGTCTTTTTTTTTTTTTTTTTTTTTTTAAATCTGCCAAATCTAAATTTTAAAATGGAAACCCAACAAAGAAGGTCACCTGTTTATTATTGTAAGCGATTTCCCAATTTATACAAGCCACTGTCACCTCTTCAGAAGGGATCTTCAAAGTCCAGCATAATGTACTCGCTTGCCTTTAAAAATACTCCGAGTACAAAATATATTGCATCAAATATTTACAGACTTATTGGATGTTTCTCTTTTACTGTGAGGTCTGCAGCAGTGTAGGAGACTCTTTCATCCACCAAGGGTCCTGACAGTGGCTGCTTTCATAAAGGGATGGCATAAGATAAGAGGAAGCTTTGACCAGCTTGCCTACCCATGATAAATCTTTATCATTTTAGGTGATGGTCTGACCTCAGAGGCATGTGCCAGCAAGGGGTTCTCATTAATACAACTTTAAAACCTCCTGGCTCATTCTTCCTATTTTCTTGACGCCTATGACCTTTCTAGAATTGCTGTTATCAAACAGGGCCTGCCTTTGAGTCTGAAGAAATGAAAGGTTTGAGTGCCATAGGTTTTGTGTGCCTTGAAAAATGACACATTCATACTCTTGTGCTGGTGTTATCATTGTTAGACTGAAAAGATAGTGAGAGATGGGTCTAGAAATGCACAGCGAAGCCTTCCGCACAATGTCAACACAAGCGATCACACCCGGTTGGGATTGTTGGTTTTTGCTTTGTAAAATTATGTTTAGATGAAACTCATGATGGGTTTTATTCAGGTGTTGTATGGGTCAATTAAATTATGTTTAATGTCTTTGAGAAATTGGGCTTGCGAATTATAAACTATCTGGATGATTGGCTGATTCTGGCACCGTCAGAGAACTTTTATCTCAGAGAAGAGTGCTCCTCAGTCGTCTGGAAAGCCTGGGTCTCACGGTCAACTGGACCAAGAGCTCATTACTGCCCAGCAAGTCAATTTCCTTCCTAGGAATAGAACTAGACTCTGTGGCTATGACGGCTCGTTTAACGACAGCGCACGTGCCACGTCTTTCCAGAAGGGCAGCATCGTCCCCCTGAAAACATTTCAGAGGATGTTGTGTTGGATGGCCTCAGCTGCTGCAGTTCTCCAGCTGGGCTTAATGTAATGTCAGCTGGTCCTTTTAATTTTGTACAATGAAGATAAAATTAAGGACCATTTTTTGGCTTAAAGATGAATGATATCTCAAAGATGAATCTTTCCCGTAGTGCAAGCTAACTTACGCAATACTCGTTCCCTCTTCTATAGAGAATCAAGGTTATGAGTTAATGCGCGTGCACGAAATGTCCCCATAGATGTTTAACTTTCCAGTTAAACATCTATGGGGACATGTTACCAGTACAATATGGGCGTGATGGCACTCCTCATTGGGCGCTCATACTTTTCAAATAAGACAATGATTATCTAGTCTTCCAGTCAGTTTAGTTACGACTCTGCAATAAAGCAAGATGGAAAGCAATCTATTAACATCTATAACCATCAAGTATCAATTATTACTTTTATCATTTAAAAAAACAGTGAAATGCAATGGAAAGCCATTTTAGCTTTTATGAATTCACAGGATGCATTTTTGATATCAGTAATTACATTTGTACTATTTTAAAATGTAAATTATTGATGGTAATATAAAACTATGTCTATTTCTGATATCAGGAATTACATTTTCATTAGTATTGTACACTCTAAGAAATAAATCCGTAAAATAACAGAAAAAATACTGACAGCTCATTACCCGGACTTTGTCCCGTTAAAAAACGGACATTTTCTGTTAACACAATGCTAACACAATGCAACGCGTAATTCAAAATACGGGTAAATGACCTGTAAAAGACAAAAACGGAAAAATCCTTCAAATTTATATGGTACATTGTACCGTAGTTTTACGGATTTTTTTACAGTGTAGAACTGGTGTGACAGTGTGGCAATGGCAAATGGTTTACATGGCTCATGGGTCAGGTAGGAGGGCCCCTTAACATATTTTTGCTTAGGGCCCCAGGGAGGTCAGGATCGGCTCTGTAACCTAACATTAAAGAGAAAAACTGTCAAACCCACAAAGAGTTATAGGACTGTGCAAACGTTGATTGACTCAATCTATGTTTTGATTATTTTATTTCTTTTTTTTATTATTTGATGAATTCTTCGATGAATATGACACACTTTGAGTATGTATGTGTGTTCTGTTCTTGAGTCCGTGAGTTTGTTCTTTACTGCTTACAAAATATTCTGGGGCCCATGAAAGTTGTCAATATGATCAAAAATGCTGGTGCTGACTGGCAACTTATAAATAAAATGCTAGAGGGGAAATAGTTAAAAATTGAATTCATAAAAACAGTGACTTGAATTAATTTTTTCTATGATAATTATGTTTTACATTTCTGAATGTATTTAGGTTGTTTTATACATAGTCAAAAATGTGATACAATTATTGGAAAAAGAAAAGCTTATTAGTTGGCATAATATTTTATTATTTTTTAGAAAAAAAAGGCAGTGTAACAGCTTTGTTAAAATTATTAATATTTGGGAAAAAAGTCATTTTGCAGTGATGATGTGCAATTAGAACTCCATGACTGTGTGTTAATGTTTATAAGGCTCTTAAATTATATGATAATTTGACTTTTCTTTGTGATATGGCAAAGATTGTTTAATGTCATGTGGTGTGTCTCTCACCCAAAACTGATGAATGTAATTATTCATCAGTTTTTAGAAACTGATGAAGTCAACTATTATTATAGTTTATTATTATTTGACATCAACCCAGAAATGTAGCAGTGAGATTTTAATTAATAATTATTAAATGTATCAAATGTTAGAGACCATCACCGTAGTTTTAGACACTTTATCTGTAGGATTCAGATTCACTTGTTTCAAATGCAGCTGCGTGGCATCCCTGTCCAAGACACACACATCAGATACAGCTGCATAAATAATTCTGCTGCAGGTTTCATAGATGAAAGGTCAGGCAAAGTGAATGCTTCTCATGGCAGTTCATATTTTGCTATGATGTTTGATGTGTAGAGAGTTGAATCTTTTGATTTCTGGCCATCATTTTAAGTCATTTTCAAAGAGTATCTATCTTCTCTACTTTTCTCAAAATGGCTCTAAACTGCACTCATATTTCCAGTGTATTTAACACCATTTGATAGGTTATACAGGATTGGGCTGAAAGCTAAAATTTTGTACAGTTCAATGGAAAATTGGGAAATATGGGATAAGCCTGCTCCATTAAAAGAGAATATATATATTCAAGTATACGTGAGAGGATGGAATCAAATGCATACAACTTAATTTTTGCTAGATATAGCCTTATTATATTATATTTATGCTTTCAAAGACAGAGATGTTTACTTGAGCAATAGATGCAGGATTGTATTACCCATGTGTATGTTTTTTACCCATGTGATTGGTTGGGTGCAGTTTTTTTTTTTTTAATATCTCTTTTCGTTATTCCCAGTAATCTTCATAGTAATTAACTAATCTTACTTACATAACCGATCTACAAATGTTTCTGAAGTTATATGCAGTAGGCCCAATAAAGTACACAAAATATTTTACAAAAAATTGCTGGGTTTATATTTAAACCAACTGATGCATTAAAAAAAAAGTTTTTAAAAAAAGTATTTAACTTAATTTAACTTTTATTTTTATACACTTTCTGGTTATCAGATGTTGTTAGAATCATGTTCATGTTTAATGTGATGATTAACCTGTGGTTATTCTGTTAGGACACCGTTGTGATCTTGATACAGGCAGTATAAAGAGAGTCAAGTTGCAGACTGCCGAAAATGTGCATCTACAGATTGTTCTGTTTATCCTAACTTTACACCTGTCAGGCATTCCAGATGGTCCATTTCTCAAATTAGACAGCTACAAATAAGATTTTTTCCCCACGACTTCTGGCAATCAGTACGGAAGTAAGAAATGTCAAATATCTGCATGCATTTTAAACAGCAATATTTAAAAATCAATATATACAGATGCACCATGATTTGCATATACAATGAAATTACCTGTTAGCTTACCATTTGTACTTGAATAGAAAGTGTTTAAGAGTTTGTCCACTACTTTATATAAAGACAATATATTATCCAGTGAACACATCATATCTGATTATTTTACAGCTGTGATTTAAGAATATATATTTTAAGAAAATATGCATGTGTATGTTGTCTAAATGCACTGAGTTCATGAATTAATTGTAAATGTAAGCCAACATCTTGAGGCTATAAAATGTGACCTGTATGAAACGTTTTCAATTTATGCAAATTATATATATTTTTTTTCCATTACATTCAATCACTATGATTGCTGGAAATAACGGTATGATTCAGTAAATTATTAGTGGGCACGGACATGGCTCTACTGCCCGTGGTGTGGTCTGTGTTCAGTAATGAACTCTATAATGGTCAATAATTGGCACCAAATGTTAGCACCTTAGTATGGAGTAAGCCCATTGGTATTTAAAAGGGACTGATATAACTGTATTTAGTGTTTTAAAGTCTTGAAGAAAAAAATTTGCCAAATGGTTTAAGCCCATGAGTGTTTGGGTTAATTGGTTGACCCAATCCTTCTCAATTAAGTCTTTTAAAAATCGGTGTTTCCTTTAGTGTGTAAAAGTGCATATCTATTACAGATTTCACCTCCAGTGGGATTGTACTTGCTAATTGATGGAAAGAGTAGTTTCTGCTTGAAAAAAGATGCAAACTTAGTTAGAAGAGAAGGGTCAACTAATTTGCTGCAATTGACATGAAGTGGCTTCTAACTTGATGCGCTGTGACTTATTCCCAATTAACCTCTCTTTTCTTGACGGCGTACCAGTGAGAATAGCATGAAAGTTCTGTTGTAGCTTCTGTTGTACTATTTTAGAATGTGTTCGTCTGTGATTGTAAGAATCTTATTATTTGCGTTTGAGTACATTTTCAGCCCCATGTGGAGATGGGACTAAACATAGTTTTACACTACATGCGAGGGCACAATTCCACATTTTTCTTTCTGTGATAATTACAGCGTTCACTAGTTAGAAATATTAAACACTACAGAAAGATGATCATGTCAGATTTAATATCGGATATGGTTTGTGCAAACATGAGTCACACCGCTTTATCATACTCTACTCGGAATTTATGTTTCTCATATTCTCTTCAGGGATATTATCACCCTGAAAGCCACATTTTAATTTATTCCAAAGATCTCCGTCAGCCCAGTTTTATTGTTCAATTACTCTAGTTAATTTAACCCTCTGTGCTGTTGTCAGTGTGAATACAGCTGTGTGAACATCTGGTGGCACTAATGGCATAATTGGTCTTGGAGTATGTCTTGTGTATCTCATCCAGAGGTCTCACAGAAAAAATGAGCTTAATTGTGTTAATTCAGACAAGTCACAGGAAAATTAGGCTGAATCACTAATGTAATTCTTCGCCATATGAATCTGGGTTTAATCGGCCGGATGTGATCATTTTCGGCACAGAACACATTCACACTTTATTTCTGAAGGTCTTGGGGTATTCATTTCCAGTGATGTGGACTTCAAACTTGTGAATTGAGCTTGAATTAGATCCCAGTCTCAATTCCGAAAGCGAGTATGAATTGGCAGGTATGCGAGACATGACTGACCAGTGGTCTCCTTAACCACCACCAATGTGCATCATCCACCATGATGGATCAGTGCACCAGAACGCTCACCATACACCAGCTTATTGGTGAAGAGGAGATAGTGATGAAGCCATTCAGTCTATGGGGATGATTAGGAGGCCATGGTGATGGAGAGAGGCCAGTGGGAAAATTTGGCCAAAAAACCCCTACTTTTTTTTTCCCCCACAAAGGACACCCTGGGATTTTTAATGACCACAGAGAATCTGGACCTCGGTTTAACGTCTCATCCGAAGGGCAGTGCTTTTTGACAGCATAGTGTCCCCATCACTAGCAGGTTCAACCCTGCTTAGCTTCAGTGGGCAACCAGTCTTGAGCTACAGGGTGATATGTCTGTTGCCTGTGATTGAGTTGGAGGCCAATATTAAGTTTAGCACGATATATTTTTACTCGCCTTCACTTGTACACTCTGACTGAGCATGTAAGCGTGTAATTATCGGTGTCTTTGCAGCACAGTGAGCGCACTATTCCTATTGATATCAATGGACGTGCAGCATATTTTATGCACTTCAAACTTTAGTTTGTACTCCCCCAGGCTTGGCTGAGAGCACTCTCTCTCACTCTATATATTATTTTCATATATATTTATAGTCAATCTTCTTAAGTTTGTTTGGAATTGTTTTGCCTTTAAGACTAAACAAAAGCGACTGAGGGCAGTTTCCTTGAAGTGGGCATTTCTGTGCCTTCCAAATTAACCATATATAAATCATTCATCCCAAGATGGATGGATAGATAGATGTCATTTTTTTGGTGAGGTAAAAAAATTTCTGAAGATTTGTGAGTTGACAGGTTGTAAGTCACTTCATCAGGTTTTTCAAACTGGTCGATTCCCAGTGAGCCACAAAGATGTGTTAGGGAACCTGAAAAACTTATATATACAATTATCAAAAGGAAATGTGTGCAGTCAGACTACCATTACGCATTTGATTTAATTACTGTATTATGTTGCAGTTGCTTGAAGTTTTTGTCCACTCCTAAGTAACCCACCATTTTATCCTCAGTTTAACTCAAATCTAAAATCTTAATTGTTGCCCTTGCTGTTATGAATTTAAACATGTATATGTGGTGGTGTTTTAGAGAACAAGTTAGTACAAACTGATTAATGCCTAGTTCAGCCTCCATTGCCCCATTGATGATACTGAGATTTTTGAAACTGTAGTTGCTTTTGTACAAATGAACTACGACAGTTCTCACTTTCACATTCTTCTGTCTTTCCGGGAAGCAATACAAACAAACAACCCTTCAGTTCCTCGAAACAGTGGTCAGTACGAGGCATCACATTGCTTGTTTTTCCAGGCACACACCGATGGCCATTACAAATCACAACAGCACCTATGAGAGACTTAATTTCCCTGGGCAGCCCCGGCCATCCTCCACCACAAACAGTGGCAGCAGTGCAGTCACATCATGTTGACTTAGTGAGGAATCTGTCCCCCTCATCCACAACGTTCTTCAGGCACAAAGAAAATGAAAAGGACAGGGGGAGGTCCACAGGGAAATAGCACATTATTTCTGAATTTGCGGTTAACCTCGTGTTGTCGTTAGCGAGACACACTCTTCTTTGGAAATAGGGGCTCAGGGATGATTCCTCCATCAAAGGCTTTTGTTCTTTGTACATGTTCCTACTTAGTAAACAGAAATTGAAACAGGTACAAGGAGATCCTCATTATATCCCTCTGAGACTCCATTAAAGACTCTCTGAGCGCCTTCACGCACCCTCTGGTTCACTGCTAACTACATTTTGGCGTCAATTGACACATGCTGGAGACGATATTGATTTATTCATGCAGACCAAAAAATGATCTCAGCTTTTTGTTCTGGGTAGTGGCTACATTTTTTGGGAATATTTACATTCAGAAAGCATCAGGATTTAAGACAAGAAAGAAGATGCGGTGGCACGAAATCAATTAAGTGTGCTGCCAGGTAATAAATTAATTTCCAAGGGACAGTGCTAATATGTCTAATTCCCATGCGTCTAATTGTTTTTCTCCTGCTATGCAAATATAAAAAGGCAAAAAAGGAATTAGGGTTTTCTGTGACTTCTGGACACCATCTTTCTGAAAGATAATGAAAGAAAATAATTAGATTTTAATCACTCGTTCTGTGTGCGCATCTGTCTTTGTGTACTTTGGTATCTGCTCTGGAAATAAGTCAATACATCAATTAAATAAGTAGGTACATTTCAAAATCATACTGCAGCAGAGATTTCCAGGTGAGTTTTTTTATGCACTCTACAAATTCTTGAATGACTTACAAGTGTATTGACTTTTTAAATTAAATTTACACTCACCCGCCACTTTATTAGGTGCACCTTTCTAGTGCCGGGTTGGACCTCCTTTTTTCCCTCCATAACTGTCTTAATTCTTCCTGGCTAGGTGCTGTAAACATTCCTCACAGATTTTGGTCCATATCGACATGATAGTATTACACAGTTGCTGCAGATTTGTCGGCTGCTCATTCATGCTGCAAAACTCATTTCACCACATCTTAAAGGTGCATTATTGGATTGGGTGACTGTGGAGGCCATTTGATTATTGTGAACTCATTTTAATGTTCAAGAAACCAGGGTGAGATGATTTGAGCTTTTTTGATATGGTTCGTGCTCTTGCTGGGAGTAGCAACCAGAAGATGAGTACGCTGTGGACACGGTCAGCAACAATATGCAGATAGGCTGTGACATTTAATAGATAGGCACCAGAGTACTGTATGAGACTGGAGTTGTACGGCACGATTTGGCATGGTGTGCGGAGCGGATTTTTAAAAAGTCAGTGTCACGGATGGAACAGGAGTCAGACAGGTGGTAAGTGAAATATTGTTTTTTACAGGTTGCAGATAAGTCCAGGTAAAGTAAAGTGACTTTGTGTCTCTTTGGGATGATGGCACCACAAGGCGCCATTCACTTGCAGAACACAAGCAGTGAGTTTAGTGTGTGCTGAAGCATCTGCATGAATTGCAGAGGCTTGACTGATGCTGGACGGCCTGCCAAGAGAGCATTACTCTAGTCCAGTCTGGATAGAACAAGAGCTTAGACCAAGAGTTGTATAGCTCCAATAGGAAGGGCCAGATCTTTCTGATGTTGTATAAGGCAAATCAGCAGGATCACGCATCAAGTATGGTTTGGCTGAAACCATAAGCAGTTCTATCTTGATAAAGTTGAGTTGAAGGTGAAGGTCTTTCATTAATAAAGAATTTTCCATCAGTTTGGTTGAGATGCGAGCAGCAACTGTCAGATCATCTTGCTGGATTGAAAGGTAGAGATGTGTGTCATTTAAACCAGACAGTTTCTGGTCTCATTGACTTCCATAGTATATTTTTTGTCCTACTATGGAAGGCAATGAGACCACAAACGGTCTGGTTACTGATATTCTTCTAAATATCAGAAAATCGGCTGAATGGATTTGAAAACGGTAAAACCCAACTGTTTAACTCTGGGGGAGTGGTAAAATGAGCCTATTTCCCAAAAAAAGTGGAGTATCCCTTTAAGATAGTTATAAGAAAAGCCATGTTTCTAAATGACAGAGCCTAGTTACAAAATAATAAATAAATAAATAAATAAATAAATAACAATAGATGGGTGGAACCTAACACAATCGTGGTCTTACTCTAGCAAAACCAAACATTGTGTAGCCACAGTGCCCTCACAAGGATCAAATTAATATTCACATGGAAAAATATACAGAATAAAACAAATGAAATTTCCTGAAACTTTTAGTGCAATCATATGGAATCAGAAGACTCGGCCAAGCTTAACAGGAAAGGCTAACAGTAGTTTTGAGCTGTCATTTGATATTAGCTACATTTATAGAAAGTAAGTGTATATGATTTACTGTACTGTGGCTGAGCTGCATCAGTTACACCTAGGAGTGTACACTCTCATTTTATCTGGATCAATGCAATTTCATAACCAATGATCAAAAGTATCCTGTGAAAAAGGATACTATGATGACCCCCCAGGCCATCCAAAATGTAGAGAAGTTCATGTCTTCATCAGAACACAAACATTCTATCAATTTGTATTTTATAAGCCTAATATATGGATTATATAGTCATATACATGTCTATGTGCTTGTGTATGTGAGTTGCTGTCATGTGATTGGCTGATTAGATATTTGCGTTAACGAGCAGTTGAATAGGTGTGCATAATAAAGTGCCTGGTGAGTGTGTGTTGGAAGTTTTTGCAGTACAATTTGATGTCAAGAACTACTTTTCATGCACATAAGTCATAAACATCTACAATAGAGCTATAAATAATGGCCGTGTTTGTTACATCAATTTTGTTTAATGATGATCCTAATGAAATGTGCTTGAGCAGTATGCTGTCACTATGGATATATCCTTATGCAAACACAACTGGTTCTCATGAGCATCTATTTACCAGCTGAAAATAGCCTACTTAAACTGACTAACTTTTAACACACTTATGTGTATGTGAAAAGAATAGGTACTCTTAAAGACCCATAACATTTTTTTGCACTGAATATGCATGTATGTTTAAGTTCAACCAATGTGGCAATTACAATATTGCCAGGAAATCAGTGGTACATATAGATTATAGATTTTTAATTTGTGACTGTGGAAAAAAGACTATAGTTCATCCCAGAAAAGAATACTTAAATGCATGAAGCAAATTGGTACAGAAAGTGCGGTTGCAAGTAAAGTATTGGTTGTGCTGGGGCCAATGAAGGAACACATTAAACTCAATGAACAGCAGTGTTTGCACTGAATAAAAGTAGGGTATGCAAGAATAATTCCACATTATTAATACGGTAGCATCATTTTCCCCATATATATATATATATAGTTTGTTTTTGTTTTTTTTTGTGACTGAAGGCCCATATTAAGATGTGTTGATGTTGATCAGCTCTCTAGTACTTTTTTCTCCCACTAATGGTTAAAGGACAAGTTCGGTATTTTACACTTAAATCCCTGTTTTAAGATCGCTTCTGATGAAAAAGAATGTTTGGAATGCTCTGAAAGTGTCCAATAATTAAGACTACATTCAATAAATTAGCTCTTGTTTGGTGGTTGTATTTTATTAATTGTCAGGGAACTAAGAAAGCCAAGTAATTTTATTTGACTTCAATTATGAGATCCTTCTCAGCAGCAAGTTTCTGTATTTTAGTTGAACTTTTAATGGGATGACGGAATTTTTCTCCACAATTATTCACAAATGTTATTTTGAGCCTGCATTGCTCTTTCTCAAATAATTGTTTTCTTACTGCAATTGATAGATAGACAGCTCCAATTTGTTTGTTCATGTCCTTAATCTTTAAAAAAAATCAATTTAATTAAAATGTCAAGTTTTGGCTTATTCTAAAAGCAATCTTGCTAACAAAAGCTGGATAATTGCTTGTCAAATATTGTCGGGCTCTATTATTTATACGTATCCATAGCAGCCTCTTGTGAAACTGTTTAAACAATCGACAAAGAGACAGAAGATCTTTTACCTTTCCACCTACCACATCTGAAGTGCAGAGAGTACTTCATTGAAGAGGTGGAGATCCTTGAATACTGGAATTATTGGACCTTACACAGTAGGAAGATAGCCACTCAGATGGGAGATGGCTTTGATGGAAACAGCTGCTGGCTTTCCTTTGGCCCAGATCTCCTTGTGCAGTTCTCCTGCCTCCTGACAAGGAGACTTTCTACCTTTTGACTAGCACTTTCAGCTGGCACTGTTATCAGCTTAAGACTGGAATTTTGAACCTCTCAAGAGCTGAGTACAGCAAGTAACTCTCTCCCTATCGTTTAATCTCTCTCTCTTTCCCCATTTCTCTCTCTCTCTCTCTCTCTCTCTCTCTCTCTCTCTCTCAGACACACACATATATGCTTTCTTTTGCCCCACCACCAACCAATTTAGGAGAGTCCTTGAAGCTCAGGAATGGAAAGAACTGCACTCTTCCCCTTTCAAGGCAGCCTGGCGCATTAGTCTACTTTCAAGGCACTCAATTTGAGGTGCCACACTATGCCCTTCTATCTGCATGTTTGATTTGCTCTCTGCTGCCTCCAGATCTCTGAAGTGATATCTCACACTTCACATTTACTGTGTCATAGATTAGCCATTTCTTTGTCATTTCTGGGGTACAGTAGGCATCTCAATTTCATCTCTATGACTCTTGCAGGCTGTTTGTACATTTTTACTAAAGGGAAGTTATGCATAATGTCGAATACCTCATAAAATAATTTATAGTCATTCATTTTTTTATACTTTCACGAAGGTCACTACAGTGGACAGCTTTTCAAAAAGCATTTTATTGCATATACATGGGTTTTAATGGCAACGTTGCAAATCAACCTCTACAGTGGACCCCAGTACATCATCATGTACATCCAAGCTATTGTATGTGGATTTTTTTCTTTCTTTCTCCAAATCATAATGGCAAAAATACAATCAGAAAGACTCTTGTATGTAAAAAGAAATGTTGTAACATCTTAGGAGTCAAATCATTGTTACATTTTCCAAGTATTGATTTTAGATTGGGAGGGTATTCTGATTTATCATCTGTCCACTAAATTGGACATCATGCATCAATAGCTTTATTTCAGCCATAAATCGTACTATCACTGTGACTGCTGTTCTTGCAAATACTTCACCTTGAGTAACTTTTTTGGCCGTCAATACGTGTATTTGTGTTATTAGAATGTAATTTCCAGTTAAATCAAAAAAGTATTGTGAGTATGTAATGCACATTAGATGTAATGAATTACTTTACTCATTACATCAGAAAAGGAATCTGGTTATATAATGCATGTTACTTGCAATGCTTTATACGTTACTTCAAAAATAATCAAATTACCTAAAGCATGTTACCTGTAATGCATTACTTTACTTGTTTTGTCAAAAAGTAACCTGGTTACATTATGTATGTTACTTGTAAAGATTTACTCCCAAAACTGCTCATTTCAGATGAGATAGAAAACACATCACTAGTTTTTCCACAGCCTGACGCTGAAAACATCAATAGATAAGTGTAGGTTTCAGTCTGAGGTTTTCTCAGAGAGGAGAGCTGCAGAAGAAATGTCCATTTTGTACATAATCAGAATGATCAGCTAGTAAGGGTAAATCGATGTACTCTGGTAGACTGAAGGGACCGTGAGGATTTTTTACATAGAGTTGACTAGCACTTTCATAGAGAGAGTTGTACCTTCACCGGCTGTAGACATCTTTGATTGAATTACCTTCTCATGTTCTGATGTCAAAGACAAGCAGTGTTAAACTTGTATGAAGTTTTTCGTCTGCTGGTGGGACAGAAAAAAAACTCAATTGCTTTTGGAATAACTGAAGCATTATATTTTTTGTATATTTTGTAGTTTTCTCTTGACTTTTTTATCATTTTATTCATTGGTTTGTTAAATACACACATAATTGCTGTTTTATTACTGTATTATGTTTGATACCTTATCTCTTCAGTTAAAACCATAAACGCATACTGTCCAGTCCACTGTAGACATCAGGAAATCTCTTTTAAAAAAAGTTCAGATCTTGTTTTTCATGCCCTAAGAGCAATAAAAACACATTGGGAAAAAAAAAAAAAAGTGTTGCGGAGAAGATACTTTGAGTCTCTCCCAGATGCCTTTTTGTTTTTGTGGAGACCTTGTTTAACCAGGTTTTGACTTATTTTGGGCATGTTTGCCTCTATTGTAGGACAGAAGATAACTCGCAGGAACCAATGTGGGTGAGATTGGACAACCCGATCTCACGAGAATTCGTTTGAATTTTACGAGGTGGCTAATTCATAACAATTCGTGCGACCTCATTCGTACGAATTAGTACATTTTTGGAAAAATCGTACATATTTTACGAATTGGCCATTTCATATGAATTCGTACGAATGACCTACCCCTGACCCCGCCCCTAAACCTACCCATCACGTGGGTTTGGACAAATCGTACAAATTCGTACGAATTGGTCGTGAGATAGCGTAGGATTGGAAGGTACCTCGAGCCTAACTTAGTTCCTCGGAAGCCCAACCTTGCCATGTGTCAAAGCACTTTTGCATTGTATTAATATGTTATAATAAACTTTAAATATTTATATTTTTTATAAGAGGATCAATGAGCAGAACTGTTGCCTCACAGCAAGAAGGTCCCCAATTCAAGTCAAGGAGCCATGCAGGAGGCTTTTCTATGTGGACTTTTAAGTTCTTCCTGTATTGCCGTGGGTGTGCATTAGTTTCCCCACAATCTAAAAATATGCACAGACCATCCATCCAGGGTGTTTCCTAGAGTTCGTTACAAGAGGCTGGGTTAGGCTCCAGCATCCCCACAACCATACAAAAGGATACATGGTTTGAAAATAGATCGATTTAAAGGCAGAGAGGTAATATGTACAGTATTGTGTATTATCGCACATGTATTTCTTGGTGTTCAAAGAATGGGCCACTTGTCAGCCAAAAAAAATCAGTAGCACCTCATTGCAGTAGTATACAAGATCCAGGGGGCGGAGTTGGATCCAGTTCTAAGGGGCGGATATGGGTAGGTTTAGGTATATGTAAGGTGGGAGGAATTGGATCTGCATCCAACTCCTTTGTGTAGATCATGTAAACAAGGAAGTTTCGTCTTCTCCCTTCTTGGTATCCCAGCACATAGATTGTGCCAAATTGACTGGGCCTGTATCTGTCTCAGTTTGATATGGCTGTGGTCCAGTTGGATGGCCAATTTTAATGAATCACTTGAGAATATTCTACCATTTGATTTAACTGGGCAAAAATTTTCTGCTCCAGCAGCCGAACCACATTTCACACAAATCATAGAGATCAAATATGTCAAGTTGCTGCACTGAGCCTTATGGAAAACAGGTCATACCTATTATAATGGGGAATGAGTCAAATTGCTGCATTGGTATCTAGACAGGAGCAGGTTTCTTTGTGTAAAAAAGCTCATTTGGTGGACTTGTTCGTTGGGTCAGTAGCTTGAGGTTATAGAATGTGTTCGCTCTGACTTGTCCTGTCACCTGCAAAGTGGGGGCTGGAAGGGAGGGTGCATTTTATAAAGCTCTATTTTACGCTCAACCCCGCACCTGCTCTATTGCCTGGTATTGGCTCCCGGAATTAACATATTAATTGTTTACCCGCATCCTCACTTTGGTTTTATGAGCGTTGCCAGAGAGACGAGCGGGCTGTGAGCACGCACGCAAGCATATGCACACTCATTGACGCTTGTTTGGGTAATCAGAGCAGCTTTGGAACTTTACAAGAAGTCATTAGCAGTCAAGACTATTGTGCAGACGTTCTGATTTCAAAGGTGCTCCACAACAGCTTGTGTGGTGAGGACTGATTGAACCAGAGCACTTGAAAGGGGAAGAGAGACGTCAGGTTCGCCGCATCCTGTCGCGGCCCATCTGCCTCCTCCTCTGCTCCCACAGCCAGCCTCCTTTGTAAGGAAGGAGGGTTTTGAACATCAAAGCTGAGGCTCGCTACCTAGGAGACGGAAACAATTAGTAAGGGATTTGGTGAAAGGTACGCGGCGGAGTTCAGAGACAGTAAAATAAAGATGGGCCGAACGGAGGGTTCACAAGAGTGAAAGGCAGAAGGCTCCCTGATATATCTAATGAAACCGTGATGCACCCCTCAGCCAACATTGGGGTATATAATTACGCTTAAATCCCTAGAACAGCTAGCGTTTTCACGAATCCCTGCTTACGCCTCCCATAGATAACAACATATCTTGATTAAGATCTAATTATCCCGTATCCAGTGGGGATTTTAAATTAGTGTTTTAAACATAGAACCGCCCCGGAATTAAGTGGTGACACCGGTGCATTGGTCCGAATCCGGTGACTGATGCCATAGGTATATGAATTTCTCATTATGTTTTATATATTAGGGTATCCCCAGAGCTACAGTGCTGAAGGCCATGGCAACCTTCAAGGGAAACAGCTTGTTATAGAGTCCCCTTGGGCTGTTATAGTTCCGTTGAATGATTCAAGAGGAAATTTATTGGGGTTCTTTGTGTTCTCCGTCTGCCTTTATTTATTTCTTTCTTACCTCTGTCTCTGGCAATTAGTCTCATTTCCATATTCATATTTAAGTCGAAAGACATCTTCGCGTTATGTCGTAGTTTGCGGTATTGATACACAAATTAATAAAATAATGTGTTTTGCTTTTAAGTTGGCTCTTTTATGTGGTTAATGCACATTAGGTGCATGCGTTAAAGCTTCCCTGCTTACACTTCCTTCTTTTCATGTTTAACATAGCATTCATCTCGTATAAGAACCAGTACTTCGGAGATAACAACTGATATGTGGATTGCGCAAGAAAGAAAAGCATCCACATTATTAATTTTAGGGGGAAATGAGGAGCGCAGATTAGAGATGGAACTGAATAATTAAATCTAATTATGTGACAAAATGAAATAATACAGAAGAGAGCAATGAATGCAACACTCCTCCCCCTAAATCATAGAGCATTTTATTCGTGTGATATAATTTATTGCCCTTGATTCCTTAAAGCTTTTCAAAGGATATTAAGTGCCAGGCAGGAGACAGTGTTCAAGCCGACAGATTTCAGCAGGAATGTATCGAGGAGTGCATTAGACAGGATTAGAATCCTCAATCACTCACTGGACTGCAATTTAATATAAGGAATGTCAGCATCCTCCCGTAGTACTATTAAACAAGCTTGTCCATCCCTTTCAATTAGCCAGTGAAAGACTAGCCCCGCCCTGTCCCCCAATATCTTCTAAATGTGTTTATGACAACACAGCAGCACTAAAACTATAGAATACATTACCCTGTCTCTCCGTGTGAAGGCTTTTCCTGGCGTCGTATGTTACACACATTTATCACTAATTCTTAAGACAAGGGGAAAAAATAGGCTACACAATATATTATATATAAATGCAGAGGTATTTTATTACAGTATGTTAATTTTTTTTTACTGTCATTCAGAAACACCGTCAGATATTATAAACATAGACTTTGAAATTTAGCACATTAGTAAATTAGTGAATTAATTAAGACTGCATGATATTAAATATATCACTGAGGCTGCATGGTGTTGTTGAACTGTGATAATTAGTGTTGAGTAATCATGTTACAATTTTCACTAAATGAAGACCATATAAAATAGCTGTTTATAGTTATTGGTTTTTAATGTGATTATTAATTATTATTTGTGTTTAGATCCTTCCAGGAATCATGTGTGCATGCTTTGCCTCATGAAAATACGTTCTGTATTATAGGGCTATTCAGTGTGCTATGTAACAATTTCTGTTGCAATCTTTTCCAAGAAATAATATAAGAGAGGCTTGAGGTGTTAGGGGTCATTCTCTCATGATGTGCAACCTTGGTGAGTCAAGCAACAAAGAGAGCATTGAGACATGCAGACAGATCAATCTGGAGACAAGCCGAGTGACTAGGTCAGAGTGAGGCCACTTCAAAGGGTGTGAATGCACACCACTAGCAGGGACGCGGAGGGTTAGAGACCCTGACGAGAGGATTTAGTCATTCCGAGGCTGATGTGGAAAGCACTAAGCAGAGCTATCAGCTCAGAACAATGTCACATCATGACCTCCTTTAAAGGCATGATGATGTTTAATAACCTCCACCTGTCCTGGCAACGCCACTCACTCACTCACTCCGTATTCCATGTGTTAAATGTGTTAGGCGCACTAAGGGTGTACTCACACTAGGCACGGTTGCCATGAACCGGGCCCGAGTACGATTGTCCCCCCTCCCCACTCCCCCTCTGGCCTGCACTCACATTGGGTTTCAGCATTCGTGCCGGAGCACGCTTACGTCATCATTATGGTGCGACGGTTTCCATAGGTTTCGGGATAAACAAGAAGAGCGGCGCTCTCTGAACACTATGGAGTCCATCGCTCTGTTTTCTTTGTGGATAATTATATGTCGTTTGGTCCACAGCCCTCTCACAGCCTGTTGTTAAACAGATGTGTCGCCTTTGTGGCGCGGAAATTTTCACGTAATCGTGCTGCTCGTATGAGGAGGTTTGCAAGGTAGCTACCAGCTGAAGTGCAGAAAGGACTTTGCAGCTTTGATTACGGAGAACAGTTCCTAAAAAACATGACTTCACACGTCCTGTTCCGTGCTCCAGCACGGTTAGCGCTCACACTGCATGCGAACCGCGCCCGAGTCCAACTGAACCGTGCTCTGGCCCACCTCTTCCAAGCGGGCCAGGGCCGGCTAATCGAGCCGCGCCCGGGCACGGTTCGGAGCACTCACACTAGTCAAACGAACCGCGCTTTGGTGGTCAAACGCGCTCGGGCACGGTTCAAACTGCTAGTGTGAGTACACCCTAAAACTACACTTACCCTGTCCAAATTATATGCAGATGGTTCAGCTTGATTGGACTGACCAGCTTCATTTGAAATGTAAATGCCTTAATTGTTTATTCATTTTTGTTACCTACAGTAATTGTTCATCTTAAATTCCCAAGGTACAAGTAAGTCACAGTCTAAATCCACCTGGAAATACGAGGGGGTGCTTATCCTTGATTTGAATGGGCATGACACTCCTGCCCACCGATGCAAATGAAGTGAGGCGATTTATACACACAACACTGGTAAATGACAATGATAATATGAAAGTTAATTTGCTACTGATGTCCAGTAAATTTGAGCAGGTGTCTTAATATGCAGCATGTGTTTACTCTGGCAATATATTAGATGATTTGTGTGACATTTATGGGGTGGTAGCGAGGCTCAGAGGAGACATTGTGATCTGCCTAGTGGGTTTGCATTCCCAAAATATCCATTTGGGGCTTGTTTTACACTATTTGGGATTTTACAGCCCATCACCCAGAAATTTTCTCATCTGTGAGCATTAACTGCCTTACATACATTAGCAATAAAATCCCCAACAAATGTGCCGAGGGACTGACGACTGCATGTGTTGGCATAAAATATTCTGAACTATACCTCGGTCTGGGAATTGTGATGTCTGCTGCTAGTAATCTATATGGCAGCACTCAGGTTTATAAGAATGTGTTTCGCTGCATGTGCATGACACTGCAGAGATTTGAAGCAGCTTTGCAGCCCTTTTTAAATGAGCAATTCATATGTATAATCAATTAAAATCATATATATATATATATATATATATATATATATAATCATCCTTGATTCTGATTGGTCAATAGCTGTGCTTTATTCATGATAAAACACGGCTATGACCGCTTCACCCAACGGTTCTATTTATCACTGCGCAACACGGCGGTTCCTATGTTGTTTTTATTTGAGCTTTCATGAATATTACACATTGGAACGTTGTTGCTGTTCAAGGCCAGGTACTATTTTTTTTTCTAGCGAAAGGAAGGATTTTAGTGATTTTACTTTTTCATTTCATGAAAGGTGCTCTAATACATATTGCAAATTTATTAATAGATACTGCACCAATACATATATCCGCTTCGCGTCGTGCCTAACAGCACCCTTCAGCCGTTACTTATTCACAATGCTTATATATATGTGTGTGTGTGTGTGTGCGCAATTCCTCCATCCTCCACATTCATGAGAGTATTAGATGCATTTTCTGGAAGACAAGTACAATGTAGTGGACAGACTAGAGATTTTTATTTCTTTACTTTTTTTGTGCATCCCTCTAATCTTCCCAACAATGTCAATTTAACCTGTTTTTCTGCATCCATGGATTGCTACGTCAATGTGTCCGACTGATAAAGGGCTAATTTAGCCCCAACGAACGGCCCACCTATCTCTTATTTAGAATTTATAGTTTGAAGCCTGTGTGCTGCAATGCTGCCCTCCAGTGTATACACCCACCAACCCCCTCCATCCACACGGTCTCTTAGCTTTAGGACTAACCATCCCAAAACCTTCCTTTTGTTAAGATGTCGAATGAGCATCTATTTAAAGAATTTTCCTCTCAAGTATTTGCTTAGACCTAAGGGCGTGTGATTTATTTATTTATTTATTTATTTATTTATTTCATGCATTCCACAAGCGTTTGTGAGCAAACATAATCTAAAATGCTGCGTGCACAGCCCCGGCACCGACAGAGCAGATGTATAATGTATGTGTGTTGGCACCTGACTCAGCATGCCAATGATTTTTGTTGCCTTGGATATGTGACTGGCACCGATCCAAATCTACAGCTTCCATACAAGTCCTCAAAGTGTATTTATACAGTTTTCATGCTTGGCAGGAGCTTTTCCTCACCGCCGGCTTGTAGCGGTCCCAAGGTGGAACGTGATTATGATTGCATGAGACATTATTGCCTTGTTTTGCGATGGCCATTATAAGGATCTCAGGGGACGGCGTACATTGACTCACCAGGATCTATACATCGCTATCTACGGGGTCCGACACTCAGGCGGCAATCAAGCTGAGTAGTTGAAGTGCGGCCCGTCTCGTTTGTTCATAGCTCCTTTTGGCTGTTGTCAGGCTCTTTCAGATTGCAGTGCTATTTAGTTGCCCATGGTTGACAGTTTAAGTTGGAGCTCCACTTATTTGCTATCACTGTTACCACTTACAAGGACAAGTGCCTTTGTTGTTGTTTTGTAAATTCTCAATAATAAGGATGACAAGTTGTAGTTATTAATGGGAAATGTGGCAAGAGCGACAGAGACAAAATACAATGCGATTTACCTCGGTCGTCCCTGATGACGAACCCGTGTGTCCGTGACAGCAACGGATATTAACCTTTCTCCAACACAATCGATAAGCCAACCTTTAAGGCAGAATATGCAATTTAGCCATGCATCCGACATGTCCCTAGGCACCCTAGTGTTGCTTTCGTCTATAGACGTATGTTTATATCCCGAACATCTTTTAAACTTCACCATTTAGCCTTGCTGACTCCTGGCAAAGTTTATGGAGGATGAGCCTCGCTTCTGTCTCGCACTGTAAACGCCAGTGTAAATACTCCCCCACATTTCTCACGGCTGGTGAGCAGAAGCTGTAAAATGCTCAGACGGATAAAGCAATGTTCAATTCCTCCCTTGAGTTAGAGGGCAAACTTCTCGAAAGGGGCTTCCTCCCTTTGACGTGGCTTTGGAAATAAACTCGAGTGAAATAAAACCTCATCAGTGGTCGCATCAGCGCCTCCTCTTTTATCACCGGAGCTCCGACGAAGAACAATTAACAGCTCACCACGAGTCCGAGAACTGAATCACCCTGTAAGCATGCACAAACCCCCTATCCCCCCAGGGCAACACTAATGCATCTCCCATTGTGCACACTTCTATAAATTACCAGTGGTACGAGTAGGCAGATGCAAATAAAGGTGATTTAGCTCAAAGAGATGCTGAGGGATGGCTCTCATTAGCCCGGAGAGGAAACGCGAGTCCGGACCTAACGGAGAGGAATTCTTGCCCATTAGCGCAATGGCAGCGTGTGTATTGATAGGTTTTTAATAAGATGCTGCTTTAATGGTTATCATGACTGAGTGGGTTTATGGTAATGGGGATGGGCGGCAGAAAGGGGGGCACGGGACAGTTCAAATGACTTTTTAGTCAGAGCCGAAGAGGGCCACGTCGGTGAGCAAATGCCCCCTGTGAAGGGTGAAATGAAATAAGCAGCGTAATGATAAAGACTTCCTCTGTAATAACTGAGTGGCTTCAATGAGGATGGAAGTGATGAATTGGTGGAATGGACAGCACTCATGTGTGGGTGTCTTCATTTCCTCCCATTAATCTGAGAGACTCATTTTCCACAGCACCCATTTTAACCCTACAATACTCTTGCCTGGAGATGTTCTAATTGTATTATTAGCTGCAAGTTAAGTAAATGAAGACGATTTAATCAGCCCTCTTTTTCCCTCTATCTCTCCCTTGTGTCCCTGAGATCTTTCTATTAACAGAATTGTTAAGGGATCAATTTAGGCTTTCTTAAATAGGCTGACAACTCTATTGTCTCAATGACAAAGATACTGAAGATTAACCTTGTAAGAACAAACTTTGCTGCTGTAGTTCAGAGGCCTTGGAAAATATTTTCTATAATTAACAGGAAAGGCTTAAGATGTGTCTGATCGCCTTGTGCATATACATTTTTAAATTAACGAATACTCCTGATTCCTGGTTGCGCACAGAAAGTATTCTTGTCGCTTCATTAAATTAAAGTTGAACCCCTGTAGTCACATGGGCTATTTTGACGATGTCTTTACTACCTTTCTGGGCCTTGAAAGTTGGCGTTGCTGCCTATTGGTGGTTCAGAAACCTCTCCGATTTCATCATAAATATCTTTATCTGTGTTCTAAAGATGAACGAAGGTCTTACGGGTTTGGATTGACATGAGGGTGAGTAATTAACGACACCATTTTCTAACTAAACCTTTAAGGGCCCTTATGAGCATTTATGTTGTGTTTGAAGAGGATTTAAAAAGAGAAAATATCCAGTTTTGGAATTAGTCTTATCTTTTTAAATACTTGAGTTGGATGAAATGTTTCTAATATCCAATGTCCAATGAGGTCTGTAATGCATGAAGACGGTAAATAATTGTATGCTTTTAAGAGCCATAAAAAAAGAATCAGGCAGTGTTAAAACATGCTGTAATAAAATATTTGTGATTAATAAAGTTATGTTCACTCCACAACTGAGTTTGGCCCAGATTTAATTATATCGCAAAACAAATGAAAGCTATTGTTGCAAACTGATGTTCAGTGAAGGCCAGCATGAAATTACACATCAATTAATAATGAGGTTACAAAATTATAGTATAGGCGTTCTATGGAGTTATTGTGGGAACCGCCGCTACACTAATTATAATGAAGCACAATTTCAAGTTAGAATGATGTGTAAAGGCATAGGAACACTAAAGTTGCATTGGTTCCACATTTACACAGCATTATAGTGGGCCAAATCAAGCATTTCGTTTTGATCTGTGTCATGGTGAGAAAAAACAAACAAAAAAAAAACAGATTTGGTCCACATTAAGCTGCAGTGTGAATGCAATGAGAATAGTTATTAAACATAGCTAATTTTAAATGTCTGTCAATGAGGAAAGATGTTTTTTTTTAGAACCACAGGGTGTAGTTACAACCTCTACCAGCAAGGGCATTTTTTTCCCTTTAAAAACTCAAATGCATAGGGGAAGAAATGGTCCTATTTGCTTTTATGGTATGATATTTATTTTTATTTTATTCATATATTTGCTTTACTTTCAGGACAGTTCTTTTTAGTTCAACAACGACGTGTAATTTCAATAATTTCAATGTGTATGTACCACTGGAGGCAGAATGAAATTGTCCTTGCAGAACAAGGTAAATACGCTCACTGAATAGGATTGTTCAGTCAGAAGCGAAAGAAGCCTTAAGGCCTACTTCACTTCTGAAAATAATAATTTCCATGTTCACATATTGCTGACTTGTCCATTTCTCCCTAGAAAGCATGGGATTTGTAAGAACCATTAATGAATGCACTTTCATCATAATGATCCTAATGAAAAAGGCAACCTGCATCAGTTAATCACCTCACTTGATGGATGAGGGCTCCTTTTCTTTCACAAAAATCCAACTTTATTTTGACAAGTGCTGGGAAGAGCCAGGAACTTCCGTAGCATACCAATGCCGAGATCTATCATGACCTGACCGCAAGCACCTTCAGAGACGACCCAAGTCTCATGCAGGCGAGATTTTATAAATGGTGTCTTTTCCCACCTGGGCTTTGAACCTCTATTTGTTATCAAACAAATGGGAAGTGAAAATGAACGTGAGGAGCCCAGAGACTCCATGTGGAAAAGAGTGGGAAATGAGTTCCAGTTGTAAACCATTTCACATGCTGTAGCTCTTGACATAGAGCTGCATTTTAAGCAGGCCGTCATTCGTAATCTACCTCATTCTCATCTACGTAGAACCGTTGGAAGTAATATTGCGTTCCTCATTTTCTCGACGTAGGGCTTGTTTTGGCTGAATTCATGACAGCACATGCAAAACAGCTTGATGCTATTCAGCAGTCAATAGGCAGGCTAAATATTGATCTAATACTTTTTTTTTTTTTCTTTTCGTGTTGATTACAGAAAATACCTAGAGCGATAGCAGGGTCTCTTTTCTTGGCCTCATTGTTATGCCAAGTTTCTGTTTGATCCGAGTAGCGATAGGCTAAAGTCATTTTAAACCATGCAGATTAGGTTTGGATGAATGAAGTGTATCTGACCTAGATGGACTGCACTTGGCCTCTTTCGTTGCTGAAATTATATTCTTTTGTACCTTTTTTTAGCAGGTCTATAAGTATATTCTCTAAAGCCATCCACTTTTTTTTCAGCAAACCACCTAATTGCAGGCAATTCTGCCAAATCCACAAAAGAAGCGATAACATTCTTTTATTTTCAATCTGCTATATATAAGCGCATAATCCTATCACATCAGAAAGCTTACTTTCATTTACTGTAAAAGTGCATGCCTGTCAGCACTACACACACTGAGAAAGTCGAGTCCAAAATGAGGCAAACCAATCAGTTGAGAAATCTTTCTTTCTCTCCTCTCACTCTCTCTCACTTTCTCTCTTTCTATCAGACGTGGACGACTGATAACCAACCTCCCACTCACCCTCCACTCCTGTGTGTCTGCACTGTGGCGATAAGCAAATCAATATCCTGTCACTTCTCATTTTTACCCTCCCAATTCTGCTTTCTGCACCCTGCACAAGGTGACAAGACCTGCTCCGTGGTCTGGCGGAGCAATCTTGGCACTTTTTTGCTGGAATATTCACCATCTCGTGGTACCAGACTGTGTTATGACTCCGCTGGGCAAAAGCGTTGGATGGAGTTGTAGTGGAATGTGTGAATCACATGATCTGAGTTAGCTTACACAGCGCTGCTGGAGGAGATGTGTTCAGTCAAGCAGCACCATCTCTACTTCCCCAACGTGTTCTTTATCTGTACATAGTCTGTCCATGACAAGAAGATACAACAGGAATGAAGTCATGTATACTTTTGTGGTGCCAGAAATGTCAGACATTAGATGAGTGATCGCATTAAAGGGATTGTTCTATCAGAAAATAAAACTTACTTACTCACATGTCCTTCCAACTTCTCATGCCCTTTGTTCTAGTTACAGTGAGAGACACTGACTTTGAGCTAGGCCTGGGCGGAAAATCGATTAAATGAATTAATTAAATTTTTTTGTTGCGGGCGATTTAAAAAATAAGTAAATCGAGTTTTTGTGTAATGTCACATTTTTGGCTCCCCGGAGTTTCGGTAGCGTTAATCGTAAAAAAAATGTAAATGTAAATCGAATTTAAAAAAATAAAATCTGAGATTTTATTTTTATGCTATATCGCCCAGCCCTACTTTGAGCAATATTTTTGTTTTTTTTACAACTGTAAAAAAGTTACATCTGAATTGATTTTATTCAAATCTGGTCAGTTTGGCTCAAACAAAGCAATATTTTGTGCAGTTTTCATCACAATTCTTTCAACAATTCTGAAAAGATTCCAAAAGTTTTGCAATGAATCATTTAATTATTTTTTTGATTTATGATTTTGATTCCATGTCTAATGCTAAGACGTGGAAATTTGGCTTAAAATGACACAAAACCAATGATTCAATCAGATTGAGTGCATTTTAGAATCACTCATTTTGATTCAATTGAATTATCTGTCCAAATTGTATACCGAATAATTGCAGCAGATTCACTGTTTAACTCGGCATGAAAATTTGGTGTGGCTCTTAATATGTCTATTTTTTTTTGTCCAACAGATTGTCCTGGTTCTCAAATCTGATTGGCCTAACGACTTTTCCAGCCATGCAATATTGACCAGTATCTACACCGGAAATGTTTCACCGTTTTTATCACTCCGCTGGCAGCATTTCTCACAGTAAGTTTCATGGCGGACAAGCCACCATAACTTTACAAATACTACTGTTGTTGTATTCCGTAATGTAGTTTTAAGAGTTTTTTCAGACCTCAAATATTAAACTTGCACATAAACATAGCATCTATTTGACTATTTGTTTAGATGTTTTCGGAGATGTGAAATCAACAGACGTTATGCATTTTCAGGGGGTGTTTAATAAACTGGTAAAACTTTATATCCATAAAACAACTCTTATGAACTGTAATAAAGTGCGTACTCTCCCTTTTATTACTGCTGTGACCAGTATCAAGCTGGTCAAACAGTTGCAGTTGCACTTGTAATCCATCCTGGAGTAACAAAAAATGATTTTGCACAGACATAAACGTATTGAGGTATGAGGGTGCATCCCTTCAAAAACATGACTAACGAAACACTTGAGTTGCTTACGCTACATTCTTGTTTGTTACTACAGCTGCTCCATTGCTCAGGGGTGTGTTTCCCGTACAACTATGTAACTTGCTGCTTCACTACCATAGTTAGTTAGTTAGCTAGCTAGTCACGACTGTTTCCCAAAACCCATTGTCGCAAAATATCGTTCAACCACATTGGTTTCGCACGTGGTGGAGTAATAACTACTTTTAATGAAACTGTTTGAGATCCAATTAAAGCTAGATTTTTTTTTTTTTAATATAAATTACCGACATGTCATCTGAGGACTATTTCTAATTGTTCTCAGTTGTTTTGCTTTATTACCAGACTCTATATTTGGCTCGTTCTTACATAGTAGAGCACGTTCGCACATGCGCACTCTTCAAACATGGTACTTTAAAGCTTTTGACAAACTAAAAGATGTAAATTACATTTGTATGTATTCTAAATAAAAGACACCGGTTGTACTGAATGTCAGTTTGCTTATTTTGCTCAAGATACGGATTTATTGACTCCACATGACATGCAGTATAGAAACTACGCCTCTAACCACTGTCGTTCAAACCACACAACTTTGCTGCTTGCGAATGTTCGCTGGAAAGATTGTTTCGGGAAACACAGACTCGTTGAACTATGCTGATAACGACGGAAATTGCGACCATAGTTGGCTAACGATGCTTTCGGGAAATGCACCCCAAGGTGGAATCTATGCTACATGAGTCTATGTTGTTGGCAGGGCCTGTGCAAAGTGACAACGTCAAGTGAAAACTTTGTACAGCGTCACTTTCCCCAGAATCTGTGAACAGCTTGTTCCGAGACACTGCAAATGATTTATGGGGATTTAAAAAAAAAAGATTCATTAATGGTTGTGTACACTCTGCCAACACACATTTATGTTCAAACACCATGTCAAAGTGAATTTTGCATAATAGCGCCCCTGTAAGAGGTATCATATTTAATCAGGCAGAAACAATCATTTTGTGTTTTGTCTTTTCCTTTGTTAAATATTTAGTGTGTTATAATTTTTCACTCTTGAATCCTGTCAGAGACAGGAAAAAATTTAGGATTAAGGATCAGGAAAAAATTAAGGATCAGTAATATTTATATTTCCAGAGTGATTTAAATTGAATTTTCTGTCCAACCAAAGACTATCTGCAGCAAAATCACTGTCAAACTCAGCATGGAACTTTGGTGTGGCTTAGACACTGTAGGCTCTTGACTGACAGAGAGCTGTGATGCAACTTCTCTGTAACATTTAGTTTCATGTTGCACATAATGTAGTCACATAATCATTAGTAATACAACGCTGTGATCATCATGACCAGATGTGAATTGCTCTTTCATAATGTCATGACTGGAAGTTATCCTCTTTTTTAAACATTTCCCTCACTTAAACAGCCATTCTTAATATTATTCATCTTATGGATTATGAAACATTGTCATCAGAGTGAACACCGTAGATTGTGATGCCATGAACAATCTACAGGAGTCTTCATTTATTCCTTTTCTCTGCCTTTAAAGTCATTACATACCCCAGAATAGTAACTACTTCAGATCAGTTTATATAGAACATATTACTTTTTTTTTCAACTGCAATGCCCCGAGGTTATTTCACATGGCACATATAATATGATCTCTCTCAAATTAGTAATGATTTAACATGACATGTATTCCAGTACTGTTAGTACGACTTTGCATATGCAAGCTGAAAATACATATAGAAACACAATGCCACCATACAATACAAATCTATGAGAACAATACATATATGCATACAATTTAAGACCACTGTCTAATATAGCATGTCATTCCAAGGAAGATAAAGCATCACAGACCTTACGTGTGTGTGTGTGTGTCTTTTTAAATGTATTATTATACATTTTAAAAAAAGTTACATTTACGTTAAGTTCTTTATGTATTTATTTTTCTATTTATTTTAATGACATTAATAGTTGCTTTGCAGGAACTTAAGCGTTTAGACTCCCCATAGTCAAACCTACAAGACAGAACTGGTGTTTTTTTTTAACCTGTGTCAGTCAGATTAGCTGGATGCCTCTTAATGGCAGCTATGGCCTGCCCTAATCATAATTTAACAGAGCAAACACAAAGACTACTTGGATATCAACTGAACAAATGAAAAAAGATTGGAAGCATCCAACTGAAGGATCACCATTTTATTCTTGTGTGGCATTGATAACATTGTTATGGCTTCACAAGAACATTAAGATAAGTCTTGCCTCTTACACAGAGCGCCTTCACTAACACAGATAGAGAAAGCTTGTTTCTCTCAGGAGAAGTCCATAGATCAGAGCCAATACGTGAACGTTAAGCATGTCAATACAGAACATCCACAGCTGAGCCCAGTTAATACAAAGAATGATGGAGTACTCTCCTCAAGATTTCTCTTATTTGTGTGTATCGATCATTTAATTTTCTCTTTGCGATGCGTGTACACATTACATTGTCCGTGCCCTGGAAAAGCCAGTGAATATATTGCATAGGACCATAAACCTATTTCTTTTAAATGTGTGGTGAGTGTACTTTTGTTTTCATGAAAAGAAAAAAAAAATATGTATTCAAAAAAAAAGCTTTTCATTTCAAGTCACTTTATTTCAAAACCGTAATGTCTGATTACATTCTTTCTAACAGTAATAGGCAATGTAGTGTTTTAAATCACCAAAATCTCATTCACAGACAGCTATCGCTCAATCATATCCACGACTAGAAATGTGACGTGCAGGCATTCATAGCTCTTGTTACTTGCGTGAAACACACTGGGAATGATTTGTTTAAATATGCCTCAGGCGATGTCAAGTAATAGTACTTTCCAGTTTTCTAACATTTGCTAGGCCTGTCAAAGATCTTGGCATGAAGCAGTGCATTGTGGGTACATTTTGTAGCGCTTGAACTTAGCCAATGAACTGTGGATGTAGGGAAGAAATGTCACATTTCGCAATGATTCAAATTCTTAACTTGAAAATGTCACTCATGAAGTGGCCTAATGAAAAATGGATGGGTCTGACCACCTCCTGCACATCAATAAGCTCTCTCCAATCTGTTCCCGTCGATTATTGCTTATCTCCATGCTGGCACGCACCTATCACCTGCTGTAGGTAAATGAGCTACTGCACTTACACAGCAGCCAATGTAAGGCAGGTAAGCTTGATCTGCATTCATATAAAGCAAAATTTTAAACGCATCCAAATTGACAGCCGTGTCTAGTTTGATATTCACAAAATACTCACAACATGCCTGCTTGTGCCAGTTGTTCATCTCACAGCTCTAACATTTGTAGGCTGTTAGATTTTAAGTATACATTTCTAGTCAAAACACAAACCATCATATCTGACGTCGAGAATCGTCTTTACCTTTGTTTTGGCTGAGACCATAGGGCCTGATATTAATAATTGTTTTTTACCTTTTAAATTGTCTGAATAATGCAAATGTTTCTTTACTAACTAATTGTACCCATGGGGGGAAGTTAAGTATTAACATTGCATGAACAGTTACTTTCATGTCACTAGCATATACCTTGAAGGAGAGTCAATTAATTCAAAGAAGTCTGCAGTAACTTGAAAGAACAAAAGGATTTCACATAGTTTCTTTGAGCATTTTTTTTTCTTGTTAAAATATTAGAATTATAGGGTGTCAGTCATTTTTCAAGGGTTAGCCCAAAAATGCCCAACGTGCATTCACACAACATTGTCCGCTCTCGTGTCAAAACAACACGTATGCATTGTGGTGCTCTCGTGAATAAGTGTTGGATATTAATGTTTTGTAAATAAAATGGTTAATTGTTTATTGCGCGAACAAAGCACTAGTGTCGCTTCATAAAATTGAGGTTAAACCACTGGAGTCACCTGGATTACTTTAATAATGTCTTTACTATCTTTCTGGGGTTTGAGAGTGGTAGTTGTGTAGGCTGTTAGTGGAGGGAAATAAATATTTAATTAAAAAGATATTCATGTTCCGAAGATAAGCGGAAGTCTCTTGGGTTTGGTACAAAATGAGAGTGAGCAATTGATGATTCAATATCCATGGATCACTGGATCTTTAGTAAGTTGTAAGGAACACTATATTGAGTCCAACATTTCGTTTTAAATTGATACGATTGTTTGTTTGTCGCATTTTCACAGTTTCCCCTATTAAATCCAGTCACACAGCAGATCTTTTGCCACTCAGTCAGGCTGAGGGGGATTGTTCCAGCAGGAAAGTGATGTCAATGCATTCCCTCTATAACAACCACTAAATCCCTACAATCTGATGATCACTAGAGCTATACAAGTTTAGTCGAGCTTCATTCATATTTTTTAAAGAATCATATTTTCACTCACAGTTCACATACGGAAAAGTCAGCACTAGAAGCTACTCACCTGTCCAGAAGAAACAGTGCAACCTCGGCGTCTGATTTTAAAAAAAAAAAAAATTCTTTGAGTTCTCTTCACCGTTCCAAAGTCTTCCCGTCTTTGGCAAAAAACGACGGTATTCTCTCGCCCTAATCCTCCTCCTCTTCTTGGAGATTGCCTCCTCCATGTTAAATGTACCTGGTCCGTTGATAGCATAGGGTTAATAGACACTGGCTTGTTCTTCAGCTCTGACTTTGCGTGCAGGTGCCATAAACGAGCGCAAAAACAAACAACACCTACACTCAACCTCTGAGCCGAGTGCTGAGCCAGCTCTCCTTACCAGTCTGTCCAGTCAACTTATCTCTCTCTTGATGGTTCCTCCCCAACAATTTTAGCATAGAAGAGGAAGCTGGCCACCACAGACTGGTAGAACATCTGCAGCACTTTTTTGCAGATGTTGAAGGACCCCAGCCTTCTCAGTTCTGCCCTTTCCTGTGGAGAGTGTCCATATTTGCTGTCCAGTCCAGCCATTTGTCATCCATTTGTAGCCCCAGATATTTAGAAGTCCTAACCACCTCCACATCAACCCCCTCTATGGACACAGGCTGGAGATGTGGTCCACCACTATCTCCTTGGCCTTGGAGGAGTTCAGTTGCAGATAGTTGGTCCTGCACCACCTCACAAAGTCCTTAAACGGGCACCTGTACTCCCCCTCCTGTCTGTCCTTGATGCAGCCAACTATTACAGTACCGTCTGAGTAATTTTGCATATGGAAGAGCCTGAAGTTATACTGGAAGTCAGATGTGTACAAGGTGAAGAGTACTGGAGAGAGCTCGGTCCCTTGTGGTGCTGTGGTGCTGCTGACTACAGTGTCTGACGTGAAGCCCTTCAGTCTGATGTACTGTGGTCTCTCTGTGGGGTAGTCCATAATCCATGTCACCAGGAGTGGGTCCACCCTCATCTCTGTCAGCTTGTCTCTCAACAGAAGCGGCTGGATGGTGTCAAAGGCGCTGGAGAAATCAAAAAACGATATTTTCACAGCGCCCCTCTCCTTGTCCAGATGTGAGTAGGCCCTGTGGAGAGCAGAGCATGGTATCATCCACACCCATCTTCTCCTGGTATCCAAACTGCAGTGGATCTTGTGCATGGTGAACCTGGGGTCTGAGGACATGGAGCAACAGCAGCCGTTCGAAGGTCTTCATGATGTTTGATGTCAGTGCTACTGGTTTGAAATCACCTGGCTCCCTGGGGTGTTTTTTCTTGGGAACTGGGATGAGACGTGAAGTCTTCCAGAGCCCTGGGACCCTCCCCAGCTGCAGGCTCAGATTAAAGACATACTGGAGTGGCTCCCCCAGTTCAGCAGAACAGGGTTTAAGCAACCTTGGACACACTCTGTCCGGGCCTGCTGCTTTCCTTGGTCGGAGCCTCCCCAGCTCTCTGCTCACCTGATCCTTGGTGATGGTGGTGGAGAGTGGAGTTAAACTATCCATGTGTGTGGAGGTTGGGGGTGGTCTGCAGCCTTGAGGTGGTAATGGACATAGTGGTGGCATTGGGCAAGGTAATAGACAACAGCTTTCAACAAACAGTTTTACAAAACAACAGTTTTACAAAACAATTAGCACAATGGTAGCACCTGTGTTTGTATGAAACAATAGAAAGAGTCCACGATATACCCCGATAACATAATTAAATAATTGTACGCAATATTGATCTGAGTTTTAATATTCTGTAAGCTTGCCAAACGGAAAACTTCCACGAAGAAAAATTGTTCGTAGTAAGTGTAAAGCGCTGCCTTCAGTTATCCAGGTGAGCCAGTTGTATCGTATTTACCAGTTGCTAACATACCACTGAATGGTGCGTTTGACCAGTCAGAATCAATTATTCCACAGAATCATGTAATAATACTATAATAACACAAATGACAAATTTGATATTTAAATACCTCAATATGTTTTTTTTTTATTATTATTCTGCCATTGTGTGTATACATTATCTGTTAGCTTCATGTAAAATGTTTTGGACAAGTGCATATTGCATAATAGCACTGTACTTTACAGCTAAAATGAAGATGGATGATGGGGTTAAGCAGCGATGTTGTTGATAAATACCAGCTGCATTTTAATGCATATCCTAGTAATCATGTTGCAGGTAATGGAGTCATCAGTGTTCCAATGTTTTTTTTTTTTTGGAATACTTTATTTTCAGATTTTCAGTTTACAAAAACAAAAACAGAAAAACAAATAGACTAAAAATAAAAGTAAAAAGAAATCCCCCTCCCTCCCTCCCCAAAAGGGTGCTCCAGTATTCTACAGTCGAGATATAATGTAAGAACAATGCCATCGAGGTCAGTCACATTCTAATATCACATTATCCACATGATCTAGATAGGGTTGCCAGATTTTAATAAAAGTATTGTATCCCTTTCTAAGATTATATGTTATTTTTTCTAATGGCACACATCTATTCATTTCTAAATACCACCTAGTTATAGATAGAGGGGAATCAGACTTCCATGTGACAGCAATGCATTTTCTAGCCACTGCTAGAGCTATCCCCAGAAAATGTTTCTGAAACCTATTTAATATTTTATCAATTTTCATGAAGTTTCCCAGCAGACAAAACTCCGGGTCAAGCGGTATTGAAATGTGTGTAATCTTAGTCAAGACACTACAAAAGTCAATCCAGAAATCTCTTACTTTTACACACGACCAAGTACAGTGTAGGAAGGTGCCCACCTCTATTGTACAGCGGAAGCATGCATCGCAGTGTTCCAATGTTAAGTAGATTAAGACCCTTGTTAGTATCCATATTCAGGTTCACAAATGAGTCATAGGTAAGGACAGTGATTAGCCACACAGCCATAAACCTTAGGAATTGTAATTAAGGTACAATGGCATTTAATAATTGGGTGTTGACTATAGTATATTGCAAAACCGAGATATGGATGACTCATGTGTTGCTTGTTTCTCAACTTTTTTTTATTCATCTTCACAAAATGTACATGTTAAGCATGGAAACTGCTGTAAGATAATTCCATTATTCCTTCAGAATTTATGGCTGGCTTGTGGAGATCTGGTCAAGGTTTCTGCCAATTTCAATTTCTTAAAGTGTTTCTCATATAATGTGTAGATTTAAAAGTCTAGTTTGGTCCTGATCTGCATGATGAGAAAATTTAAGGCTTGGATGAATCACTTCCTCGCAGTTCAGTCAGATCATCTGTGTTTATCTTAGAAAATTCAAGGTATTGCCAATCAGTGGTTTGAACACCATTGCATAGCTTTCAGCCTGAAAAGGATTTAATGCATTGCTTTATCTACCATCACCTTGGCAGCAGAGAAATTTGTGTTTGCTCAGTCAGCTTACATTTGATTTATCTTCCATGGTACAATATAATCTACAGACACGCTTCAGGATTCTTCTGTCATTATGCGTCAAGCCAGAGGCTCTTGGGTCATTCAAGCAGATATTCTCTTTTTAAAAAGATGCTTTTGAATTTCAGGTTCTCAAATAAATCTGTTCCACTGTAATTATTTTATTTTCACATTCCGCTCTGTTTCTAATCAAAGATCAAGCATTCTATGAGCAGAGCAGTTGTTTTAATTTCTTACCAGAAGACACTTAGGGCATGGAGAATAGTTTGTAGTAGAGAGTAAGACAAAAATAATAAAACTCTGCCACTGAACACACTCCTCTGCCCGATAAATGTGTAATGAAAAGGGTGGTTGGTGTTGTCCAGGGTCCTTCTTTCTGAGTAATTGAATAATAATAATAATAAAAAAAAAACGTATCAGTTACGAAGAGGGAACGAGTATTGCATAAGTTAGCTTACGCTACGGGGGGAAAAGATGAATCTTTTCGAGATATTGAAGTAAAAATTGTATCCTTAATTTTTGTATTCATTGTCAACACAGTGCAGCAGCTAGCAGACCTGGACCAGGCTGTCTAACGTACTCATTGGCTGCCCTGCGGCAACTGCAGCAGCGTACCACTGAGCCCGGCGTGACGTCAAGTCCAATGAAGGGTGCTCACACCCTCATCGTGTCTTAGCCCGCCAGAATGGGTCTGGCTTGGCGTATATAAACAAGGCTCGGAGGCTGTCTCCCTGGTTTTCATCGACTGAAGCGAAAGTCGCCCATGGCGCAAGCACGGCAGGTTACGAAATACTCATTACCTCTTTTAGAGTGAACCAAGGTTACATTAGGTAACCGATACGTTCTCTACGAGAGGTTTCTCTTGTATTGCGTAAGGTAGCTTACGCTACGGGAACCCTTTGTCAACGCCGTGCGCGCCAATCATCCACTTCATAAGTTCCAGGGAATCCCCAGCGGCGCGTGTAAAGTAAGCCCTCAGCGCACTGACCGGGCAGAGGAGATTAACATCGCTCTAGATATCCGATGCTGGCAGAGCCATTATGGTACCCCTAGAATAACTTCTCATTGTTTTATATGTGTAGCTAGGGGCAGATTGGCCTCATAGACTACACTCAAATGTGTGAGTTTGTGAGTATGTGTGAGTTTTACACTGATATGTTTGAGTTTTACACTCATAACACATGATTACACTCATATGTGACGTCCCAATCGCTGTGGACGGAGAGCGTTTTGTGATAACCTTGTGACGCTTGAGCGGTGCCTGAGGACAGGTGTGTGTAAGCGTGTGCGGGCACTGGACTTACATTCATAACCTGACCGATATGAGGCTTTTTGGCTGTGTGATAGAGTGGGCAGAGAGTAGGCGTGGACACGTGCTTGTGGGCAAATTTCCTACTTCTAACACTCGAGCAGAATTTCCCAGCTTTATGAGTGGGCTCTGTGAGTGACATGGGAAGTGGTGTGCTTGTGTGTGGGGGTGAACACTGAGATGTGGGCCCTTTTTCTACACTTATAGCTGGATAACCAGATATTGTACTCTTTATGAGATTTCTCTGGGTCACCGTGAAAATGGACGGTTGTGTGCAGGTGAGCTGGTCGGATTACTGGCTCGTTGGCTGCTGAATGTAGCTCAGACACTGTTAGAAAGACACTGACTGGGAAGAGAGAATCTTTGACGTTTGGGGAGGTGGCCGGTGGCGGCTGGCCGATCATTATTGTGAGGGCTGGCTAGGCTGTGCTGGACATTGTGTAGTTGTTCGTGCAGGCGGCTGGTCATGTGGGCGACTTGCAGAGGAACTAGAGTGTTGCGGTAGGAATAGATTCATGGGTCTGCGTCTTCTGTACCTTGGAGATGTGTTCGACGAACCCGTTCACCAATGGGCTGAACTAGGCCAGAGCGAAGCTCGAGGGAGGAACTCCGTCGAGCGATTCGCGGAGGCCACAGGCTCCAGGGCATTTGAGAACGGCGCTGCTTCTTGCACGGTCCTCCGAAGGGCGGAGTGACAGCTTTGGGGTTCGACATCTGAAGTTCTTCACAGTGCTTGCAGCCTCCTGATGAGAGAGCGAATACTGCATGTTCCTGGCCCAGGTAGAGAGCGCAGATCACAGCGGGGCTCTGCACGAGCCGCAGGTAATGCGAGGCATCTTGGAAAAGACGTCTTGCTGGACTTCTTCAGGCATTGTCCTAAGCTGGCTTTTTGCTTCCTCAGACTGCAGCGGCTTCTCTCGGAATCCAGCGATGCGAAGAGCTCCATTTACATTTACATTTAGCAGACGCCTTTATCCAAAGCGACTTACAACTGAGGACTAAACCAAGTGAGTCATCTTGAAGAGGCAAAAACAGCACAAGAAGTGCCCAAAATACAAAGTTCAGACATTGCTCGGAGTAGCATAACCAGATAAGATTTAAAGGAAAAAGGATGTTTTTTTTGTGCTCACGGAAGAGATGAGTTTTCAGTTGTCTTTTGAATGCTGGCAGGGATTCTACATTCCAGATGAGGGTGGGGAGATCATTCTACCAGCATGGTACTGTGAATGAGAATGTTTTATAGAGTGATTTTGAGGCACTCTGTAATGGTACCACAAGCCATTGCTCATTGACTGATCGTAGGCTTGTGCTAGGGATGTGGACTTGTAGTAATGAGTGGAAAAAGGAGGGAGCTGATCCTGTGGTCAATCTGTAGGCAAGTGTCAACTCCTTAAACTTGATGCGAGCAGCGAGTGGTAGCCGCTGCAGAGAGATGAACAGAGGACTGACATGGGCCCTTTTGGGCTCGTTGAAGACCAGATGAGCTGCAGCATTCTGGATTATTTGGAGAGGTTTACAGTAGTTGCACATGATCAGCCAGAAGAGCATTGCAGTAATCAAGCCTAGAAATGACTAGGACATGGACGAGAAGTTGTGTTGCATGCTCAGTTAGGAAAGGCCAGATCTTCCTGATGTTTTGCATAGCAAACCTGCATGATCTAGCTGTCTTTGTAATGTGGTCTGTGAAGGTCAGGTGATCATCAAAGGTTACTCCAAGATTTCTGACTGACCTTTATGGGGTGATTGAGGAAGAATCTGTACAGTATGACCTCTTAACCAATGATGACAATTACCCAAAGCCCAATTACACAGCCAGGATAACAAAGGAGTGGCTCTGTAAGAAGCATATCAAGTTTCTGGCATGGCCTAGCCAGTCTCCAGACCTAAACCCAATAGAGAATCATTGGTGGGAGCTCAAACTCTGTTTCTCAGCGACAGCCCAGAAACCTGATTTAGAGAAGATCTGTGTGGAGGAGTGGGCCAAAATCCCTCTTGCAGTGTGTGCAAACCTGGTGAAAAACAACAGGAAACGCTTGACCTCTGTAATTGCAAACAAAGGCTATGGTACCAAATAACATTGATTTTCTTAGGTTTTCAAATACTTATTTGCAGCTGTATCATAAAACAAATAAATAGTTTAAAAAAATCATACATGGTGATATATATATATATATATATATATATATATATATATATATATATATATATATATATATATATTAGATTATGTCTCACAGTGGATATGCTAGCCTGGATGCCAGCCCGAACTCCGCCCACAACATTTTTTTGGTCGGGAAGTTCGGTCTGGTCTCGATCCATTGAGGAGTAATTTTGATCAGGCAAAAAAGGATCGGGCCAATCAGATTGTGAGGGCGGACTTTATACGATGATGGACAGATGATCTGCAGGGACGTAATCAAGTTATCAAAGACCGCTTGTCAAAGATGACTGCAGCTGGAGAATTGAGATGTATAGATTCCGCTGTCGCGTCTTTTGTAAAATAATTAATTAATTTTAATAGACAAACAGAGAACTGCAATCAAGGCATTTGTCGATCGGAAAGATATTTTTGGCGTCCTTCCTACATGATTCGTGAAAAGAGTAACTTATCAGCTGGCTCTGACGGTCGTTAAGAAGATGGGATGTAGTGAAAATCCTGTGGTTGTTGTGGTTTCTCCTTTGGTGGCACTCATGGAGAAGTAAGTAAAAGAAGCAACACTCGTTATTTAACTTCTAAAATAAATAAAGTTAGGCTACGTTCTGTATTTGAAAACTGCGCTATGCAAAAGAGTTGACTTACTGCGTTGCTCTGATTGGTTGTAGGTCTACTGACTATCCAATTGAGTGCAGAGGTTTTTTTTTTTTTTTTTTTCCTGGTTCTGTTATGACACGCTTCATAAATCAAAGCCCAACGGAGGAGTTTCAGACTCATATTCTCTCTTGAATATGAGTATGACGAAGTCAGGCTATGGATATATGCACCTATACGATGACAATTTCACACCCCTCCATGATTTCTAAGTGGGAGAACTTGCAAAATAGCAGTGTGTTGAAATACTTATTTTCCTCACTGTACATCTCAGCTAACAGCTTCTATGTGGCGCCATTTTGGGGTGAAGATTCCAACTGGAGTTACTGGACAAACTCACTGTTGTGCACCCAAAATCAGAGAATCTCCCAGCCAAATCAGAAGTGCGATAGAAATTTTCTTAAATTAAGCCATCAGTAAATTTTGTTCACTTGCTACATCAGTTGTGGAATTCATTCATTAAAAACACATTTGAGGTAGTTTTTTCATGCTTTATTGAGTTTTCTCCTAAAGATTAAATTGCAGAAATAAGACTTTAGCATCTACCCAATCCCATAAAGCACTGCTAATGACGTAATCAATTCAACTTTTATTTTAACTGCCGTTTGCAATGCTTCATTGGATTCTTCATGCTTAATGGCGCTATTTCCCTCATTATAGCTTTTAAGTATACAGTATTGTACCTTTTGCCATTTTTTTCTGAATTTCAAAACCTTTTTTGTTTAACTTCATATCAAAGATTCTAATGTTGTGATTCACCTCGTATCTATTTGTTAGTGCAGGTTAGTCATCCGTAGTTTGGGTGCAAATTTGTACAACACATGTACATATTTGTTCATTTTGTTGGCTTTTGGAAGTACTGTTTACAAATAGCCTTGAGAATATCACAAAAAAATGTATCTACTATAAGAGAGCTGTAGATGTCATTCATGTTGATCATTTCTATCAAAACCACAGCAACAAAACAGAAAGAATGAAAAGATGTGACCTTGTGCATGAACATATCATGCACTCGTTTATTCACAAACACACAGAGATGCATTCACACATACCCACACACACTCCCCCTCTCTTCCACTGCTGTATGCGAACATCCACATGGGTACACAAGTAACCACAGGTTCACCTTACTCTCATATTGCAGTTCGCTGCACATCTATAAATAGGCTGCAGGGCACCGCACAACCTCAATATGCTACTCCCATACACTTCCACTGCAATTATCCCAAGGTGTATTTCAGTTAAGCAGTCAAGCACGGGGAATCATCCCATCAGTTTATTCAGCAATGGTTAATAGCACTAAAATATCTAATAGTAGCGAGCAATCATTGTAGTCAAACTGTGAAACTGGGTGATTTTTTTTTTCTCCCTGTAAAAGATGATTACATTCAACTGATGCATGAATGCCCTGCTTTAACGTTCATTGGAAAATAATCTATTTCCTATTCAAGGTGTAAGGAGTGGGTTTTGACACAACTCTCGCCCTTGTTGGCTTGTCCTCCTTTTTGTATGACACTTGCTTTTACTCCAAATTCACCATGAAGGCTATTTTCTTTTCTCATTGTTAAAAAAAAGTCTGTTAAATGTCTTGCAGTTTCTCTTTTATATAGATATTGCTTTTTATTCTGCATGTGGGAGCGCTGTGAGAGGAAGAGAGCTGTATTTTATTTGCTTGGCTAAGGCTTCTATTGAATGTGGAATCGGCAGGCAGCATCTTCACTGGGCTGAGGGCCGGGGGGGCAAGTTTGGGAGAGGCAGACTCAAAGACTGTGAGAGGCTCTCGGAGCGAGAGCGCCTTTGATATTCTTTCATAGGTTGACGGTGACCTTCCTCTGCTCCTGACGAACCCCCGGAACAGAGACATAACGTGGATGAATTGTTGTGCAAGTTGTCCTTTCGCCTTGTGTGCTGCTAACTGTAATGAAACAACTGCAGTCTGCATGTGGCCAGAGGGATTAACTCTTGGAGATCTAATACACACACAGATCCGCCGATAAAAACACACAGCACCTTGGCAGCTCAGTGTGAAGAAGAAAGAGCAAACTGTAGACATTTTCTTTAAGATATATTTATAATACACGCAGTGCGGAACGGTGTTAAATAACCTGCATAGTCTTGAAAAACTTTACAAATTAACCACTTAGGCTGATGCTTTTAGGAAATGCAGCCCTGGTCTAGTTATGAGGCATTCATAATATATAATATAACGCAATATAATACGATAATAAATGTCCACTACACTATATTATAGAATATAAGCAATCCAAGATTTAATATGCTATCATATTATTTAATAAATATTTTAATTATTTATTTGTTCTATCTATTTGTTTAATTTTTGTCTATATATATATATATATATATATATATATATATTTTTTTTTTTTTTTTTTTTTTTTTTTTTTCAGTATTTCCTCCAAACAAATCCACTATTCTTTTTCTATACTTCTACTGTGTGGACCATGAGCTCTCCAGGTAGTTTGAGCAACCCACTGTCTCCAGGCTCAGCAGCTTCTTTGACCTTACTTAAAGCAATATACCCTCTTCATAGTGGAGATAGTGCAGTATGTTGTCGGCTGAGTACAACGGAGTATACATATATATATATATATATATATATATATATATATATATATATAGTATAGATATCGCTCTTAATGGTGTTTACTGTCATAAATACCATTAAGAGAGTGACATGTTACATAGTGTGCAATAGTACATTGTGTTTAATTTGTTGTTTATTGAGATCTAATGTTTTTAGTGGTGAGAATTTTCATGTGATTAAATACATAGATCCGACTATTATCCCCATGTACATGTACTGACAGAACTTCAACCCGAAAGAAGTCATATAACCATTTCAATAACTCCGAAGCTGTTCAGTTAAGCTAAAATGAATGAATGAATGAATGAATGAATGAATGAATGAATAAATATGCATTGTGTCCCTTTAACAACACAATGCAATCACTAGTAGTAGGACTGCATGCTAATAAAGTGTCCGGTAAGAATCTATTTTATATTAAAGGGATACTCCACTTTTTTTGTAAACAGGCTCATTTTACCACTCCCCCAGAGTTAAATAGTTTAGTTTTACCGTTTTCGAATCCATTCAGCCGATTTTCTGATATTTAGAAGAATATCAGTAACCAGACAGTTTCTGGTCTCATTGACTTCCATAGTAGGAAAAAATATACTATGGAAGTCAATGAGACCAGAAACTGTCTGGTTACTGATATTCTTCTAAATATCAGAAAATCGGCTGATTGGATTTGAAAATGGTGAAACTCAAATGTTTAACTCTGGGGGAGTGGTAAAATGAGCCTATTTCAAAAAAAAGTGGAGTATCCCTTTAACAATGCATTAAATCACATTAATAAACCACAATAAATAAAACAAATTAAGTGATGTGTCATATCTCAAGTAAAGTGAATTACGGGTCATTGGAAAGGTGTCAATCACAACTGACTTCCAGAAAAGTGGAAATAACCAGTGACATTTGATGTTATTAAAACAGTAAGTCCCGCCTCTCGACTGCCAAAAATAAAAGTGGTCGAGTGAGCAAAAGCAGCAGGCGAGAGCAGGTCGAGCCCAAGAGCATGGGGAATGATCATGTGCCAGCATCAGTTGTGCGCTCGGTTATTTTAGGCAGTGAATTTTCACCATAGAGATTGCATTTGACTCGTTCTCTGAAGGGACACCAAACTAATACTGGTTATAAAACAGCATGGCTTTGATTCGCAGCTTGTAGTTCTTTCAACTCTTGATTTTTACTTTTTGATTTACACCACATGGGCTGCATGAACTTAAATTGCTTTCAAAGTAATGGCAGTGTTTTCCAACCAGGGGGTCGTGACCCCTACTAGAGGTTGCTAAAGATTTATAAGGGTTTATCAACGCCAAGCTCACTCTTGTTTAAGGGTTAGGGATAAGACAGTAACCAGTTTGACGATAAACCATGATGCAATTTCCAATGGTTATTAGTACAGTTTAATATTTTAATCATCATTAAAACCGTATTTCATTGCCAGGATTTGAAAAGCTCATAGTAAATGCTGTACAGTACTAAGCAACATTCTCGCAGACAGCATTCAGCTTACAGCATACAGTGTAGGTTTTGTTTTGTTTGAAAACAAATGGCGGGAAGAAGTGAGAGGTTTTACAGCCTTTGCAAAAGAGTTCTTTGGGAAAATATGAATTAAAGTATTAGTGAACTTTATGAACTGGCTGCCTTGAGAAGTTTTAATGGCATTTTCTTTTGATATTCTCTTCGTGTGGAAAAACAGCTCTATTTCTAGCTCTGTTCCATAAGCACCACCTACTGACAAAGAGTGGATTTACATTTTATTCAGCCTGTCAGTGGTTTTTGTTTGTGAAACTTGGGCCACATTTTTATATGTTGCTATTAGATTTAGCATTTTATAAAACAGTTTGATCAAGATTGTTTTAACATTTATTACATGTTAGATAACTTTATGTTGTAATTCAAACACGGTTGTAGTTGTTAATGCTTTTATTTTAAAGGAGCCGTGTGTAAGATTGTGGCCAAAACTGGTACTGCAATCAATTTCAAATTACTGTAGAGCAATGTATCCCCTCCTCCTCCCCCCTGACTCGTTGCCAGATAGGCTGCAGGATCCAACAAATTTTTTAATCCGACACGTTTCTATCTGCAGCTGTGGTAATTAGAGCAGAGCTGGCAACCCGAATGCTGCAACACTACTGACTCCGTGATTGGTAGATCGGTGGAGGGTGGAGCATCAGAACAAAACATCAGCATCAGTTGAGGGCTACAACTGCACTTTTTAAGTGACAATATCCTGGCCAGACTACTGTTGTCAGTGATATAAGTATTTGAAATGAACATGATATCTTAATGTCTAGTGACATATCATGGCCATTTTATGATTATTTTAAACAAATTTCTTACATACAGCTCCTTTAATGTTTCTGCGCTTTTACCCATCTTCTGAAAGAGTACAGAATCTCTGGATTGAAACCTTGGTGATAAACGTGCAGAAACAAGCGATAGAAACATTGGTTGCGCACATGGAAATAACACAATCATCAAACATTAAATGCTTATTAATCAAAACTGTCTTATGTTGCCAAATGAAATGTCAACCTAGAAAGAGGACTGTGAAGCTTTGGGGGTATTGATGGACTCGATCTACTCATCTGTGTTTTGATCATCGTTCTGAATCCAATATAGATTCAAATTTCATAGCTTTTTGTTCAAAATGTTGCTATTTTTTAAGACACTTACCCCACATAAAAGTTTGAATTAAAAAAGTATGCATGAGCCTCAATAAATTATCAAAAGTTGCTGGCACTGCATGGCTGGCATCTTAAAAAAAAAAATCTGCAGGGTAAAATCTGCCGGGAAAGAGTTAAGTGTTGATTAAAGTATAAATGTTATAAACACAAGTGACATAATACTAAAAGGATCTCTTTAAAAGCTGCAGGACAGAGAAAAATTGCTAACATATAGATAAATAGAATCAAATGCACAAAAATAGTGTCAACTGGTCAGAGTTAGAATGTTCCGGAGGCATACACGTTGTAATAAATATTGCACTCCTTTCTGTTGTGCTTTTTGAAGTTTAACCCTAACTCATTTACTGTTAAAGGGTTAGTTCACCCAAACATTAAAATTCTGTCATTAATTACTCACCCTCATGTCGTTCCAAACCTTTGTTCATCTTTGGAACTGCAGCATTATCACTTCTTATTATCAGACATAAAAACACTGGAAGCGTGGAATGTTTAATATGGACGTAAAGCACCTATTACCATAGCTTTTATGTCTCTTAATCCCACTATTTTCTAAAGCAGCGTTATGACAATGATTAGCAGAAGTCTGCAGGATACTGTTTGGGAAACACTTCATGGTCCAACTGAGAAAATAACCAATTTTGCTTTACTCTTCAAATTCCTTTTCGTAAAGCAAAATACTAGATTTTTCCTCTTAAAATGTTTCAGATGTGAAGGTTGATGGATTGAAGAGTGTTCTGTTATGATAAGATTAGCCAGTGGAAAGGCAATTTAATGGCAATATCCAACAGGAGGATCATTCGAAGTAAAGTAATGTTACAAATAAACTCAGGTGGCAGAACATCACTGTCAAAATTCACCCCCAGGGTATTTAATGCACATCCTCTTCAGACTTCAAGGGGGAATCTTTTCTTTTTATTATTTACCCATTCTTCTATCCATACATCCACTATTCTCCACTGTGTGGACCATGAGCCCCCCAAGGCAGTTTAGTCAACCCTCTGTCTCCAAGCTCAGCAGGCTTGACCTTCTTCGTCCAAACTGACAGCATCATCTTCATTTTTCTTTTATTATTTATTGTAGATCTAATAAGCCCTGACATGTAATTGTGAATCAATAACTAAATTGTTGATGAGCAGAGATGCATGATTGGAGTGGTGTCATAAATGTAATAACTGTGTGTGTGGACACTGAATAAAAATCATTCTGAGGTAAAACACGAGCTTAGATTTTCTCTTGTTTTTCGACCAAACTGACACGGGGGAAAATGATATCGTTGATGCTTTTCGGTCTTTCCAGAGAGAATCCATTCGAAGGAGCAGAGTGTATCTGGATTTGCTACAGCTAATTAAGATTAAGAAGGAAAAGAAGCCGTCCTCTTCGATTCAGTGCTGGTCTCTGTGTGAATGAGATTGCATTTGACTCATTCTCTGAAGGGACAGGTTATAAAACAACATGGCTTTGCTTTGTCGCTTTTAGTATTCTTTTGATTCTTGATTTTGTCTTTTTGGTTTTCACCACATGGGCTGCATGAACTTAAATCACATTCAAATGAATGAATGCCCAATGGAGTCACGATATAAACCTGCACAAGAGTTTATGTGCTGTATTTTCTCGTGGCCGATTACGTTGTCGCGTTTGTTGTCTGAAAACCTCAGGCATTGCAGGCTCATTCAATTTCAAGTTATTCGAGGTGATGGAGGTTAATTCGTTTTTATTCACCACACAGCTAGATGAATGGAATTCATGGAGATCTTTAGATATATATGTACACTGACATTTATCACCTGTACCTCAATTCCCGGCGTCCCTCCCCGCAGGATGTATTGAATGTTTTGTGGTGTGTGGTAAAAAGGCTTTGGAACACTAGTTTTACTCCGTGTCTGACCTCGAGGCTATTGCTGGTTCAAGCCTAGCCACGAGTCATGAGTTAAACCACCAAACGATGGTTTGGCTCTCATCCAGAATGCCTTTTGGGATGAACTCTGCTTTGGTCGCATTTGGTACCCTAAAGATGTGTTGTTGTTGTTGTTTTTTTTTTTTTTCTTTGCTGGGCTAATGATGATTTATTTAGCCTTTGAACTTCAGCTAAATAACTTATTTTTTCCCTCCTGGAAACATAAATCATTTAAGTTCTCCCCCATTTCTTTGACGGAAATTGTGTAAAAGAGGTCAGTTTCTCATATTTTCCCTGTCGCTTTTAATAGGCTATTAATGAAGATACATGCTGGATCCTGTGGTTAATAAGACAAGTGTCAGGTTCTCCTTTCCTGCAGAAGACATAGTGAAGAAGCACTGACCGTCCCACTGTTTCTCTGACACCGCTCATCAAAAGGGGTGGGTGGTGAGGTGTGGAGCGGGGAGGAGGGGAGGGGGTGTCAAGGCAGAATTACTCCTCATTACCGAGCCGGACGAGCCAGTAAATCACAGCTCTCTACACCAGCAACTTTCTCCATCATCACTCAAAATAGCTCCGTTAGAAGCCGCTCGTGCCTGCTGACCTATAAAACCGCAGTTCCGCATCCTCGATGATCATGTTTGAGTGGTAAGCATGTGTGGCAAAAACATGGCTCAGATGCTGCAATCAATTCTATAGTACCAGGGCTCCAGACATTTATTTTATTTTTTTTTTTTTACTAGGAGCGCTGTTGCCCCTGACTGAAATTTTTTGGAGCGCCATCACAAAATTTAGGGGCACACCTTGCAATGCAATTATTCAAATTTCCCCCACAATTTGTAATACTGACAAACTCTTTAATAATAAATAGATTTAATGTACAGATATTACAATATGCAGTTTTATTTCTTAAGTTCACAGGGCTCCAGACTCAATTTTGAGGGCAGCATCACCTCAAATGAGAACTCGCACTGGAAAAAAAAAAAAAGAAAAGAAAAGTAAAAGAAAACTCTGGTAGCACTGGGGCTAAAAATAAATCACTAAGCCTAAGTTAGGGTGTAGATGAAATTAACTTTAGTTATTATCATTCACAATGTCTTAATATTAATTAAAAAACAAAAGGGTTGAAAAATGTGAAAATAGCTAATAAATATCCTACTGTTTGCAATGGTACTTTTTTCTTCTTATTTAAGTGTTCGAATAAGATTGTTTTTCCATTTCAGGACAATCTTTGAAGGATGCACAAAAAATGTGTTGGTCATCACAAAACTAACAAACAAACAAAAAAAAAAACATTTATATATGAAATTATGATTTTGAAGTGCTGGAAAAAGATGTGTAGGCTACTTGTAAGTGTTTGACTATTTCTGTCACAATATCATATTGTTACTACATCTGCCTAAATCCAGTGAATATTGTTGATTTGTGGACTGACAGCCTTCTATAAGTGTTTCTCCTATTTTTTTTTCCCCCAAAAACAGCAAATTTAGTGGTAGGACATGTGCGACTGGGTGTAAAAACCTTTGACCAAATTTTGGTCGCAGTCTGGAGCCCTGAGTAGTAAAGGTGACGGACCGGAGAAGCAAGTTTCTGTGAAAACGTTTGTAAGGGAAACGTTGTTCTCTGTTCAGACAAATACATAAATGGTGGTTCATAACTGGTGGTTCATAACCTATTTCATAACTGGTGGTTGGTGGGTATTTGGTTGCTACTAGGCATTTGTACTGCTGGATATTATAACGGAATTGGTGGGCTTCACAACTGGTCTTAGCTTTTGTAGTTTGATTACAAATTTATTAATGTATTGCCAGTAGGAGTGTAACGATTCACTTGTCATGTTTCGATACATATCGCCATACTGAGACTAAGCTCACAATACGATACTACGTTTTAAGGTAGGATTGTATACTAAATAAAGGAGTTTTTTTTAATTATTATTACCATTTTATTATTATTATTATTGTTACTTTATTACTATCAGGACCCACAAATATTCCCCCATTGGATTATTCTACATCATATTTATCACCATATATAGTAGTTTAATATAGCAATGTAGTCGTTTCGCTCCACCTCTTGCACTATACATATAAAAACCATCTAAAGTGCTTCGAATAATCATACCTCTAAAACTAAATGTGATATGGTGATTTAAGAGATGTTTGTACTTTTAGTGCTGTCCCAGTGCTTGCGCTTCAATGATCAATGCAATCAATCACAGTTCTGATCATTGTAAATAGTTACTCACTCTCATGTTGTTTTCACACAACGTGCAAACATTTGGACATCCGTGTTTACTACAGTGTGCCCGTCATTGTAAATCTGGTCATCATTTAAAGCCATTGTTTCTCTTCAATTGATTGTTACGATGCCTTGGATATTTTTCAATCTTTTAAGTTTTAGAGGACTGGACTCTAAATGGAGGGACAGAAATTTGAAAGAAAATCGCTAAATCCATCTTACCATTATAAAAATCCATTTACCCTGCAATTAAAAATGCCCGAATAATGTTATGAGATTAATGTTCTAAATATAACATTTTAAATAAAGAAATATGAAATAGAAAAGTAACTGATACTATTATATGTGAAACTAAAACCTAGCAAGTTAGATTAAATGAATCATTGCTGGGATTCATTCAACCAATTTGTTCAAATTGCTTGATTCATTCATGAAAAAAGCAAGTGACTTTATGAATGAGTCATTGAATCATTTACTCACCCGATTCAGTAAAAAACTGTGAATCATTCAAACAAAACACCGCTGTGTGTTGCTGGGATTTACCATCTACTTTGGTTGTTACTATTTTTGTTGGCAAAATAAAGCAAAACCAGTCAACTTATTATTTATTTAACTATTGTACAAAACTAATATAAAATTTTGCAATCATGCTGATATTCGAGAAAATGGCGCTCTTGTTTGTGTGACAAGTGTGTGAATAAACTGTTGTGCTCCAAAACAATAACAAAGTTCACATTTAGAAGATCTAAGCATTCAAAACGTAGTTTCTCACTTCCGCTAAAATCGATCACGGATATTTATGACATCATCATTAAGTCGCAGCTTTTGACGAAATGATAAGGGGATTAAGCCATATAGTGCTTTTGATTTTAGTTCGTTTGACCGATATCATGTCAAAGCAATGGTGCAAAACACAACGTTAAATAACTTTTATGTTATAATGAGAAGTTTAAATACAGTATTTTTAATTAATTATACAGAGTAGACAGCATTTAAACAGCATTGAACTTTTCTCAACTTTGTTACATCACTGGACACACCCACATCACATCACTAGTTCCGCCAGAAATTGTTCACTCTTGAAAATGAATACTTGGAGTTGCGTTGTGCTCCTTGAGGTTGAAACTTTCAGTGTTTGTGAGGGAAGCGTTCTGATTTGTCCTGACCTAACCTTGGCTAATCAGGGTATGTCTCAGCACTACGTTTACAAATAGCGTGTTGCGGCACCTTAACATTCGTCATGCTCCCTGTTGAAAAATGACGTCTCAGTCCATTACGTTCCTGCCGTGCAGACTGCTCGTCCCATTAGACGGCGCTCCATGTCGCGCCGTGTTACTGCAAGCTCCATTGGCCTTTATTTCACCATCAGCCAGACGAAACGGTTGATATTAACAATCTGTTTCTTGATGTATGCCTCTCTCTGATATCATCCAGCATAGCTGCAGCACCCATTAGTAACTGTGTTACGTTTCAGATGGTATTTAATGAAGAGAAGCCCCTTGACAGGTAATTTCACTCTTCACTTTCATTTGATATTTACAAGTCTGGATGAATGTTACCCCACTAGCTTAGCGTCCTCATTTGCAAACATGTTGGCAATTACACTTCGATCCACCTGAATGACATCATGAACTGAAGGAAGGGATGAAAACGCAACCGTGCTCGCCTCCTGTGGGATGTGTGGTGTCCAAGCCATCTGCTTCTTTGCTGGCAAATGAGAGCAAAGGCTGGCTCACCTAGACTGGACTAATATGACACAGTGAGCTTAAAACCCAACAAAGGGATTAATCCCCTCATCTGTTGCTCTTTTATTTTCACTAACTGTTCTTGCAATAAAGCAGAGAAGAAAGAAGCTTTATTCGGACAAGACTAGTTTTTTGAGTTTGATCAATTTGTTTTATATGCTTTATGATTTTAATCCCATTCAAATTGAACACATCTTGTACAACTTGTAATAATTTAAAGCCTGAATGATAGCCACACACAATACAGTATGTGCACAGTATGTGTGTAATATATATATATATATATATATATATATATATATATATATATATATATATATATAACTATAAAATATTGAATTCAATTTTTCAGGCTTTCTTGTTAATGCATGACGAGGTTACCATAACTTTTGCATTTAAACATAACATTTATGTTTCTGCAAGTTATGAATGTGCAGAATTGTTATGATCTGTTTTTAAAATAAAATTAAATGAAATAATATATTGTGTATCAGGTTTTGGGGATATTTTTCTCTCTGTTATGGTATTATTTTACACGCATGCTGGTATTTTTTTCAGGTGTGCAACATATTTGTTTATACGGTGATTTGTATTATTTATTTGTGTTCAGCTGTAAATTTGTTTATGAAATAAGTAACAGCCGGTGATCCAGCACCACTATAGCAACCTTACTTTCTTCCCTTGCTTATTTACAGTATACATGCACACTCCTAGAGAACACAACCTTCTGTAACGCCCACATCCAGAAACGCGCTTCAGTAGTAACTAGATCCCAATCCTGCCTGATTTAGTGCATGAAATCACAGACGTTCTTCAATTAACAATTTCAACTCAATTTTTTTATATATAAAATGAATCCCATCCAAATAACACTGAAGGCTGTTGACCCAACATTTAGTGAAAAACGCTATTTGCTGTGTGGTTCAACAAGAACAAATAAATTATTCTTAATGCTCCTCATTTCTCGGCTTCTGGCTCCTAGGCCAACAAGAGCTGAATTAAAGAACAACAAAAAAATCTGCGGCATTGGAAATTCTGCCAGAGAGATACAATATTTGGGGATATTAGTTGCTAGAAAGTCTACAGATAATGACATTACCACGCTCTGATTTTTCCTGCGCTATTACAGTGAACATATCTCCGCGCACAGGGCAAAGGCCAGGTAAAGCGTGTGGAAAAGACGCTGAGGCAATTAAACAAGTAAGTGCAAGTGGGCCACACACAGCACCATGCCAGAGGCCCTCTCTTTTCCTCCATGGTCAGATGAGAGAGATCTATGAAGCCAGGATAGGTCACACGGATCAGGCTGGATTTGCAAGCTTAGTCCTGAGGCTCTCTCTATGGGTTCTTGCGTGGGTATCCTCAGGAGTCAAGGCTACTGTAGCTAGCCTCCCTCACAACATCTCCTGGACTAAAGGCTTTATCAGCTTGTGCAGGAGAAACTAGAACACTCATCTGAAGCACCACTCGACATATATATGTGCGGCTTCTACAAAAGTAACTGGCTTTTTCAACGAGTCTAAACAGGAGTTTGGTGAGCACAAACGTGTTTGTGTGGAAACTTTAGTTTAGGAGTTACGGGCAGAATTCAACTTACTGGAGTATGACCTCTGCTGACAGCAGAGCAGCTATTGTATTCTTATCTGGGTCTCCTTGGCCAGTGCAACTTTGAGCTTCCAGCACAGATAATAAAACATCTCCCAATACCTGCTTTTTCAATTCCATTCCACTCCACAGAATGCTATTGATTGGGAGTTCATCACCCTGATGTATTGATTGTATGTTTTTAAAAGTTTCCTTGAATAGATGTGCTGGGGTTCCTTGTTTCAGCAAGTCTTTTAACTCAAGTCTTCACGCATAAGTAGCACGTACATTGGTGTATATCTGAGATGGAAAGCAAACGCGAGGGTGGAAAGATGCACATTGACAAACGTTATTTATTTTTAAATTATAAAAAAAAAATGTTTGAGTAGGTTTGTTCAACAAGTTAGGGTATTTTTTTAACATTTCAAAAGGATCACAACTGTTTTATTTTTGCTGGTAAGTCTTTACGATAATATTTGACTGTATGCATTCAGCGAATAGCTAATTAAATCAATTAACACTATTACTACTTATATAATCTACTCATATAAGGGGGCAAATCATATTTTTAATATTCTTTTATTCATTACAGACACGTTTAATTGACCAAAGATGACGGTAAACACATTTATAATGTTACAAAATATTTCTTTTTCAAATAAAAGGCTTTCTTTCTATCCCGGTTTCCATAAAAAATATTCAGCAGCACAACTGTTTTCACTGATAGTAAGAAATATTCCTTGATCACCAAATCAGTATATTAGAATGATTGGTCCCATTTTATATTAAGTGGCTTTAAGTACTATCTAATTACATTGAAATTAAAAATTTTATACAATGGACTTATTGTGTACATACATGTTTTTACATTGTACTTACATTTTAAAATTCCAGCATGTAATTACAGCTATAATTACTTTATGTAATTACATTTGTAATTACACAGTTGACCCTCCCCTCACACCTTAACCTACCCTTAAACCAACCCATACCACCACACCTGTCCCTAACCTTACCCGTATCTCACCTCAATAGCAGCAGAAGTGTTTTACAATACAACAGGAACACAATAATACATTGTACTTATTGTTCAATGTAAGTACATAGTACTTAAAGCCACTTAATATAAAGTGGGACAGAATGATTTCTAAAGGATCATGTGACACTGAAAACTACTGAAAAAACCTTTGCCTTTAAAGGAATAAACAGCATTTTAAAAAGCAGTCATTTGTAATAATATTTCACAGTTTTACTTATAGCCTAATCGAACAGAAACGACTTTTAAAAACATGTTAAAAAATCTTACCGACCTCAAACTTTTAAATGGTAGTGTTCATTAATACATTTTTTGCAATTCAAGATGCATTAACATCAATATTTGCAATCCACTATAACCAAACATTAATTTGACCGAACATGAAATTTATGAATTATTATTATTTGGATTCATAAATTGTGTAGAGAATCTTTTGCAATCTTGATGCATAGAACTTGTTGGCATTTTGCTTTTTATACAGTATGGTGTTGATCCTGGAGCTGTAATGTAGTACAGGACAGGTGTATTTCACACTTGAATCTCTGTGAATGGACCAGTCAATGTGACCCCACTTTGCACATTCTTCACAACAAATCCATTTGCTCCCAGTTATGGAAAACAATTTTATTGCACTGCAGGCATTCTGCATTTTCCTTCCACAGAACCAATGTTTTTGATGGCTTTTTTGACCACAGTGGGGCCCTTTCAACAATTTATTTTACTTTCTAAAATCAGTAACACTTTACAAAAAGGTCCCATTATGTTGCGTTAGTTAATGCATTAACTAACATTACGTAAAATTACCAATACATTTGGTACATTATTTATTCATCTTTGTAGTTCACAGCTCATTAAATCATATTTATAATGTATTTAATGTAGATATTAACATTAAGATTAATAAACGTTTAAGGCTTTTTCATTAGCTAAGAAATAGAAACGTATTGTAAGTGTAACCATTTATTAATTGTTAACTGAAAGTCATTTGTCTCAAAATAGTTTAATTTGTTTTCAGTAGCATTCGGTTACATTTAAAGTTATATTCTTTTTATATTCGTATAATATCTTTCAGTGACCTCATGATCAGGACAGTTTTGCAAGTGTTTAGGTAAGCGCTGTGCTGGTTAGCTGTGAGTGGTTTTGAGTTGTGAAAGAAAATAAAATGGCTATAAAAAATAAAAGGGCTTTCTAGGCCTCTTCCCAGAGGCCTTTAGCCCCATCATACCTACTGCTTTGTTAGACTGTACACAACAGCAACAGAGCGTCTGCCTGTTTTAGTAGTTTTTGTAACATCTGTCTGTGAGCAGTGCCCTTAAGCACCCAAATATATTTTGCGTTGTATATATGGATATGCCAACAGAAATAGTTCTTAGTGATTAATAGAATTTGCATTTCTGTTTGATGATGTTTTATTGTACTACTTATGTCCAGTTACTGTTAAATTTGATTTTATTTTACAGTAGGTCATGTGGTGTACCTTTGAGAAGGACCCTCATATACTCCCCCCCCCCCCTAATTTCAAACCTATACACATTTATACCTTGTGCATGTTGTGTTAAAATAACTATCATCCTACACCACGATCCAATTTCAATCCGAGCCCTACCTCCACTGTACTGCCAACAACACAATTTCACTTGAAAGACGTGCGTTACCTCATTGCAATGCAGTAAGTAGATTACATCCTATTCTCCTTCTCATGTACGGTGAAAGTCAGTGCTGTTTCAGAGGAGTGGTAATGCAGGCAAACTGTGTGGAGTAACAGTATATATATATATAAAAAAAGTAGCCATCCACTTTTCTGCTTTGTATTGAAAGATATAAACTCTCTCCAAGACTTCATTTGTTCTACCAGCCATTAATCCATCGGCAGGCATCTTCCGTCCTTCGGCTTAGTGACCTCTTTTCTCTCTTTCCTGGTTGGAGATTGGGAACGCAACAGGGGGCAGAGGATCTCCCAGAATACCAATTGGCCTCACTGGAGGGGGTGGAACACAGGATCTTGATTATAGATTTTAGTTGAGACTTTTGTGAATGTGGGTGTGCATGTGGAAGTATATATTTGTTTGTGTTTGTGTGGGAGCTTGTGTTTTTGGTATGTGTCTAGAAAATAAATTGATCAGTTAATCAACCAGCTCTGTCTGTCTAGTCTGTCTATCTGTCATCCATCAAAACCCGTTGTTATGCTTTTATTAGGATTTTTATTTCTCACATTTTTTTCTGTGATTTGACTATTTGTTCACCTATTTTGTGATAACAACATACCCTTTCTTTACCAATCCAAAATTGAATTGTATTTCTGTTTACAACTCATTCATTAAAAAAGGGCCCACTTTATATTAAGTGGCTTTATGTACTATATACTTACATTGAAATTAATAATTTGATACAATGGACTTATTGTGTACATACATGTTTTTACATTGTACTTATATTTTAAAAATACCAGCATGTAATTACAGCTATAATTACTTTATGTTATTACATTTGTAATTACACAGTTGACCCACCCCTCACACCTTAACCAACCCTTAAACCGACCCATACCTTCACACCTGTCCCTAACCTCACCTGTATCACACCTCAATAGCAGCAAAAGTGTTTTACAATACAACAGGAACACAATAATACATTGTACTTATTGTTCAATGTAAGTAGATAGTACGTAACGCCACTGAATATAAAGTGGGACCAAAAAAAAATAATGCATCTAACTAACTTTTCTACAATTTACAGTACTTATGAATTTACTGTTGACTTTCACCCCATCAAATAAAGATATTTTATAATGTATCGCACATGTCCACTTATACAAACCGTTAAGGAGGATGCTCGATATCCAGGTGATATGCAGAACATCCTCGGAGCTTCTGAGGTCTCTCGCTTTAATTTCCCCTCAGTGCGCACAGAGGCATCTGTACAGTAGTGGATTTATTCTGTATATGGAGTGCAGTGGTCCAGTCTGATAAAACTATGCTAGCCTTGCACAGGCACAAGGGCAGTGGTCAAGCTATTGGACAGCACTAAAGGATCAATGGCGATCAGTGTAGCTTCCCCGTCGGTCACTGAGAAATGATTTTTCTTTGGTCACTCACTCACTGCGGCAAGCGTTCTCCTTCAGAACGGCAACAGTGCCCCCTGTTGCCGAAACACGTGCTCTGATCTAGACCTGTGAGGAATTATGAGCTGGCCATTTTTTACTGGTCATCCTTTTTATTGATTAATTCATTCTCCTCCTCAAGATAAAAAGTAGTTTTTTTGTAGGTGAAGTTTGACTTACCTTTGCTTGCCACCTGAAGACTATCTGGGTGACATAAGGGACTGAATCACTGCCACTTCTGTCTTGTTACTCACTCTCTGAGCTTTCACGAGTACCACACATTCACTAGGAGATAGTGCTTCTGGGAGAGATGTGCAGTATGGCTGCCCAGGGAGGCGGGTAATTATCTGTTATGATCACCAGAAACGACAGCGGTCCATCGGACAGCCTCTGTTATTTCGAGCACTGAGTGATGATTAAAGTGGGAAGGAGAAGTCTGCTTCACATGTCTTTGGAAAAGAAATGATTTGCTGAACAGGGAATTGGAGTGACAGATGGATGGATCTTTAGGAGTGTATCACTTGGCAGTTTCACATCATGATTGGCCCCAGCATCTGGACTGGAGAAGTCATTTTGGCCCCTCCAATCTCCTGCAGATAATGTATAAGGAAATGCAAATGAGTTAAGACATTGCATTATATTCATGTATGTATTATATTAATGTTAAAGGAGAACTCTGGTGCAAAATGTACCTTTGGTCTAATAACACATTGGTACCTAGTCAACCGTTCTCTGAGATTTGTTTTCATGATAATCGAATGTAAAGATTTTATCTCTAAAAACTGTTTAGCGTATAACGCTAGTAATGGGGGCATTTAATAACTAAAAAGAAATTTTACTCAAAATAACCCCACACTAACACAGTGACACAGTGAGGGTCCCTACATGTAAAACGAAGCATTGAGAACTTTGTAAGTGTACAGACCGTTTAATAAGAAGATATTTTATAAAGACAGTCCACTTTGTGTATACGGACTGGAGCCATCTTTGGAAAACAGTTTTTACTTATTAAATGCCCCCATTACTAGCGTTATACGCTAAACAGTTTTTAGAGATAGATCTCTTTACATTCGATTATTATGAAAACAAATCTCAGAGAACGGTCGACTAGGTACCAATGTTTTATTGGACCAAAGGTACATTTTGCGCCGGAGTTCTCCTTAAAGTTTGTAACTGGACATTTATGCCTTTAGCATGTTATGTAAACAGTACAGCATGGATCAAGGTCATGAATATTGTAATCTAATACATATGATATAATAGTAATCACCAGGGAATTTTTCCTTGGAAAATGCCTAATTATGATAGCAACAGATAATTTAATGGATGCATTAATCTAAATTATTCGCAGCATGCGATGGCATTTTGCGCTACTTAATTAATTGAGGTTCAGAGAATGTGTGACCACAATAACACGCGGAACTACAATGCTTCAAAGAGCGCCTTTTCACCCGTTTTCCCCATCTGACTGCGATAAGCGGGAAGCCAAGCACGTGTGCGCCGTAGCCATCGCATTTGTGTCCCCTTTTCTCATCCCTAGACAATTGCTAATTATTGTTACCATTGGAAAACTCATTGTGTGACATTTTTAATTAGACTACAACATGTCAGCATCTCTCTCAAAAAAGATTAATGGGATTTGGATAATTTTGTGTCCCCTAGTTCCCTGGAAGCTGTCCTAATTCCAACAGCAGTTCATAATGTTTGATTGTAAAGTAGGTTCGGTCTTTGACTGATGCTTTGGCACGCCGTCTCCCTGCTCTCCGAGGGCAAGAGCTTCTAAACGGCGGGCGCGATGCGTAAAGACGCAAATAAGCGAAATACCTCATTAAAGAAAAGGGGAGGCTGTGAATATAACTTCCTAATAGAACAAACTATATCCTGTAGGAGCGAAGCGCTCAGCCTGCTTGCGCTCGCTTGCTGATACAAGCAAAACCGAGGGGAAATCTGATGGAGCGAGATGAGTTTATCTTTATCTTGTATTTGTGGCAACCGCAAAAGACAGGACTTGTCTTTTTTTTTAATAAACGTTCATCTCGCAATAATACAACACTGTTGACACGCACAAAACGTGATTGTGAGGGAAATCAAGTCAGACACTCACACCACAGTGACTGGCATTTAAAGCTACGTTGTGGGCACCGTGTTTGCGTCTGTCCATAAATCCCATATGTAGTCAGGATAGCAGTCTCATCCCTCACCGTAATGGGAGCCGCTGGGTGGGCAGCTCAGCCACGGAGTGAGTGGTGTGTGTGTGTGTGTGTCTGGGGCTCTGCTGAGGGCTGTGGAGGTTTACAGCTGGCCCTGGCCATAATCAGGCCTGCTGATGTAGGTGATGAACAGCTTCCTTTAATAGGTTTTATGAGTTCACCGCTGGCCTGCCTCTGCTGCTGGCATTTATCTCTCTGTCCCTAGAGACTGCAAATGCTTCTAAATTAATAAGCAGTCGGAGAGCTGACCGGCAGACGGGCAGACAAAGCCCACGCATCCCTGTGTGTGTGCATATTCCTCCTTGTGCACACACACGCACTCCGGACTCCCCTCGTGCTCCAGGTGTTTGGGGCTCAGAGGGAAGATGAAAAGCCTTTGGAAGCAGCATGTGGCCATGCATTTTTATGGGATACCCTCCCAGCGCCCTGATACCGCAGTTGGCCCTCTGCCTGTGGCGATGGCAATCCGAGCCTGGCCCTCCTAACTGAACAACGGTGCTGTGCAAGTGTGCAACACCCATACAAATGCAGAGCCCACAAAAAGCACTCAAAATGCATTAAAGAGCTCTTTCCCCCTGTCAAATTAGTTTCATTTGCAGCAGCTGAAACTTCTGCGCATGAGAAGTGCTCAAAGCAATCATATCTCAGTTACTGTAGCTCAAAGCTGTAAATAACGTTGTCTCAGGAGAGGAGTTTGTGCGATATTGAAAACGGGTCACAATGATGAAGTTCTGATATATATATATATATATATATATATATATATATATATATATATATATATATATATATATATATATACTGTATATATAATTATTTATTTATTTATTTATTCACATTGTTTGTTTACTTGTTTCAGGCAGACTTTGAGAAGTACCAGCGATGACACCCACGACATACCCGTGCGGCAAATATTATGAAACAGCGTAGTGCACATCTGTTTAGTTGGAGCACACCAATTATTTATTTATTGCAGCCAATTAAACCTTCACAACAAGAATACTTCAATGAGAATATAAATGTCCAATAGTAACCATCGGTAGTTTTCAAATTAGCTTTCTTGATAAATGTCGATTCTGACTATTTGAGATGTTGTACCATCATGGATGTTCCTGTTTTATTTCTGTCATGTGTTCCCTTGTCGGATGTGTCATGTTGTCATGGGTTCATTGTTTCATTGTTCACATGTTGTCCCTTGTCTTGTCATTAGTCTTATGTGTATTTAAGCCCGCTTGTGTGCCATGTGTCTGTCATGTTCGGTGGACTTACTTTACACACACGTTAGTTTTTGTTGTTTTTTTACAATTGTGTAATTAGCCAGATGTTTTTGCATTGGTGATTCTGAACAGCATTTCAAACATTTGAAATTTCTTCTAGTAAGTGTTTACAGAATATTTTTACTACTGTAAAATTAGCTAATTAAGAAATATTCGGTAACACTTTACAATAAGGGTGCGCTAATATGCATTAATTCATCCTTAACTAATGCACTGATAATCATGAGTTAATGTATAACTCATGAAGAAATAAATCATTAATTAATGATTACTGCATTAGTAATTAATAAAGAGTCAATATGATTAATAGATTAAGTATTACATGAATTGCTATTAATTCAATGTGTCATTGTGTATCAATTCCTTAATAACATATTTTATTAACTAATAGTGTAAATTAATGTGTTAATTACCACAATTAGTCAAAGCTATGCGCTTCAACTTCCATTTGTCTGCTTTAATTAATCATTAGCTAATGATTTGCGAAGGTATCATTATGTTATGACTTTACTTGTTAGGGCACATCATTATTAACTAGTCATTTAGTAATTGTAGTAATTTGCTCATGAATTTGCACTAACATTGAAGTAATTAATCATGTAGTAATGCATATTAGTGTACCTGTCATATTATCTGGAAGTTGAAATACAAGACTTTGGCTCATTCTGGTAATTAACAAATTAATTAACATTATTTGTTTAAAAAAACAAGTTATTATGGAATTAATCCACAATTACATAAAATTAATAACAATTCATGTATGAACTAATACATTAACCTACAGACTCTTAATTAGTTCCTAATGTGGTAATAATTAATGAATAGCCTAAATAATCATTAGTTACACATTAATTCAGTATTATCTGTGCATTAGTTAAGCATGAATTAATGCTCATTAGTGCACACATATTGTAAAGTGTTACCAAATATTCCTTTTTTTCAATCATTCTACGGTTGTATTACAATAGTAACATATGTCGGTAAAATTACACTCAAAGCTATCGGCCTATAAAATCTCAGATAGTTTCAGAAAATACTTTTGGTCAAAATGTAATTAGATTATACACTGTTCAAATTTTATGCCCTTATTGTTGTGCCAATATTTCCTTGTGGTATTGACAATAGTATAGACTATTGTTATTTTTCAAGGTAGCCTATTCTATCGAGGTTAGAGATGACAACACTACTCATCTTTCTAACAAAATATTTTCTCCCCGTATTCTCAAGTGAAAAAAAAGAACACGCACATCTTGCCTTTTCCCTTTCTTCTCTCCATGCGATGAATGTAATTTTGAGTTTCGAGTTCCTTTTCAGGGACTATGTCTTAGAAACAGGACTACATTTGGTTGAGAGGCGCTGCCTTGGAATCGATTAGCTTCACTTGCCTCTGTGCCTTAGCAAAGTGTTGAGGGGCATAGCTTAACAGCTGGGGAGCACTGATTGTGTGGCATTTGTCGAGTTCACCAGGGAAGTGCACACTGTGTTATTGGGGAATATGGATTTTGGCACAGTTGGAAACGGTCTATATCTCCAAGATGGGAATAAATTGGAGCAAAGTGCGGCCATTGAAATGCACACAGAGCGGACAGAAAATGTAACATGCTGCAGCTGTTTACCCACCGCTATCTGTCACCAGGCCTTATGAGGGAATCGTTTAAGTGTCACATTACTCTAGCATGTAGGGCATCCGTCCTGAAGTATTACCCGCCATCCAGAAAAGAGATATGGAGGCGGTGGACAATAGATTAAGGGATAGCATCACGCTTGGCTACCGAATACATCGAGTGAATCGTTTCTTTGACAAGCCACTTTTAAAGGGAAAAAAGTGTCACGCATTTCGAGCGATCTGATTTGAATTTGGAAGTCATCACTTAATTAAGGAGCCTGGCATTCAAAGCTGGAAAGAAAAACAGCATCTCAAGGGAAGATGATATCTTCAGATATGACATGGGCATCAATTTCATGCTTTTAAAATGACTTGATCTGTCACCCTGTGAAAGCGGAGCACAGTTTTAGCTTGTAGTGCAATACATCTGATTAAAGTGATATAAAAACTGTTAATAAGCATACTGACGGCTTGGCAAGCTGCCACCTGCGCTACCGAAGATGTTGCATTACCTCTTGACTTGTGTAGAGCGCTATCTCTCCACCCACAGTTGATTAAAGTATGCTTTACATCTCAATGACACATCTATATCATTAGTATGTATTAAGATGCCAAATAAAGCTAAAGCTAAAAATGTTCAGCTAAGCGACAAACAGATGGGCAGCGAAGGAAGAGCGCTAGACATTTATCTTTACAAATGGCCAACGTGGTTTCTTTGCGCTGTCGCCGTGGGCTCTAAGCGGAGCTGTCTTGCTTTTAATAATCCTCAGCGGTATTTACGAAATGTCACTCTCCTTACTGGCCATCGCCGGCTGGTTTTTGTGAGCCGTGTGGCAGGACCCATTGTAGGCCGCTGAGGCGGAGCGGGATGTGGTAAAGATTTGTCATGTGGCTACAACAAAACTTGCACATGGGGCTTAAGATGATTTATTGGGCTTATTTCTGAAAGTGGTAAAGTGAAATTAATCATGATCCCACCTGACGCCACAGCTCAGCTGTGATAAATGACAAGCTGTCAGTTGCAGACAGCGTGCCATCCATGAAGTGGCCGCTGATGCGCTCCCTTCTCAGATAGACTGACCTAAAGTGTTAGCCCTGCCAGATGCCCCTCTGGATGCGTGCGTTGGGGTAGACCGGGTGCAGCCACGTCCCCCTGTGCAGACGTGCTGCCTGTGCAGACGTGCCCTAATGAGCTGAGCTCAGGCTGGAATTGGACGGACCACTCACCTCCCGTGATGTCTCCGAGAAGTTCACCGCACTGTCAGCTTGAGATCTTCATTGCTTTGACAGCTTTGCCGAGTTTCTCTTCTGCATTTACAATTAGAAAACAAAAGAATGTGAAGATGACACAAGGTCTGAGATAGGGTTTAACTTTTTTTTTTCTTTGAGTGAGGGTGGTATATTTGTCCTTTGTTACGCATGATAGAATCGAGACATCTGAAAAGACTAATTTAATAGGAAACATCCGAAATGGTTGATCTTTGGAGGCATGAAAACCCACATTTTCTTGCTCATTAATGTCTGCAATGAGTCGTAAAGCTGCGGTGTCTTTGTTGTTCTTGCTGTTCACCATAAGTCAGAAAGTTTATTGCTTCAGTAGTAATGTAGACATTAGTGTCCTTTAATTGAAAATCTATGTTTTCCTTGTTTTTTTTTCTCTCCCTTTTTTTTCTGAGGTTGCTCAAGTGAAAAATGTCTGTAAACCCATTTAAAACAACCAACAGCCTTTGTTTTCCCCTCTGCCACGAAAATAAATAATTTTTGCCCTTGACAACGGTGTAATTAATAGTGATGTTTAGCAGGTCCATTTCAACGCACCCTCTTAATCTAATTTTGTTTCCACTCCCCGATTTGTAAATTACTGCAGAATGACACACCATTTACCACTGTCCTTCTGTGCGACAAAGGTAATTTTTCTTCCTACATAAATCTCTCTCTCTCTCTCTTTTAACCTCTCCTTCTCTCCTCTCCCCCCTCTATTTACCCCAGAATCTTTTGGATGTTTGCAAAACGCCTTGTCCCTATGAAGTACTTTTACATGCACTTATATAGTCTTCCTATAAAGGTCATTATTGTCAGATAAACAGGGGTTTTGTATCATGGGGTTTATTTTGCTGAAATGACCAACTGACACTACATTATACCACTTATTATGTGGCTACTTGTCAAATAAATAAATTATTGGACATTAAATATTGATTTGAGTTGAAATTATTGTATTATTGGAGAAGAAAGTGACCAAAGTGATTTGTGAATCCACATCTATGTAGAAAATCAGGTCACATTGGTGTTTGTGCAAAAATACAGTTTATGAGACTGCCCAGTAAGAATTAAGTATTCCAGGACTGTGTAATAATTGTGTTTAATGACATTGATCTTTGTCATTAAAGCAAAGGTCCACAACCCATTGCTGGACATTAAAGTGTTAGGACTGCAAATGGCCAAAGTGGCATTTAAATGAAAAAGAACCTGTTAGACTGTAGCATAGAGTGCTGCTATTTTGCATACTGTAGGTTAACCAATGTATTGTTTTATTACTCTGCTCTCTGTAATACTTTGGTCAAGAGATTCTGTGGTCAGATATTACTTATATTTGTCATTGTACATGGCAATTCATCATATCTAAATTATATGCATTTAAGCTGAAACTGCCTTCATGTCTATTGCATCATCACTAGCAAAGTGTTGCCTTGTCTGTGAATTCTAAGCGATTTTCAGCTCTTTTTTTCTTCCAAGTAGTAATTTTTTTTTTTTTTTTTTCAAGTAGTTATATGGCAGATATAAGAGTGTTGGGGTCAATAGAATGAAGTCGCAGAATGATATAAAAATTATTCACATTGTATAATCATGTGATTATAAAAAAAGAGGATCACCTTGAAGGTTCCCTTCAAGGGTGAAATAAAATCTACGCTATCACACGACCAATTCGTACGAATTCGACCCATGATTAAAAAGTGTCTAAATCGTACTAATTTGTACGACCTCACTTGTACGAATTTGTAAGATTTGTCTAAACCCACGTGATGGGTAGGTTTAGGGGCAGGGTAAGGGGTAGGTCATTCGTACGAATTCATATGAATTGGCCAATTCGTAAAATATGTACGATTTAGCAAAATTGTACTAATTCGATTGAGGTCGTATGAATTAGTACGAATTAGACACTTTATAAGCATGCGTCGAATTCGTACGATTTGGTCGTGAGATCGGGTTGAATAAAATGTAAATATATCTCATCTTGTTTGGATCTATGGAAGAGGATTAGGGCCAAGCAATAATAACAAACAATAAAACCATCTTGAGATATAAGTCATTATAATGCGAAATTAAACTCATTAAACACCGAACACTGAACACCACTCTCAAACGGTGAGTGTTGCATACAGCATCACAATACTTGCTATTTTCTTCTAAACATTGTATGCTTCTCTTTGTAGCATGAAAGTGGGATGTTGCTCATGCACCCCTAGAGATGAAAGACAGATGTATTCAGATGTAGTTCAGAGGTTTATGGCACTGTGTTTCAACTGTTGGAAGAGTGCCACTTCAGATGCCAGGTGGGGTACTAAGTGATGTAGATATATTTGGAATTTTACTGTATTGAATTTCTATTGTACCACTGAACCTCTAAATACTGCACAAGACCTCTTGTTGTAAGCCCCTCCGGTTGAAAAGATTGCATGCATGTACCAGTCACAGCTAGAGTTGTTGTTTGGTGCAATTTTTATTAGTAGCTTGGTGTGCCAGTAAAATATGAATGTAAAACATCATGACCACAGAAAAGTGCAAGGTACTGAAATGGCTGTGAAAGTATGTTATTCATGGATTTGGTGTTGGCAATATTATATTACTCACATCCGTTGTAACAGACATAAGCCTCGGTTTTCTATTGACGTTAAGTACATACTTTGTCATCAAATTAATATGATTGTACTTAAAAAGGACACTTTGATACAAAAGCATGTATAAATTACTTGTATGTCATGATAAAATAAGCAAATACATTTTGAAAGCACAATTTAATGCCTTTATAAGATCCTGTGGCAGGGATGTAGATGGTCAAAGAGAAAATATGACACTTTATCAGTTTTTTTTTTTAAAAAAAACATCTGTCGTGTGTTTCATCATGTCTAAAAACCACTGAAGTGATTTCTGAGCAAAAAATTCATGGGTATCATGATCTCCCAGACCCAGCAGCCTCCTTTCCGGACTTGAGAAAGGCTGTCATTTTACAGATGTCATACATGACAGATGCACCCTGACAAAACCTACCACGTAAAAGAAAATACAATTAGAAGCCCCAGTGGACAGGCCACGCATCAATTTATCCTGAGCCGCCGTGTGACAAGGCTGGGCAGTGCCACTCGATTTTATGTCTGCTAGATAGCTGTGACTTATTTCAGCATGTCTCTCTTATCTAAGCGTTAAAAGCTATCCGTCTTCCGGCGAAGTTTTGGCCCCGATGTCTTCCATCTTCAGGCATCATTGAGAACTGTTACAGCACGTGTAGTCGCCTGTTGAACTAAATTAGTCTTCGTAATAAACAATCATTTAAGTGGGGCAGGCCGGGTTGTGAATGAATGTAGCGAAGGTGCGCTGGATGATGGATCTTGTGTTGACAGAATCCATTGGCTTTCTCATGTTATCAAACACAGCAATGCCATCAAATCTATTTATTTGAGAACAATGTCTCGAGAGATGGAGTGGAGACAGGACTGAGGCAGAGAAAGGGAGAAAGAAAAAGGCAGTGGGAGTGGGAAATGTGCCTCAATAGGACCTCAGTGCTGCCAAGTCACTCATTGATTATCTCAACAGAGCTGTAAAATAAGCTCCTGTGGTTGTGTCCATTCTAAATGACAGCCCTGGGAACATTTTGTTGTTCTCTGTTGTCAGTGATTGGGGTTAAGGGTCTAAGCCAGTGGACAGAGCACTGCACTATTTGGAAAAGTATTTCAAAAGAATATCTGCTCAGACAGGTCAAACAGACAAGAGAGAGTGGGTTTGCTTCCACGGCATAGTGGAGGCCAGCAATGCCTTTTTTGTGGCCAAAAGATGTTTCCTCAGTGAATAAACTAAAAGCTTGCAAGACGTGTCAGATCAAAATGAAAGGAGTGAATTGCTCATTCACTGAACTTTTTTTACAAGAGGGAAGGAGGCTGTGCAGCCCATCAAAATGTCCTTTATTATCATCACGCCTTCCTAGTATATTCGCCAAAAGAGTGGATCCTTGACTGTCTGAAAAAGGAAAAAAAAAAAATCAAAGGCTTGAAAGCTCAATGATCACTGTGAATTGAGGAGTATCTTATTCTGCACCACAGTTTGAAACCCTCTCTCTGATACTAGTTTTATTTTTTTTATATCAATACCTCTATCTAAAGGAGAATGTATTTTGTTTTGAAGCCGAGTATGACCCTAAGATATGAACAAGATTTTTTTTTTGTTTTGAAGCAGAGTATGACCCTAAGATATGAACAAAGTTACAGGAGTTCTTCAGAGGAGTGCAAGGTGAAATATCTAAGGATCCTAGTAACTAATTTCTTGCTGTCACTCTATTCACTACTTACCATCAAGTTACATCTGCGTAATGCGTCTGATTGATTGATCACAGGGATTTGTGTATTAACAAGCTGTTTTACATTTCCCCAAGCAAGCTCCTCACAGGAGGCCTCTGATTCCAGCCCCTCAGCTGTCTACTTATATGACTCGAGAGAAGATAGGGTGACTACGGGGAGCCGACGCCAAGGGCGGATGTAACTCCCAACGCAAGGCTGTAGAAGCTCCTACAGTGGCTTAAAAATTCCACATCGAACTGTGCCATCTTGAATGAGGCATATCATGAGCTATTTCAATTTGGGAATGTGACAGTGTGTAAATTTTCCCACCGGTTTTCTCGACGTGTGACAGCACCGGTAGTACCGGTATCACCCTCTTTTCCACCTCGCTTTTAAATCACTTATGAATGCTGTGCGGCCGTGCACATTTTCGAATTAGCTGCAATGCGGGAGGAGCAATTGCTTGAATGGTGGGTTCCTGATTATTCTTAATTAAAAACACAAAAACAAAACAGTACAAAGACAAACTTAAAACAGAATTTATTCATATCAGATACACATTGGGTAAGTAGCTTAACATTTGACGCTATTCTTCTCCCAGTTCACCAGCCACTTACTTTCATGTATTTCGTGAGAAGTGGAGGAATTGATGTTGGAAATCCAGCAGATCCGATTCTCTAACAAACTAAAATGGTGCCGCCCGTTGTTCATACTGCTCAACTAACGCGATCGTTATCAAGATGTTTAAACAACAAAACCCATCCACTTGCACGTATTTGACAATCTGAATATCAGTGTTTCATGCTATAGCTAATACATTTATGAATATTTTTGATAAAAAAGGACAAATTACATAAAAGCAGATCATCATTCATTCAGCGCAGTGTTGCGGTTGTGCTGTCACGTGACAAGCAATGACACGTCACCGTGAAAACATTAAAGTGGCAAGTTCTAAATAACGGTCGCCTTGAAAAACTCACGCCGGGTGGTCAGTTAGAATATTTTAAACTTGCGTGTGAAAGGGTTAACAAGCTCGGCAGCATCATTCTTGTTATGCGCTTGAAGAAGGGGTTTAAGTGTTACCTTTGGATGCTGCCATCCTTCATCAGGAAATCTTTACAGATCGCCTCATTAATGTTTGCAGGTTCCCTGTTAGCATTGGGTTTAAATCCAAAATGTTGCCAAATACCCGCTTTTACATTTCTCTTTGAAACCAAATCTTCTGCCGCCTGTCAGTTCTCGTCGCTTGATAAATTAAATCTGACTCTTGCTGCAACTCTAATTCGGTGGTTTTTATGTATGGTATGTAATCGGTGTGCAGCTGAACACCATGTAATACCTTGCACCAAGCCTACTTTAAATGCAACCTTTGTTCGCAGTTCATTCGAAGGGCAGCTTTTAAGTTCGTTTTTGAAAGGTTTTGCATAACACTGCGTTAATGGCGCAAAACACTACAGCTTTTTAATATCTAGAATCCGTTTGTTTTACCTGCTTATTATTAATAATAAGCAATTATTGTGAATCTGAATGAGGCATGTTCTGCAAGTAGGAGGCAACGACTGAAACCAGCACTGTCTTTCCCCTGGTCTTCTCCTAATCACTCCCTTGCTTGCTTTTATTTCATGCCCTATTTTAGCCCAGACACCTCAGCGCTGTCATTGCCGGTCTCCAGCTTTGGACAGCCAGACTCAGTGAAGCTCATAGGAGTAGGGATGCGTGAAGAGTTTGCCAGCTTTTCACAGAGGGGGAGCCAGGAGATAATAATGGGTGGAATGCAGGAGCCATGCGTGTCGTGCGAAAGAATAATTGCTGCTCTTTCAACAGCGCACCCCTAATTGGCCTCGCTGTGGTCAGAGAAACTTCAAGTCGGAGAGGGCTGGCACGCACGGCTTGTAGAGCCAAGACGTGGCTCTAACAGCGTTGCCCAGGGAGCTGTATCGGAAGATCCGTTCCCCCTCCAGAGGGGGGATATTTCAGAGAGTCAGTCCCAGCCTCCCTATAGCGCCCTCCCTCCCAAGCTCATTCAGTCACCCCAGCAGTGACCAGCCAGGGAGAAATGACCCCTCATTAAAGCGGTGTCATAAGACAGGGACGGCTCCAGCAGCCACCTAATCTCACCAGAAAGTGAGTGTGTGTGCTCGGTAAATTTGTAGCGATTCCACACAGGAAATGTTGAAGAAACACCTTCAACCCATCGGTGACATTAAAAACTTTTATTCCTTCTCTGTTCTTCCTGTTATACATCATTTGCCTTGCAGCAAACAGGACGCACAAAGCTTATTAGCGTAGGCTACGACGGGCTGAGCGCTCTACAGAAGAGAGCGCTCTACTCTGCTTCACTCCTCCTTTTTACTGCCTGACAAGATGCTGATTACACTATGTCAGTGTGCTGAAAAAGACAGGCCCATATGCTAGTCTCTCAGCTGGATTTCTGATCTTCAGCGCGTGCTGGTCCCTGAGCACCATGCCCATCACGCTAGGCTAAATGTTCGATATGAAGGGGGACAGATTATGAAGGATCACTATCTACCCATATCCTTTCCAAATCCCCTTCATCACACCTCATACATCATACAATTCCCATTAGTCTTATCTCCATTGCTCTTGAAACGTACTCCTTCCTAGTTGTGCCAAACTGCTTTTCGTAGCATTTTTTTTTTAACTGGGGATTTCCTGTTTTATGCAAAGGCTATTGATTTAAAGTATCAAATTCAAGACAGGTTTCTTTTCGATTTAACTTTATTTGGGCTATTCCTTTGTGGTGTACTACATAGAAATGTCTAATTTAGTGTTTGGATTTTAGGTCCCCATGCTATCGTTGTATTAGTATTTATTTATTTATTTTTTATTTTATTTTATTGATGTCTTCATGTTTGTTGTGAAATAGAGTTCTGGATTTACTTCTGGGTGGAACTGCTGCAGAGGCATGACAGAGTTAGTTTGAAGGTTTTTGGACAAATCCTTTGGTTTTTACTCTGTCCTTGTGGTACCTACTCCAATAACACCACCACAGGCAAGAGAGAGGGAACAGCAAATACTGTGTGCTCTGGGAACAGTCATTTGCTTGGCAGCAAACCTGTTTTGTTCCTCTAGGAGTTTTGCTGTAATGAGTGAGTCTGGCATCAAACAAGGTAAAAATCACCATGCCCCAAGAATAATAAATGTGGAAAGAATGGCAAGGAGAGAAAGGGAGATGAAAAGAAAGAGAAAAAAGAAAGCAAAGAAACGTGAGATGAAATGAAAGGAAGGAAGGTAAAGATAGATAGAAATACCTATAAAGGAAAGGAAAGGGAAATAATGAAGGAATATCTGAATAAAGAAAAGAATTGAAGGGAGGAAAATAGAAAAGAATGATGCAAGAAAGAGGTAAAAGATAGTATGGGGTAAGGAAAGGGAATTGATGCCAAAGGAAGGAAAGGAAAAGAAATAAGGAAAAAAAGAAGGATAATGGTACTTGACAAATATGCTTTTTGTAAAACACATTTTTTGAAGAAAAATACTAAGAGTGTAAAATAGTGTGAAGTCTGATGTGTAAGAAAATATAAGGGGTCGTCTGCTTTGTCAATTCTTTCACTCTTTTACAGAGATTTCTCTTCATTGTTAGACACTTATTTTCATATAGTGTTATTTATTTAATATCAGATTATGAATAACATTATTTTCCCCCAAGACTTGTTGAACATTTTCAAGAAATACGAGACATCCTTTTAAAACTGTCAATACATCGTTTCAAAACTACTGAAACTTAGACCATTTTAAAGGTGCTCTAAGTGATGTCACACATTTTTTAGGTCCAAGCATTTTTTGTCGCACACAGCAAACATCTCACTATCCGCTGGCTGCCTGTCCCCTAAACATGTGTAAAAAAACGTGGTCTATGCAGACAACCCAGGCTCCAGAAATGGCAACAAAAACAAACTGCGGCAACCTGCTCCACGAAACATAACAAACAGTTCCAGCCAATAACTGACAAGAATGCCCTGGGGGTGGGGTTTGGGGGTCAGTGCAGATGAGGAGGAGGGAGGGTCTATCTAGCCTCAGTTTTGTTCAAAAATACTTTAAACGTCAACAAGAAGTCACACCATAGAACATGATGTCACACTAAAGGACAGAAATGGTAGTTATACTCTGATTTCACGCAGCCACCATTTTGAAATGGCTTTGGAAGTACCTAAACCGGAAGTGTCGCCTTTAAACATAGGAGAGTCGCAAATGATAAAGAAGGAAAGGAAAGAATAAAGGAAAGTAAAAAAATAATAAAGTAGGAAGGAAGGGAGAAAAAGTAATGAAGGTGGAGAATAGAGGACAGTGGGCATGAAGGGAAGAATGTAGGAAAGAAGGGAGAAAAATGAATGAAGGGAAGAATGGAGGAAAGTAGATTGGAATGGAGTAAAATGAATGAAGGGAAGAATTGAGGAAAGACAGCAGGGATGATCAAAGAAAGGAAGAAAGTGAGTCATTAGGAAAGAAGAGCAGAAAAAAATAAGAAAAGATGGACGAAATCTTCTAAAAACATAAAAGCACCCATTTATAGAACCCGAGTACAAATAAAAGCTGCAGAGCTAGATGTGAAATTCAATCTGTAAGTGTGCTTTTATGAGACCAGTGAAGTATTGGTGCAGATTCCATATAGATGAGGGTGTGAAAACACACTCACTCAGTTCTGAACTCTCATAGTTAGAGGGAAGCAGACAAGATTCAAGGAAGCAGGATGTTCTGGTTTTGATGGGGTGTGTGTGTGCGTGAGTGTGTGAAATTTAGACGCTTGGCTTCAAGACTTCCCACTATTTTCACATTGATTCTGCTCAGAGGTGATGCCAGAGAAAAGAGCAAGTAGAAGTTTTCTACTGAAGCAACATTATGATGGATCGCGATTGATCTTTTCTACGAACAAGCTGCAAACACACTTCTTCAGGACCGTACTTCAGCCACAGTCTTTAATTCTCACGTATCCACTTAAAGGGGACATATCATGCTAAATCCACTTTTTAGCCCTTAAATGCATTTTGTTGTATAAGTGGTTATAAGTACAGAAAAGTTGAAATTATTCTCTTCAGGTGCTTCGTTTTTATCTTTATATTCTGTTTTGGTGATATTTCGCAACCTGTTCCGATTTTTCTGTTCTCTGTGATATATTTTGAACAATTATGTCACAGTATTTGCAGCGGAACTGCCAAATAAGGACACTGACTACCGGCCCAACACTTTGAGCAATCCGCCATTTTTATTTCTCGTTCCGATTTTGTAGCTCAATGATGCAGAAGTTACGAGAAGTTAAGTCAAAATGTACGGTTGTTGGATGTAGTGACCCACACACATCATTACACCCAGCATCAGAACCTCTTTAAAGTGCCTGGTTGAGTTTTATTTATCAACCTGGAGAGCGGGCGGGGTATGACACATTTCCTTTGCATTTAAAGAGACCGCTCCAAAACGAGTTCCCCACAGACGCACATCAGAAAAGGGGTAGAATAGGGGCCTGTTGAGCTATAATAATTTGGAATTCAGACCCAAGCATTGCAGTTTCGCTTTATATAGACCAAATAAATATATAACACATTTATGATTTATATATATAAATGAACGATTTAAAAGCATGATATGTACCCCTTCAAGGCAAGACACTACAGGTGAATAGGGTAACATTTTAAAATAATAGATATCACCAGGAAACTTCCTCATTTTAGTTTTGCAAGTTTTGAAATTTTTATGTTTATTATGCAAATTAGGCATTATCTTATTAAATATACACAATTTTGCATGTATTTTCGGTAGATCGATCTGAACATATGATAAAGCTAGGTGCAAAATTATTATTATTTTTTTTAATTTTGTTTACACACAAGATGAAAAAAAAAAGTTCTGAGGGATTTCAGGATGTATGCTTTCATTACCCAGGAAATCAAAATATGTCCTTGTCCTTTAAAAATCTATATTTTCCCCATATTTTTTGATTAAAATGTTGCATAAATCAGGCCAGGAATTATTCCTCTGAAAAAAATCTTTAGAATACTGCTAAGTGTATAACTGGAAAGTTTGGTGTACATTGGTGCTGCATAGGCTGAGATGTTTGTACTGGAGAATGACAAAAAGCTCATTTTAAGAAAAAGGCATTTAAAGATTTTAGTTGGGAATTTAATACATTTCTATTGAAAAAAAAATGCTCAAACAGAATAAATGCTCAGGCTCTTATTAATAATAATATATAATATTTCAAGCTCATGAAAACTGATTATTTAATAACATGGCAGGCCAATTCGTACGGCCTGCCATGTTCTCACGGGAATTCGTACGAATTTTACGAGGTGGCAAATTCGTAACAATTCGTACGACCTCACTCGTACGAACTAGTACGATTTTTGCTAAATCGTACATATTTTACGAATTGGCCAATTCTTATGAATTCGTACGAATGACTAACCCCTGACCCCGCCCCTAAACCACGTGGGTTTAGACAAATCGTACGAATTTGTATGAGTGAGGTCGTACGAATTAGTACGAATTAGCCACTTTATAATCACTCGTACGAATTTTTACGAATTGGTCGTGAGATAGCGTAGGGCAGGCATATAAGACCTACAACTGCAGTAACTCAATGGGTTATATACGTAGCTCATATTTGGGTTACATAGCGTTGTGCAGGAGACTCAGAGCTTTACAACGATGCTATAACTTCTTGGTAATTCGGGAGAAACTTACTGAAGCAATTAAACAAAATGGAATAGAATAAACATCTTAATGAATATTTTCAACGTTTTCTATATAGGAGGATTAAACTAGCCCAAAATCTCAAAACTGATCACTGCATGAAAAATTAATGTTTTTGCCTGCCGTGTCTCGCCTTAACATCTGGTTTCTTGGGAAAATAAACATGTCATTCTTGTTTCTGAGCACATAAGGCAAAGCGGTTCGGCGTCAGTGATTTCCTTATCAAACCGATTGGAAGTATATCCAAAGACATTCTCAGCCGCCTGCAGCGTTTCTTTATTTACTTGATATGATTTATCTTTTTTCCTATGGCAACAAACACCTCACCCTCCAAATTGTGTTATCTTGCTGTTTGAGTCTATCACTGTCCTTGAGCCCACTGGTAATATATAACCAGTTGTAGGGCTTTGTAAGTCAAACATAATGTGAAGCAATGATGAATATGTAGATGCTAAAATGATATTACTCACTTCATCTCAGATTTTTGCCTTGTTCAGAACAAATTCCCTGGATGTCTCCCACTCCTGGGAAGAAGCTGATTGTTATTCCCTGTCACTTGCTTTCTCTGGGCAGAACATTTTACAATGCACTCAAATTAGATTAAATAGATTTCACAAGAGGATGATATACAACTGTATCGTTATGAAATCAATCACCACAATACCCTCGCTAATGTTGCTTTGTAGACGCCAGGTGATGCTTTACATGCAAAAGATGGATTCCTTGGCAACAAGGCAGCAGGAACCGAGCATTGTCCCAAACTGTACTCCACCAAATGCGTCATGCATCTAATGAATAATAGCCATCGCAGGCTGAAGAGCTAAAGCTATTGTGTAATTTCGTTAAAGAATAAAGGCTTGCGTTCTGCATTGGAAAAAAGGAACTTTTCGATTGTCCAGACAAGAGCGGCACACATCTTAAAGGTCTGAAATTTACCGTGGTTTGAAAGGTCACTGTCTGAGTCTTCCAGGCTGCTGGGAGTTGTAAACGACCCTTCTTATCAAATGTTAATGCTGCCAGACCCACATTGCTTCAGGGACAAGAGGGAATATATCTTTGAGGTCTTAAGGTCCCATGGAAACAAGTAATTCAATTTGCATGCAAAAATCTAGTGCTAATTGCATCTTGCCTCACAGAGGATCAAATAGAGTTCCTTTGTAATTCGGGCTGCATACGCGAGAATGTAAGATCTCCGCAGGAAGTGTCTTTTTGTGTGATGTCGACACTGTGACATGGCTTTTATGAGATGGAAGCTCAAGGCCTCTATGATTTTACATGAGGGATGTTCTCTTTCTGGGAAAAGCTCAAGGTTTGGTTCTGCCTAGTCGATTCAGGTCACATTTTCTGGTGAGAGGAGACTGAAATGCTTTGCATTGCTTTGCGTCTGATGTCTATAAAAGCGGACAACGTCACATAAAAAAACGACACTCATATTATGATTTATTTAAATCCGTCCATAAATCGAATATGCCGACGAATGTATTTGTTCTAGCTATATTATTTGAAATAATAATTCTAACACCTCAAAAAATCAAATCGATGCATTTATTGTTTTTAAGCTCGATGTGAATTTTTTTCAAATATAATAATACAAATTATTTAAATATATACAATTCTGACATATCATAGCATTATCACATCAAAAACCTTCTCCCATTTTGAGTCGAAACCCACAGTAAAAGTGTTACTCCGCCAAGTAATGCGAGTGATAATCTGTTAAATCCTCTTTGTGTTGCTCATACTGATAATTCGGCACATGAGCGTGTGCAAACGGAGGAGCAGCCAACCAGAACTCTTCAGAGTGCTAATTATGTGGTGTCTCAAGCAGGCAATTTTAGGAAGCAAAAATAAGCATGAATGTAAATTTGATTGTCCTTGAAGTGCACAATGAGAGCTGTTCATTACCGTGTAGAATTAATGCAGACCTCCTGCACAAACGCTCTGTAAACTCACTGTATGCCCCAGTTTATATGTCTCCAAACATAAAGAATAGTAATCGTATCAATGTTAATTATACATGGAGAGGAGGTTGTCCAAACAAAATTGAGGTGCACAATACAGACTGCCAGACTGTGTGAAATCCACAGGCATTTTCATCCTGCTGTTGCTACACAATTGTCCTAAATGCAATGCAGTATTTTTCTCTTCAAACAAGACTGCGCCAATTGGGGGACACAGACACGCTGGCTGTCGATTTGGCAGGTCACACTGCCCCCTGTTGACTGTGATCCGCACCTGCAGGCTTTGTGCAAAATGGCTAATTCATGAAATGACACAGATGATTTCAGAAAGCAACTCGAGTAATCTTATACACAGAGATAGGCAACAGGCGTTGCGCGAAACGCATTAGCGACAAATGTCGCCGACGGGGGGCAGGGTAGCAAGGAAATGTCAGGCATGTTGTTCAGTGGAAGAAAAAAAGAAATTGATCGTCTCAAAACACATGGTGATATGTTTTAGTTCTTTGACAGTAACCTTCCCTCCAGACAAGGCCTTAGCCTTTAAAATATTTATCAGGGTTCTCACAAAAGAAATGACACGCAAGTTCCTGCTGCATTAGGAAAAGTGGAAGCTAAATCGTTTCGGTGGACGGCTATGGATTTCCTGTCAGGGTTGTGGTGTAATAGCACAGGCTAAGAGAGTGAATCCTACAATGTGCACTATGTAGATGAGCCTTCAGCTGTAATTGAAAGAGAGATAATAGAAAGAGCTAGAAAGCACTCGGCAAAAGTGATTTTGGACGAGACGGGAAGCTGGGGAGAAGTCTTTTACAAATAACCCTCAGTCAAACACTGATGAGTAAAGACAAAAGGAAAGGGAAAACAAGCACACGCTTTGGCACAAGCGCAGGTTGTGTTGAAATTGAAGCATCTGACTTTGACCAGGAAAATAAATGATCCACAAGTGCAGGCGCAGTGGGGTGTCAAAGTTAGCTCAGGCGTACTTGGGAGACGTTTCGAATTGTATTCTCAAAGGTCACGCTCTCCTTTCTCACAGTCTTGCCTGTCACCTTAGCTTTGCACGTGGAATCCTGCTATTGATCCTCCTCTGCAGAACGTGTCCTCCATGGGAAGACGTTCGAATCGCAGCGTGGTTGCGCTCAGCAGGCCCACTCGGGAGTACGGAGGAGAGCGCCTGATTGGGCGGAGGATTGAAGCCGAGGGTAAAGGGGCATTATGTGCCTTATGAGCGATGAAATGATTGCAACTGGAGGTGAAAGCTTCCCTTTCCACCAAGCTAAAAGCCAAAAGCCGCAGTCGCACTGTTAGTCCAAGGCCAAATAGCTGGCCGCTGTATGCGTTCTCTCGACAAAACGGCAAACTGCCACTGATTTGATGGCTCTATGTTGTCATTTAATAGAAAAAAACGCTGCTTCCTGTTGCACAAACTGCTTCTGTGTGCTTTTCAAGACCGTAAATGGAAAGGCACAATAGAGAGCTGTTCGCTCTGTAATTTGACAGAGATTTCAAGAGTTTCGTTTTTTCTTTCCCTTTCCCTTGACCTTTTCAAAGTGTAATAGTGTTGGCTATATAAATATATAAATATATATTTTTTTCAGTGTGATGCATTGAAAGATCCGTTAAGCAGATAAATGTCAAGTTTATTCGGCAAAGCTTATCAATAAAGGCAGTATTGATCTTGGCTCTTTATTTTCCCACTCCATCTTATGGTGGTCTCAAATTCATGGATCATTTCACCCACTGTTTGAGGATTTAAATAGCCTCTGCTTTTTTGTGTTGAATTAGCAGCACTGGGTTAACAGTTTGGAGGAAGATTAATGTCAGTGTGCGCTTGAATTGGCGATCAATTGCACAGCTAACATGTAGGACATGTTGCAGCTGAAGATTTGCTAATAGATGAAACTGGATCTCATTAATTTTCTGCAGTGTGGAACATTGAGTAGCAAAAGTTAGCACAATATATGTCTAAATGGGGAATGGGGAAATGCGCTACAAGAGAGGTCTGTGAGATCATGCCTACACATGTAGACAGCCTTCTGACGTCTGAGAAATTAAGTGGATTGGTAGCTCGAAGTCTCTGTTCCTCACACATTACTTAAATTTCATTATCCTATTTATTGTTAGGTTTATTGCAAGAGTAATAATTATGTACAATATTGCATGATGAAAATTGCACACAGTGCTACTAAGAAACAACATTGTGGATCTGTGGCTGGCAAGTGCTGTATGCAAGCTGAGATCATTTGAATATGCAAATAAACATTATCATATGTTATTAGAATAATTATTCTTTAGTTTTAGCTTTATCCTTGCAATAATATATCACAGGCCTATAATATTACATAATTGCTTTACAGATTATTTTTTTTATCTCTGCGGAGCATGAACATGCATGAACACTTACTTTAAGTTGAAACAACACATTATTACTTATTCGAATGTTTAATTGTAATTTGTGATAACTAATCAGAGCAATAATTTTTATAGTATTGTGTATCTAAATCTAAATGGTTGATTTAATGCAGTTCTAGAAAGTGATGTTGACAGCAAGAAGCGTGACTAAAGAAGAAAGAACGGCAAACTTAATGTCCATACTTTTTTGTAGTGTAGTTTAGATTCACACACATGTATGTTGAATTGACTTTTTAAACTGCATACTGTATGCCATGCTGATACAGATACATAGTGATGGAATTTCATTTAGATCGTTTATAATAATACTACAAGTCAGATAACTGCAAATATTAATCAAACACTTTAGCTTATACCTTAAGACTGTTTAATCAGGACTCTCAGAGGGACATCTAAACCTTTAATACTCACTGATAAAGTGAGGTGAACGTGTAGGCTGATTACTTATACGTTATCTTCCAACTGAAGTCATAACATTTCCTTAAGATAGTCTACATTGGTCACATAAAGGAGATATAACCACAAAGGTTTGTTAAATATATGAAGAGTTCAGATGCAAAAGCCTCTAAATGCCATTTGAAATTTTCTTCTAAAATGATCATTTTTATCAAGCTTGTATATTAAAGTTCAATAATTTCACTTAAATGACAATTAATATGTAATCTTCATTGCCATTTAAGTGAAATTACTGAACTTAAATATACAAGCTTGATAAAAATGGTAATTTTAGAAGAAAATTTCAAATGGCATTTAGAGGCTTTTGCATCTGAACTCTTCATATCTAGTACTAGGACTTGATACAAATTCTAATTGTATACATTTTAAAATTGCTTATTTGAAAATCGGTAATTTTTAAATTGAAATCTAATAATTGTAGCAAAGACATATTTCTTTCTTTTCTTTTTTTTCTGCCTTTGGATTCACATAAAGCAGGCAAAGAGTGTGCTGCCCACAAGGCTATGGCTCTGACTATTTACAATGTTCCTTTTTTTCAGATAAATGCTGTATTCTTCAAGCTTTCTGTTTGTCAAAGAATCCTCTTCAGCTATTCAGACGGTGCATTCAGATATTCAGATATTTGTTTCATTTCATGCTTTCTCCCACATAGCAATTTTTTTTCTCTGGCCCAGCTCCGACCCACACAACCAGCTTTTGCTTGGCCCACATACCGGTCCTAGCGTTGACCAGGTCTGGATTCCAGACAAGGGCCACACATGGGCCATAACTAGACCAAGTCTCAGCCAAGTTAATTACCCATAACTGGAATTGGGCCAGATCAAAATTTAACATGGGAACCAAAACATAACCTTAAGTAAACCATATCAACACCAGTATTTAAGCAGAAAGGCCAGAACTGCGCCAGACTGGAGACTGAAACACAGGTTAACTAAACCTGGCAACCAAAATATGGGCCACAGATGGGCCATGACAGATTCAAAATTTCAGCCACCTGTATGACAATAGTTGGCTCCTTCTGGTCTGGACCAGATGAGGTTCACGTCAGGCTCAACACCACCATAACCAAGCCACTTATACACCCCTCTTATACAACACTTATACAACTCCTCTCTAAAATGACACTCCTCTCTCAGTTCAGCAAAAAAAAAAACAAGTGCTGGTTTTTTTTTGGTTCATGAAGTTTCACTTTAAATGTTAATTGATCATCCGTGTTTCTGGTCATCAAGTTTCATTGCTTTGCCCAATGCTTGAACATCGATGTTTCTGGCCATGAAAAAGATTCACTAAACTAAACATAAACATCAACAAGTTTCTCTTCACAAAACACTTAAACCTCCACGTTTATGGCTAGGAACAAGTAGCACTCTTCAAATGACTCTGAAACAGTCATGATTCTGTCACTGAACAAGTTGAACTCTAGACAGAGCTTTTGAACATCTACGTATGCCTATAGCCTGTTAACCAGTCATATTGTTCTTATGGACTTTGCTCAAAGTATTACAACAAAACCTGAACCCAGATTCAAATTCAAATTTTGACTCTCTACCTGTATTGAGGGATATACATAAAATGTTCTCTCCCTCCACTTTCTTAATCTCTAATGTAGTGAATTTATGCTCAACCATGCTGGTTCCAGATTTATTTGTTTGTTGTTTCCATTCTTTTACTTCTGGAACCTGACTGTTGCACTATGTACTTCATCTGCTCTCTCCTTTTCGTCTGCCCTTCTCTTCACCCCTCCTCTTCCTATTTCCTCTTTTTGTCCTCCTATGTACTCTTCTTCTAGGCTACACATCTTAAAACTTGAAAAATTTTATATTAAAAGTATAAATGACAATTTATATTTGTGAGGATCCACACACCAGCCCAAAAGGAATCAGTGGCCTGGTTGAAGGTTTAATGTACAGTATATTTTGTCTTTAACTTGCACTCGCACAATTTTTTTAGGATTTAATTTCAGTTTTAGTTGGGCTGTTATTAACAGCATTAACGCAAACCCATATTAACACGGTTAATTTTTTTATTGCTAGATTAGCGATCTTTTTTGGCCTAGTAAACTTTGTCGTTTTTTTTTTTCACATGCTTTTGCAACAGGACGCGGCACGTGCAGTGCTATGAAACCCATTCATTTCAATGGCTTTTGCTGCTGTGACTATTACCAGCTTGGCCAATGCCAATGGCCCGGAAGTGTTTATTTGTACTTCCGGGGTTCTTCCCACCGGAGCCTCCCTTTTGATTTCAAATTGGTGACTGCATGAAATCAGCGTATAGGAAGTTAATCTTTCCATTCAATCCCCTCATGTTAACTTTCTCATACTTAACTAGCTAACACAACAACAAAGCAATAGGTCCGGGATATTAACACATCTCTGGGTTAGCTTCTGGGTCATTTTAACACCTTTTTTTAACTAGGCATTTTATTTTGCCATGTTTCCTAAATGTATAGTTTTAAAATTGCTCTAGGCTCCAGTAAAATCTGTCCAACTGCAATTTTTTAATAATACCTTTTTCTAACTCAGCCTGATCACTAATAGTGTCTACATTGTTGCACAACCCACAAAAACGTGTTATGATCATATAGCAATTATTATAGAAGTTGACTCTACTTGTGTTTTTTCATTGTATTTATGCATACATTTAAGTTCGCCTAGTAACTTACATTTTTGTGTTACACACACTATATATTGTTAAGTAGAGGTTGAAAAGTTATTAATACTTTTTTTTGTGTGTGTTTACTATAATTACTTTTATAAGTAATGGTTGTTCAGCCAACAAATCGTTTTTTTCAGAGTGCAAGTTATGCACTAGCAAGAGAGATGGAAGAGAGCAATATGACCATCTCAAATAACTCAATCATTGTCGGGCATTAAACTTGAGCTTGAAACTAAACACGTAATATGCAGCATATTCAGCATAATAAATGTCAATCTCCCAAAACATCATTAATTAGATATAGCCAACCCAGACATCACAATGTGACTTCAAAGCCATGAATTTCTCTGTTCTCATGTCTATACTATTGACCTCATGCTGTTGCAAGCTAAACAATAGGAGGATCTTTGTTGACATCATTGTTCGCATGCGCGATTCGTTGGGTGGCAAGAAAACAATAGAATGACCGGCTGTAAAGACGCGACAAGCACTTGCAAGAAAGTTAGCGGGCAAAATCCACAATATATAAGCACTTTAATATCTGACGACCAGAGGTTTGGAGAGAAGCTCAAAATTTGTATTGGTGACAAAATTGAAGTCATTCAAAGCCCATATGTGATTTGGGATGTCAAAAAACGTCGGCCTGACTCGCCCGTGTCTTGGCCACTATAATCTGCTGGGGAGACATTTATTCTTATTTAATAGAAACCCCTGGACCCTGCACTCATGAAAGATTAAAGGCTTTCAAAAGTCGGGAGGCCTATGATTATTTTGTTTCTCGAAAAGTTGGGCCAATCTTTTCTGCCAAACAGAAAGCAGTGATAGTGCTAAAAGCAACATGACATCATGGCTTTTGCTTAAACATACTCGCCACTTTCAAATCAAGTGGCGTGTTATCTTTATGCATTTTGAGCTATGCGTGTATGTATGTCTCTGCCGTTAAATGAAGCGAAACGAAGCAAAATGTAGATCTACATCTGGGGAGCGATATTTTTTTCCTAGGATGGTAGGGGAAGACTCATAAATGGTATTAACCACAGTGACGGGTAGGTTTAGGTACGGGGTTGGGGTAGGTCATATTTATATACAGTAATGTAACATTAAGTCAATGGCGTTCATAAACGCGCCAAAAAGCGATTACGCGGGTTGGAATTTTATTTAAAATGAAATGGAAAAACTTTTCATCAGGCCCCCAACAAGCCGTACAGTCGACCACACAGCAAGAGTGAACCATCCTCTTCTCTAAATCCTCCTCCAAACGTGCAAAACAATCAAATTACAGGGATCTAGCGGTGTTTCTTGCCACACGATTCCCATGATGCAACACGACAAACGTAAACAATGACGTCACAAAAGATCCTCCTATAAGAGCTCATGGTGCCACCCAAAGTTGCTGTAACTAATCAGATTTTTTTTTTTCCAAAATCATCATTTTCATGATCGATCATCACTGTCATGGCTGAGTACTCGATCGCTGTTGCATATCTCTAGCACAGATTACGGAAAATCGCTGACAATGTGAACTAACCAAAATCAGACGATTCAGACACAAATTTGGTGACTGGATGTTTGCTCAATGATCGTGGTCTGGTGTGGCCCAGGGATCTCTTTACTTTTGTGGGCTGGTCTTTTGACCTCAACGTTGGCATGGTTTAAAGGGGTCTCAGTGCTTGATGTACAACTCTCAGAGAGAACATTCCAGCCTGACGATAACATAGCAATGCTGTTCTGCTGACTTGAGTGGATCTCAGGAGTGCTGTGGCAGGACTGTAGCAACTTTGGAGAGGATTGGGACTCTTTTGTCCATTTTTTTTTTTTGTTATTTTTTTATTAATGTTAAATGTTCCATTTTTGTATGGAAGTTACATTCTATTTTTTACATTCTATTGATTCTATTTTTTCTGTGAGGAACAGAGATTAAGTATACAGTACCACACATATCCAGCAGGGGGAGGTATATGACTTTTGTTTAACTAAGTGTGACCTACTTTATTGTCTGGAACACAGTGTTCCCTCACATGAGGTCAGACAATAAAACTGAGTTCACAGTCAACGGCCGAGACAAGTGTTTAATCACATTCTTCAAATTTCTCATTGGCTAATCCAAGGAAAGACAGAGAACAAAAAAAAAGTTGCTTGTTCCAACAGTGCCTGATACGTGGTCTGGTGAAATTACACAATACATTCAGTTCTACACCGTAGTCACATGGTTGCGAGTGTTGTGGTGAATGTTCAGATTGGATAGATGACAGTTGTAAACATTGTTCAGTTGATGATATGATACGTTTGCGAGCGTGTTTGGGCTGTTGTGAACAGTCTGCTGTCTGATGACGTGCGCAGTTCCATCTGTCTACATTGTGGTTGGAGGACAGAGGGATGTGGCTGCAAACACAATTCATACAGAGATCACTTTGTCATCTTATCTGCAAGAATATGATTCTGTCCAGTGTATTGTACCCTGACTTGGATAACAACTGCAGATGAAAATCATAAGGGAGCAAATATCTTGATCAGGTGATTTACGTTGCATCCCATGCGGGCATCCCATTCTGTCGTCTGGCCATATGTAAACAATGGGTCAGTGGGTACGCAAACTTATTCCTGATTTGCAGAAGGTAAACCCATCTGGGACAACTTATCAACCTTAAAAAAAAAAAAAAACTAGTTTGATCTAGTTTTACATGCCTTTCTCAAGCGACTGCTGTTAAGTTCCCATCATTCTGATATCATACAACCAAATGCAAAACAAAAGTTAAAGGTTAATTAAAGTATACTTAACTCAAGCTTATTTAGTTTTGAAGCGTGACATATGGTCTATATTTCAGTATGCTAGAGTTGTAGGCAGTAGGCTATATTGTGCTCGCCCACATCTGTGCTTGCCACTTCGCGTGCAGATTTTCAAACTGAAACTACTAGTGTTCTGAACATTGTGTCCCCTGCTTTGTGTCGATCAGGGAAGTTGCTCACCACCATCAAAATAGCAATGTGTGTCATATGCTTCAGTGTGGCTTTTTTACACAGGCACCAAATGTGTCTGTGTGTGTGTGTGTGTGTGTATATATATATATATATATATATATATATATATATGTATGTGTGTATTATATTATTATTATTATTTTTTTTTTTTACAGTTTATATACCCTAAATGACTGCATTGTCAAGTGGCTAATGACATTTTTAAATAATCATTTTGTAAAGATAAAAACATCAGTTGTCTCTTGCTCATGTAGCACACGTTGTAAATTGTAAAACATTTATTTATTTTTATTATTATTATTATTATTATTGCATTGCAGTAAATTGTAAAACATTTATTTATTATTATTATTATTGCATTCACAGCATGATTTTATCGATTAGGTCTTCTCACAAATTCATGTGAAATTAGAGATATTATATAATAATAATAATAATAATATTAATAATAATAATCAAATGAATTAAATGTATATATATATATATATATATATATATATATATATATATAATGTGTTTTTATATTATATGAAGGTATTGTATTATTTGATTGTATCATCTGCATATACTTTATACAATATATTAAATTTATAGTAGTATGATACTTACGCACATATTTCAACAGTACTTTAAATGACTTCAATAAAGTTGCTTGTAGATTCGATTGATTAATATTAATAGCTTGCTATTAATGGTTTGTACCATAATATCATGAAAATTCTTATTTAGTGTAAATTATACCTCTAAAAGTCATGTCTATGTTGCATGATTGTGTATACGTGAGGCTGTTTTGGCTATGGCTGACCACCGAAAATGATATAATTTATGGTTGAGTAAAGACATCTTTGTCAACAGTCATAGTTATGTTCCATGTCTGTTGTGGTGTGACTAAAACATCATCTGCCTTATACATGTTGTGAGATACAGTCACATGCCATCAGATAGGATCTGAGGTTTGCCCTTATACTGTATATGCATTTCAGATACGGTGCAATATTAAAGGACAGGACCAAAATCAGTTTTCATGCTGGATGTTTCATTTGGTTTTCTAAATGCTTAAACCCTAAATCCCCATGGTGTACGATTTCGTGTGAAGGTTAAGTTCTACCTATACAGCTTGTGTTTCTATGAGTTTATGACTTGGTTGTGCAATACAGACATAAAATGCATAGAGCTCAAGCACACACCTGTACTGAATGCAGGCTAAAAAACACTGAAAGCTGGTAGTTTGTAAGGTGTGTTCAGTCTGCACATCCAGTTCTGAAAATAAATGTGTTGCAGTCACGAACCAATATTATGAAAGTCAACCAGAACAGTTAGTATCAAGAAAAGTGTAAATGCACAATGTTTATATGATATCTAAATGGGAAAAATACCATTAAAGTTCATTTGAAATGCTAATGATTAAGGTATTTCTAATGCTCAGGCATTTCAGAATGATCAAACAAACATTTGAGATGTTGTACAATGAAATTGGTCAGCTGGTTATAGTCCAGTTATCACATCCACTGTTGAGGTATGCATGCTTTTGTTGCGCATTGAGGGACTTGTTTGGCAATGTGATTCCATCATAGTTTAAGCATGTCGTCTTATAAAAAAATGGTAAAAATGGTAAATGGACTGCATTTATATAGCGCTTACACAAACCCAATGGCCAACGGTGGTGTCAGCCATGCAAAGCGCCATCCAGCTCGTCGGGAGCAGCTGGGGTTAAGTGTCTTGCTCATGGACACCTCGACACTTGGTCAGGTGGAACCGTGGATTGAACCACCAACCTTTCGGTTTGTAGCAACCTACATGAACCACTGAGCCACTTCCGCCCCTACAGTATAAATAAATAAATAAATAAATTATATCTTGGATTTTATCAATAACTATAATTACGATATTTTTCCCAGTGCTTTATTGTGTTGGTTTTGCAGGTTTAGGACTGCCCTGGACAGCTGACTCCTTACATTTTTCATATTTTTCGCATTCTATATGGTGGTCAGTTTGACAGAAATCATCTTTTCTTTGTAAATTTACCAAGGAAATTGGGCGTGTGAGCAGGGGTGAGGAGTCGCCAGTCAATGGCGCCATGTCCGCATTACCCTCGGTTTCCGCTACGTTTGACCTCGTACTGCCATAGTAACCATGGCGACAGATGTTGACAACTGGGTTATGCCAGTTATGCCTAGAAGGATGCTCACGCTGTTGTTGTTTTGTTCAAACATTATGGACCATGGCGAGCAGATTTTGAGACAAAAAGAGGACTAAAACGAAGATCAACATCTTCCAAGATGCCGAGAGCTTCACGTCGGCGCCTACTGTATATATTCTCTAATGTTAATCTAGTTTACTGCTAGTCTCATACAGCCAACAACAACCTAACTAACAACATTCCACCCACAAATGCCGTTTAGTGTGTTAGTTTAACTGTTAGAGCAAGTGAAACAGCGCTGCATTACCTCAAGTTTAACCCCTCTGATACTGACCTGTGTGAGATTTAGCACTTGCATGTAGTTTGGTAGAATGAAATGTCCTTATTCTTTTATATTTGTGGGACTCGCGTTGCGTGTGGCGCTGGTATACGTCTCTTATTAGCAATCGCGCCCTACTTAGTCATGCTAAAAACATCAATATATTCACTCATCCATAAAAAAAATCTATCAGCTTGATGACAAGATCCATAATTCTGCAGACTAAAGACTAATGACAGCCTGTTGATCTTTGAAAAAAAAAAAAGTTTGGTTCAGGTTGAAATTCATTATCTTTTATTTTTATGCTATGTAGTCTAATGTCATTGTAGGCCCACCCATAAACACCCCCCTAGATCTCTTATTTAAAGGCACACTATGCAACATTTGTGCCTTTATATAACAGCTTCAAAGGGGCATCAAGTCGTGAGTGCAGTGATGCTCTGGGTGAGTGGTATTTATGACAGTAGGTTAAATACAAGCACTACACAGTGACTCTAGGGGTCGCTGTTTGACAAAAACAGAATTCCTACATAGTGTGCTTTTAAGTAGATTAACTTAATTTCCATAATGTGAAATGTACTTATAAACATTTGTGCATAAACTTGCCAAACAGAAATTCTACTTATTGTTTTTTTCTCAGTGTAATTCAACTGCACCAACACTGCATACTTTGGAAGCCACACTTAAGTGTACTCCAGGGTTTGTTTTCAGGACATGTCCTGAAATGACCTGTAACTTACTACAGCAAATGCCAGAGATGCAAGAGAGCTGTTTTTGTGGACAGACAGGCTGTTTTTTATGGTGCGATTTTTGACAGACAAAAGCTTGTGTCCCTCCAAAGTACAGTGTGATCTTTAAACCAGAGGTCATGTGATCTAGACGGTATGAAAAGTTGTGTAACGTCATGAACCTTTAGTTAACCTCTTCTCCTGGCATGGATCGTAGGGAAAAAGGGCAGCTTTGACGCCTTAAGCAATCTTATTTGATAATCTGTGCCAAAAACTGAACGGTACATTTGTTATGACGCTTTTAAAGTTATCAGCCATTTACATCATTGTTTATTTACCACGCACTGTTTCACAAGAGAAGACTTTCTCTCTACAAGAACAAATTTGTTTTTCAAAAACAAAAAAATGCGTGCATGCTTTTGAAATATCAAGCATTTTTTTTAAGTGCTTACACAACATTTGTTTGTGCCCAGCACTTTCCTTTTCCTTAACTCAATGACTGAAGCATGAATATCAAAACTATAAAAGTCACTTTTTTCAAAAACTGCAAACTTTAGAGTTTTTTTTAAAGGATTTAAGATAATTTCCTGACATTTTACCAGATAAAATATGTCACATTTCCACAAGAGAAACAATAACCAAAAGTGCTGAATTGTAGCCATCTTATTTAATTCATTAAAATGGCCATAATTTACTCATATTGTTTCATGACTTCTCATTGGAGTCAAACGTTTCTCCAATCTCCATATATCATTTGTGGTTTTATCAGAGGCTTTGAGTCAAACTCTTTTAGTTTAATGTTCATGCATATTGCATTTTCAATGCACATAATGGCGTTAGCCTTAGGTGAGAGCTCTGTTTTTTGTATTGTCACGCAAGTATTTTATAGCACGTATACACAGCCATAGTACATTAAATCTTTATTTACCATCAACACTGATATGAATCTCTCTGACAGAAGCAACACGCAACCTGACCTGGCATTGAGCCACTCTTAAAGTCAAATACAGTGCCCGTATAACACGTAAATCCGTTGAGGTATTTGCGATTAAACACTCGGGCAAAGGCCTTTTTGTCTTGCTGGTGGGAAAGTTAAGTGCTTATTATTATTAGAGCTGTAAACAGCATGCTATAATCTTTTGTTTTCTAGAAGCTGGATTCATTGAAGTCCACAGGAAAACGTTTTTAATAGCCACTGCCAAACTTTCCAGTACTTAGGAAGGAGGAAAACAGTGATATCAAAGGATGTCCTGTGAATGCATCTGTTTGTATGCTTTGATTCAGTGTACTTTATAGACAATTTTTAAGAAAGCAGGGTTATTTGAGGCTGTGTGTGACTGGTACTGCATTACCATGAGGGAGTCCTAGGGGGCTCTGAGTACATTTTCTGGCCCTCTGTTTGGGCTTTTGTCCTGCAGCTCTAGACTGGAATTCGGATCTCCCACACTTTATTACCACATTACAGGAAAACAAAGTTAAAGGACAACTCCGGCGCAAAATTAACCTTTGGTCTAATAACACATTGGTACCTAGTCAACTGTTCTCTGGGAATTGTTTTCATGATAATTGAATGTAAAGAGTTTTATCTCTAAAAACTGTTTAGCATATAACGGTAGTATATGGGGCATAGACTAATAATCTCTAGTTAATACCATTACCAAGACTCAAAATAGCCCCACACGAACACGGTAACATAATGAGGGTCCCTACATGCAAACTGAAGAATCGAGAAACTTTGTAAATGTACAAACACTTTAATAAGAAGATATTTTATAAAGACAGTCCACTTCAGGCAGGAGCCCTCTTTTTGGAAAACAGTCTCGTACATACAAATTGTGTGTATATATGGTGTAGCGATTTATTGTCTGCACTGCAGATAATAGTGTCACACAACAACCTAGTTGTGGTATTTTTTTCATAACACATAATGGTAAGGATGTATCCCCTGTGACTTTGTGGAAAGCAGTTTTTTTATATAAAATTCTCACAGAGAAAACTGAATCATTCATACTGTCCTGTGTGGGATAGTTTTTCCCAGACTTCCTTACAGTACTACAAACAAAACCATCATTATTCACTGTGACCGTATTAAGGCTTTTTGAGGTCTGACAATGCTGACTGTGTTAATGATTAAAAATATATTGTCCAACATGATTACAAGAAAAAAGTTTTACAGGAAATGGTATCACCCAGCTCAGTTAAGGGGATTGAGGCAAGTCCATCATAGATTGGGGAAGTTGCGGTTGCAAAGTAGTTACCTCAAGTGTTTTAACGTCCTCTGTCACATCTTAGGCGGGGTGGGAAAATCTTACAGTGGTCATGTGATACACTTCTGCTTTCTGCAGAGGTATAAAAGCAAGAGAGATAAAATTAAACCGGCTGTACTGAAGCACACTATGATTTTGTTTACATCCTGTTATGTGCTGTGAAGCAGTTGTAATGGCTGTTTCTCAACTTATATTCTATTTGTAAAGTGTTTCAAAATGAATTGTGAAAATATCAAGTAACTGTGTCCCATAGTTGTGGCATACTTTCCATCACAACAACCATTTATGACCCTTAAGTTTTTAAAAGTTGGAGTTGTGTACTTGTTTGTCAAGGAGATAAATGTTTGTAAGGAGCTTGAGTAAATATCACTTGTATGACTTTTATAATATATTGTATTTTAAATAAAAATACAAAATTCTTAATATGACATATTTGAATATTCTGCAACCTGCATGTGAATACTATTTAATTATTTAGAATTAAGATAAAGGTGTCATTTTATTAGGGGCCAAGCACCGAAGGTGCGGAGGCACCTATTGTATCTGTTCCGGTTCTTATTATTATTATTAGGGGCCAAGCACCGAAGGTGCGGAGGCACCTATTGTATCTGTTCCGGTTCTTATTATTATTATTATTATTATTCTTCTTCCGACTGGGCGTCTATGGCAGCCCATAGACCGCTTTGCGGGAAAGTTGTTTTGGTTTGACATTCTGATAGAGGACAGTCCCACCATTAAATACACCAATTTTGGTGTCTCTTACTCATTCCCTCTAGCGCCACCAACTGTCCAAAGTTTCACTTTTATTATGCTAATAACGTTTGAACCGTAAGGCCTATCAACGAAATTCTTTTTTCTTCTTGTTCCTGAGCTCATGCCGATTTGATCGCACCCTATGACGTCATTTTGCGTCATAAAAAATGGCCGCCATTTTGAATTGTCCAAAAAACCTACTTTTGCGAACTCGTCCTAGGCCGTTTGTCCGATTTTCACCAAAATCGCACCGGATCATCTCCAGGCAGTGCTGACAAAAAGTTATGGAATTCAAGTTGATTCGATTAGCCGTTTTCGATAAACGCACAAACTAATTTTACGTAGCGCTTGCAAAAACAGACGTAAGGCTGTATCTCCGCAACGCTTCATCCTATTCAGACCAAACTTGGTACGTGTCGTCACGAGCATGACCTGAGGCTACATGCAGCGTTTCGGCGCAGCGCCACCTAGTGGTCCGGAGATATGAAAAATGGCTATTTTTGCTCGTAACTTCTGAACGGTTTGTCCAAAAATCATAAACTTGGTCTCGTTAGATTCAGGGCGTCATGCCGAGTCGACTGATATCCAATTTTCCCAGATCGACCATTTTGGCTGTCGGCCATTTTGAATTATGTGCTAAAATGCTGTATTTTTTGAACGCATGAACGAATTGTTACGAAACTCGGTATGGTTCATCAGTACGATGCCCTAAAGGAGCCTGAGAAGTTTCGAAACAGCGCCACCTAGTGGTGAACTTTTTTTTTCAAACGCTTATAACTTTGGGTGTGATACACTTATTTTCACGGGAGTCATCTTTTTGAGGTCCTGAATCGTTGTCGAGTCCAACGATACCAAATATGTTGGGTTTCGTCTTACGGTTGGTGTAGCGTAGCGATTTAGCGCGAAAAAAACACTTGGCGATATCTTCGAAACCGCTGTTCTGATCGAGACGAAACCACCGCCAGAAACACGGAATCATAGCTTGTTAACTAAATGCTTATGCCCAAATGCGAAAATATTGATAGTAAGGGGTAGTAAAATTCAAACAAAGTCATGTGTCGGTCATTTTTTATGTGTTCTTTCATATAAATGTTTATAACTCGGAAGCGAATTGAGATATTTTCACCAAAATTGACAGACATATGTATGGGCTCACTCTGAGGACACATGAAAAAAATTGTGGGACTGAGCCTCTTGGTGGCGCTATAATAGAACAAAACGTGAAATTCCCATTGACTTCAATACAGTTTTGTGATTTAAATGCTATATTAAACAAATGCATTGGTGTAATATTACGAAACTCAGTTTGTGAGATAAGCAGCATGCCCCGAAGGTACTAAAAAGATTTTGAGACAGCGCCACCTGTTGGTCAAATGTTATAATTAATTTGTGAAAATGCTATTATCTTTTGAATAAATTTGCCTATTGCAATGAAACTGATCTTAATAGATTCCTTGGGTTATGCCGAAAACATAGATATCAGGTTTTCCATTATCAGCCAAACTTCCTGTCCGCATCTTTATTTCTTTGAAAAACCTTCTTTTTCGAACTCCTCCTAGACCGTGTGTCCAATTATCACGAAAATTGAATCGTATCATCTCCAGACCGTGCCGACTAAAAGTTATGGATTGCGTGACGATAGACAAAACCGTTTTTGTATACCACAGCATCAAAGTTGAGGCATGCAGCCAAAATGACTATTTAGGCTTTATCTCTGCAATGCCTTCAGATTTTGACACCAAACTTTGCATGTGTCATTGTCACCTCACTCTCACCACATCACATCTATTTCGTAACTGCGCCACCTATTGTTCGAAAGTGATAAGCCATTAAATCATCTTATAAGTCAATTTTTATGTAATTTTTTTAGCCATTTGCCCAAAGTTTTCTCAAAATGCCCTTAATTGCTCCTTGCTGCAGTTGTTCTGCCACTCCTTGCCATTTTGGCATATGTTGCCGCTTCTTGCGCTTGGCCCCGGTAATGGCTGCTTGCAGCTATATTTAGGGGCCAAGCACCGAAGGTGCGGAGGCACCTATTGTATCTGTTCCGGTTCTTATTATTATTATTATTATTATTATTCTTCTTCCGACTGGGCGTCTATGGCAGCCCATAGACCGCTTTGCGGGAAAGTTGTTTTGGTTTGACATTCTGATAGAGGACAGTCCCACCATTAAATACACCAATTTTGGTGTCTCTAACTCATTCCCTCTAGCGCCACCAACTGTCCAAAGTTTCACTTTTATTATGCTAATAACGTTTGAACCGTAAGGCCTATCAACGAAATTCTTTTTTCCTCTTGTTCCTGAGCTCATACCGATTTGATCGCACCCTATGACGTCATTTTGCGTCATAAAAAATGGCCGCCATTTTGAATTGTCCAAAAAACCTACTTTTGCGAACTCGTCCTAGGCCGTTTGTCCGATTTTCATCAAAATCGCACCGGATCATCTCCAGGCAGTGCTGACAAAAAGTTATGGAATTCAAGTTGATTCGCTTAGCCGTTTTCGATAAACGCACAAACTAATTTTACGTAGCGCTTGCGAAAACAGACGTAAGGCTGTATCTCCGCAACGCTTCATCGTATTCAGACCAAACTTGGTACGTGTCGTCACAAGCATGACCTGAGGCTACATGCAGCGTTTCGGCGCAGCGCCACCTAGTGGTCCGGAGATATAAAAAATGGCTATTTTTGCTCGTAACTTCTGAACGGTTTGTCCAAAAATCATAAACTTGGTCTCGTTAGATTCAGGGCGTCATGCCGAGTCGACTGATATCCAATTTTCCCAGATCGACCATTTTGGCTGTCGGCCATTTTGAATTATGTGCTAAAATGCTGTATTTTTTGAACGCATGAACGAATTGTTACGAAACTCGGTATGGTTCATCAGTACGATGCCCTAAAGGAGCCTGAGAAGTTTCGAAACAGCGCCACCTAGTGGTGAACTTTTTTTTTCAAACGCTTATAACTTTGGGTGTGATACACTTATTTTCACGGGACTCATCTTTTTGAGGTCCTGAATCGTTGCCGAGTCCAACGATACCAAATATGTTAGGTTTCGTCTTACAGTTGGTGTAGCGTAGCGATTTAGCGCGAAAAAAACACTTGGCGATATCTTCGAAACCGCTGTTCCGATCGAGACGAAACCACCGCCAGAAACACGGAATCATAGCTTGTTAACTATACGTTAATGCCCAAATGCGAAAATATTGATAGTAAGGGGTAGTAAAATTCAAACAAAGTCATGTGTCGGTCATTTTTTATGTGTTCTCTCATATAAATGTTTATAACTCGGAAGCGAATTGAGATATTTTCACCAAAATTGACAGACATATGTATGGGCTCACTCTGAGGACACATGAAAAAAATTGTGGGACTAAGCCTCTTGGTGGCGCTATAATAGAACAAAACGTGAAATTCCCATTGACTTCAATACAGTTTTGTGATTTAAATGCTATATTAAACAAATGCATTGGTGTAATATTACGAAACTCTGTTTGTGCGATAAGCAGCATGCCCCGAAGGTACTAAAAAGATTTTGAGACAGCGCCACCTGTTGGTCAAATGTTATAATTAATTTCTGAAAATGCTAATATCTTTTGAATAAATTTGCCTATTGCAATGAAACTGATCTTAATAGATTCCTTGGGTTATGCCGAAAACATAGATATCAGGTTTTCCATAATCAGCCAAACTTCCTGTCCGTCATCTTTATTTCTTTGAAAAACCTTCTTTTTCGAACTCCTCCTAGACCGTGTGTCCGATTATCACGAAAATTGAATCGTATCATCTCCAGACCGTGCCGACTAAAAGTTATGGATTGCGTGACGATAGACAAAACCGTTTTTGTATACCACAGCATCAAAGTTGAGGCATGCTGCCAAAATGACTATTTAGGCTTTATCTCTGCAATGCCTTCACATTTTGACACCAAACTTTGCATGTGTCATTGTCACCTCACTCTCACCACATCACATCTATTTCGTAACTGCGCCACCTATTGTTCGAAAGTGATAAGCCATTAAATCATCTTATAAGTCAATTTTTATGTAATTTTTTTAGCCATTTGCCCAAAGTTTTCTCAAAATGCCCTTAATTGCTCCTTGCTGCAGTTGTTCTGCCACTCCTTGCCATTTTGGCATATGTTGCCGCTTCTTGCGCTTGGCCCCGGTAATGGCTGCTTGCAGCTATATTTATTATTATTATTATTATTATTATTCTTCTTCCGACTGGGCGTCTATGGCAGCCCATAGACCGCTTTGCGGGAAAGTTGTTTTGGTTTGACATTCTGATAGAGGACAGTCCCACCATTAAATACACCAATTTTGGTGTCTCTAACTCATTCCCTCTAGCGCCACCAACTGTCCAAAGTTTCACTTTTATTATGCTAATAACTTTTGAACCGTAAGGCCTATCAACGAAATTCTTTTTTCGTCTTGTTCCTGAGCTCATGCCGATTTGATTGCACCCTATGACGTCATTTTGCGTCATTAAAAATGGCCGCCATTTTGAATTGTCCAAAAAACCTACTTTTGCGAACTCGTCCTAGGCCGTTTGTCCGATTTTCACCAAAATTGCACCGGATCATCTCAAGGCAGTGCTGACAAAAAGTTATGGAATTCAAGTTGATTCGATTAGCCGTTTTCGATAAACGCACAAACTAATTTTACGTAGCGCTTGCAAAAACAGACGTAAGGCTGTATCTCCGCAACGCTTCATCGTATTCAGACCAAACTTGGTACGTGTCGTCACAAGCATGACCTGAGGCTACATGCAGCGTTTCAGCGCAGCGCCACCTAGTGGTCCGGAGATATGAAAAATGGCTATTTTTGCTCGTAACTTCTGAACGGTTTGTCCAAAAATCATAAACTTGGTCTCGTTAGATTCAGGGCGTCATGCCGAGTCGACTGATATCAAATTTATCCAGATCGGCCATTTTGGCTGTCGGCCATTTTGAATTATGTGCTAAAATGCTGTATTTTTTGAACGCATGAACGAATTGTTACGAAACTCGGTATGGTTCATCAGTACGATGCCCTAAAGGAGCCTGAGAAGTTTCGAAACAGCGCCACCTAGTGGTGAAATTTTTTTTTCAAACGCTTAAAACTTTGGGTGTGGTACACTTATTTTCAAGGGAGTCATCTTTTTGAGGTCCTGAATCGTTGCCGAGTCCAACGATACCAAATATGTTAGGTTTCGTCTTACGGTTGGTGTAGCGTAGCGATTTAGCGCGAAAAAAACACTTGGCGATATCTTCGAAACCGTTCTTCCGATCGAGACGAAACCACCGCCAGAAACACGGAATCATAGCTTGTTAACTATACACTAATGCCCAAATGCGAAAATATTGATAGTAAGGGGTAGTAAAATTCAAACAAAGACATGTGTCAGTCATTTTTTACGTGTTTTTTCAAATAAATGTTTATAACTCGGAAGCGAATTGAGATATTTGCACCAAAATTGACACACATATGTATGGGGTCACTCTGAGGACACATAAAAAAAATTGTAAGAATGAGCCTCTTGGTGGCGCTATAATAGAACAAAACGTGAAATTCCCATTGACTTCAATACAGTTTTGTGAAATACAATGCTATACTAAACAAATGCTTTGGTCTAACATTACGAAACTAAGTGTGTGCCATAATCAGCATGCCCTGAAGGTACTGAAAAGATTTTGAGACAGCGCCACCTGTTGGTCAAAAGTTATAATTAATTTCTGAGAACGCTAATAACTTTTGAACAAATTTGCCTATTGCAATGAAACTGATCTTAATAGATTCCTTGGGTTATGCCGAAAACATAGATATCAGGTTTGCCATAATCAGCCAAACTTCCTGTCCGCCGTCTTTATTTCTTTGAAAAACCTTCTTTTTCGAACTCCTCCTAGACCGTTTGTCCGATTTTCACGAAAATTGAATCGTATCATCTCCAGACCGTGCCGTCTAAAAGTTATGAATTGCATGACGATAGACAAAACTGTTTTCGTATACCACAGCATCAAAGTTTAGGCATGCTGCCAAAATTACTATTTAGGCTTTATCTCTGCAATGCCTTCACATTTTGACACCAAACTTTGCAAGTGTCATTGTCACCTCACTCTGACCACATCACATCTATTTCGTAACTGCGGCACCTATTGTTCGAAAGTGATAACCCATTAAATCATCTTATAAGTTAATGTTTATGTGATTTTCTTAGCCATTTGCCCAAAGTTCTCTCAAAATGCCCTTAATTGCTCCTTGCTGCAGTTGGTCTGCCACTCCTTGCCATTTTGGCATATGTTGCCGCTTCTTGCGCTTGGCCCCGGTAATGGCTGCTTGCAGCTATATTTTCAATAGCTACTGTATTTTTCCATCCAAAGTTGGTATTTAACTAATGCGCAAAATTGGAATAACTCATAAAACATATGCGGATAAAGCACATGCACCGTCACTTCCTGGAAAATTGGCACAAAATATATTTAATAATAATGGAAGTCCCTGTAATCGAGGAAGCTACTTTGGCTCTTTTTTCCTACATTATAAATGACATCTCAGAGCGTGTAGACGAAATGGTGTTTCCACCACCACTTTTTCCATCACTGAACACAATAGCTTATAGAATGGTGCAAATGACAATATGATGGAAATGTTAATGGCATTTCAGAAGATATTTATTCTGATGAATGTACAGAATATACAATTGTTTAATACTAACAATTAAAGCAAATAAAAATAAAGTAATAAAATAAATTCTAGTATATATATATATATATATATATATATATATATATATATATATATATACATATATACACACTTTAAATGTATACGTGTCTTTCCTTTACATTCTATGCAAATATGGCTTTGCAATTACTTTAAAATGCTCAATTTAGGGTGTAAATGTCTATGTATTATATGTAGGGCCTGTTACATAACACAGTTTGTTTAATAAGAGACATCCACAATGTTATGGCATACCATCCTCTATCATTTGAAAACAAAACAGCACCTCCCATTAAACTGGCAGAAAGCGAAAAGCTGAAAATTAAAGGGTTACATCTTTTTAGTATTTACATTTTAATTGGGTACAGAATGTTCCTTGAACTTGCAAAGCAAAACAAGTGTGCATACTTCCGATAGTAATTTACGAACAACTATGCCAAACCACAGACAGAAATCGGAGTGCAGTAAACTTCTAGGCTTGTCTGGAATGTTCCAAGGAGATGCCCGACATTGAGGACAGCAGCCTTGAGACATTCACAAAACCCCTACAACACAAAGAATGGATTGATTGGAAGGAACATAGTCAGTTTTTGCTAACAATGCATATCTCGGAAATTAATAAAAATTGCCCTATTTATATAATGTCTTTGAAAGTGGTTGGAGATTGTGTAACTAATTTAAAATGCATACATATGATGTCCACAAATAACACAAAGTGAGAATACTGCACAGATCTGAGGAAACTGGATGATAACATGCATATTAATATACATTTTATAGATTTTAATATGAAAATTATCTGCAGATACGTATTGTAACATTCTAAGAGTGGCTTCAATTGTAGCTATTCATCACCTATCCGTTTCAAAGACACCACTTTGCACTTGTAAGTTGTCACATACTCTATGCTCATACTAAAAGTATAAATGTGCCCAGAGCAAAGTCAGATCATAAATAATATGAGTGACTGTTTAATTGCCTGTTAAATGCTTCACAGCCTTCCTTTGGCTGGAGGAATGCAGCTCAGAAGACCTGTTGAGACATAAATGTCATCGCTGTGGTTTCTCTATGGCTTTACCTGGGTGGCTCAGCTTAAGAAAGAGCAAGGAGGAGACGTTACATTGATTGATTGCTTAATTTTTTGTGTTCAGACGTGTCAGCTATTATGTAATGGTTATCCAATATGGAAAATGTGTCAAATTGTCCTTGGTCCTGTGACCTCGATCTCAGTGAATTTTATGGCCTAAGGCCTTGTGCATGCATCCATGCATATTTTATTTCGGACGATTAATCCATGTATATTTATTTTCGAAAAAAAATACATTCTATCTGTTTAATCAGAATGTAAAGTCAACATTCCAGTTAAAACGACAGACTTGATGTGTGCTGGACCAGCCCGTTCTCATCCCAAGGCACCATATACTGACGCTTTTGACAATGCGTATGCTATACATCCAACGCACATGGCACCCTTTAGCATCAATATGAGACGCAGATCTATATAGGCCAGAAGGCGCCTCCTAGTGGTCTAACCCTAACCCTACCCCAGACCTAAACCTACCCATAACCGAAGCGTGTTATATTGATGCTAAAGGGTGCCATGTGTGTTGGATGTATACGCATTGTCAAAAGCGTCACTATATGACACCCTAGGATGAGAATATGTTGGCTGGACTTTATGAAACCTCGCCCTCCCCAAACGATTGCATGCTTGCAATGATTTTTGCATTTTTTGCAATGGCCACTTCTCAAAATCCAATCAACAATGCACACAAAAGTATTTCAAATGTTAGTGGATTTGCCCTCGATGTCTTTCGAATGGGTAAATTAATGTAACAAAGTTATTGGGCCCTATTTTAACGATCTGAAACGCAAGTATCAAGCACGAAGCGCAAGTAACTTTGTGGGCGGGTCTTGGGCGCTGTTGCTATTTTACCAGCGGGATAAATGACTCTTGCACCCGACGCAAGTTTAAAAGGGGTTGGTCTGAAATAGCTTCATTATTCATAGGTGTAGTTTGGGTGTAACGTAAAATAAACCAATCAGAGCGTCATCCAACATACCCTTTAAGAGCAGGTGCGCATGTTGCATGGAGAATTGTTATTATTATGGCGAATTTACCAGTCGCGCCACAGAAGCGTTTACAGGTGAGGAAATCGACGTTCTTGTTAGGGCAGTGAAAGAAATGACAGCCCGTTCTCATCCTTTAGCGTCACATAAAACGCTATATGACAAAATGGCGCTATACTACGCACATGGCACCCTTTATCGTTAATATAACACGCCAACCCAAGACGTCATAAATCCTTTAGCGTGAATATGACACGCAGACCCTACCCCACACCTAAACTTAGACCTCACAGCACGTGTTATATTAACGATAACGGGTCCTATACGCGTAGTATAGCGCCGTTTTGTCATATAGCGTTCTATATGACGCTAAAGGATGAGAATGCGTTGGAAATGACATTGTATAGGGATGAGAGAAACCCACGCAAATCAGCGTCGGGTAAACATTATATGCATATGTGTCGTGCCACTATTGGCAAACAGGTCTGATCCGTCATTACTACAATTAGCCTGAAAAATCTGTGTAAATGTGTAAGCTAGATTTAGGCCTACATTTATGATACATGCATCAGTGTACAAAGTCATTTGCGGTGGGTGCAAGAAAGGGCCCATTTAGTTATAGTTATATGATTAAAGTTTTTTGCAGTTGTTGTCATTGCAGTGTTTCTTCCTGGAAAGATGATGAAGTTGTTCCTCATGCATTGCTCATGTGCTCGGGTCAAACCACTCAACACGTGAGAGCCGGTACAACATGCCCCGTTACCTGCTGATTTCCCGAACTAAGCGCTTGTTTTGTAAATTGTGTAAATGGAGACTCGAGTTGGCCGCTGTCAGAGGGGATTGTGAATGGATGAACGGTTTGTTCCAGACACACCTGTCCTGTTGTCTGGCCTGGGGTCTTAATCCTGCAGTAAGGTCAATTAAGTTTAAAGGCCTGAGTTCTTCCACACTGAGGGAGGGGTTCGGTTTGACTCTGTGGTGCAGCTGAGATTCGGTTGTGATGTCACACTGTGAAATCATTAACCTCACTATTTGTCATTCTGTGTGCATGTGAGGGAGCAATACGGAGGCATTGGCATAAGCTTTCGTGTGCACCTGTTACCACCATGGGTGTTTCCGGTTCGTGCTCTATTTCCCATCAGAGGGGGAAGGAAGGGCCATGCCATCCTCAACTAGTGACTGCCGTCATCGGATCAGGTCTGGTCAGCAGTCTGGAAAAGCTATTTCCTGCCCCCGTGTTGCCACTAATCTTGTCAGCAGTCGTCCCACCTCTGGAACCGTTGTGCCCTGCCAGCCTAACAGTTAGGCTGGCAGGGCACAGCGGTTCCAGAGGTGGGACTGTTGTACATGCATGGAAACCTGCCTGGATGCAAACACGGCCTTCAAAATAATAGTTAGACGACTTTAGGTCCTAGGTTATTTCCCATTTTAAAGAGTTTGAACAAATATATTTTTTTATAATCAGTGTAAATTTCTACTGTAAATACGTTCAGGGATACTATCATATTACTATCAGTTCCCTTGCATGTCTCTGTTTGGGAAACTGTGCTCTAACCCAAAGTATAGATATTCTTAGCACTTTTGTTACTTCTGTGAGTGAAACCTGTACTACTGAAGTGAATGTGTCTCTAGCAGGAAACAAAGTGGTTTATTGTGCTAACTTATATTAAGTGCACATCTCGGCTAATGAACTCTGACCATTTGTAAGGGTTGTGCCTTGTTCCAGGAAGTGGAAGGGATGGGTGTCACACAGTGTTTCCTTTGGAAAGAAAAGTTAAATCTCTTATTATGAATATTTATTTTGCTTTTGCTTCATCAGTGAGATGCTGTAAAGAGTACAGCATGGTTATATGACAGAACAAAAATGTATTTACGCATTGCTGGTGATATCTGTTTTGTTTATATACACACACATAAGTGCCTTAAGAAGAGGGGAAGTCACTAAAGTGAAACTGAAAAAGTAAAGAGAAAATTAATTTTTTTTATGTATTTGTTTTAGTTTTCACTATTGAATATTTATGTATTCATTTATATATTTTTACTTAGTGATTATTTGTAGCTGCTTTTAGCTCAGCATTTATTTGTTTTGTCTAAATTAAATTTTACTTTAGCCATCCATCTATCGAATTATATATATATATATTTATTTATTTATTTAAATCATTTACCTACTTTTTACACATTTTATATAATAAAACCACAGTCAGATTTGGCATGATGTTGGCTGTTTGCCTGGTGAGGCCTTGTACAGTCGCACTATAGATTTTTCGAGAAAACAGAGGCTCATCTGCCTGTGAGCTTTGACACTGATAGGATGTATGCCAGAGCTGAACATTTCAACGCAGTATCTCACTATCACCAGCAGAGGAGCTCTTGTCTCTTATGTAACAGTGGGCCACAGCACACTTGTGCTGAGGTGTCTTATGTAGCAGGATGTGTAGAACTGTATAAGGCATTGCACGTAGCACTTTAGACATCTGCTTGCTAAATATCTCACGAAAGCTTTAAACTGGTAAAAGAGATTTCCTTCCTTTTCTCATGCTCTCGCCAGGTCAGTAAGTCTGCAAACTAAAGCCTGACAAAGGTGGTGTTCACAGTCAGTTTGATCTATGGTTAACACTGCAGTGTAGAGGCTACAGGTTACATAATGTACCGTTGAATATTTGTCTCAAGGTTAAAGTGATGACATCCAAAGCCGCATGTAATGTTCTTTGCCATTTTACTTTCCAGTTAATTAGTGGTTTGCCGACAGTGATCTTTGTGAAAGTGCTTAAACTACCCTCAGGCATCGTTTTAGCTTTTATGTAACAGCTGAGATTATCAATGATATCAAATGAACGCACAGCATGCAACCAAAAGAGAAATTCACAGAACTCTGCAATAAATCTGGATGTGACAGGTGCAAAAGCATAGTTTTCAACCGTCAGTTAACATTGATGTTCGCAAGTGTCTTTTTTCAAGTGTCTTTCATGCATGTTGCATAAGGTTTTACTTGTCAAATGTCACTAAGCTTTTAAATGGGGATTTATATTGTGAATGTCAGTTATCTGTGAATCTAAATTTGCATCAATACTTGCAGCAAACGGGGGAGAAAAAAATCCTTATTTACTCAGCTGTATGACTTTATTTCTTCCATGGACCACAGCATGAGACATTTAGAAGACATGTCAGTGGTCGGTCTTGTCTATGCAATTACAATTGATAAACTGAAGCATTTAATATTCCTTTTTTGTTTTGTTTTTTAGTATGTCAATGTTGTCAAAAAACATATATAAAGTATGTCAAAAAACAATTTCAGTACTGGTAAAAAAAATGAATTGTTTATGACTTCATGAGAGGTTAGACCATAATATATATATATATATATAAACACAGGTAACGAGGGAAAATCAAACAATGTAGAATGGAGAATCAGGATTCCGAGGGTGATCCCCTCCTGGGAGGGACAGTTTCAAGAAATGTGACCTCTCTTCAAGACCCTCTGTGGAGGGTCGTAAAGCAGTCAGTTCGGTTGTTCCCTAACGCTCGCCGTTTCAGGGCGCCGAGGTGCCTGCATTTCTCAACAATCCTCCAAGGAGGGTCATAGAACAGTCAGTTCAGTTGTTCCCTGCCGGTTGGCCATTACAGGGCACCAAAGTGGCTGTTCATCTAAATCCAGAGGCCAGTTTCAAGAGATTGTAGAACTTCTGGCAGCGTGGAAACAACTGGCAAATACATCTTGTTGGGTCCTGCATATAATAGAGGGGGGTTACAGAATTCATTTCAGTTCTCGTCCGCCCAGATTTATGAGGGTCCTCCCAACCGTGGTGGACCCCAAGCAGGCTCTGGTTTTGGAGCAGGAAGTGCTCACTCTTCTACTTAAGGGGGCTATAGACAGGGTTCCTCCTCCCAGCAGGGGGTCAGGGCGACCGGCAAAGAATGCAAAATTAAGGCTAATTTTTGGCTTCAAGATCTCGAGAAAAGATGACTTTACCCGTAGCATAAGCTAAACTTATGCAATACGAGAGAACCTCTCATAATAGAACTGGAAACGGGCGACCAGAATGTTCCTTCTGTCTTCCATAGAATATGGGTTTGGAACATCATGTGGGCAAGTAAATAATAATAAAATTTTAATTTCTTGTGAATTCAGAAAATTTAAAATTCTGAGAATATAAAAATGTTCATTAATGGACATCTTTGTTTATTTATCTGATATGACCTAATTCCAATAGGTTATGACCCTGGTTATCTTATAATAGTTTAGAGTCCAATATAAACCCTTGTTTTATTTGGGAACACCTTATATATCTCCTAGTGTTTCTTATACATGTACACGTAGACACCAGATATAAAAATATATTTTTTTGTTACCTCTTAGGTGTTGCACAGCAACTACACACGTTGTCTTCCTTATCTCGGATAAGGCTTTAGATAAAGAGAGAAAGAGACCACCTCCTCATCAGTCAGGTAAGATAGTGTTATCTCATTATGACTCATCAAATAGGATAGGGCCGGATTCGCTCTCGCTTATAATACTGTCAGCATTGTATCTGGTGAACTCTCACCTGGGGATCTCCATAAATGGATATTGAGGATTACTTAAAGGGTTAGTTCTCCCAAAAATGAAAATTATCTAATTAATGACTCCCCTCATGTCGTTCCAACCCCGTAAGTTCCTCTTCGGGAACAAAGTTTAAGATATTTTACATTTAGTCTGAGAGATTTCTGTCCCTCTATTGAAAATGTATATTCAAAATACTGTCCTTTTTATTTCCAGAAAGGAAATAAAGACATCTTCACACTAGTCCATGTGACATCAGTGGGTTAGTTAGTGGGTAAAACAAAAATACATTTTGGTCCAAAAATTACAAAACAATGACTTTATTCAGTATTGTATTGTCTTCTGGTTCTGTTGTCAATCCGAGTTCAGTGATGCTGATGACGTACGATGTGAACAACGGTGTTTTGCCATATGGGTATATTAGATTGATTCTAAGTTGGCAATGTCCGATGTAGCTGTGAGCTTGACAATGGGACGCTTTTCTTTATAATGTAGTTCAGGCCAACAGCTGTCTTGAGTTCTCCATTCCCAGACTCTGTGCCCAGTCGAGCCTAAACATCAGTGTCGGACAGGATGTAGATGTAAAGGTGTAGCATATGAGTCGTACTTATGTATAAAGTTAAATAGTCCCTTGTCACCTTCATTTTCATACTGTACAGTGCAAAAATATCGCTTACGCGACTAATGACGGTTAAAAAATCTATTTGTCATTGAATCATTCATCCTAGAGATTTAGGTCAAAAACGCTGATTCAAGTAAAGTCACTAGTCAGTGAATCAGGTTACTAGATTCGCTGACAAGTATTTATGAGTGAGTCATTGAATCGTTCATTCATACATTTTTTTTACAACATTAATTTGTATTAATTAAACATTTTAAATAAAATGATGATTCTCAATTTATCCAGAACAATGCAGCTCTATTTGTATGCAAGTCATACACACTGTAGGTTTGGAATTACACTAGGGTGAGTAAATGACCTACCTAAATCAACAATAGCCTATCTATAAGATAAATAGTTTAGCTAAAATCACATTGTGAGTCACATCACACATTGGAATGACAGGAACAGATAAAGATTGATATCTTTGGAGGCAGGTCCAGTTCCAGTGAGATTGTCTGCTCACTGCAGTGAAGGGTGAAGGAGCGGCAGTCCGGATGGAGAGGGTGGGACAGCACAGACTTTCAGGATACAGCCATCGGCTCACAGGAAATAAGCCAGGAGATAGAGGCAGAAGGCTTGCACTTTCATCTGTTTCTAAATGAAAAGTGATACTGCTGTGAGTCTGGAGAAATTAGAGTTTTTTTTTTATGTAGTCATTTACTATTAAGTGACACAATTTTTGGTGGGCAAACATCACTAACATCAGTCATTATTAACAATAGATTTGATGGAATCCGATGTTTTGTGGTATTGTTTGGTTTCTCTTACTCTGAAATATTCCATTCTATTGGATACATTTTAAAAATATATGGTAATGCCAAACTAAAAACATTTGACACCTTTGTGTACAGTCACTGATCAATGACAAACTTTTGTTCTGTATTTGGTAAATGGACTGCATTTATATAACACTTTCAACAGACCCATGGCCAGCAAAGCGCTTAACATACTGCCTTATTACCTATTCATTCACTCAAATATACTATTTCCACCCTGTTAGGAAATCCATTCTGTTTAGGTTATTTTCACAGGGGTGTCCAATCCTGCTCCTGTAGGGACACTGTGTCCTGCAAAGCTTAGCTCCAAATCCAATAAAACATACCTGAACCCTAATCAAGGTCTCACTATAAGCATATACTACTAGAATCTTCCAGGCAGATGTTGAGGCAAGTTAAACTCTGCAGGACAGTGGCCCTCCAGGGCCGACTTTGGACACCTATGCTATAGTATGTCACTTTTAAAATTACAATATAAATAATAAAGTTTACAAGCTTGACCACAGCATATTTCTCACCTTAAATTTTAAACTATTTCACTTTTTTTACTTACTTAAATTTCAAAACAATTCTTTGATGTTTATTAAATATTTTCAAGCTATTACTTGGTAGAAGGAGGGCCTTTTGCGTCACCAGATTTGCACTGCAGCAGTGTTTAAACCTAACCAATATGTTTCATAAGCAACATGACCTTGACGGAATGCTTAATTTTGTTAAAATGAAGTCTCAGGCTTATGATTGTTGCTTTATGTGCATAACCCACTGCTTCACACAAAGTGAAAAACAGTATAATAATTAGCTAATTTTCTCAGCACAGGCGTTTGCCAATGACCGTACTTCGAACTTGCATCTGGCGTGACGACTAGCCAAAGAAAACTGAATTGGCTCATTTCTTTTTGGCAAGTTTTTGGCCTCCTCCAAGCCAAAAAGCAGTCTGTACTTTTTGCCAAGCAAACTTCCCTGTCCTTTCCTTTATATCCCCAATAATATAAATATTTTTGCCAAGCAAATTTCCCTGTCCTTTCCTTCATATCCCCAATAACCAAAATAGTGAATTTTATATTTAATCATGCTCTCCATAAAGACATTTTTTCCTAATATCACAGGCCATGCAAGCCTGTAGGAAACTAAGCTTCAAGGTAGTCAAAGAAATTCAAACTCAAAATAATTGGCAGGAATGGGATGGAACGTATTTAAAGTAATTCATAGCATACACTCTTTCCATGGACTGTTTGTATTCCCTAATTTATAGGTTTGATTTGTTGTACTTTCTGTGCTTTCCTAATGTGTTTACATTTAAGAGCCACATAAGTTAACAGTTTATCAGTCTACAAACTTAAAGAGGTTTTCACTGGTTAAAGGTGTGTCTGGAGTTTACAGACTTCAGGATGCCATTGGGTTAATGTTCTAACTTTGGTGTGACCCAAACTTTGAGTCACTGTTTCCTGGATATTTGTTTACTTCCTGTAAACCTGAGGAAAATATTTTGTTGTTTGCGCTTTTCCCGATCCCTTCCCTTCATCCCAAGCAAAATAATCAAAAGCACATGTGAAACCAGATGAAAATACTCTGGCAGGAGGATCAACACACCCCTGTGTGTGTGTTCATTTACTCCTCTAATTTTAGCTGACACTCCATTGCAGTTCTGAAGAGCTTATTTTGAAGGAGGTAAAAGTGTTCATTCATCAAGGACTGGGTGCGTCCAGCTGGATGCCAGTTCCAGTACATGAGATGTAGGTCACGGAGCACTATATGACCAGCAGCATGTTTACACAGGAAAAATCTCAGAAACCAGACGTCTGAAAATAGGCCAGTGCAACACATCAGGTTAATATGTCTGCAAGATGTCAGTTGTCTGACCTCTAGCTACTGAGCTTCTAGATAAAACACTTGACCCTAAGATCCAATGGTTTTCATTGAGGTTCTTAACTGGCTTACTGTGTAACAGTAATCTCTTGTTATCCTCTGAATTAGTGTCTGTATTAGAGAGGAGAGCTCGGTGTAAACCGCTGGTCACAGTCAGGGTCAGCAGCTTGTGGAGAACTATAGGCCACATACACACTGAGAAGTTTCAGGAGTGACAACCACATTTAAATAAGGGGATGAATCCATAAATTCTACTTACGTGTGTTTTCTGAAGAGGATTAAGGTTTAAAAGGTGAATTTACAACTAAATTTGGAACTTCTGACCCAAACTAGCTTTTCATTGTTTCTTTTAAGAGATTGAACTTGAATGTTTCCCATCAACAACTTTATAGTCCATTGTGCCACAGCTTTAACTGTCACATAAGTACACATTTAAGTTTCTAGCGCTGCCAAGTGTGACGTCACTAGCAACATTTGATTTATCTGTAACTGAAAAAACTTTTGTATTGTATTATATTATAAACCCTTTTAAAAAATGTCATGTCTGGTACTTCCTGGTTAAGAGATTGCTTAACGCTTTCAATGAATGCTAAGAAATGAAATGATATGAAGACAAAATTTAAGGAGGTTTTATGTTTTAAAAAAAATATTATCCAAACCAACAGCTACATTTGTTTACAGGCCAGAGTGCACAACTGTGTTCACTGTGAAGATTTTGTACAAAAAAAGGCTTGATAAATATAAATTAACGTGTCTAATCATAGCTTGTGCTATTTTTATGTTCAGCTGCATCTCGTGGAAAATTTTACAGAGGTTATGGGGTTTTTTTTGTTTGTTTTGAGGTCCATCTTGTAGGATGAGGGCCAAGCAACAGCCAGAAGCAGAAGACATGACGTGGCCCTTTCCACATATAATGAGGGGTTCCCTGTCTACAATAACAGGCAGCGCTGAATTTTTCGGCATGTGTGTTTTTCTCATTTGGAAACAAAGACCTTGGTAGCAGAGCTCTGACTCATCTCAACTTGATTTGCTGATTTCGGTTTCCCTTGTGAGTACAAGAGGGAACAGGGAAGAACCAGATACAACTGGTTTTCAACTGTTTTGTAACTGAAAAGAGTCTCGGAGGGAGTACAGTATATAAACTATCCCAAAAGAATAATCATTGATATAATTTGAATTGTTTGGTAGGCTATTTAGTATTTTTCAACTTAAAAAAATGTGATGTTTTATTTAATGTGTTATCTCCCATTTTTTTTTTTTATTTAAAATAATTTGTAATTAAAATATAGTAGTAATACTTGTGTACACCTTTTCTTTTTAAGTACACTAGTAATTACAAGTAAATTTCATTAATACAAAGAAATGGCAAGTGACGCATTAAATAAAACATTACATTAAGTTATATTTTAAGAAAACTCATATTTTCTAGTAATATACTCTAATATATATATATATATATATATATATATATATATATATAATTATTCATTATTTTTTAAATAATAATTATTATTTTTATTATTATAATTGCAAATTACTGATTTGAAAAAGCAAAAGCATAGGCCTATTGTGATTTATTAAAATTAAAACAATGTAAATATATATTTAAGAAAGATATAAATAGTTTCTGCTGGAAAAAAACAAAGCAAGCAGACTTCCTTTTTGCCAAACATTTTTGTTTAGGCAGCCCTTTCTCTAAATTTCAGAGAGGACTATGTAAGGAAATGTAGGAAAGTTACTCATGGGTAAAAGTGCAAAATAGGTTTAAATATTGACCAAATTTAGAAATCATACGCCTCACCTGTTTATTTAGCCAGCTTCTCTGGGAGCCCTGCCCAGGAAGGCCATTTAAAGGGAGACATTGTGAGTGGCCGGAGTGAAAAATGAATGAATTTGCTGTACCAGCATGCCACTGAAAACACATCAGGCAATAACGTCTAAAATATCTCCTGCAGAAGTATGACATAATGTTTTACTTTTGGTTTTCTGTGGTAATGTGGGTGTGGGGAGTGGTGGTATGACATCTTGGGCAGCCAGTAATCTTTGCCGATCTCTGTGACTCGTGTTGCTATAACAGCCAATGGCTGCGATGGTAACGGCTGATGCAAAAATGTTTTTCTCTCCCCAAGACTCAGTTTGCTGTGGTTTTGACAGAGGAAACTGAGTTGAGGGTGGAGTGGCCTATTTGAAACGCATCGAAATACACGTGCTTTTGATAAATAAGAAATACCAGTTTTAAAACACTTATGAAAGTTATATTCATAGTTCATAAATAAGATTTAGTACAAGTAGCTAAGTAAATAAATAAATAAAATTAATTAGAATAGTGCCATCACTCATTTTGTCGTCCTGTGCACTTGCAAAATATACAATGAAAAGCACATGGGGAAAACGTGTCAAATTTGCATGCCCGTCCTCTCGAAAGACAGCGTGTGCGTCATGAGGGCCAGCCACTTCCTCCTTCACTTCCCCTGTCTGTGTTTATGGTTACTTTGTATTACCATGGAAACAGTTCCCTTGCCTACAGAGATTGCTAAGAAAGAAAAAATAATAATTTGACATAATCTCGCCATTTAGGAAACACTTATTCGTGTTAGTCTACCCTGTCAAGATGCATTGAACGCTGACCTAAATTCCTGGCGCTTTCAAAGAAACCAGTCCTTGAAATCTTCCACAGACTTTGCTCCTGTTTTAATTGACAGATTTCTGTAGTCAGTTTTTTAGGATTATAAAGGCATCTTTATTTATGTCCTTCTTGGGATAAGTGAGACTTTTCCCCTCCCATGGTCAGTATCCTTTTTTTAGATTTCAGGGCTTGAACACTTAATGTGGGGTTGGTGGGTCAGTGGGTGGCGTTGGCTTAAGGCAGGCTAATTGTAGACAGCTTATCTCATTCAATCTGCTATGAGCTACGCAACACAGTGACGCCACTTGTCCACATTCGTTAGGATGTTTATAGCCAGTGTTGTTAGTGTTGTCAACCCACATCATATGCTGTATATGGAAGTTTAGAGTTTAGAAATCATGGTGCTGTTTATCCAATGCATCCTCTGGACTTTATAACATTAGAAACATCTGTTATAAGCCTTAAATCAAACCTTGTTCAAACTGCCTTTTTACCAGAAATGACAAAATATGTGGACTAATGTTGCTCAAAGGAATAAAAAACACAATCTGTCATAATTTAGTCACCAACAGTTTGTTTTTTTCAGAGAACACAAAAAGAGTAATTTAAAATGATGTCCATGCTGCTCTTTTCCACACTATGAAGGTGTATGGGGACTACATGTAATTTTGTAAGAGTTATGACTGGCATGTTTTTATATTCCTCACACAAAGCCACTTTAGAGGACTTGTTGAAATATAGTGAATTATTTATTTGGACTATTTTAATGGTGCGTTTATGGTCATTTTTAGAGTTTGGCGGCCACTGGTCACCATTCACTTTCATTATATGGAAGAGATCAGCATTAACATTCTTCAGTATAGTTTGTATTCTCAGTCAAATTGAATGGCATGAAGGTGTGTAAATCCTGACAGATTTTTTTTTTTTTTTTTCACCATACAAAAACTGAAAGAGACATTGCGTCGGCTAACGCTTTCTCTTTTGGGAAAGTACCTTGTTTTCCTTTAAATGTTAATATTTCCTCCGAATCACATGATGTGTGTTATTCACAGTTCTGTCACATTACAGTCATATTTTATGTGGTTAAAAAAACACAGTCATGTTACTTTGCAGAACTGTTTGATCCTATGTTGTTTACACACGAAGTCATAAATTGATTATTAATCCAGGAATTCTGCCAGGTGACGTTGTTGCATTGCCTTACATGGTGTGGGATATGCTCTTTGGTGTCATATTTACCTGGTGGTGAATCTGTACGCTCAGAGAAAGGAATAACAGGTGCTGGCGTGAGTTCTTCCAGGCTCCTATGATTAATGGTTAATCTCTGCTCTCACACAAGAAAGTCCACAAACCGAAGTTGACGTGTTTACTCTAGTTGTCATGTCTCTCTCCGTTGACAATTGGATGATTTTGTCCTTTCAAGGACATGATAATGTATCCTTACCCTTTATTTGCAGTTTGAAGTCTTGTTAATGTTACATAGCCGCCATGACAATGTGTAACAGGGTTTGTTTCCGTTTTTTCAACATAATGAAATGAAACGTGCCAGCTTTCTTCCCAACAGTGTCTGATACTTTAAAACTTTGCCAATGTTAATGGCTGAATAAAAAAGCTGTTCAATGGATTTTTAAGTGTTTAGATTTGTATGCACACTTGAAACAGTAAATTTAAAGTAGTTCACTTGTAAAAAAAAAAAACTTTTGCTGATAATTTACGAAAAGAAATTAAGGTTTTTGATGAAAACATTCCAGGATTTTCTCCATATAATGGACTTCGGGAACCAAACGGTTCCAGGTCCAAATGAGAGTTTCAGTGCAGCTTCAAAGGGCTTTAAACGACACCAGACGATGAATAAGGATCTTATCGAGGACCCTTCGAGTCATGACGAAAAAAATTTGTTCATTTTGATGAACAAGTTTGAACAGGAGACTCACGAACGCTCATCACAGAACAGAGCAATGCAAACATTTGAGCTTAACTTAAACTTTTTTATTTTTTATTTTTTTAAATGACCGATCGTTTCACTAAGATAAGATTGTCCCTTATTCATTGTCTGGTGTGGCACTGAAACTCTCATTTGGACCTTGAACCGTTTGATTCCCAATCCTGGAATGTTTTCATCAAAAACTGTAATAATGAATTAAATTTAAGTTGAACAAGGGTCACTTTGCAAGAAAAGCCCGTGTCCACCGTTTCCATGGATTTTAGAAGCACAATAAAACAAACAGTAGGCTACCCTTTAAATGTTTGAGCTCTATTTTTTTAATGTTTTTGAAGTCTCTTGTGGTCATCAATGCTGCATTTATTTTTATAAATTCAATAAAAGATCATATTGTGAAATATTACCATTTAAATTAAATTCATCGTAAATTTTAATTTCTTTCTTGGAAAAGCTGAATTTTCAGCATCATTACTCCAGTTTTCAGTGTCACATGATCCTTCAGAAATCATTCTGATATGCTGATTTGCTGCATAAGAAACATTTCTTGTTTTTATAAATGTTGAAACTGTTGTGCTGCTGATTTTTACATGTGTATATATATATATAGTATTAACCACAAACTTTCGAACGTAGTTTAAGTTCAACAAAACCTAAAATAGTCTCCAATCACAATAAAACAGAGCTAAAGCTATGTAAGCGTTTAGACTCAAGCACAATCAGATACTGATCAAAACCACTCAATTACCCACACATTAATTCTTCTTGTTTGACCTGCTTTTTAGGGGAGTTTCGAAAACAACAAACAATGTGTTTTTTAACCTCCTCAGTGTTGTAAATTTATTGTGAAATGATATAATGAAGAGCTTAATTCCTCTAAAACTAGCTGGCCAAAAAAAAAGAAAGAAAAGGAAGCGTTTCATACAAGTCAAGGAGACAATGTTGTCTCACCACACAACTGTTGCATGAGTGTACAGTAAAGTACACCATTGTGTGTAAGCAGTGTAGATTGTTGTTATCAGTTGCCTGGTAACACAGCAGCATCTCATTTTGTGTGTTGTGACTCAATATACATGACTACAGAAAGTCACACTTCAATGAAATGATGAAAATCTACATGATGAAATCATGTTAATATCTCAAATGTACAAGGTTCGTTCTCATATTAACTATTGCCATGGTAATATAACTATTTCTTGTTGCAAAAAATAGCACTTGTCTCTTATTTGACTTGTGTACGGTACATCTGGCGTTCTACATCCAGTCACTGCTTGAAATTGTGTTGCAAGACCTTTAACATGGCACTTACACAGGTGGGTGAACATGTCAAACTCCATTTTCTCTAATCAGCCCGCACATGTCTTTGAGTGTCTATGTTTAAGCAGCATTTGCTATACTCTCATTCAGGAAACACAAGCCTCCTGCGACACAGATTTTAATTATTAGATAACACTTCCTGCTTGGAGGACAAGGCCATATGCTACAGGATTTTCTTAAGTGTCTCTCTAACCATGATACACTTAATCACATGTCCCCAGTAATTAGTTGAAGCTGCTGCTGTTCTTTTAAAGGAATAGACAGATATTGCCATTAAAATAGGTGTTCAGAGATATTGGCTCTGTCTCTGAACTCTAGGCTTTACAAACAACTTAAACAATTTATTTAGTTCAGATAACTTATTATTTTAAGTTTCTGATGATTAAATCAATCTCCTTCATTGTGTTGACTCACTTTTCCAGTTCAATGAACTTAATTTTAAGGTTACTTTTTTTTTTTTTTTTTTTTTTCTTTGAAATATGGTTAAACTCAAGTGTACTGTTGAATGTACTGGCAAGCATTTATGGTGAACGAAAATATACTTGTATGTCATGCATTTAAATTTGAAGTTGGATGTATTTCAGTTTTGACATCAAAATAAGTGCACTTCTTTAATGCATCACAAAAGATATTTACAACATACTTTAAAGTCAAACTTGATTGGACATTTATTGCAAAGTGCTTTTTAACAGTCTAAGTGTGTTAAGAAACATAGTCCTGAAAGTGTACTCTCTTTAAGTTCAGTACAGTGGCCCACTATAAAAAAGTTGCAGCTTTAAGTGCCTTTTAAATACAATCTTGCATGTTTTAGCCATTTCAACTTAAATTACATTAGAGGATAGGCAAAATGTCAATTTAGTTTTGTGTTAAAATGAAATGCAGAATAGTTGTATTATTCCAAGTGTGTTGTGTTGCATGCTTTTAAATACTATAAAAGCATGCACACATGCTTTTAAATACTATTGTGGACAAATAGTTGACAAGTCGGACATTTTTTTTTTCTGGGGGGGGGGGGGGGGGGTGTGAGAAGTGAATGTACCCATGTTTAGTTGATCACTCCCATCTGCCTCCCTTAAAACCACAAATGCTGACCGACAGACAATCTCGTTGACCAAGCAGACAGGAATTTGACTATGACAAATCTAAGATAAGTGAATATGCATTCCAGGTAAGAGTTTAATCAAATCCCTCTTCAGGGGAATTGCTTCTTTGAGGATTTTTTTCATTATTCATGAAAGGCATGAGGTCTCTACTCTTTTTCAGCAGAAGAGCAATCAAAGTGATCAAATGAGTCACCCAAGACAATATAACCAAATTTCCCATAAACAAGACAGAAAAAAATAGGTTTATAAATTATTTATTGGACGCGTTGTATAACATCTGTGCGTGACATGCATCCATGTACTGTATCTGTGTGAGTTTAATGTTCCATGTCCTGAGTTTGCATGTGTGTGCATCACTGACGCCACTCCTGTCTCGTCTGCCTCTTTGTCGTATTGTAGCCTACTTTGCAAGAGTATTTTTTTTCATGTCATTACCCTTGACTTGTTGTTCTTACCTGTCAGAAAGAGACAGCAACCTGAGCCCTCAGACTTGACCTACGGCAAATCTGCTCAAAGAAACCTGATATGTCTGTTCACACTTTAGAACTAGATGAAATTAACTGTCTGTTTCAAGTTAGCACTTTCACAATGTTCTGTAAGCTGAACATACATTATGTTCTTACTGGACTGGTGCCTAAGGCCTGTTTCACAGTACATGTGTGAGCAGTATTTATTTTGGTGGCCGTTTTAACAGGTTACAGCATTCACGCTGCAGGTATGAGCTGTCATATGCTGTTTATGGGGTCAAGGACTTCCACTGCCGAGCCTATTTTGCTGCAGCTGAAAAAATGCACTATAAACATATTCATCAACATTATATTTTGCAAAATAGGCTTTAAGAAGCGACATAAAGTAAATAGAGTGACTTACTCACCCTTTAGTGAAAGTTACAGATTGTGAATTATTGGGCACAAAAACCAACGCATTCTCATCCTTTAACGTCATATAGAACGCTATATGACAAAACACTGTTATACTACGCACATGGCACCTGTTATCGTTAATATAACGCGCTGTGATGGGTAGGTTTAGGTGTGGTGTGGGGTAGGGTAGTCTCATATTACGCTAAAGGATTTATCACGACTTGGGTTTGCGTGTTATATTAACGATAAAGGGTGCCATGTGCGTAGTATAGCGCCGTTTTGTCATATAGCGTTCTACGTGACGCTAAAGTATGAGAACGGGCTGACATATTCATTTGAGTAAATCTGACTTTATATTTGCCATGCTTGTGTATGAATGCTTTATGTGACAACAGACACTGAAACAAGTTACTTAGTTCTTACAATGATGGAAACTAATTAGATTTATTTAGTTTACTAAATCCTGGTACACACTGCGATTTGTATTAGTGCTTTACGAATGTTGCTTTCAGACTGTAAGAACATGATCCCCAATGTAATCCATGTCACACTATAGGATCTCATTTGTCATTAAAGTCACAGACTGATATGGAAGTCAAGACACTGTATAGCCTGGGAAAACCCAGACAACTTGAAAGTTAGTCTGGCAAAGAGCTCATTCAAGCCCATTTCCAATCTGTCGAAATCGCGGCACCAATCAGAAACGTTGTGGTGGGCTTTACACGATGACGACAGCGCTGGGATTTTGAAGCATGTTTTGTAGCCTACATTTCAAAGATGGACGCCGCCATCAAACGTCACTTGTTTGAATCAGCTATCGCGTCTGTTTTAAGCGATTCGAACGTTTCCTTTTTGTTAAAAACCGAGCAAAGAACAACACTCGGAGCATACGTCTGCATACGTCATCTTCTCATCGCTCTGATTGGTTTTAGGTCTACCCGCGACGTCCGTTGGTGACGCCCCTCTGGAAATGATTTGTCTATGACGCTTTGCCAGACCATTACTCAGTTACAACTGAGAATGATCTGGTTTTAACCAGGCT